>CM068376.1:340362749-341562749 GCA_034769895.1 Magicicada septendecula
ATGACACCGTGCGGTGACTTGCACGTAAATTTTACGTCCTAGCGGTAAGGACCCAGACAAACCCCCTCATAGCCGGCCTTGGCAAGTACCGACCACGTCCAAGTGATTCTTGGAAACGCCCTCGGCAAATACTGTACTAGAACGACCTAGTACGAGCATGCCGTTGTAACGGCCCTTAAATTCTAAATTAAAATATTCCGACTGGACAGGACCACTAGGCACGAGCTCCTTCCGGAAGCTCGGAACTAGGAAACGATAGGGACGTCTCACGACGCGCATCCCTACAGCTCTGGCGGGCAGGTGTCCAGCCGTTGTTAGGTCTTTCAACCGCCACTAACAGGCAAGAAAGATTCATTTTGTTTTATATTATTTTGTAGCTTAGTCCTATATTTCTATTCTTATATGTTGTGCCTAATTTTGTATGACTTATATTGTTATGAAAAGTTTTTTTAACCGTAGTTATGTATATATTGCTAGTTTTCTTATAATATTTTATTGTAAGTTTTTTTATGTTGTTTACCTTCTGAGGGCGATCCCAGTTTCCAGGGATCGAAACGTCAATTACGATGGAGCCAGTCCGGATAGACAATTACGATGGAGCCAGTTCGGATAGACAATTACGATGGAGCCAGTCCGGATAGACAATTACGATGGAGCCAGTCCGGATAGACAATTTGTTTAGTCTTCTTTTACGACTTTATTCATAAAGCTTCGGCGCTGTATTTCGCCAGTCTTCCTTGTATCAAAAACTCTTCTTACAGTCCGTCTTCAGTAAGGTAGATTGTCGTTGTAGCGGTAACCACACGTGAAAGCTAACAGCAAACAACAGTGCGCATGGAATCTAGACGTAGGTATGTTGTTTACCAATTAATTTTGTATTGTTTGACAAAGATAGCGTTACATGGGAGCAAGAATGCTAATTGGTGTGCGCGAAGGACGGCTGGTTTGAATACCGTTCGACGTAACATTAACATAAATAAAGAAGTTCGTAAATAGGCGTTGTTGCATCGGGTATATTTCCACGACCCACGCCCCCCCCCCCACCCATTCACGGGGCGCATTTAGTGTTTGTCTCGTATTCATTTTAAAATACACTTTTCTACGACGTTAACAAATTTCCGTATTCCATACATTTTGTTTTCTCTCACGCAAGTGCACATACACGCGCGCGCACGGATGCAATTCATCTCAATCAGATGTTTATTTATTATTTACTATTTACAACAACAAACTTCGATAATTAAAATTTTAAAAACGTTAAAATGACAGATTATTTGCCCGAGCTGTAAATAAGACAAAAAGCGTTCTCTTTTATTCACTCTATTCTCCTCTTTTGTTTTCTTAAGAGTTTCCACTCATCGCTTCACCCTGCCTATCCACTCGCTGGGACCTAAAATAGATATAGCCTACAGGAGAGACAAGTGTGATATAAGGGTTCTCCAATTTTGGTACATCGCGCTAGAATATATTATTCATATTAAAGGATTTTCGATCAATTTTATTTAAAAAAGAGAGACTATGGCAAAAGAAAATTAGAAAACATTAATCGAAATTAATTCAAGTTATAAAAGATCAACTCCTCAAAATTAACGCAGCAGGTCAAACAAGGGAATCTCGTTCTCCGCTACAGTGCGAAATTTCTTTTTATCGATAAAGAAGTCGAGGGCGTGTAGTTAGAGTTCAACATATTTGTCAAATAGATAAGCGCGTAGCGTCCAGGGAACGCGCGTACACTTTAGCTTCCCCAGTTACAAACAAAAATATTCTCACGATCTTTAAACATAACTTTCGGCGGTTTCGTGAACATTATCAGCAGTCGGATTATCCATAACGCTGGGTATACTCCAGCACCGGGCACCAAGGCCTCAGCTGTCAAGGGGCGGGCACCATTCAGCTGAATTAACTAAGCGAAGCAAAGCTTATGATCACATTACGCAATTGTTTGGTTTTCTTACGCAGTTATTAACCATGGAGAGTGTCGAATTGGAAAATCAAGCGAAAGCTCTCATAGAAGTGTACTCGAATGATTTGAATAACGATCTTATAATAGAATTGAACCACTTTATGCCACGAGTAAAACTTCAAGAAAGAGGTTTTTTCAAATCGTTCGAATGAAGACGATACGTTCCATGATACTACAGTTTGTCCACTCAAAGTATTAAACTGGATTATTGATTGATGTATTTCCGAATACATACGGTGCTTACCATCTGCTTTTTACGATTCCAGTAGCTAATTGCGAATCTGAAAAATCATTTTCTTTATTACAACGCAGTAAAGATATGTTGAGTTCAACTACGGGAGATGAGAGAATATCTTTGTTAACAAGGTTGAATATTGAAAGCGAGATACTTGAATGGCTCGTCTTAGAAGAAATTATACAAGACTTCGTTAACGCAAGAAAAAATTGATTGAATAGTATTTTCTAAGCTTAAGTACTACTATTTTCATTGTGATCACTATTTAGCTAAATATTTATTGTAATTTGAGAATTTAGTAAAATAATTGTGAACTTTCGAAATTGTGTATGCCATTTATCAGTGTAAATAATGAATAAGAGGTAGAATTTTGAATCGGGGGGGGGGCACGAGTCTGATGGCAGCATAGAGCACCTAATCCGCCCCTGATTATCAGAAGGGTCAGGTCGAAGTATTACCGTCGTTAGAATTTTCCACACAACGTTTTGACCACTAAAAACATCTGTGGTCGTCTTCAGGTGTAAGTTAAACTAATACATTAAATACAAACTTAAGTCTACCCGAGGTTCGTTCACTAACAAGCGTGAACCGCCAAAAGATTAAGCCACCACCACCTAAAAAGGTAAACACAAGTATAGAAAAACTATATAATTAAAGGAGCCACTACTCCCCCTGTAAAGTCCGCTGGACATGACCAAACCGACGCAAGTTCACACGTCAGAGTCCATTGTGTGATTCTGTACAACTGTTACTTTACAAAAATAATAATAATAATAAGATAATAGGGATTTTCGTAATTTTTCTGATAATTAAAAAATTATCTAATATAAAAATCTGTCCACTGATAAGTGTACATCGTTCAAAGTAGGGAGTATACTAGTTTTTAGTGTAGCAAATCATAATAGCCTATATTACGCTGATCGAATGGTCACTCGAGACTTGGTAGAACGTTTTATTAATACTTGATTAACACTAGGTATAGTTCTATAGATAATTATTATTTTCCTGGACAATTGTTTCACCAGTTACGCCAGCTTCGGAGGTTAGATTTGAACGTACAGGCTTAAAATGTATGTTAAGCAGGGGAGGATTGGAGGTAGTCTATAACCAAGGACTTTCCATTGCACCCTTACTCATACACTACCTCCAATCCTCACCCGCATAACCTACACTTCACCCTGTCAATTCAAACCTCTGAAGCTGCCGTAACTGGTGAAACAGTTGTCAGGAAAATAAAAATTATCTGTAGAACTATACCTAGTGTTTATTACCTGTAGAACTATACCTAGTGTTTATTACCTGTAGAACTATACCTAGTGTTTATTATCTGTAGAACTATACCTAGTGTTTATTATCTGTAGAACTATACCTAGTGTTTATTACCTGTAGAACTATACCTAGTGTTTATTATCTGTAGAACTATACCTAGTGTTTATTACCTGTACAACTATACTTAGTGTTTATTACCTGTAGAACTATACCTAGTGTTTATTACCTGTAGAACTATACCTAGTGTTTATTATCTGTAGAGCTATACCTAGGGTTTATTACCTGTAGAACTATACCTAGTGTTTATTACCTGTAGAACTATACCTAGTGTTTATTACCTGTAGAACTATACCTAGTGTTTATTACCTGTAGAACTATACCTAGTGTTTATTATCTGTAGAACTATACCTAGTGTTTATTATCTGTAGAACTATACCTCTAGTGTTTATTATATGTAGGACTATACCTAGTGTTTATTTACTCAATTCAAGTATTCATAATATTGTTACGTAATGCGGAACGTTCTTGTCCGTTCGATGGTATCGTTCTACAAGCTTCTCGACTAGGTCTGCCGGTGTGTGTTTCTGCCAAGGCCGCGCTGAAGTATCCTCTAGAATTTTTAAGTACTTGTTAAGGACGCATATTAAGGAACCCTGCAGACTATAAATAGCCCACACCTGTCGCTTAGTTTCAGTTTACTTCGGGCGATTACTCAGTGCGTTTCAAGTGGCTATAAGTGAAAACTGATTATTGTGCGGGACTCTATTAGTTGACATTACTATTGCGTGTGGATAAATTTAATTTGAATTATTGTACGAGTACAATCTTGTTGAATAACTTGTTGATTATAAACTGTTAATTGTAATAATTAAAGCTGGTTTTTAGTGACTTCATTGGTATCTTGTATTTTGTTTTCCACTGTACCATACGACGATCAAGGAGACGATATAGGCTATTTGCAAACATAAACTTAGATATCTGTTGTTCTTTCGTTTTGTACCTACATATAAGTGAGATGTAGTGTGAGCAGAATAATGTCTTCGGTATGTAATACACTGATTTTTCATTTTAATTCTTATTGTTTTCTTCTATACCCAGAGGCGCAGCTAGGATTTTCTCCTGGAGGGGGTTCTGGGGTGGGGTTTAAATATTTATGAATAAAACTAGAAGATGTGTGAGGCCTACTGTGAGGCTGTAGTCTTCTACTCAGCAATTGAAATGAAACGCTCCTATCACTGGCGACATCTTCTTTATTTACAGGTATTGCAAATAATTTTTCACAAATAAAAATAGAACACAGAAAATACAATTTCTATCCGCAACTGTGATATCGATTATTGACGCAACCATAATTTATGCAACCAAAAAGATAACAAATATAATACAATATCGATCCACAAATGTGGTATCAAACACACCACGCGCTAATTCTGTAAATCACTTAACTCTCAATAAAGATTCACTAATTGAATTTTGAATCTGAACTGACTGTTTTTCTCCGTCTACTACTGTTTCTATATAGTTGGTAATGACGTCATTCACCAGCATACGTTACTTACTAGATAGTCGCTGTCATTCCAGAACTTTGTAGAACAAACTATATTTATCTATAAATGTATTGTACATTGATACAGAATATTCTAGTGTGTTCTATAAATAATGTCTTTATAAACAGTGTCTATCAATGTACTTAGGTTACACACCAATTGTGGAGTAACGTACTTGACATATGTATTATGACAAATATTTTAATAATGTCGATCAATATTCATAATTGTCTATTACTTTGAATGTAGGTTGGGGTTCCCTAGTATACAACAAGGGAACATAAATGCTACATTAATAGGTATCTAAAATTTAACAAAGTCATAAATCAATAAAGATGACATCCTACTTTACAACATAAATAAAATAAACTATAACCGAAAAAAGGCACATATTGGTCTCACACCTTCTGGAGAGGCTGATAGTGTTGAAACTTCGCCTTAGTATGTATGATTCTCTGTAGCGTGGTGTCCATGTAACCGCTGTTGCCGGCGGCAACAGTACTGGACATAAGAGAAAATAATATTAATTATAATAAAGAATAAATACTTTAGTTATTCAATAATTTGAAATCCGAACAATATTAGTAGGGAAACCTGAAGAAAAGGGTAGCATTGCTTTCGAACTGCTGGGCACTTGCACCGTCTTGTGTTGCCGTCTCAGACATCGGCAGTGTTTACTGCGTACGGTCATTGACCTCGTAGTAGTTATCACTATACTAACTGTGGAGGGGGACACCTAATCTGTTGCCGGGCAAAGCGCTCAGTTAGCAGCTATGTGCTGCAGTCACTATGTACCTATTTGTGTTTGTTCGTTTAGTCATGAACCAATAAAGATGGCATCTTACTTTACAACATAAATAAAATAAACTATAACCGAAAAATGGCACAGATGTGGCTCACGCCTTCTGGAGAGGCTGATAGTTGAAACTTCGCCTTAGTCAGTATGACTCTGTAAACATTTACAGCAAATGGTAGTGTAAAATAGTAGTGCAAATATTGTTATAAAATTGGCAGTACAGGTTCTTCAAAACCGTGCTCGGGGTTCGCAAATTCGTGGTTGACCGCGAACTTTGTTGATGTTATCACACAAATCAGTTGATCGGTAGAGGCCACATATACTTTCCAGCCTTAGGTTTGCTTATCTACAATGTACACATTTCAACTGTTGATTTGTTTTATAAATGTAAAGAAGGCACTATATTAAAAAAATTAAACAATTATAGAATACGAATCGAAAATCCGCATACAATATCCACATCTGTATAAGATTCAAATAACAAGCGAGTAACTTTTTAATATTGAAAACTTTTAAATTGCTGTGGAATAAACTAGTAAGCTGCAGATTCGCTCACTTGAGTCAGTTGATTTCCGTATTCGCTAATCCGTGTACAAAACTTTAAACGCTGAACGGCACGCAGCTACATGAAATAAGTACAGTAGGCCTACGTGAGACAAGTCGTGTACCGAATTCCGTTCAGTCGCTGAAGTCGAACCGTCGACTAATCGCTGCAACCGATCGATCGCCTAGTGTGGCGCCGAGAATAAACTCCCTGACGGACGCGTTACCACTGCGCCAGTCGATTTCTCTAGGTTAGTTGAAGGTCAATCGTATGTGCCGCCACTATACTGTCCTCGGCTTACAATAAACAGATGTAAAGTTAACAATAACCTCAAATTTTTCCTTATATTTTCACAACAAAACTGATGAAGAATGCTTAATCGTGTAAACGTGCTTTATCTTTGCAGTCAAAGATTATGAAAGTAAATAATAAAAGTAATTGATAACGTTCATAAAGGTTGGTTGGTATCAATTTTAGTTCGCTATACAAATCAAGAACGTTTGGTTGTACATTAGAAATTTAACCAAATACATTGCATTAGTAAGCAGTATCAGGGGCGAATTTACTGGGGGGGGACCAGCCCCCCCCCCCCCCAGAGGGTCGAAAAACGTTGACTAGGAATTTTGTCAATCTTTATATTTCTAGGCTGTTTATTATTTTTCAGTTGTGTACGCTAATATAGTAGTAACTAACTCTTTTTAAATATAGAAACAGAAGCTGCATATACAATATGTTTGAAATGTGAGATTTAAGGAAAATAAATTCAATGACCCCAGAAGAAGTTGTTAATGAAGTGGGCCGAAAATCAAAGGAAATAGGCATTTAACAATACTTGGATTTTGTTGTCCATGGCGTGTCTGTTGAGTAACTAAATATAACTCGGAACACTAAGTTTTTTATTATTGAGCCTCTAATGAAGCTTGTAACACGCACAAACTGGTTCAGGCTACAAGGTAAAAATTTTACATTTTTACCAATAAAAAACTTAGTGTTCCGAGTCAGTAGTATTATATTTATATCTAAAATACTTTCAAACAAAGTATCTTTTTTTGTGTATAAAACTTTCTGTTTCTTTTTTCCCATAATTTTTTTAAAATTTTAAATCTCATTTTTAAAAATGTAAGATATTATGTAATCTCTTAGATATATGAAAATCTCATTATTATGTAAGATACTGTGCACAGGTTCCGTTGATATACCATCACATCAACTATCTTGTTCACATTCATTCTACGGTCTACCAAAACGGGTTTATGGATTATTTTTCTATTTTTGCTGGCACAGTCACCTTCAATTGGATGACCAACACATTGGTCGTCAGTTGTGCTTGACAGACCCATTTAAATACAGAAACCCAGCGCTCAACCATTGTATTCGATGGATAAGAGTCCCCCAGATTTTATATTGGTTGCAGTTAAATCTATGAAAACAAAATTTAATCACAGCATGAATTTCCAGTCTATCCAATGATATTCGAGGCGCTTACAGCTGTGGACTGTGCCACTAATAATAAACAACTCATTGGCTTGAAGTCATCGAAACTAGACCTACAAAGGATGAAATCATACAAAATGGTCAAAAAAATGAGCATAGTAGAGAGCTATGTATGTGTCAGGCCTGGAACTTTTCACCCTACCCTCGTATAATGAGTTCTTTAGTGTTATTATTTAGATTTTATAGGGCCCACTTGAGAATACAAGAAGCAATTTCACAAGCCCTGTGAACATCAACTTGAACAATGTGACTTTCCACATTCAAAATAGTTAAATTTAGTGTCCACAACTTTCTTAGGTAAAAATCCAGTAAGTTTGTTGGGTAAGGTGTTGGAAGAGACACTTTTGTAAATATACCATAATGCAAACAGAATTGGAGCCACTATTATTTTATTCAATGTTATCCTCTCTTTTACTGTAAGTTCAGATCTTTTTTTAGCTTCTTCCATATGCGATTCATAATCTTTTGCAAGCACTCTAGCACATCTATAACAGTGTTCTTTATCATTTATTTTAATTTGGAAACTGTCGCAAGTATCGCATGCCTTGTTTGCTGGTTGTTTAAATGAAAGATTTAATATCACTATAATATTGACGACTCGGAACACTAAGTTTTTTATAAGTAAAAACGTAAAGTTTTACCTTATAGCCTAAACCGGCTTTCACCTACAGAAGGCTTCATCAGAGGCTGTCGTTAGTAGCGCTGTTCGTCTTGTTGTTGGTGACGAGATAGTTTTTCGAAAGATCGAAGCTGTGTGTGTGTGGTGAGATGTGTTCGAATAATGCGTGCGATTTGAATTGTGTCTGTTCGTTTAGGATGTCGTTTTTATTTGTTTTTGTTTGTTTGTATATTTCTAATTGTTCTAGAATGTCTAGTTTTCGGCCTTTTGTGTGTACGTGTAGTATGTTCATGTTATTGTCGATGTTTTTATATGTGTGGTTTGCTTCAATGAGGTGGTTTGCGAAGGTAGATTCTGTAGTGGTGTGGAGTGCTTTTGTGTGTTCAATGTATCTCTGTTTGAAGCTACGTCCTGTCTGGCCTATGTAGAATTTATTGCAATTTGAACAATTTAGCTTATATACACCGGGTGATCGAATTTGTTTTGTGCTTTGGGCATGCGTTTTGATAGTGTGTGTTCTGTTTTGTTAGTAGTTTTGAAAGCGATTCTGTATCCTGCTTTTTTGAATTTGTGGGCGATTTTTTCTGTTTGTTTGTTGATGTATGTTAGTGTTATGAATTTGTTGTTTTCTGTCTTTGTCTGTTGTTTGTTTTGTGTTTTGTGTAGGAGTTTACTGACTATTGTTCTGTCATAACCGTTAGATTCTGCTAGATATTTTATCGTGTTTAGTTCGTCTTTGTAGTCTATTTCATCTAAGGGGATGTTGTTAAGTCTATGTATCATGGTTCTAAAAGCAGCTAGTTTGTGTTGTATTGGGTGATTGGAGGTGTTGTGTATTAGTGTGTCAGTTGTAGTTGGTTTTCTGTATATACTGAATTTGTGCCTGTGTTCTAGTTTTGTGATGGAGAGGTCTAAGAAGTTTATGGTATTGTTGTGTTCGTATTCGGCAGTGAAGGTTATGTTTTTATGTATTTTGTTTATGTGCGTTAGTAACTGCTCACATTGTCTTTTGTTTCCCCTGTATAGTATTAATACTATACAGGGGAAACAAAAAACAAATTCGATCTACCCGGTGTATATAAGCTAAATTGTTCAAATTGCAATAAATTCTACATAGGCCAGACAGGACGTAGCTTCAAACAGAGATACATTGAACACACAAAAGCACTCCACACCACTACAGAATCTACCTTCGCAAACCACCTCATTGAAGCAAACCACACATATAAAAACATCGACAATAACATGAACATACTACACGTACACACAAAAGGCCGAAAACTAGACATTCTAGAACAATTAGAAATATACAAACACACAAAAACAAATAAAAACGACATCCTAAACGAACAGACACAATTCAAATCGCACGCATTATTCGAACACATCTCACCACACACACACAGCTTCGATCTTTCGAAAAACTATCTTGTCACCAACAACAAGACAAACAGCGCTATTAACGACAGCCTCTGATGAAGCCTTCTGTAGGTGAAAGCCGGTTTAGGCTGTAAGGTAAAACTTTACGTTTTTACTTATAAAAAACTTAGTGTTCCGAGTCGTCAATATTATAGTGATATTTAGTTAAGTAACGGACACGTCATGGACAACGAAATCCAAGAAAGATTAAATTATGTACTGAATACATCCATTACTTTGCTATCATTTTTGAACCAATATCATTAAGCTTACAATTTTCCAAATAGAGTGAATTCATTCTGTGAATGTTTAATTAATTTTTAATATACTTCATAGCAGAGCACTCTACTGTAGTGACTCTTGACTACAGGGAAAGAGTTTATATGGGCTCTAACAGACTCCCTTATACCATTGTTTAATTTATTTGTAGTTTTTTTCTTACCTTTCTTTGGTCTGGTGTAACTACACCACAATTGTTTTTCTGCAGCACTGTTCAGGCAAAACATATCTGAAATTCTCAGTGAATTCAGAAAAAAATGTTTTGCACACTTGAATTATATTATTTTTAAAATTAAAAAACACTGCAAAGTTGAGTTTTGTCTGGCTTCATACACTGATGGTACAACTCTCCATGATACAGAAACTTATAGAAAATTATTAGTACAAACTGCCCCTTGAAACTGTTATTACTTTCTTCTCGGCTGAAACTTTCAAATATCTGATTTATTTTTAAATCAGAAACGTTTTCTCTACATTTCTTTTTACATGAAGGCAAGCAGGGTGGCTTAATTTTATTGCTGCAACAATTTTCCCTGTTTATTCTTTACCAGAATTGTCTCTATGTCCAACTGGTTCAAATGAATGTCCAAGTTTGAAGCAAAATTTGGTCCCGATTTACTGATCTACTTGCTTAGTCATTGTGACAGTGTCATGAGTATCTCACTGCCAATTATGGGTCTGATGGAAGTGTGACTGCTCATACATGTACAGTAAGGTACATGCAGTTTCACTAAGGTCACGTGGCGATTACAGAGATATTATAAATGGTTGGATACTTTCTGGACAAACCTTGCATTGTAAGATATATCAGCATACATATTAAATTTTCCTTTTGCTGTATGTAAATCATCTTCTAGTTCTTGCAGTTGATTATCTATTGCTGTCATAAGAAATTACTATGATCTTCTGCAAATTAGTTCATGTACTATCAGAATTACAACTAATCACCCTTTTCCCACTGAAATACAGAGATTCCATAACGTGCTTCCATCTAACTTGAGATTTAGCTTCAGTATTAATCTACTGTTAAATCCTTCCACTTAGATTTACGCCTTCAACTTCGTGCAATATCTGCTTTGGTCATCCACTCTATCTTTGTCCTGTCATTATGTTTTTTCGAGGTTAACATAATATACGGCCAGTTAGTTTTCATTTTATTTTCTTCTCACTATTATTTTATCGACTAGTTATTCAATTTATTTAACAGTCTGTTAATGTCACTCTTCACCTTTATCATTGTTAAGTCTTACTTTTTAATACCTTGTATTTTATTGTGTTTGTAAATATGGTTATTTGGCTGGAAAGGAAATGTAGGAGTATGACCAAAAGTGGATTTTCAAATTCTGAAGACCAATTGGACACGTGTTAAGTGATACCAAAGCAAACAAAGCTGACATTAAAAAAGTAGGACTTCTGAAAGACATTCAAGATGTTGTGACAATTTAACAAGAACTGCACTGGGGATATGAGAACTGTAGCCTAAGACTAAAATCCTTATATAAGCGACTGAGGATTGCTGAAATAAGTCTAATACTTTAGGCAAGAAGGCATCTGAGCAAAGTATCATTGTACGAGGGCTGTACAGAAAGTAACTTACGTTTTAGAATAAATAAATAAAAAAAAACAAGAAAATTTTTTTATTTACACAGTTGAAAACTACATTCTTAAACTATTTTTCCAAATAGTCTCCATTCAAATTCAAACACTTATCATAACGATTTATGAGTTTTTGAAATCCCTCATCGTAAATCTCTGCCGCCTGCGATTTCAGCCATTCATTAACGCCTGCCTTCAGCTCTTCATCGTCTTCAAAGCGCTGTGTTGCCAGATCAGGGCTGTATGGGGGATGATTGAAAATCTCCTACCCAAACTTTCCCAAAAGTTGTTGCGTTCGTGCTGCTGTATGCGGTCGGGCGTTGTCGTGGAATACCCCGGAGCTCATCTTACCGCGTCGCTTGTTTTGGATTGCTCTCCGCAGCTTTTTTAAGGTTCCACATACACCTCGGAGTTGATTGTGGTACCTCGTTCCATAAACTCTACCAGGAGAACCCCTTTTCTGTCCCAAAAAACTGTCACCATCATTTTCCTTGCTGACAAGGTCTGCAAACACTTCCTCGGTTTTTGGGCTAACGATTATGGCCCCATTCCATGGATTGATTTTTTTGTTTCACAATTAACGTACCTAACCCAGGTTTCATCCCCTGTTACAATACGGTCCAGTAGAGAATCACCATCCTTGTCGTAGGCCTCAAGAAATGACAATGCTGATGCCATCCACTGGTTTTTGTGCATTTCTGTAAGCAATTTCGGGACCCATCACGCACAAAACTTATGGTAACCAAGCTTTATCATGACAACTTCATGAAGCAAACTACATGAAATTTGAGGAAACTCATGTGATAGCTCAGTAATCGTAAAGCGGCAATTTTCATGGATTTTTTATTGATTTTCTCCACCAATTTGTCAGTAAGAACACTCGGCTGGCGACTCTGCTCATCAATGAGCACATTGGTGAGGCCATTTTTACTTTCATGTTCCTTAAGGAAATGGAAGTATGGTGTTGGCAAAAAAAATCGTGTTCGAGATTATTGCAGATTCTGATTGTACTACACTCAAAACATGAAAAAAATTCATTTTTCGAAATGTGTGTGTGTGTGTGTGTGTGTGTGTGTGTGTGTGGATTTTTTTTTATGGCAAACGATAACAGCCGCAAATTCAAACAGAATCAAAACATTTTTTGCATACAGCTCTTATTTGAAGAGTACTCAAGACCTATTGTTTTTGGTGAAGATCGGTTAAGGGAAAGGGGTAGTTTACCAGCAACATTTTTTTATCAAGGGTAATTTTTTTTATGACAAACGATAACAGCCGCAAATTCAAACAGAATCAATAATGTTTTGCATACAGTGCTGAATTGAAGAGTTCTCAAGACCTGTTGGTTTTGGTGAAGATCAGTTAAGGGAATAGGGTAGTTTACCTGCAACATTTTATGTTTTAACAAGGGTAAGTTTTTCTATGACGAACGATAACTGCCGTAAATTCAAACAGAATCAACTACTCTTTTGCATACCTTTTTGAATTATACAGAACTCAAGGTCTGCTGATTTTGTTGAAGATCGGTTAAGGGAAAGGGGTAGTTTACCTGCAACGTTTTATATTTTAACAAGGGTATTTCCTATGGCAAATGATAACACCCGCAAATTCAAACAGAAACAAATAATTGTTTGCATACAGTCCTGATTTGTAGAGTACTCAAGACCTATTGTTTTTGGTGAAGATCGGTTAAGGGAAAGGGGTAGTTTACCTGCAACGTTTTTTTATCAAGGGTAATTTTTTCTATGACAAACGATAACAGCCGCAAATTCAGACAGAATCAATAATGTTTTGCATACAGTGCTGAATTGTAGAGTACTCAAGACCTATTGTTTTTGGTGAAGATCGGTTAAGGGAAAGGGGTAGTTTACCAGCAACATTTTTTTATCAAGGGTAATTTTTTTTATGACAAACGATAACAGCCGCAAATTCAAACAGAATCAATAATGTTTTGCATACAGTGCTGAATTGAAGAGTTCTCAAGACCTGTTGGTTTTGGTGAAGATCAGTTAAGGGAATAGGGTAGTTTACCTGCAACATTTTATGTTTTAACAAGGGTAAGTTTTTCTATGACAAACGATAACTGCCGTAAATTCAAACAGAATCAACTACTCTTTTGCATACCTTTTTGAATTATACAGAACTCAAGGTCTGCTGATTTTGTTGAAGATCGGTTAAGGGAAAGGGGTAGTTTACCTGCAACGTTTTATATTTTAACAAGGGTATTTCCTATGGCAAATGATAACACCCGCAAATTCAAACAGAAACAAATAATTGTTTGCATACAGTCCTGATTTGTAGAGTACTCAAGACCTATTGTTTTTGGTGAAGATCGGTTAAGGGAAAGGGGTAGTTTACCTGCAACGTTTTTTTATCAAGGGTAATTTTTTCTATGACAAACGATAACAGCCGCAAATTCAGACAGAATCAATAATGTTTTGCATACAGTGCTGAATTGTAGAGTTCTCAAGACCTATTGTTTTTGGTGAAGATCGGTTAAGGGAAAGGGGTAGTTTACCTGCAACATTTTTTTTTTAATCAAGGGTAATGTTTTTCTATGGTAAACGATAACAGCCGCAAATTCAAACAGAATCAAATAAATTTTTTGCATACAGTCCTGATTTGTAGAGTACTCAAGACTTATTGTTTTTGGTGAAGATCGGTTAAGGGAAAGGGGTAGTTTACCTGCAACGTTTTTTTATCAAGGGTAATTTTTTCTATGACAAATGATAACAGCCACAAATTCAAACAGAATCAATAATGTTTTGCATACAGCGCTGAATTGTAGAGTTCTCAAGACCTGTTGGTTTTGGTGAAGATCGGTTAAGGGAAAGGGGTAGTTTACCTGCAACATTTTATGTTGAACAAGAGAAATGTTTTCATGATGAATGATAACTGCCGCACATTCAAACAGAATCAAATTTTTTTTGCATGCATCCCTGCATTGTAGAGGACTGAAGGTCTATTGATTTTGGTGAAGATCGGTTTAGAGAAAGGGGTAGTTTACCTGCGACGTTTTATGTTTTAACAAGAGTAAAGTACTTAATTTTGATAAATAAAGTATCCTGATAAGAAGCTCATAATAATCCACTGTAGAAACGTAGATGAAATATCTATAAATGAAGAGGTTAGGTGAACAAGGTGGGGGTAATTTTCTATTAATGAAAATTATAGTTGAAGGGGCGGGGACAATTTTTTATATGTGTACTACGTTATCGGCAACAAAGAAGTAGTTCTCTGTTAAAATTCTTTCCCGGGCTGTTTACCCGTAGTCCAATGTTTTCTGCAAAACCAGACTTTTCGGCAGTGCCATCGACTGCCATCATCAGTGAAAATAGTGTGCGAAAACGTGAGGTGGTATACGTTAGTGACCACAGTACTGTGGTTAAGGCTGAAGCAATAAGTAGAAAGGAGTAGTTTCTATGGAAATACAGTGCATGCCGCTTATTGTGATCACTTTAGGACATAGCTAGCCTGATAACATTAACCGATTGATAACAATGAACGAAAGAACCAAGTAGAACTTTGGAAAGTTGTTTATTCACTTGCTAGTACACTACATACAGTATAATGAAACGTACTACAGTACAAAAAAAACTTCCATGTAGGCCAACTGTATCGGCATCAATTAAAAAAGTATTTTATTGTTGTTTGCCTCTGGTTTTCTCTCAATAGGTCATTAATAAAGCGTTCATACTCATAATGTTTCTGAAAATCTACTGACCTGTGCTGGACACCGCATCGTAACACTTTTAATGCCTCTCTCATTTCAGCGTTTGTTGGAGGTTTAGGAGGTTCAGTAGCATCATCATCTTCTGCTTCAGCCTCTTCTTCTCCCACTTGTGAGCCTGAGGATGTGGCAGCTTCACACACGTTGTCTTCTGTCAGTCTAGCAGCAACAATTATGCCTTCGTCGATCTCCATCCATTCTTGAAATTCGTCTACAGTCATGTCTAATGGACGAATGTCTGCTGTATCTTCAGATTCTGGGGTCTGTTTTGAAAATCCTCCATGCTTGAAGCAGTTCCGAATCGTATTCCTGAGACATTATTCCATGACATGGCCAGGAGATGCAGGGCCTCAAGAACATTGGTTTGTTTTGCAAGGTCATTTGCACTCAGTTCTTTTGCATTCTCCATGTTTTCTAGGATTCTTGTGCGCATCTCATGGCGATAATATCCCTTTAGGGTTTGAATGATCTCCTGGTCGCATGGTTGTATCAATGAAGTCGTGTTGGCAGGTAAGAACACAAGTTTGTTATTCTTTAACTCACAGTTTACATTGTGTGCTGTACAATTATCAATCAGCAAGACAATCTTCCTGTTTAACCTACTATCCCATTTTAATAGCCATTCTTTGAATATTAATGCAGTCATCCATGCATTAGAGTTTGAATGATAGTCTACTGGAAATTTCTTCACACCTTTAAAGCATCGTGGGTTCTTGCTTTTGCCAATTACTAGAAGCCTTTCTTTGTCACCATTCATATTTACGCAGCACAAGACAGTTAACCGTCCCTTGGATGTCTTACACCCTTTAGAACTTCCATTCTTTAAAAATAAGTATGCTCAGGCAAGGCGCGATAATACAGTCCGGTCTCATCTGCATTAAACACACAATCCGGAGAGTACATGGATATAATTTTTGGCCACTCCTCTTCTATCCATCTTTCAGCACCAGAGAAATCAGCATCCTTCTGTTCACCATTCATTCGTTTGTACACAATGTTCTCTCATTTCTTCCAACGATGAAACCATCCTTCTGTTGCTACAAAATCATCTTTTCCCATTTTCTTAGCAAGTTCCTCTGCTTTTTGTCGCATCAGAGGTCCATCAACATGAGCATCTTGTTCACGAACATTAGTGAACCAAAGTTTTAGAGCTGATTCAACCTCATTGTCTTTTCCACCACGAAACCTCTTACAATTCAAGTTTTGGTTTTCTTTTCCAGCCCTCACAATACTGTCCCGATTTTTTAACAATTTGCACAGAAGAGGTTGTGAAATCTGTAACTGCACTGCCGCACTGCGTTGACTCATTTTAGGCAGTTTGTCATAGCGTTCTATGATTGAAAGTTTTTCTTTAAGGTTTAAATCTTTACGTTTATTCTCCAAACTAGCAATAATTTCACTGCAATAACGTAAACTTCACAATGTAAAAGATGTAGCTATACTGAAGGGTCGAACATGGGTTTATTGCTCGAAGGTGAAAGTTGAGCGGGTGAATGGCCGACTGCACCCCCTTCTACTTCGTCCTTCAGAACTTGTAAACACTATAACCAGAGGGACAAAGAGTCGCAGACAATGTAATTCGTTTTGTGAATGCAGTACAGTCACCCCAGATATTCTCAGACAAAAGTTTTACGAAAGCAAAAATGTGATAACATAAACCGAATTATTGATTACAATAAGCGACATTTTTTCAATGTTTTAATATTCGTCCACACGGGTCTTCATGAAAGTGATAAGAATATCCGAATGATAACATTATCCGTGATCACAATAAGCGGCGTGCACTGTATTTCATTTCGAATATGATTTTAAATATAAATCTTAGAACATGGAAGTCATGTATGGTTCTCCATACCGACTGGCTTACTCCCTCACTCATAACGTGGTTCCCATACACCTCACACAGTCGCCAATGAATGTCCACCGGTCTGCAGATTTCTGTTTGCAGAAATCATATTACTGAGCGCACTTCACAGCTCGTGGGATTTTCAATCGCAGCACTCATTTTAAAAATTATTAGTAAAGCACAGAAACACAACACAGACCTATACTGGGCCCAGCTGGATGCGTACTGAGTCATGCCACCCAGTGTCACCATGATGGCGGCGCTAGCCCCACCCTATCGCCGACCACACTGAAACGTAAGTTACTTTCTGGACAGCCCTCATATTGTCCCATTGATGTGTTGCCCTTCTTAGATCATAATAGTAAAGCTTCACAAAACTCTTTTAACCTACTAAATTAATTCTGACTTACTTCCTGAAAAACGGATATCTCTTTACTGGTGGTTTTTGGCACACTTTCAACTAGCCAGTAACCTTACAGAGTACGTCAAGTAATTAACCACACATAAGAATAACAAAAAAATATTACACTTAGTATTGTTAGGCATTAGCCAATCATTTATTAAGGTTTGGCATATACTAGTTTGTTACATAAAATCAAAGAGCTTCTTCCAATAGCCTCTATCATTCTGGCCATGCATGAAGACTAGTAAGAGCATCATATGTCCTACAAAATCATCTGTATCAACTACAAAACTGGCTACAAGAATGAAAGTTAAAAATAAAAAAAAGTAGATTTCATCATGAGAAGAGGAAGTGCCTACCGGTACAGATACCTAATGCCTCCAGGTAACTTAGGCGTATGAGTACATGGAGCAGACAACCAAAAAATAACAACAGATTTAATAACCGAAGACATATTGGGTTGTGATTAATTGTAAGAAACTTAACTATACAGTACTCTGGAAAACAGAATATAATGATATAGTGACAAGTTACCATAATCGACCCATATCTTGTGATGTTGATGACTATGATTGAATTTTTTCTTGGCTGAAATAGAGTATTGTCTGGAAACTTACATCACTAACATTATGTGAGTAAGTTAGGAATAATATGTAAAACCACGTGACTGTAAATACAGAAAATAACACACCAAATAGCATTTATTTAAAAATTTAGATTTGTAATTTCAAAGTACATAGATTACAAAACTGAACATCAGTCTATGCATGATGCATTTGAAGTAAGGCTAAATTAAGTTTCCATTTGTGTCTCCTCACAAAGATATCTGGTATTTCTTAGGCCGACATAGAAGAGGAAATATCCTGATGGAAATAGAAGATCACAAGACTGTTTACACAATCATCAGTCATTGTATAACTAACTTAAGTATTTAGTCAACTTAGGGCTGAAAATCAACATTCTGCTGTGCCTACAGTAACTGGTAGTGAAGCTATGATTTGAAAAAGGACTCTGATATTAGGTAAATCCAATGTTAATTTGTATGCTTCTACAGGATATTTGAGAACGTTTTATAATGTTGATATCCACACCTGCTTCCTGAGTTCTCCTTTCAGAGCAAGGAAACAAGATGAATCATCCTTATATGATTTAGCCCCCTGCACAACAGACTCTTCACAGTCTTCCAAAAATTCTGGCGATAATTGTTTTTGAATCTGTCCAATGTATACCAATTTTGCATTTTGGAATCTAGGAGAAAATTCATTGATCAGGCAGTCCAGAAATGGAAGGTACAAACTAGTACAAAAACATTCTTTCACATAACATGATTCTATATTTGTGGATTCTTGGATTTCGTTGTCCATGACATGTCTGTTACTTAACTAAATATCACTATTACATTAACGACTCAGAACACTAGGTTTTTTATAAGTAAAAGCATAAAGTTTTACCTTACAGCCTGAACCTGTTTTCTCCTTTAAAAGGCTTCTTCAGAGGCTCTATATTTGTATATTGGTCTATATTTTTAGTCCAGCTATTCTTGGCTTTTTAAATTTTATCCTCCAATTTCAAATATAAAAAGGTTAGTTTGTCTTTTCTTTAAAGTATACTTTTAGGAACATACTACACGTACACACAAAAGGCCGAAAACTAGACACTCTAGAACAATTAGAAATATACAAACACACAAAAACAAATAAAAACGACATCCTAAACGAACAGACACAATTCAAATCGCATGCATTATTCGAACACATCTCACCACACACACACACAGCTTCGATCTTTCAAAAAACTATCTCGTCACCAACAACAAGACGAACAGTGCTACTTACGACAGCCTCTGATGAAGCCTTCTATAGGTGAAAGCCGGTTTAGGCTGTAAGGTAAAACTTTACGTTTTTACTTATAAAAAACTTAGTGTTCCGAGTCGTCAATATTATAGTGATATTTAGTATACTTTTATATATAAGTTTCTCGTTAGTGTAGTTGTCTTATCTATATTATTTTAAGACTGACTCAACCGTTTCCTTGAAAGTTACAAGCAAATATATGGATACATACTGAAGTAATACATACATAAGTTGGCAAATGCCACAATAGCAAGCCTGCAGGAGCAACAACATAATATCATTGGCCACTTCAAGCAAGTCTATATAAAGTCTGAAGTAGTCAGTAGGTATGCACCTACTGATGCATATACAGTGCAGTTATTTTGATGGTTCATCCTCTTCATTCACGCATTTAATATTAGTGATAAACTGTACTTTCACTTGTGAACACTTACGTTCGAGGACATTAAGAAACGTAAATGTTCACAAGTGAAAGTACAGTTGATCACTAATATACAGTGCGTATGATATTGGATTTTAACCGATGATGACCTCCTGCGAGGGAGATTTTATGATCCGATGATGAAGCATATGCTTTGAAACACATCATCTATATAAAAAAGAAGTCACAAGGCGGACTGAAAAAGGTTAGTTAGTCTATTCATACAAGCGACATGGATACCTTGTAAACATATATACTTTAAAGAAATGAAAATGCGTCCCTTACATTTCCTTCAGTTGACATAGCAATAGTATTTAAGACTGCTGGAATAATAAGAGTCTAGAAATGTTAATACAGCATCCTGACATATGAAACGTCTAGTTCCACATGTCTTTTAACAGCATGTTTTCTGTTTTTTTAGTCTGTCATCCATAATGCATGTCGTCATCAAGTTTTTGTACCTGTCTAGCCAACTCTCAAAACAAGATTGCCACAGAAGATATGACCCCCATGGTGTTTATTGTATGGGCCACAGTAACATCATTACATAGCCAAATTGAAACTATGATTAACACACTGATTGTAAACGGAAAAGTAGTTGTATTCCCACTATTATAGCCTAGACACCTTGAATTTTCCACTCATATTCGAACCCTTCTTAATATCTTGACCAAGAAATATCAAGATTAATTTTTCCAGTCTCTTCAAAATTGATCCCTTCAAAGTGAAGCACGAGCAGTGTTTTCACCAGTAAGATCCACAACATGTCCCCTAAAGTACTGGAGAGGATGAGTAATGCCGTATGGTCTTATTCCTTGATGAAATGAAATATCCAACCGCACCTCCAAGTGGTGGGGGATGGGCAACACCTATAGGTGGCTAACGCAGTTCTGGAGACCGAGTGACAGCGTTATAAGCTGTCTCCCCTCTACTTGTCATTGTCAAGTAGAGATTAGGGCACCTTCTTCCCCTTGGGGTGAGAAATTGCCCTTAAAGATGGATGACCTTCTGTTGGTCAATGACGTAGGATGTGGGAGGCAAGGAGAAACCACAACATTAAAGATCCTTATGGATATCTCAACAGGGAAAACTGGTCTCTTTAGTCTTTTAAGACAGCCAGTTTATGGGAGAACACCCAGACAGAAAATTGGGCTGGATGTTAAGCCTGAAGGTGGCAGCCCCACTATATGTCTTACCCTGCGATATGCTAGTAACATATCCAGGGGACATATTCACTACTAAATTGTCTCAAATAAGGAGTAGCCGAATGGATCAAAAGTTGGTGACCACAGCTGTGAATAAAAGGAAAAAAACGACTTGGTATTGTGGAACAATTTAAAATTGGAGTATGGAATGTAAGAGGACTCGCACATAAGGAAATGGAACTTCAACGGGAACTTAATTTAATGGATATAGGTATTGCCATCATTCCTGAGACTACAAAGAAGCTTAAAGGTTCGACCGAATTGGCGGACTACATATTAATATACAGTGGTGTAGCTGCTAGGAAGCGTGCAGCTGCAGGAGTAGCAGTAATGATAAAGAAGCGGTTGAAAAACAGGATTCATCCAGTTACCAGTTTGTAAATGAGCATATATTAATAGTACGGCAGTGGTGTAGCTAGGCTTTTTGGTGCCCGGAGCAAGAAGATCATCGGCCGCCTCGCCTTCACAATTAAAAGGGACCAAAAGAGCAAAAATGAAGGCCCATCCAGTGAACAAAGTACTTAATAAGTACAAATGTGTAGAATTATATGAAAGCACATCCAGAAATGTCTTAAGAATATTTGTTAAGTTAAAATTAAGAAATTACATATTATAAGTTTAATATTACCGCTATTCAGTTTGTATACATTTATTAGGAACAAATGTAGACTATAAAAAATGTAGGAATATAACAAAAATAACATAAAAATGTTCTAATAAATACACAAATTTCTTGTAGGTCTAAAGCGCATCGTCAAAACAATATCCTAAAGCAACATAAAGTTAGACAAATAATTACATTAAAAGTAATAAAATAAATCACTTACCATTACAGGTTAATGGTTCCGTCTTCTATTAATAAACACTTAATATTTAAGTATCACTATAATATTGACGACTCGGAACACTAAGTTTTTTATAAGTAAAAACGTAAAGTTTTACCTTACAGCCTAAACTGGCTTTCACCTATAGGTCGTCAATATTATAGTGATATTTAGTTAAGTAACGGACACGTCATGGACAACGAAATCCAAGAACTTAATATTTAATAAATATTTAAAACGAGACATTCTAAAATGTAACTTTCCTGATCTTAATTGCTGCAAAGTCGGTTATTAAATCACTATAATCTAAATACGAAGCAATGTCTTTTTCAATTGAAAATATCGCTGGATTTGATATCCTGTCCTGATATATTGTTGATCGTAGGTACGATTTAATAAATTTAAGTTTACTGAACGATCTTTCACAAGAAGACACAGACACTGGTAAAGTAAGAAAATTTTTTAAAGCTGTTGCTAGTGTTTTGTAGGCTTCTAGTCCCATTGAAGAAATGTATTGTAGCAGTCCCTGAGGTGTAAAGTCCATTTGCTCTCCGTTAAATTTTGCCCTTTTTAATAAAAGTACGATGTCTTTCAAGTCACTGAACAATTATTCACTGTTTAGGTCATGTGGATACAGTTTTGCAAGCACTGTGCACTTAATATTGATTTGGAAAAGCTGTTCCTTAAAATGTATATCCCCATCATTTACGTACGCCTCAAATTTACAGAGGAACCCAAAGCGTTTTTCTAACTCTTTTATGTTAGAGAAACGGCTTGAAATTTCAACTGACAGTTTGTCCAAAATTCCTATTAGAGAACATCGCATTTCTTGCTGAACGGTTAATGCAGAATCGTCTGCATACTCCCCTGGCATCGTGCGCTTCTTTCTTATCCTTTTTGTGATACTGACAGCTTTATGTATGATTCATTACATACCTGCTTTGCCTTAGGAATGACATTGTCACACAGCTCATTTCTCCAAACTTTTAATTTGTCTGTTATCATCTCCAAAAGTGTCAATGGAAGTTGATTCCTTGTTAATTGTAATATTTTGACACTCATGGTTTGATTTTCCTTGAATAAAAGACTTCATGAACTCTTTGGAACTTGTTGTAGCTCTTAATCTTTCTTCTCTCCTCTTCCGATACTGGGCCCCACTGAGTTTACTTCGTTTCATATCAGCTTCAAATAAAATTCAAAAAAATTGATTTTCAATAATTGTATTAGTATGATGACATACACATGAAGTATTATAGATATAGCCACAAGACACACAAACCAAAAACAAACCGCACACTCAAAATACTCATAAGCAACTGATAATCAACACGATCGCTGCGTCGAACCGGGAGAACTGCATATACGTAGCCCATGTAACGTTTTTTTATGTTAACAAATAATACATTCGTCTGTATACGAATAACAATGAAGAATATCTACACAAAGCTAATACTGTATGATTATCAGTTTTCCTTTGCGGCACAACAACTCACTACAAAGTCGCAAAAAATATTGGAGACAGCATGTGAATACAAAGAGTATGAACACTAGGGTGTATCACGAAAAACTTTTTTTTTAAATTCAAAATTTCAAGTTGATAAAAAGTTGTCACTATGGTCACATATTTATCAAAAAAATTTTTAGTCAAATTGAAAAATATTTAGGTCTCCAGGAAAGGGCCTAACGTTTGAATTTTTTTGTCAAAAACGTAGATTTTCAATTTTTTTTTAACATAAATATAAAGCAAATTTTTGTTTTCAAGTACAAAAATGTAAAGTTTAGAATGTTAATTAACAGTAAAAAAAAAAAAAATTATATCTGTCATGTAACATTTAGGTCTACCGGATTAGCAGTAAAATTATCAATTTTTTGCAAAATTAAGGTCTATTGTTGACGGTTTCATTTACTTCTAGTCTACTGTTTTCATTAACAAATTTCTTGTAACCATACAAATAAAAAGTATTTCAAAACTAAAATGTGTTTACTAGACCCAACTTATTTTTTTGTTTTATGAAATTAAGCCTATTTTTGGAGTAAGAGAAATAAAACTAAATAAAACTGAAAATTAAAAAGAATTTTAATTTCTAAAGAAAAAAAGATTACAAATATTAAACCCCCCAGTAACTTTGAAAAAGTAATTCAAAATGAATCCTTGATTAATGATTTGATTACATTATCTCTTTATCTTGATAATTGATGAAAATTTCAGAATGTTATAGTTGTCAGTTCGGGATAGGCTTATTTCATATGTATGTGGCATCACAGTTGTAAGCAGCTCTCTCAACCTGCATCCTGCAACCAAAGTTTTTGGTTAGGCTGGTTGTAAAGGACAATTTATACCAACTAATTTACAGTATGCTTATAAAAAACAAAAATATTAGATGAAGTTCATTATTGTTTCTAAAATATTATATATTTTATCATTATAGAAAATAAAGTCTTACTTGATGTTTATTCCTGGACTTTTGTAGTTGCAGATGTGAAGTGACATTTCGTTTCAAACTTTGGAAGGTATTTTCTGTCCAGCAATCTTGATCTAATGAACCCATCTCGCTCTTTGAAACCACAAACATGCTTAGAAGCTTCTGTAACGTCCTTTACAATTCTTTCCACTGCTTGTGTGTATGCAAAGGAATTTTAAACTCCTTTCTATCGCTAGTTCCTGTTTCAGTGATCAACTCTAGCTCTTGTTTGCTTAAGTTAGTTATGAGTGGTGGTTCCGTTACTGTTGTAGGCTGCCAATCAATAAGATCGATGTAGTCCTCTGGCTCAAAATTAACTTGTGGTGGTTTGAAAACCCTCTTTGCTTTTAACTCTATTTGTCGAGCTTTTTGTATCCTTTTGCTTGCCAGACATCTAATATGTTTTCGTGAGTCAAACAACATTCCCAAAAGGATATGTTCTGGGTGTACCATAAAAGCATTTCTCTATAGAGTTGTTTGAACAACAGCCTTAAGATCATCTTCTAAGTACTTGATGCATTGTGCTATCTTAAAAAAGTTTTGTGATGCATAAATAATTCTTGGATGACATTTTATTGTAAACCATGAGGGAGCATAAACTTTCATGACAAACTCAGCTAGTTTTTTCAACTGCGGGGTTGGATCAAGTGATGCAATATATAAACGTAAAATTCGGTTTGCCATTGTCAGCCATCTTGCATGGGAGATGTTTCCAGGGTTTCTGCTTGCCAACTCTTGGGGGTATTCGCCTGTTAGTACAGCCTGACATATATCCCAGAGATATGTCTGGTCGGTGCTCAACTCATTACAATCAACCTCTGGAAAAATACTATCTATTTTATTGTACTCAACAACTGGTGGTAAATCTTGACAACTTGTTAAACGTTTTCCTATTGGACCACTAAAAGAAGTAGGTCCGGAAGTTGGACCATCGAGGGCAACCATGACTTTCCTAAGAGGCAATTCATTTAAATGAAGCAAACAAACCACTGCTTGTACTGGGTGTTTTAAAGCATTTTCGAACAATGAAATTGATCCATTAGAGGCTCCAGTATTTGTTGCGGTACCATCACAACCAAGAGCTTTAATAGTTTTCTCATCAATGCAGTTTTCTTTCATAAATTTTAGTATTGATGATAGTCTTTCCCAGAGCCACTGTCTGGAGTTACGTGTCCTAAATATGTTGAATCTGGTTCTTCAACCAAAGATATGTGTTCTTCTTGTATAGTTTTCCGGACAGATTTACCATGTACAATTTCTTTACTTATTGTTTCATCTTTTCGACCATCAAAATAGTGTGAAATTATTTCTGAGGTGCGAGTTGAACTAATACCTTGACGGTATTTCATCCTTTCATGAAAAACCTTCGATTTATCTATTACCGCTGCCTGATTTTCCAGCGTTACAACATTTAAATCCTGCAAAAGAGCACTTGATAGTTGAGCTCCTGCTCTACTGAAAATGGTTCTACGGTCACATGCTCTAGAAAAAGAGGGTAGATTTTCTGGCAGCCCTTGTTTCACTGAAATACTTGAACTTTCTGGCTTTTCCCCTGGTGAAAGCATTTTACTATCAAATACACTTTCATCACTCGAACTCTCTGACATTGAATCACTTTCAATAACGTTGCCTTCATGTCTCAAAGCTGGGGTCTTTGTTGGTTGGAGACTTCTATTTAGCTCAGATTGCAAAGACTTTTCCATTCTTTTACTACGTTTCTTGAGTTTTTTACTCTCTAGTGCATCACGACCTCCGATAATCATAACCCTCAGGCTTCTTTGGTCGTTCAAGAACTCATGTTCCAATGGTGGCACTTTCCTTGGAGCTTTCTCTAAATCATTACATTTACAGGAACAAATATCAAAAAGACTATTTACAATGTCTGATTTGAACTTTTCAACTGATGTTTTGAAGCTCTTTGCATTTTTTGTGTTACACACTGATGATTTTTTTATCTTTTCACATCGCTCGTGTAGTTTTAAAATCATAAAAACAATGTTGTTTGTGCTTGAAACGGGAATTGAAGCCTTCTTCCAAATTTCTTCTAGCTTTCGACCCACTCGCATTGCAATTACCTTTTTTTATGGTTGATGACATCCCTCAGATTTCAGTTGATTTCTCACCCATTCAAAATACCGTAGCACATCAACTCACTCGTAGGCAAAACATGGATAACACTTATATCAACAGGTTGACCGATTATCGGTGCATCAGTAATTTTTCTTGTAGAATAAGTTTTTTTTACTCATGACGATGAAACAACAACACCACACTGAATTCACCACTCACAAACCACAAACTCGTTAACTATCAACGCACGACGCACATACACAAGGAGCTAAGAGCCGACTGACAAAGGAAGCGAGGATGATCGAGGGGTAGTGGAGAGGGAGTGGGAGAAGGATCACGTGACTCGCATGACGCCTACGCATGGCACCTGTTTCCAAGGTCGCGCAGAAGCGACATGACTTGACCTTGACACCTGAGTGTAGTGTTCGCCATTTCATAAAATGATATTCTCGCTATTTCCAAATGCTGTACTGCTATACCTAGACTATAAATAAAATAATTGAAATTAACCTAAAGGATGGGTTGAAAATTGAAAAATATGCGTATTTGGTAAAAGAATTAAGGTTTTCATGTAGATTCCGGGTGACCTAAATGTTACATGACAGATATGATTTTTTTTTTACTGTTAATTAACATTCTAAACTTTACATTTTTATACTTGAAAACAAAAATTTGCTTTATATTTGTTTAAAAAAAATTGAAAATCTACGTTTTTGACAAAAAAAATTCAAATTTTAGGCCCATTCCAGGAGACCTAAATATTTTTCAATTTGAATAAAAATTTTTTTAGTAAATATGTGACCATAGTGAGAACTTTTTATCAACTTGAAATTTTGAATTTCAAACAAAAGTTTTTTGTGATACACCCTAATGAACATTGATCAAAAACTGTACTGACTTAATGTCTACTCATCACTCGCACGCAAGATAACAAAACTCAATTAAAACAGCATGCACTGTTTAGAAACACCGAGATACGACATAAACATCTGTAGACTAAACGTCTGTCGCCAAGTAAAGCAAGGTACTGTTTATTACGCAAGGTATGACAACAGCAAGCTGGCTGGTTATGCTTCTTTCATGAAAGGAATAGTCATATAAAAGAAACAAGTTGTTTGTACTTTTATAAACTGAAAACAATTTTTTCAAGTCTACGCTCACTTTGCCGCCCTCCTGGCTATGCCGCCCGGGGTGGCTGCCCCCTTGGCCCCCCCTAGCTACGCCTCTGCAGTACGGTACAAAACCATAAGGGGGTACACAACATTGGTAGCTGTATATAGCCCAGAATATGGTCGCAGAGAAGACTCAGAAGAATTTTACAGGATCTTACAGAAAATTGTCAATAATATACACATGAATGATTATATGATAATAGCAGATGCTTTCAATGCACGTGTTGGGAACTTCCATATAAGAAATATCATGGGATGTCATGGCAAAAGAATGGAAAATGAAAATGGACGATGCCTCATCGATTTTGCCACATTCAATAATTTGAGGATAGCCAACACACTTTTCATGCATAAAGAGATACATAAATGTACTTGGCAAGCAAGAGGATCTCATTCAGTAATTGATTATCTTTTAGTTAATGGGAAATTAGGAAATTTAGTGGAGGATACTAGGTTTTTTACAGGATGTGACGTTAAGTCTGACCATTTTCTGCTCATATCAAATATTAGTATTCCAGGTAGGTGGAGAAAGGATCGATCTACAGAGCGCCAGTGCTCCAAGCAAACTTTTAAAGTATACCTGCTCCAAGATGAAAGTATAAGATATCTGTATCAGACCCGGTTGAGTCAGTCTGCACAATAAAAACCCATCAGTAGTAATATAAATCAAGAATGGGGTAACATCAGAGACGTCATATCATAAGCTTCATTTGAAGCATTGGGGACGAGACGTAAAAGGTATGGAAACCGAGGCCTACAGGTATGGGATGACAATATTAGATAAATAATAGATGCTAAAAAGCAGGCATACCTGAAACATCTAGCCTTAAACACTGCTTAAACAAGGTGTGAATATAAGCGCTGCTGTGCCATTGCCAGAAGAGAAGTCATGAAAATAAAGCGAAGTTCATGGGATAAATACGTAAGTGATATAGAACACAATGTACATGGCAGGCAGGACAAGGCTTACAAAATATTAAGGCATTTAAATCAAACAAAAAGGGGTAACCTAAAGGTCAATTGTATCTCAAAACAACAATGGCTTGAATACTATAAGCAGCTATGGACCCAGGATCATCTGGAAAAAACAACGTTTGCTGATATCAGTGATTGTGTGGACCTAATAACAGTGAATGAATTGTTAGCTGCTCTACACCACTGTAAGAATAGAAAAGCACCAGGCACTGATGGGCTGAATATGGAGCTCATAAAGTGTGCACCAGCGTTGCTGCATGATCGTTTGCTGCAGTTCGTTAATCTATGCTGGACCACTGGTGACTGGCGGATTGCAAAGGTAATTTCCATATTCAAGAAAGGTGATCATAATGACTGCAGGAACTACAGAGGAGTCAGCCTTCTTAATACTTCATATAAATTATATGCATCTATATTAAGAACACGGCTGAATGCAATAACGGAGACCATGCTTTCAGAGGCCCAGAACGGTTTCAGGAAGGGCAGATCATATTTAGATTGTATATTTACAATAGCCCAGCTCATTGAAAAGCATAGAGAGTATCAGCTGCCCACATACATAGTTTTCATCGACTTCGAGAAGGGATTTGACAGAGTGAATCAGAGCAAACTATGGGCAGTAATGGCAAGGAAAGGGATCCTGCAACATCTTATCAGAGCAATACAGAGTCTTTATATGGAGAACCAAATTTTAATAGAAGCAGGGAAACCGAGAACAGCTCCTAGAGTTGGCCTGATCAATTGTGGAGTACGACAAGGATGTCCATTATCACCTTCTCTTTTTAATTTATATATTGATGATGTCATACAAAACTGGCAGATGTGTCTTCCAGAACATTTTTTGATTGGTCACGCTACAATTGACACTTTGTTATTTGCAGACAACCAGGCTATTCTGTCAGACTCAGAAAACAGATTGCAGATGGAGATACATTTGTTAAATTGAATCTGCAAAGACTCTGGATTGCAGATTCACAAGTAAGACCGAGGTAATGGCTTTTCATGGAACTGATCCCGTATGGCCAAAAATTGTTATAGATGGTACTGTCCTGGAACAAGTTAGCAATTTTGAATACCTGGGCTACAGTATGTCTTATAATGCATGCAACGATGTTGTGAATAAGTTGCATAAGTTCAACCTCATGTGCGGGACCATTAGGCGAACCCTTAAATCAGCAAGTAAAGGAACACGCCTAAAATTCTACAAGGTGATGGCTCTTCACACTCTTCTTTATGGGTCTGAGAACTGGACTTTAACGAAAGGCCAGGCCAGTCGCATCCAAGTGGCTGAAATGAGATATCTCAGGCACATGGTAGGGTATACTCTCCATGATCATAGAAGAAACACAGATATATGGCAGGAACTGAATATTATGGGTATACTTGACAGGATCATCCAGTATCGGCTGAATTGGTGGGAACATCTTTGCCAAATGGATGACTGCCGCATCCCCAAACAACTCTGGAACCATAAGCCGAGGGGATGAAGAGGTGTGGGACGTCTGAGAAGTGCTGGAGTGACCAGATCTAATCTTTGCCTATTTGAGACCGAAACAAATCATCTTTGGTTTAATCTGTGAAGAAGAAGATGATGATGATGATGATGATGATGATGATGATGATGATGATGATGATGATGATGATGATGAAGATCCACATCAATGAACTTTATCTTCCTTAATCTTAATATACTATATAAGATCGAATGCAGATTGGCAACTGCTATTTAGTAGAAACATCAGTAGTCTCAGGAGAAACTTTTCTGTTATTCCTCCCCACAACATTGAATTATTTTATTCTGGTTTGTCTTACTAATGTAAGTAGAATTTTTACCAGAGGAATAGATATGTGAGGTAAGATATTTGTCTTCAGCATCTATTCCAAACTTTAACAAAGCCCTAAATTGCTTTCTCCTACGATTCACCTGTTTGCAGGTCTTTGTCATCTCTATGCCTTCTGAATGGTATAGGCCTACTTCAGGCACAACAGCGAATCATCATTTTTATTATTGAGGTAATTTTTTTCTTTTTTGTTCAAAACGTTTTCTCTTGGCATTTTGCATGCTACAAATTACATTTCTGGCAAATGCATACTCTTAAATTAGGTGTCACTTACTAACTTGTTGGAATTTATTTAACAGTAGCAAATCTAGAATGGTCAGGGGGGGGGGGTCGAGTCGGTTGCATACAAAATACAAAACAAGTTAAGAGTAATCAATATTATAATTTTTGAAATGGCTGAAAAACGTCTAATAACATACTAAAATCAATCCCATTAAAGTAATAACACAATAAAAATAAGCTGTACTGAAACATTGTTTATAAGATACTTATTTGATTTTCATATATTTCACATTTCAAATGTATCTGAAAATGGTGTGTAATAAACTTGTTTGTAGACCTATATTTTAAAAAGGGTGACTACTATATTAGATACACACCCGATAAATTAATAAAACAGCTTAAAAATTAAATTCTTGGATTTCGTTGTCCATAACGTGTCCGTTACTTAACTAAATACAACTATTATATTAACGACTCGGAACACAAAGTTTTTTATAAGTAAAAGCTTTGTGTTCCGAGTCGTTAATATAATAGTTGTATTTAAATTCTTGGATTTCGTTGTCCATGACGTGTCCGTTACTTAACTAAATATCACTATAATATTGACGACTCGGAACACAAAGTTTTTTATAAGTAAAAACGTAAAGTTTTACCTTACAGCCTAAACCGGCTTTCACCTATAGAAGGCTTCATCAGAGGCTCTGATGAAGCCTTCTATAGGTGAAAGCCGGTTTAGGCTGTAAGGTAAAACTTTACGTTTTTACTTATAAAAAACTTTGTGTTCCGAGTCGTCAATATTATAGTGATATTTAGTTGTATTTAGTTAAAAATTAAGAGATTAACAAAATTTCTTGTCAACTTTTGACCCTCTGGGGGTCGGGTCCCCGTTTGTCCCTCCCGACCCTAATTACGCATAATTTACATGTTATTGAAAAATGTAGAATTTGATACAGCAAAATAAATATTAATTTAATACAATTATATTTTTTTAGATTTTTACTAACGGTTTACCAACTGTAATTAGTCTCTGCTGATTTATTTGCAGACAAAAAAATAAACGAGTCATCTCTACCTCTGTTAAATTCATATATTCTGTTGTCATAGATCTTAAAGCATTAGCTCAATTATAGCCTATAATTTATACCTTATTTATACTAATTGATTTTCTACACACACTGATGAACGCTATCTGTTAGCGAACTTGTACATAAATTTTTATACCATAATGTTATTGTATTTCATAGATATTTATTTTCTGATAAAGTAGGCTATTTGTTACATATTTCAACGAATGCATTTGGATTTCTAGATACAGACAAACGAACACAAATTTAATATTAATTTATTGTATAGCTCTACATTATCCATACATGATGAAATAATGTTATGTCAATTTTTGCTGTACACCGTTAAAAATATGTTGTACTGATTTTCGATAAAATTACGATTATGATTCGAGTATGAAGGTGAAAGTGTCAATATCAACAAATTTTGTTAAATGTCTACATAATTATTCTAAATTATGCACATAAATATATTAACTGAACATCCCGCAACCGTATGCCATCTATAAAATTCGCAATCACAAATGAAATGTAACACTGCTGTATAGTACAAAATTATAAAATGATAATGGTTACTATTACCCATTACATTATATATTTATACCCAATTTCGATTAGTGCCCTATCGGTGAGTCGTTATGGCCTATAGGACATGTACAATAAACACTTGTTTACTTTAATATTTACATCATGCATTATAGCATTATAATATATAATTTGAAGCATGGCTCTCATCAAGTTGTTTTTCTGGCGCATGATTATCACATTGGCATTGACTTCAATAAAAAAAAAAAAAAAAACGGCAAGTTGGCTTGAATAACCCTATTGTGACTAGTGTGTAATATATATATACTGTAACTATGGAATAATCGACGTAATGTTGTTGTAAGAAGTACTTTCGCTTTGTTGACATGATATAATTATTTCGTTCAGTTGCTGTGAAAGTTCATGTGCATGTTTGTTACCAAATTTAAACATGTTTTCTGTGCAGATATTTAATCAGGTAATATTATGTAATTATGACACTATTATTGTCAGGATTATTTTATAGTGGCATGATAAAATTGAAGTTTATAATTCAGTTAATTTACAGAAACGTGTGTTTCACTAAATTGGAGAAGTTACAGTACCTTTTACTGATTTTGATTGATATAATTTAAGTGTACCCAATGGGGTTATTTTGTTAATTTCATTAAATTTGATACAAGTTTTACAGTATTGTAATATCATGATAATGATATTATAATGTCATTTACTGAAAGGGCGATTTTAAGCGAGTTGTGGGCAAAAATGTACATCCAAGAAGATGGTAATGATAAATTTGAGCAAATTACTTTATTCCAATAAAATTAAAACTGATTTACAAATATGTTGTGTAATAAATTGAATATTTAACAGTAAAATTAGTTGAGTTATAGTTGTAATGGCAATGTAATATGGTATATACAATTTTTTATAGCACAATTTTTTTTTTGTACAGGCTCCATATACACTGTTACAGTTTACGAATGCAGTATCACCTAGATTTGCCATAACACCAATCCGCAATAGTCGCAATACAAAAAAAGATTTATGTCGAGAAAGCTTTCTGGAGGTAGGTTAATGATATTAAAAAGTTCCTGTAAAACAGTAAAACTATATTATAGAAGTGATTTAACCTATTCAGCATGTGACACATGCTCCTGTCGGATTTTATAAGTTTTGTGTAATTTTATAATTTTTGGTTAAATATTGTACTAACAAACTTACATAACCTAAATGGTATTAAATTTACATAAATATAATGTATACAGTTGTACAGTATAAATGATATTATGCAATTATACAATGTTATTATATAATTACTCAGTGTGTATTAGATATGTATAGTTATTGTATTTGTACATGATTTGTTGTGAAGCTATTACTTATGTTTTTAGGCTTCAAAAAATTTAACAGAATTTCCCTTCAAAGATGTACCAATAAATTTACTGCATAATAATATGAAAAGGCCAATGCCAGTTAGAAAAAATCATTGGAGGGTGTCTTATATTTCATCGCCATCTTTTTTTGAGAATAAACATGGAATGTCAGTTGTAGAATTGACAACCCAAACAAAAAAATGTCAAACCGTATCTCCTGTACTCGTTAAGAAGATGGTTGATGAGATTCTTTCCTCAAGATCAGCAGCATTTAGTTTTGGTAAGTAAATATGTTTTTTTTTAATTTAGAAATTAGGCTTGTTGTTTATAGTGAAATACAATAGAAAGGAACTACCATATTTTGTCTGTTAACACTAATCCTACTATTTAAAACCAAGGCCATATGATATATATTAATTTTCACAATTTTTTGAGGAAACTGAAAATTAGAAAGAAACATCAGTTACATTTCTTCACAGAATAACTGATTCAGTATTTATTGCTTATTTTTATGTTATTTTACTTGTGTTTATAGGAAATGTGTAATTTGTTATAAATTCCATCATAAAAATTAACATTTAATTTGTGTCTTAGATACCCCAATACAATAAAAATTATATGAAAAAGGAATTTAATAAAGAAAGAGTTTAATATAGATGAGTTACGTGTTGATTTTGTGAAAAATTTATCAACTCGTGAATAGTATATGAAATCATTATAAAGAGGAATCTAGAAATCACAAGTAACTATCATTTGAACTTTACAAATTGTTTAGAATCAAAGTGTAATTTGTCGATGGTCATTTTTATTGTTGACAAAGGACAGTATTGTTATAAACAAAATTAATTTTATAAATGGAACACGTGATATCACCAAAGACTAATTTTATTTTAAATCTTTTAATTTAAAGTATGATTGCATGTCAATTCAGTTTAAAATATTTGTTTGCTTCATTATAAGTATTGACCTACATAATTAGAAGGGTAGGTTAGTTGGTTATTACTGTTTTTATTAAGCGTACAACGTGACGTGTAAAGTAGTGTAATAAAATTGGTCAGTTTACTAATAGACGATTGGTCTGTTAATTTAAGCATTATTTTTTGAGACTGATTTAAGTTACACGGTGACAATTGTGAGTTCCTTATTGCACTACTTTTATCATTGTGAGCTTTGTTACATCTTAAAGACAAATTTTTTACTGCAGTGTAGTTAACTGGTTGCAAGTACAGTTAGTACGATCTGCATTACATGTGCGTGCTTGTATACTCTAATTTATTTTCTCTTACTAATTTCAGTAGAAGATTTAATTTAGTTTTTCTTGAACACTAGAACATGCTTTGTTTAAATTGATTATTATGAACAAACTTTACAGCTTATCTTAAGTTCATGACATGAATGTCCATTGTGCGAATGGTATTGAGCCGTTCCTTTCCACTTCAAAAAGTTGTGAACGCTAATGTTAATGTAAGTTACTTTAGTATTATAATGCTATGTTTTGGTCACATTTGGTATTCTGTAGCCAGCAGTTATTGCATTCACAGATAACATTGCCAGTCAGTTATGGCATCATTTTACTGAGTTCTGACCAGGCAATGAAACATACTGTGAAAATGTGTTGGCTTTTGTGATCAGTTATTCAGTTGTGATATATGGCACACTTCAGTAATACAGTTTACATTATATTTGTACGGATGGGTGTAGAGATGTATACAACTAACATATGTAGCAGCTGTACTTGCAATCTATTAACCGAAATATGGTAGACATTTGTATTATAATGGATTTGTGCTGATTCAAACTCCAGTAATGCAAACTAGAATTTGAAAATACGCTGTACTATCAAAAATGTTGTGAAATGAAAAATTCCTTTCAGAATGATTTTCATTAAATTCAGCGTAGTGGACTCTGTATTTTCTTCTGATGCTATGGCCCTTCCTGAACACATTGTCATTGGTCTGTGCCAGCATCATCCAATTTGAACCCCTCAGCTTCCTTAGATCATCTTAAACTCTAAGTTTGGTCTGCCTCTATTCCTGGATACCCCGTCATGATGTTTTTCTGGTTCATTCTCCTTTACCTGTGGCTCTTCGTATGATCATATAGCTTATTGTTCACCTATGCTGTAGGCTGCACTCTCATGAAGCTGCCAGAATACCCCTCAAGCATGTTTTTCTTGTTCTCATCCTTTTTTGACATTGCCCAGGATTCAGAGATGTAAGTTATACATATCTTACTAGGCTTTTTAGATAACAAGTTTTATATTCCAAGTTAAGAATCTTCTTTGAATTATTTAAAAGACCATAATATACACTATTTGCTAATATCTGTTAATATCCCCTGTGCTGATTTCCTCCAGTACACCATTTTCTCATTGTATGTCAGGATCCCAGATAAGTAAAATTTAAAATCATGTCAAATTACCTTGGAAATAAAATTTTGTAAAGTATCTCCTTAAAGATTATTTATTTATGTCTTCTGCAGCAGCAAGAAATTAAATGAAAGGCAACAACACAACAGTGAAAGGTTAACTATCAACAAATATAATGATAAAATTAAAATGTTAAAATTTTTGATGAACCGTTATTACAATTTGATAAACAATACCATATTGTTCTGAATACAAGCCGCACCCCAAAAATTACCGTACCATAGGTTAATGGTTAAAAATTTGCAAAAAGTGTAAAGTCACCATTTGAATAAAAATTACTAAACTTTATTAAGATGAAGAAAGAAATAGCACGTAAAAGTACATATTATTATATAATAATAATTATTATTATTTACTAACCATTATGATGTGTCGGCTACGTCATAATCCAGGGAACCTGTGATAATTGATGCTACCCAATTATACAGGCTGCCTACGTTGTAACAAACTGAAACTCAAAACACAAGACAAACAAATTTACAATTATTCTAACTATAGGAAACAAGGGGAGGGGTTTTAACTGATTTATGCACTCACTTTAGTATGTAACAAAGATGACATCCCTTTTATTCACATAGTATACGTAACACATTACAAATAAAGATATTATTTACTGTGAGATTGTAAGGGGGTTTTCTATCTAAAATAAAATGATCATTTAGATAATGAGTTTACCTCGGATCCGAGTCTTTCTTTTTCTTGTTAAGAATTTTCAAATTTACCATACTTGATTATATGATTACATTATTCCTTAAGTACCGTTTGAAGAATGGTTTTATTTAGTTGAGCAACTTTGAAGTTACATAACGAAAGTTAAGTTACAACGTATGATTACAAGAATTGGTGGTTACACCAGTTTAAATCTTAGAGCTTATTGATTGTCTTTTGAAAGTCTTTTTCATCTTTAATTACTTACATTTTAAAATATGTATAACTCACGGAAGACGAGCTCCCGCATCACCTCTTATATTATGGTTAACTGTCCGTGTCTTGGCGATTGATTCTTCCGTACTCTTGTAGTCGAGGATTGTCCTAGGGGTAGTCTGTCCAGTAACGATGAAATGGATGTGATGGTGCCAGCTAACGTGAAGTCGTCAGGGTTCTCGCCGATAGAGTATAGGCAGTATAGTTCGAAGTCGTAACTTTTCACTGTTATTCACATCACCTGTTTAATTGCACCGTCGTGTTGGAGTTTACGTATTGTTTGTACATTATGTTGGAATTTCTTTTAACTTGAACAATATTTGACTGGATATTTAAAATTACAGGAGATGTCACCTCTTATACATGTTTTTCCTTTTTCTTACAAGTTTGTTTCAGAAAAATTTACTCACTACATATTCGTTACTTATGTCTAGCTGTCCACACTTTTAGTGGAAGTTAAAATACACACAAAATAACATTTTGTGTAGAGCCCCAACGTGGAGCTGTTTACAGTTAGAAAGCCGCATCGTTAATCCCTAGTTGTTACAACAGGAAAGTTGCAAAGACGCGGAGCGAATACTCCGCCATAATATAGTTCCATCTTTTATTTAATACTACAGTCTTACAGTTAGACAAAACAAACAATCGATATTTTCCTCGTATACTGAAATTATTACACCTATTACTAGTGACTTTAAATTATTAATTCTTTATATTATGGTTTACACGTATTTCTTATTTAATGCCGGCTCGGTATACAAGTTGAATCCGGAAATCACAGGTCATAGCATGATAAGTTTAATAAAGGGTTAACAGTTTTATTCTTTAACTTTTGCTTCCACAATTTTAATTAATTAATACTAGTTAAATTTTCTTATTTAAGTCTCATCACTACCATGAGTTAGTCCAGGGGTAATTGGTTTAATAGTGCGATTTAATGTTTTTTAACTAACTTCCCATTCTTCGATTTCTATTATTAAATTTTTTATTTTATTTTTTTTAATTTAAATCGTCACACCATTTATCAAAAATATACTTTTTATTGTTAAGTTATTTTATAGTAGTGTACAGTAGTTTATATTTTGTGCACTTTAAAATATTCCCATACTTAATCACTGTCACTGTCTTCAATTTCACTGTCACTTGTCCCTGAGACGGTCGCTTCATCCTCTTCATAAATGACATCATCTTCCATTCCATCCATGCAGTTCGATATGCAGCACTTTTTGAAACCACGAATTATAAATTCTGGTGGAATGCTTTCCTACGCACTCTTGATCTAGTTGCTGAGTTCTGTTACGGATGGGTTTTTTTTTATTTGTCCTGTAGGAGTCAAAGGATGATTTCTTGCCACCAACCAATTATTATATAAATGCCCCAGGTTATCTTTAAAAGGTTTATTTACTACAACATCCATCACCTGCAACTGACTTGTCATTCCTCCAGGAATAACGGCGATATCAGTGTTCATTTCTTCGTAAAGAAGCTTTTTTATTTCATCCGTAATGTGGCCACAAAATGAATCTAGCACTAACAAACCGCGTCATTTTAATAATGCTCCTGGCCGTTTATTCCATACACATTTAACCAATCTACCATAACATCGTTTGTCATCCAACCTTTTTCGTGACAGCGAAAAATTACACCCGATATTAACTTCTCTTTTGGCATGGTTTTCCGTTTTAATATTACGTAAGGTGGAAGTTTTCATCCATCGGCTAATGCACCAGGCATTACACTGACACGTAATTTTTCATTTTCCGTAGTCTTTAAAGATTTGGTTCCCTTTTGGTCCACCATAAAGTTAGAGGTCATGTCAAAAAATACGTTCATTTCATCGGCATTTCCCATGTGTTCAAGTGAATAATTATGCTTCTTGCGTAAATTAATGACAAACTGCTGATACTGAAGGAGTTTTTCTTCGTAGTCACTCGGTAGTTTTTGCGCGAGTGATGTACGTCGTCTTAGCGCAAATCCATTTTGCCGCATCATTCGTCTTATTCACCTGAAGCTGCCTTTGAAACCGGAGACTTTTAATTCTTCTGCTATTTCTAAAGCTTTTAATTTTAAAACATGTCTAGTGACAGGGAGTCCTTGCCTTCTTAAAAGCCATACGTATTCACAGACGCTGGACTCTACTGCTACAGAACGCCCAACTTGAGGTCCCATGAATGCTCGTCGCGCAGTATTTGCATTTAAAAGCCGTTCCTTCTGTTTTCTCCATCGTCAGATACAGGATTCATCAATATCGAATTTTCTTGCAACTTCGTGATTGCATGTTTTTTCTGCATGTTGTATCACAATTAATTTATAATTCGCATCGTACCTATTACGTTTATTTTTTGGAATTTGATTTGAGTGCGTGCCTTTAGTCTCCACAGTATCACTCATACCGCAAACGCACTACAAAAACGCCAAATGAAAAAGTACAGATAAGTGATGTTGTTGCTGTTATAACAGAAAACCACACTGGCAGTTTACCCAGTATTTAGAAACATGTTACTCACACCCCTTACTCACACTCACACCTACTCATCCTTTGTCTTGCCGCCTACAGAAGGGTGTGAGCACACACGCGTGCGCACGCACGTACACTCTTTCTTCCTATTCTTTGTTCAGTGTGCTGTTAAAACGTACGAGTGCAGTCATAAATCATAATGCCAGAGTTAACAACAGCCAGGCAAACTGCGGTTGCTTAGGCAGTAAACAACTCATAATACCAAAAGCGTTCGTCCCACCAGAAGTCAGGTATAACTTTGAATTTCATTACCGCACAAATGCAAGCCGCAGGTCAAATTAGCGACTATGTTTTTAGTAGAAAAAGTGTGGCTTGTGTTCAGAACAATATGGTGTATTCAGAGTTAAAAATATACACCCTCATTATTTTATGATGGCCAGCAACCTTGGTGAAAGTAACGTGCACAGTACCCTGTTTTTTTTTCACTGCAACCCTACATCTCATTGAGTAAATGTTGATACATTTCCAAAAACATTTTCCATAACATAAACATATAGGCCTGTATTTGATTTAATTGTTAGTCTGTATTGAAATTAAATAACATTTCAAATTTCACTGAATACTGTGTGTGGGTGTTTTCTGATATTGTATTTTGTTAAACTAATATTTTATTTGCTTAAAAATATTGTTGTTGTTTACAGTATTATTTTATTTAATTAAATAATCGGCAAAAGTGGCTCTATTTAAGTCAAAGCTAGGTAAACAGATTGTGCTCGGTAAGTAATTTCTAAATTTGTAAGTTTATAGAATGTGAAAAAAGACGGAACAAGTATTCCACTAAAGCAGGTTCAAAAATGGGGTAGCAGCAGCAACAGGAGTTCCTGTTTGTGCGTTTAATGCATTTGATAAATGTGTAGTAAGAAAAACTACTTGAGCCTATAATTTTATGAAATCTTGTGCGCAGATGTGGCATACACATAAAAAATGTCATGGTACAACGAAAGTGGTGAAGGAGGGAATGTGTCATTAAATAAAGGAGACAGATTTATAATAGTTTACGCGGATACCATGTGAAGTTACATTTACTTCAAATAAATAATAATTCACAAAAATTATTAAGCATTTTCCACATTCCTTACCTTTATCGGGTCCCAGGATCCTTCACTCGAACTCGTGCCCTATAAACGTGATTTAGGGTTGCGTTCTTTAATAAATTCGACTCTCATTTATAGTATTATATAGTTGTTTTATTCAGCATTTCTTTTATATTCTTTCTTAAATTTACTTACGTTCCATTTTTTCTTTTCTCAAAACTATTACTGGTCTTTTTTAATTAAATCTCAAAACTCAAAACAAACATTGAACTTTACTTATGTTGAAGTTACATTGAATGAAACTTACTTATTCTATTAACTAGTTAAAAATTTCTTTGAAAGGCAACCCAGCATTTGCTCGCTAACACACACACGCACGCGCGCGCACACACACACACACACACACACACACACACACACACACACACACACACTTTCATACCTTTTTCCCCTTTTAATTTATTTAGCGCTTTTTTTAAATGGTTATATTTTTTAATTAATTTTGAAGCAGTTACTTTCCTGGTTGTATCCGGTACGTGGTGGCAACACTCCCGAGTTTTGTCTCTTGATCACATTATCTGCCGAAAGATGTTTTCATGGGTGTAATTTTGAGCACTGACGACTTATTACTGTTTCACTGGTTTAAAGTTGTTTTAGAACATTTTACTTTGTAGTTTACTCACATTATTACCACTTTTAATAGATTTTCGGCTCGCGAGCCTTTTTCACTGAACCGGCCGGTTTCGAGAAGTGACGCTAAGTGGTTCCGGTCGATTGAAGATTCTTTTACTGTCTGTTGGTTTACATTTTAATGTATTTTAGGCGAACCACGCACTAACACCTCTGCGCAGTTCTGAAGTTCTATGCCGACTGACGCTGAATTCGACATTTTCAAGATGGCCAAACGTACTCTCTGCTCGTCAACTTGCTTCAGGATAGGCTGAGCGGGTGTCATGTGATATCTGTTATTTTCTGTGTAGACTTGCGCTCGCCGAGCCGCAAAATGGTACATGACGTTCACTCAGTGCGCGCGATCATAAGCACACTCTTACACATTCCAAAGCACCTGGATTTGTCGTATGTGGCCTAGCTGACAGAGCCACCGTGCAACTGGGTGTTTCGAAAGTTACACACTGCTTATTACTGAGACTCTTTGTGGGCGATCCCCCGTTACTACGATTTATAACTAATAAAATAAAACCCCAAACTTCTGTACTGTTACAATACCCCCCAATGAGAGGTTTTCTGCCGAAACAGAAAAACTCTCATTGGTCAAACCTAAGAGGACCAGCGAGGATATGGTGCCAACAACCCCACTTAAATCCTTAATAAATCATGGGTAATCTACCCCCCTGGTTTGGCGACTGCAGCTGCACCTGAATGACTCCACTGGACTTCTCTGTTCGAGATCCCAACACCGTAAAATCAGACAGGCACTCACCACAGTATCACCAAACGTTGTAACATTCAATAAGAATCAATAACTGGCCTTATACCAAACCAGATCCTCAACTGATATAGCTCCCCTTATACTTACTGGATTGCCTTTAGCAAAGTACTGGGTGCGTACACATGTGCCTTACTATCTTAAACATAATACTCAACTCAAATAAACATTCCTTAGTTCACAAAACCCTAACCTCAAAATAAGCATCATTACTTTTAAGTTAACATAAACATTGCATCCTTACATATGAATACAATTCTCTCACATTACTCAACTTTTAATTGTTTGTCTGGCAATATCATTTCAAACTAAAAATCAATTATTTAAATTTCATTCATTTATTAAAATAAATCTAAGCTCATTACCAAAGTTCACATTTTAATTTAATTTACACCATCTCTTTCAATTCAAGCTCTAAAATTTACTTTCAAAATCTTCCGCCTTTATATGAATTTAATTTTCATTATAAATCTTTATAATCATATGCTGACAGTTATTATAAAATAAACAACTTATTATTATCATCAACTCAATTGCAACTACACTTGGATACAAAAATATAATACAAACACTATGAATCAGCTGATACATTACCAACATAGCAGAACCTCATATAGAGAACATAACCTTACTCTAGGTACACTGAATACAAATTAACATTTACAACATAAACATTCATAAAGAATATAAACCTCATTTCATTAAAATAAACATCTCATTTGCATCAGAATACAGTTTACAAACATTTCAACTTTAAGTTTAGTTTTAAGTATATCATTATTAGACGGTAACCAAGTCACAGATTTAATTATCTTATTAATTTACCTTATTTCCATCTTGTGACTTATTTTTCCTGTTGTAGGTTACTTTTCGACACGTTTCGGAGCTCTTCAATGCTCCATCTTCTGACGGATTTTCTGAAAATGGAGCATTGAAGAGCTCCGAAACGCGTCAAAAAGTAACCTACAACAGGAAAAATAAGCCACGAGATGGAAATAAGGTAAATTAATAAGATAATTTAAGTTTAGTTTCAAATTCTATTAACTCTTTAACTTGTTACACTTATTATTACATTTCAATTATGAAATTCGGTTAAGTATTTTCATCATGTATTTGTTCGTGTGATTCTAAGTCATTAATAATGATCTGATTTATTGAATGGGCATTAAGATATAACCTTACCCACATTCATCCTTCTAACAACCACTAACGGATTTACATAGGGTGACACCGATCTCTCAATAATAACCCCCTTCAACACTTTATCTACTCTACCTGTAACGGGACATTTTGGCCTATTTTTGGGGAAATAAAAAATCGTATTTTAATAAAAGTAAACTGCATTTTTTGCGATGTAATAATAATAATTTGGGAAACGTAAACATAAAGTGACAAAAAAGGTAAATTTTATTGGTAACGGAAGTGGTAGGACTGCTTTTAAATATTATTCATGAATATTGTAACAACGCAGTAAACAACACGCGAAATGTGTCAAGGTCAGCTCCAGATGCAAGTAAAGCAGTTATTTTGAACACCAGTGACTAACCGATTGTGTAACGAATGATGTAAACAACATCGGACTATGTGACGTCAATGTATATGTCAGGGACCATCCCCGCTGTGGAATTCGGGCGTGTAAACCAAACCTTGTACTGGCGTAGGAATACAAACTTAAGACAATGGAAATTTGTAAAACAATCGCAGCCGCTTCACAAAATAGTGCCGTTTGCTTCATCCCAGTCTTAATTTAGCACTCGCGCGAGTGATACCTATAAAGTTCCGGAACATAAATTGCGGGCCCGCAGTACAATAAAATGTGACGCAAAACAACAAAAAAGTAAATAACAGTTTAAAAAGTGATATAAATACATAAATGCGGTGAATGACAGTTTTCTTTATTCAATAACAGTTCAGCAATTATTAATTATCAGTGAAAATAAAATGTGCTTGTAGAGCAAAGCGACATCTTCAAGACTCAAATTCAGCTAAGTAGCAAAGAAATAAAACAAATTTGAATAAAAGCGGAAATCAAAATTTAACATTATTATTATATTCTTAAAAGAAATGAGATCTCTGAGGGCATAAAATAACTGTGTGTGTGTGTGTGTGTATGCGTGGGTGGAACTATATAAATAAAGAAGGCTGGTTTGTGTTTCTTAAAAATTAGTTATAATTAATATCTTGATTTTCTTATTGTTTGAAAATTTTTGTACCATGTTTCAATTTGATTTATGTGAGTTTTCGAATGGGAATTTATAACAGATGAGGGAGTTGAAGAGGTAGTTTGTCAATGATATAAAAAAAAAATATATATAATGATGAAAGAAAATAATTAAATGTTAATAAAACTTAATTATGGGAAATAAGTAAAACTCTCTTAATTTCAAACAGCCATAATTCTGTTCTCCTGAGTTCGCCGAAAAGAATCTTGGCCCGAAATTGGTAAGTACATATGAATTTTTCTTGCAATTGATACTAAGGCAAGATGGCGCCCGAAGAAATTTAGACAAAATTAATTAAGTGTAAATTATCAATAAAAGTTATACTACAATTGGCTTCTGAACGTAGGGACAATTTATATAAATAAATTTATATAAATATAGGCCACTTGGAGAGCAGAATGGTTGTTTGAGTTAAAAATAAATTTTTTTGTGTACGTAAAATAGACGTAGATATGGGTTATGTTTTGATAAAGGTAAAATATTGATTTTGATGTTTTGTAGCGGATAAGATGGTTGTATTTAAGTAGAATAAAAAGGCTATTATATAAATAGTTTTTGAAATGAATGAAGTATAAATAAGGTATGTAGGAGGTTACGAGAAGTAACGTAAAGTGTTATGTAAGTAGAATACATTGTTGTGTGAAAAGTAGATGTTATATATGTTAATATTTTGATTTAAAAGTAATAATTTTACCATTACAAAATGGAGAATCAAGAATTAAGTTTAGAAAACACTCTTACAGAGTCAATGATGACCGATAATGTAGCAGCACAATCTACTCCAATGACAACAAGAGCCAAAGAGTTGTCGATGGACGATATGTTTAACTTAATAAGAACGATGTCTGAAAATATAAATAGTAATCTAAATGAATTGAAAGAACAAAATAAAGAACAAAAGAGTGATTCTGATGTTAAATATGACAAAATAGATGTTAAATTTGATAAACAAAGTAGTGATTCTAATGAAAAATTCGATAAAATAAATTGTAAATTTGATGATATCAGAAACGAAATTAAGCAACCGAATTTCAAGTTTGGTGAGCAAGTGAAGGCAATTAATACATGTTGTGATAATATTAGAGAGCAGATATTAGAATCAGTAGATGGTAAGTTCAATGAAAAAATTTGTGAAATCACAGAAAATATTGAAAGTAAAATTAGTAATGTAAACGAGCTATTGACAGATCAAATTAAAAGTCAAGTTAGAGAACAGAGTGTAGAGATAGAAAGTAAGTGTATTAGTAAAATTAATGAAAATAATGATGACATAAAGATTAAAATAATAGAGATAGAGAGTGTATGTAAACAATCAATACAAGAGAGTGTGGGGGCTATGAGTAAACATAACCTTCAATATGAAATTAAAAATGATAATAAATTAAAAGTAATTGAGCGAGACATCATAGAAATTAAAGATGAGTTACATGTGTCAGTGAGCCAAAATTTTAATAATGTTGCGGAGCGAATATTGTATACTCGCGAAGCAAAAGATGAAATAGAACTCGAACAATTTAATTGTGACAACCGCAGAGTACACCCAATGCAATTTTTGAGTAGGGTAAGAGAATTTAACCGGTTTAATAGTAGTAGTTGGGAGATTAAATTGTTAAAAATTTTAAAGTGCTTTAAGGGTAATTCTGAAATATGGGCGGAAGTACATAATACAGAGTGGAGTAGTTATGAAAAATTCAAGTTAGCATTCCGAAATAAGTATTGGTCAGAAGAGGACCAGGAAATTTTACGGAGTAAAATAATGGGAACGGGGAATTTTGGGAGAATAAACAACCACCTAACCATGTATGTCATGAAAATATATAATGAAGCAAAGTACCTAGAACCGCCGTTGCCGTTCCGGTCATTCGTTAGACATATTAGTAAACACCTGCCCAGAGAGGTACAGATAACTTTAATGACGAGAGAGATAGTGGATATAAACGAATTAGAAAATATGTTAAATGTGTTACAAAATATTGGGGAATGTGAGGTAGGGAGGCGTCCAAATCCACCAGCGGTACTAAATAACGACAATTATCATCAATATAGGGGAATACCAAACTCTTATAGAGGAATGAGGGGAAATAACCCTAATTTTAGAGGCGGAATTTGGAAATGTTTGAGTTGTGAATACGAGAATTATGCTATCCGAACAGTGTGTTACAGATGCAACAAAGCACGAGATTGCCAACGGAACAACGTGGCACCGAATCAACATCATCAACAACAACGAGGAAGAGGTAACGACAGAGGAGGTGGACATGCGACGAGAGGGAGAGGAGGATATAACCAAGCCGTGGCGGGTCCGTCAACGGAAAACTGAGGCCGACAATAGAAGCGAGGACCCCACCATTGTCCACGGAGAACAAGAGGGTCCAGATAACCGACGAATATCATAATAATGTTATACACATGGACATGACGAAGGAGTTGTTGGAGGAAGATGATACAAAAGTTATAGAAAACAAAACTGGATTGACGGAGGTAATCGTCACCATAGAAGGTAAGAATTTTAAATCATTAATTGACACAGGGAGTGAAATATCAGTAGTTTCAGAAAACGTAATAGGAGAATTAAATGAAATAAATAAAAATATACCATCATTACCAGTTGCGGGTGTAACAGTAGTGGGGGTAACTGGAGTACATAGTAAACGAGTTACTAAACAAGTGCAGTTGAATATATTCCTTAATGAAACTGAATTTGAGAACACTTTTCTAGTAGTTAAGGGACTGAGTTTAGATGTAATATTGGGAAATGATTTTTTGGAGAGAAATGGGGCAGTAATAGATTTTAATAAACGGATAGTAGAATTTAATAGAGGGGGTGAACCAGTCAGGGTTAATTTTAAGAGGGTGTTAGATGAAGTTAGAGTTACAGGGGTAAAAATGATACAAAAGCAAGTAGGCGATGGGGATATAGAAACTAAAATAAATATATGTCGAGAGAGTGAGATTGTAGAAAGTGTGGAGGGAGAGATGCATGTGAGTGATGAGAGAGTATGGGAAAATTGGGCTGATAAATTTTTTAATGAGGGTGGAGCTGTAGGGAGTCCCCAACGACCGGAGTTGTGGGCAGTTGTAGAGCGTTATAGAGATGTGTTTGCGGAGTTGCCTGGAAAAGCCAGGGGCTATGTATGTGAGCTGAAGGTTCGAGAACACTCACCCTACATGCAGAGGAGTTATCCAGTACCATTTTCAAAGAGGAGAGCAGTTCAAGAGGAGTTGGATCGAATGATGGAGGGAGATATAATTGAAAGATCAATATCGCCTTACTCGAACTCATTGGTGGTGGTAATAAAGAAGGACGGAAAGGTATGATTATGTTTAGATGCAAGGAAAATAAATCAGATTATAATACCTGACCGGGAGTCGTCACCGGAACCTATTAATGAGATTTTTCAGAAATTCAGCGGGGTCAAATACATGACATCGTTGGACCTAACCGCAGGATATTGGCAGGTGCCGTTAGCAGCAGAGAGTCGGAGATATACTGCCTTTCTCTTTAATGGTAAGAATTATCAGTTTAAACGTTTGCCATTTGGACTTAATACTAGTGTGGCAAGTTTTATTAAGTGTTTAGACATGATATTACAACCGAAGGACTTAGATTTTCTGACTGTATATGTTGATGATATATTAATAGCGTCTAGAACATTCGCGGAACATATAGAACATATTGAGTATGTATTAGAGAAATTAAAAAATGGGGGTTTGACAATTAATTGGGAGATGTCGAAGTTTTTACAAACCGAAATACATTTTTTGGGTTTTATTATAACTCCCGAAGGAATTTTAGCTAACCCTGATAAAGTAGAAGCTATAATGCGATTTCCAGAACCTAAGAATATCAGACAATTACAAAGTTTTTTGGGTTTGTGCAATTTCTATAGAAAATTCCAGAAAAATTATGCGCAGACGACAGCAAGGTTAAGTGCTGTACTACAGAAAAATAAACAATGGAAATGGGGAGAGAAGGAAAGGGATGCTTTCGAGGAAATAAAGTGAAAATTTTCAAATATGATAATGATGAATCACCCTGATTTCTTAAAAAAACTTTTTACTTACAGACTGACGCCAGTAACATCGCCCTGGGAGCGGAGTTGTATCAGGAGGATAGCGACAAAGAACACCACACGATAGCTTTCGCCAGCAGATCTCTTTTGGCAGCCGAAAGAAACTATACCACTACGGAGAAGGAGTTACTGAGCATCGTGTTTGCGGTAGGAAAGTTTCGCACCTACATCTTGGGAAATAAGACCGTTATCAGGACAGACCACAAAGCCCTGTCATTTTTGAACTCCTGCAGATTAACACATAGTCGTCTAACCAGGTGGGTACTAACCTTACAAGAATACAATTTTTCTTGGGAATATATTAAGGGGACAGACAATAAAGTACCAGACACTCTTTCCCGGGTAGATACCATAGAAAATAAGACAGGGAGGGATCTTAAGGAGATAGAAATTTTCCGGTTAACGAGGGAAGATAGAATTTTTGGTGAGGAATTAAGGGATATTAAGAGCATGCAAAGATCTGAAAATAAATCTGGTAAAATAATTGCTAGTTTAGAAGCGGATGTAGATGGGTCAGAATATAATACACGTTTCCAAATATATCAGGGAATTCTGTTCAAAAAAGTAGAAGGGGGTGAATGTGATTGGAGATTAGTTGTACCAGAAGGGTTGATAGATAAAATTATTTGGGATTGCCATATAAGGTATGGGCATTTTCGTGCTAAAAAGTGTACGAATGTTTTAAAAGAATCATGTGTTTTTAAGAATATGGAGAGGCGAGTACGGATGTTGTTATGGGTGTGTGATTTATGTCAGAGGTCTAAGGTAGTGAATTATAGAGTAGAAGGGGAAATGAATTATATTAAGGTAGAGAGACCGTTCGGTTTAGTTGCTGTAGATTTGTATGGGCCATTACCCAAAGGTAGGGTAATGTAATGTATGTTTTTGTTGTGTTAGACACGTTTTCTAAGTATATTAGATTATATAGTATCAAGAGAGCGACGAGCAGAGTGCTAAGCGAGAAGATAACGAGAGATTATATGGTGAATATAGGTAAGCCGAAGATCATTTTATCCGATCATGGACCCCAGTTTATAAGTGGTAGGTGGAGACAAACTCTTGGATGGGAAGGCATCATACCCAAGCATACGGCAGTTTACCATCCACAGTCAAACCAGGCAGAACGGGTGATGAGAGAGATTGGTAGGATATTTCGGGCATATTGTTACGCCAAGCATACAGAATGGCCATTCTATGTTAAGAATGTAGAAGAATGGTTGAATAGTACCACCCATGAATCCACCGGGTTTACACCGTATGAATTAATAAAAGGAAGAAGGCCACCTAGGATATTGGAACAACTTTTTGACTATCCACCAGAAAATCAACCTATAGACGTGAATATGAAGATCAGACTAGCGAATGAAAATTTACTCACAAAAGGAGAAAGCAGAGACATGATGCTAAAGGTAAGTGGACTAAATACGAGATAGGGCAATTAGTACTAGTAAGGAGACACGATTTGTCCAGCGCACAAGATAAAGAGATAAAGAAGTTTTTTCTATTATATGAGGGACCATATGAAATTGTAGAAGTAAAGATGAGTAATGCATACATATTACGCAACCCAGCAACGCAGGAGATAGTAAGTACACAAAATGCGATGAACTTGAAGTTGTATCGGTCACAATAAGTAATTAAATTTTAATATATTGTTTTATGTTTCAGAAGGGACACTTCCCCATTTTCGGGCGGTCACGATCTTACCAGTCCTGATCGTGGGTTTCGGCACTTGGAGGCGGACCATGGTTGGCAGAACTTCCTTCGGGTGGTGAAACGACGATGGTCCGGCTCCACCAAAATTGGTACAGAGTAGAAATTTCAGCATCTCATTGAATGGGGAGGGGGACCCCTAAAGGTACGTGGTATAAAATTTTTTACACACAAGGTGCAGCGGCTAGGTGTACCATATCACGTACCAGTACTGCTTTGGAGTGACTGTAAATAATTAAGGAGGCTATATTTTACAAGGCAGTACATTTACATAAATTTTCTAGTGTTATTGGTAAAAACTAAATTGAACCAATGGCTGTAGTTACAGTATAGTGTGGAAAAGACGAATTTTGTTGCAAAGGGGATAGGAGTGAGGTAGACGGTGGGTTAGAATAAATGGGAGAATAAAAGGAATAAATATGATGTTAAAGGTAATAATAAGGGAACGTGAATTCACGTAGTATGTCTACCTGGTTCCAGTTCTTTTTGCGGCAGAACCCCGTCTTTTCGGGCGGCTACGAACTTACCACTCTTCATTAAGGAGAATTAGCCTCCAATGTAAATACTTATTAATTATATAATTTGGAATGTTTATAATTTTAAATTTTATTTTAGTAAATAAGTGACCAAAAATAATTGTAAGTTTGTAGTACCAGTGAAAAGTGGAACTTGCAGAAGTGTCTGGGTAAAAAAAAAAAAAAACTTGTCATACAATCATATTCATACAATCATACAAGATGTGTGGGTAATTTTGGGGGGTTGTTTGGTGTTAATAGAAATGAATAATTATGGAAAGTAGAGACTGCATCAGTAGAAGGATTTAAGTTTAGCTCTTAGTATGCTATTGCAGTGGTGGCATGTGCCACTGCAGATAGCGATGAGTGTTGATGGTAACATCAAAGTATGTTACCATCATCGGAGGCCAAACGCGTAAAATACACTGCACAACTTATTATATAATTTTATATTATATGTTGATTTATTGCCGTGCAGTGTATCATAATGATGAAGAGAACATGGCTGAAATGAAGATGATTTCCCCGCCTTTTCGGGCGATTACTGCCTTACCAGCACTAATCGTGGTTTTGGATGGGAGTCAGCTATGGGCAGCAATTGTAAACCTGACCATAGTTGGCTTGAAATTGGTATAGATTTGAAATTATTGGGGGGTGACTTAGGGGAAATCCCCGGAACTATGGAACAGCGGCTATCACTCTGTTCGCGTGGGAACAGTTAACCAGGTGATAGACCCGCATTAAGGGCATGTAAATTTGTAACCTTTAGATATGATGGTATCTAGTTTTTAAAAAATGTAACGCAGAAGCAAGGACAAGGAGATGACAAAATTCCTCCAAAACTTCAGTCCTTGTGGACGCAACTGGACGCCACAGTCCAGGGGGGGGGTCATAGTGTGTGTGGTAAAGGGGGTTACTCGGGGGAGTAACGAATTAAAAAATTTGCTGTAACTTAATAATGATGACTCGCTACTGAGCTGACTAAATAATTTTGTTTTGATTTGAGAAATGGGCGCACTAGATATTTCTTATATTGTGTTTATTATGTTTTATTGTGTTAATTGCATGTAGTATGTTAGGGATAAGGATTATAAAAATGTAATAATATTTTATAGAATAAGTTTTCAATGTGTTTAAAGATTTTAAATAAATAAATAATGAAATAAATTTGAGATAGTTAAAATTTTCAATGGGTCGTAAAAGATAGAAGTTGGGTGATAGTAATTGCTTAAGTAAGACATTTGAGTCAGTCCAAGTTGAGTATAGATGGGTGTTGGAGAGAATAAGAGGTGAAATACAAGTAATGTAGAATTTGAATATTGATAGTGACACAGTAGCTATGGGGAAAATATGTAGAATAATGATTGATATATTGAGTTAATAAACAAATGGAGATATTTTGTAGATGAAACTGATGTATTGGGAGAGTAATTAGTTGATGGGAATTTTGTAAGGGGGGTGGTGTGATAAGGAGTCCTCAACGAAAAGCGTTGTGGCGGGAGGTGAACCGTTATGCGCCGGAAAGGGTTGCCTAGGGGGAGTCCAGGAACCAGATAAGGGAATGAGCACTGGGAAGGAAACACACATCCTGAGTACAAAGGGGTAGAGAGTATTTTGTTATAAGGGTAGAATGATTCGAAATGAAGTAGAGTAGGAAGTTAGAGGTAGAGAATGGTTGGTAGATGTTTTGGGAGATGGGTGATCTTTATACTAGATAAAGAAGTTGTAAGTGGGCGTTAGAGTCATAAAAGGGGTAAGATTATGGGTAAGTGCCAAGTTGATAAAGTGAATTACAATGAATAACTGACAATCACCCAAAGTAATAAAATGGAATAATAAATGAAATGTTATGGTTTAAAGAAAAAACAAAAATTTGGGAAATGAATTAATAAAAGTTAAATTGGGATTAAAATGTAATTTTTATAATTTTATATGCAAATTTAAAGATGTAAAGTGTGTAAATTGTGGTCAAACTTAAATGTGAATTGTTTATTATAACAACAATGTTTATTATGATGTACTTAGATGGTTTTGTGTTAATTTGAGATATAGAATAGGGAGATGTTTAAGGACATAATGTGTTTAGATGTAGTTGTTTTGGTTATGTTATGTATTCCTATATATGTTAGAGGTTAAGAGGAAAAACCAGTGCTTCTTAACACAAACCAGCACTGCTAGGGGGAAACAGATCAGTTGGGGATATGGTGTTGTATAAGGCCACTAGTTGATATTTGATTTGTTGTTTCAGTATTTGGTGATGCTGTGGCGGCAGTCCTGAGCTGGCCAGCACGTCAGAGCAGGGGCGTTAAGTATCTGTCTGACTTTATGGTGTTGGGATCTCGAGAGAGAAGTCCAGTAATGTCATTCAGGTGCGGTCACAGTCACTGGACCAAGGGTGAGTTAATTATATTTTTTTGTTTGCAAACCGTAAAGGGGGTTGTGGCAACATATCCTGGCTGATCCCTTTAGCAAGTATAAGTGTGTCAATGAGAGTTTTTATGCTTCGGCATAAAACCTCTCATTGAGGGGGTATTGTAACGGGACATTTTGGCCTATTTTTGGGGAAATAAAAAATCATTGTATTTTAATAAAAGTAAACTGCATTTTTTGCGATGTAATAATAATAATTTGGGAAACGTAAACATAAAGTGACAAAAAAGGTAAATTTTATTGGTAACAGAAGTGGTAGGACTGCTTTTAAATATTATTCATGAATATTGTAACAACGCAGTAAACAACACGCGAAATGTGTCAAGGTCAGCTCCAGATGCAAGTAAAGCAGTTATTTTGAACACCAGTGACTAACCGATTGTGTAACGAATGATGTAAACAACATCGGACCATGTGACGTCAATGTATACATCAGGGACCATCCCCGGTGTGGAATTCGGGCGTGTAAACCAAACCTTGTACTGGCGTAGGAATACAAACTTAAGACAATGGAAATTTGTAAAACAATCGCAGCCGCTTCACAAAATAGTGCCGTTTGTCTCATCCCAGTCTTAATTCAGCACTCGCGCGAGTGATACCTATAAAGTTCCGGAACATAAATTGCGGGCCCGCAGTACAATAAAATGTGACACAAAACAACAAAAAAGTAAATAGCAGTTTAAAATGTGATATAAATACATAAATGCGGTGAATGACAGTTTTCTTTATTCAATAACAGTTCGGCAATTATTAATTATCAGTGAAAATAAAATGTGCATGTAGAGCAAAGGGACATCTTCAAGACTCAAATTCAGCTAAGTAGCAAAGAAATAAAACAAATTTGAATAAAAGCGGAAATCAAAATTTAACATTATTATTATATTCTTAAAAGAAATGAGATCTCTAAGGGCATAAAATAACTGTGTGTGTGTGTGTGTATGCGTGGGTGGAACTATATAAATAAAGAAGGCTGGTTTGTGTTTCTTAAAAATTAGTTATAATTAATATCTTGATTTTCTTATTGTTTGAAAATTTTTGTACCATGTTTCAATTTGATTTATGTGAGTTTTCGAATGGGAATTTATAACAGATGAGGGAGTTGAAGAGGTAGTTTGTCAATGATATAAAAAAAAATATATAATGATAAAAGAAAATAATTAAATGTTAATAAAACTTAATTATGGGAAATAAGTAAAACTCTCTTAATTTCAAACAGCCATAATTCTGTTCTCCTGAGTTCGCCGAAAAGAATCTTGGCCCGAAATTGGTAAGTACATATGAATTTTTCTTGCAATTGATACTAAGGCAAGATGGCGCCCGAAGAAATTTAGACAAAATTAATTAAGTGTAAATTATCAATAAAAGTTATACTACATACCTACATCATTCTCCTCTTAGAACAAAATACCTGATACCCTCTTTGTACATAGGATGTGTGTTCCCGCACTACCAGCTCATTCCCTTATCAGTTCCTGGCCCTTCCAGGTAACCCCCAGCCCTCTTTAAATCTTTTCACCTCCCGCCACAACGTCTTGCGTTGCGGACTCCTTACACCTCCACCCTCACTACAAAATTTATGTACCCTGCTCTCACCTATTTACTCTCCATTTACATCACTCTCACTTTCTCTACATACATGCACTCTCGCTACTGTGTCCCTACTACTGACCCGTTTCTGTATTACTTTTATTCCCAAATATTCTTATTTTTTCTAATACCCATTTAAAATTAACTTTGACTGACTCAAATGCCTTCTTGAAATAATTATCACCCAAACTCCATCTTTTACCACATTTTACATTACTATGATCATTGAGAATTACGCTAGAAAATTCGTAACTACCTCAAACTAATTTAATCACCCAATTTAAAACCTTTTTAAAGGTTAACCACGTACAACTTGGCTAAGCACCTCACTGGATTGCTCAAGCCGTACATCGGGCATACGGATTCGTTTGTCCAGGACTCTTCGCATTTCCTCCGGAGGATCCGGGAGTTGGTGCTGGAGCCTGGCGATGTGCTTGTGAGTTTCGATGTGGTCTCTCTCTTCACGATGGTCCCTGTCCAGGAGGTCTTGGGGTATATAGGAGAATTGTTCCCGGCGGACATCACTGCTTTGTTCCGGCAGGTCCTAACAACGACCTACTTCCAATGGAACGGTGGCTTCTACGAGCAGTTGGATGGCGTCGCGATGGGAAGTCCTCTCAGCTCTGTGGTTGCAAACTTCTATATGGAAAAATTTGAAGAGTTGGCAATTTCAGCTGCGCCACTGAAGCCGAAGTGTTGGCTGCGTTATGTTGACGACACTTTCGTGGTCTGGAGCCATGGGGATGAAGAACTGGGACGTTTCCTTGGACATCTCAACGCTGTGCACCCGCGCATACAGTTTACGATGGAGCGCGAGAGCGGTGCTCAATTGGCTTTTCTGGATGTGCTGAAAAGGACCGATGGCAGATTAGGGCATAAAGTTTATAGGAAGCCAACGCACACCGACAAATATCTGCATAAGTCCTCCAATCATCATCCTAGGCAGAAGCGGGCGGTGCTGAAGACTCTGGTTGACCGGGCAAAAAGGATCTGTGAGCCCAGGTATCTCGAGGATGAGTTGCGGTATCTCAAGGAAGCATTGCAGTCCAACGGCTACTCTGCTGCGGAGGTGAGGAGAGCTGCCCGGCCGAGAAGATCTGGTAGGCCGGACGAGTCGGTGTTGTCCGAGGTTGTTGGCTCCACTGTCTTGCCCTACATCCGTGGCGTGACTGACCGCATCGGCAAGCTGCTGAGTAAACGGGGCGTCAGGACGGTCTTTAAGCCAACCAAAAAGATCAATCAGTTCCTGCGACCGGTAAAAGACGCCAGCGATCCGCTCTTGTCGTGCGGGGTGTATAGTATTCCTTGTACGTGTGGCCAGGTATACATAGGCACCACGAAGCGTAGTGTCCGAACGCGCCTCTCTGAACATCGGAGATACTGCCGCCTGGGCCAGCCGGAGAAGTTCGCAGTTGCTGAACACGCTCTTTCCCACGACGATCACCGGGTAATGTTTGATGAAGCCCGGGTATTGTCTTCTGTCCGGGGTTACTTCACTCACCTGCATTTGGAGTCCATCCATATTCATAAGAATGCGTCTGTCGCTATGAACCGCCGAGGTGAAAGCATCTCCTTAAATAGTGTCTGGCATGGTTTATTTTCCACAGCCAATCAGAGTGGAGAATGATTAACTGGCTTCTGATTGGTTCGCGTTATACACCTAAAGCGGCCAAAAAGTTATAAATAGAAACAGCGTAGCCGTCTCTCACTGTTGCTTGTCCCATTTCACTGGGCGAATTGTTCGGCATTCCATCTATCACGAACTTTTCTTTGCTACTGAAGATGGCTACCGGTGGTGTGGCCGAAACATCTAGCACCTTAACAGCAAGCATTCGACCACGGCCTTTCAGCCCGGAAGTTTTAAGTAATTATACAATTACTCTCGTTATTTATTTATGTAACGTTTATTACCATGTTACAAATCCAGGGAACCCATCTTAATTGACACCTGCCAATTACATGGGCTGCCTACGTTGTAACGAACTGTTATTAAACTCAAAATAATTGAACAAATTACTTAAGCTAATTATTAGGAAACAAGGGAAGGTATTGCACTGATTTATGCACTCATTTTCATGTGTAATAAGATGACTTCTCTTTATTAACAACTGATATGAAAAGATCCCATGACATAATTAATTAGAGTAAAATATTTGAATGGTTTTCAGAAAAACTGGGGATCAAACTGATTATGTATTCTTTTACCTCGGATCCGAGTTTACTTTAAGTATATCTATAGCAAAGACTTCTGACTATTTTGTGTTCATCTAGATGCTTGCAAGACTTCTTTTACCATTTGAAGAATGGTATTATTAACTAAAGTGATTATAATTTACATTTACATATAATGCGTTACAACGTATGATATTGAATATTACAGTAAACTCTTAGTTGGTCTCATTTAAATTTTAAATAAAATTATAGTCTTTGAAAAGTCTCTTTTCTCTGTAAGTTATGTCTCAAATATAATTAACTCTCGATAGGCAAGCTATCGAGTCACCTTTACAATAGGTCGTGGTAACCTCGTCCTGGGGTGTCTCTCTTGGGAATTCTTGAAGTCGGCGTCGTCATCTGAGTCGTGTCTTCGGCAAGTACTAGATAGGTGGTTCACTGCGGAGATTGAAGTTTCTCTAGTTTAAGTTGGTGTAGATCCACGTAGGTCCTCGTCAGCGTCTTATGCCTCGTATACGTCTACATGTGAAGTTTATGCAGGTCACATCTTCATGTGTAAAGTTGTACTTGAATTTACCTCTTGAGGGGAGACGTCATCTTGCTTTCTCTTGTTAGTTTTTTTGTTTTAACTTATTACATTTTTCTTTTTAACACAACTTTCTACAATTCACACATTACACTCGCTCGCCACGTTTAGCAGTGGTAGCTAACATTTAAAATTAAATTTAAACAGTGCATTTTGGTGGATCTCTCGCTTGTAGTTCTATACGCTCTGACGGCAGCATTGCGACTCTCTACTCGATTCGACTGGCACATTACAACGGAGAGGGGCAAGTACTCCGCGATAATATAGTTCCTATTTTTATTTAAATTGACATTCTTATTACAAAAAAAACAATACATTAATTCTACATATATAATTTAAGTGAATTATTTTAACTACTCTTGTGCCTTCAAATTACTAATTACAAAGATTATGATTGTTATATCTTCCTAAGTTACAGACGACTCGCTATGCACGTTGTGTCCGGAATTAACAGTCACCGCATGATGACTAGCAAAGGGTTAATTGTGATATTAATAACTTCTTACAATTCGAATTTTTTATTAATGCTTTAGTTAGATTTTCCATTTACATCTCATACTTATTCTGAGTTAGGACAGGGGCTTTAGGTTTAATAGTGCGATTTAAAAATACTTAATTGCTAGTAAATTAATTTTTTATTTATTTAAAATTCTATATTCAATTAAATCGTCACATTTAGTCTGATAAAATATTATTATTATTAAAATCACTTCCTACTGCATACATACATTGTTTACATGAAATACATAGTACAACATAACCTACTACACAAACACAATTAACCTAAACTATAAATTTATCTACAATTTTTCATCATGCCATATTACTCTTTACCACACGTCATTACATAAGTTAGCCAAGTCATCACCATAAACTAAAATAATTTAATGTTCATTCACTATTTCTAACCACCATCATCGAAAAATAATCTGATCTTACGTTTACACAATTCATTTACAATTAAAGACATATTGCTATTATAATTATAATAATCATCACATCAGTTTTCTCCAATGTATCAATATAGTAGTTACAAACCTTATTGCATACTATTAATTAAAAATTCCTGTCAACATTTGTTATGATCTGTTCTCCCTTAGTATTATTAGTTAAACTCAGGTAAGTTACACTATCTTCAACATTATCGTCATCTACTGCTGCACCAATTACGTCATAAGGTAAGAATTCAATATAATCATCAATTCTCTCTATATCTAACCTCTCTACTAATTCTTTATACCTTCTACCAACCTCAAACAACTCTATTGAAATACTTCCTATCAAAATACAACTCTCTCTCACAATACCTCTCATCATAACGCCATTTCACACTTTCTCTATCACTCCGTGCAGAGGGCACTAAATCATAAAAACACCTCCTGGCTTTTCCAGGAATAACCCTAAAACTCAAAGGACAATTATTCGTAGAACATTCATCTACCAAATACATTCGTGAAGACCTTTCTTCACCCCCAACAACACCACAGGAAAAATTTACCCCCTGCAACCCCTCTACCTGTAAACCTTCTTTCCACTCTCTATCTAAATCATCAATACTCTCTAACACTTCGTTATTACAGTCGACTCCCTCTCGTTCGGACTCCGATGGTTCGGACGCCGGATGGTCCGGACTACTTCTTGGAAATGAGTCATCAGCGCGCGCCGGGTTTCTCACGGCCGAAAACGACAGGATTGAGCGTGTCTGTTTATTTCCGGCCTACATGTAAACAAAGATCCTCAGTTCGGCTTACGATTGCGTTTGCTCCGGATCGTCATACAGTGTACTGTAGCTGTTTTTACTAATTACTACTGATATTGTTGTGTGTTTTAATAATTTTCAATGTGAGTTACATATGTTATTATAAGTGAGTTTATTTGTTAGGTGAAATTGTAGTTTCAGTAACTCTGATTATTTGACAGTAAAATTCTCAAAAATGAGTGAAAAACGGAAGCATAATACGGTTAAAATGCAAGACAGACTTAATATTTTACAACGTTTAGATAAGGGTGAATCAGTGCAAAGTATTTGTACGGAGTTTAATGTAGGGAAAAGCACAGTTTATGATTGGCGGAAAAACAGAAAATCGATCGAGGATTTTTGTATGCAAATTGAAGTCGAATCCGTCCTTTCTACTCGATCTACCTTGAAAAAACCACACCATGAACTTGTTGATGACGCATTATGGTTGTGGTTCATGCAGGAACGTAGAAGAGGGACTCCTATAAATGGGCCGATTTTGAAAGAAAAAGCCGTCATTCTTCATTCAAAACTTGGGGAAAAAGGAAACTTCTCGGCAAGCGATGGGTGGCTAACGAGATGGAAAAAACGGCATGGAGTGCATTTCCTTGGAGTTTGCTTGGAGAAGCTTTCAGCAGACCAACCGGCAGCTAATGATTTTTCTGAAAAATTGAAGCGTATCATTGAGCGTGAAAAACTAACCCCAGAACAAGTGTACAATATCGATGAGACCGGGCTTAACTATAAACTTTTGCCTAATAAAACCTTTGCCACTCCTCAAGAAAAGTCTGCTTCGGGCTTTAAAGTAAATAAAGAAAGGATCACTGTTGCACTATGCTCAAACGCAACTGGGACACACAAGATGCCGCTATTTGTGATTGGAAAGTCGGCCAAACCCAGAGTATTCAAAAACTTAAACATGTCTTCCCTTCCAGTGTATTACAGGTCACAAAAGTCTGCCTGGATGGATTCTTATTTGTTTAAGGAGTGGTTCGTGGCTCAATTTGTTCCGTCTGTAAAAGAACATTTGACATCCTTGAAATTGCCAGTAAAAGCAGTTCTTGTGCTTGATAATGCCCCTACGCATCCAGAGGAAGGTCTCGAATGTGATAGTTACAGTGACATCAAGCTTTTATATATGCCTCCAAATGTAACAAGTATCGCACAGCCCATGGACCAGGGTGTAATCGAATGCTTTAAGAGAAAATACCGGAGGAAGCTTCTTTCAGAAATTTTGGATAAGATGGATGGTAATGACAATGCAGGTCTCATCCAGACGCTCAAGACAATTAACATTAAGGACGTCATTTATATCGCTGCTAAATCGTATGATGAAATCCTATCATCTACGTTTACCAAATCCTGGAGAAAATTGTGGCCAGATGTTGAAACTCTCGTTGAAAAGAGACAAGAAGACAACCCAAATACAATAGGGTTAAATATTCATGCAACTGAACCTGATGACAACCACTCAATTTTAAAGGATTTACAACGGCTGCCTGATTCTGCTAGTATTAATGAGAATGACGTTGTGGAATGGATTTCGCGAGCTGATGATGAACTGGCTAATGAAATCCTGAATGATGATGAAATCGTCGATGTAGTCCTTCGTCAAGAGGAAGAAAAAGAAGAAGACGACGACGAAGGTGATAGTGAAGCGGGAAATGGCGTGGGAATTTTGACTCATGCAGAGGGTAGGGCAGCACTGGAACTGGCAACTACCTACGTCGAACAACAGCCTGGCGTATCAGCTGTGGATGTTATGTTTCTAAGGAAGTGGCGTGATTATGCCTTCAAGAAAACAGTTGAAGTAAAGAAGCAGAAGAAAATAACAGATTTCTTTTAATATTGCAAAGCCAAGTTTTTCATTAGTTTTAGGTTTAAGTTTATTCGTTTGGGACAATTTTATGAACCTAAAATTGTGTTCCGTACACTTGAAAATTGTCTTAAAATGTGATTTATAAATATAGATACGCTATTACAGGTTGTAATTTACATAAGTAAAAAACCGCCGGATGGTCCAGAAATTTTTTAATCCGGACAGGGATCCGGTCCCGAGGTGTCCGGATTAGAGGGAGTCGACTGTACATTCTACTCCACCAAAAACTTCATCACCACTATTTGTTTTCACTATATCACTCTTAAATAGCTCGTTTTCAACTATCTTATCACTATTACTTATTAATTCCTCTTTATAACTATCACTTACCTTGTTAATTATTTCTTCATTATAATTATCATCTGTATTCAAATCCTCACTTACCTTATCTTCTTTATTTTCGTTTAATTGATTTTGCAATTGCTTTACCATAACACTAAAATGTTCATCAACTTCTTTTAAACTTTTATGAATATCAAAACTCTGTTGTTTAATTTCGTTTCTAATTTCGTTAAAATTACTATTTATTTCATCAAACTTATTATTTTGTTCTTTCAACTTTTCATTTAGATTACTGTTTATTTCTTTATTTTGCATATCAAATTTATTTAACAAATGACATAGCTGTACCATTTAAAGCAAAATATGCTCCGCTAAAGCAACAAAAGCTATAACAAAGCAGAAAAGTCAGACTTTGTACAGGTACAGTATATAGCATACGCAGTGTTCTTGCCCACCACTGGTGTAGCGGTCGGACCAAATTCAGTGAATGCAGCACGCGATCCATATAATATACATCGATGGAGTAGTGTGACACAGAGAGCAGGAACCTTCATTTCCAGCAATTGTATCTACAACCTTCTATTTATGGAAAAATGTAGGTCAATCTTTATAAATAAAATTTATTTTTTAAAACTTAAAAGATTTTTAAGGTTTTTTTAACTTTGGGATTTATTTAAATTAGATTTTAAATGGTAAGAAAATTTTTCTACTTTAACATGTCCCAAGTCACACTTTTTCATAATGTGCTCATTTTAATGTAGCTGATTGGTATCTTGGCAGCTTTGTTTTTGAAGGTGTGAATGATAGCATCTGAGCTACTTCGATATCTTGGTATTCACAATACTTGCTATTTAAATGGCACTGCAAACCACATTAAAAAGTCCTCTGTGCTTCAGGATAGGCCAGACTAATTAGAATAGGATTGCTGAGCATAGTACACATTCTGTAGATGCTAGTCACTGTAAAGTAATTCCAGAGCTTTTATTAATCCAGTATTTGTGTTCTGGCTATCAGGTGGCACCTTCTGTAGTAGCTCTGCAGCAGGTCCTTTTAAAGTGAGAATTAGTGAAATTGTTTACTGTTTCTCTGGCAAATGATTTGCAAATGCAGCAGGTTCAAATCGTGGAAGATACGTCATCCAGTGAATGCATCTGTCAAATGTTGGGCCTTGACAAGAACTGCATGCAAAGCCACTTTCTCTGTTGTGTTATTTTCTGTGTCTTTACTGTTGGTACTATGGGTTCAGTAATTTGTTTTGGAAAACATGGTGGTACTTTCATAAATTGTTTGACTTCAGTTTTAAATTGATATCTTATGTTTACAATCGAGTCTTCAATTACAATATTTTTGTTGAATTGTTCTTCTGTATTTGATACAGATATAATTTGACATTTTGCCCAATCAGGTCACCGCGTAATTCACCAAAGACCTAAGTCTGCACTAGTGTACTCTTGCAACTGCTTTTGCTCCAGTGTCAGTGCTTTTGTGTCTTCTGTTACATGCTTCAATTTATCTGCTTTCTGCTTATGTTTCTTGTCTTGTTATCTTTCTGCTTCCTGTTTGCATTTAGTGTTGTGTTGTTTTTCTATATGGAATAGTAATGTGTAGGAAGCTTCCGTCTTCTGACTGGTATCCTTTTTTGTAAATTAATTGTCATGCACATTAAACTCATCTGTGAACTGTCCTCTGTTTCCTCTGTTAAAGATCCTATACCCAGTTCTGACACTAATGTTACAACAGTCCAAGAAGTATTACAAGTCACCAATTATAGATGTCTGCACACATTAAGTCACTGCATGGCATATCAACTGGCCTGGATGCTGGTAAAATAACCAATGCGTTTCAAATGACCTCAAGCATTGCAAAACATCTTGTAGTCGCACATATTCTCTATCTCCTCAGAGTAGCATCTTATTTTTCTTCAGCACTGCAGCCCAGTGTGAGCCCTGGCTTCCAACACCAGTCTTCTCCAAAGTCTCCTATCCATTGCCAATCTCAGTGTAACCCCTCACAACCGTTCTTCTGAGATCTTCTAGCACATCATCCGACCATCTTATCCTAGGTCGACCCCTCTTTCTGCTTTTATAAACTTGCACCCTCAAGATTTTCTTTAGCATAGATATGCTGATCATCCATCCACTCTAGATTACCTAGGCATTGTATTTGTTGAGCCTTCATGACTCTTACAGTGTCCTCATGATTCAATAGCTCATCTATCTCCTGGTTGTTTCTTATTCTCCATTTGTCATAGTCTTTAACTGGGCCATGAACATGTCTTACTTTCAAACCTTCTTAGGTTTTCTTCTTCCTTTTTTTTTGTCTATGTCAATGTCTCACCTCCCCTCAGCGTAACAATAGTTTCCCAAAACGGGTACTAGAGGGCCCCTGCCCCCTGTTAGTACTAGAGGAATTTTAGGGGGTTGATGATACCAGGGATAAAAAAGGAATGCTGATGAAGAACAAGTGGGCCCTTTGGACATTAGTATAAAATTATTATTGTCTCCCATTATGCAGACAAAATGCATAGTTTTGTATTTAGCAGAATTTGTTGAGCCACTAGGGTGTTTCTACTTCAGGTATAGTGTTGCATCATTTTGTGGTAATGTTTACCCTTTTATCATGTATTTCAGTTCCTAATGATGTAATATTGAACATGTCGTTCGGTTTGTGTGTTCCATAACATACAATATATCATATTTTTCTTTAGTATGAAGTATGGGGCCAATATTTTATTCATGTGCATTGTTTGAATTTCTAACAATGAAATTCCTTGTTTTGTCTGCTGTAGCCATCTGTTTTTATAAATATAAGCCTGCAGTGGTACGAAAATAATACCAAGGGGTAGAGTTGTCACAAATAAACTCATGAGTAGAATATATATGTTTCTGTGAATTTTGTTTTCATTATCATTCTAGCCACAGTCAATTGAGTAAAGTAGATGATTGTAGAGTAATTTAGTATTCATTTACTTTTTATACTTTTTAGAGATTGGCATATATTTTCTATAAATCTTAGTTCTAGATTTAGGTATACTTTACTTGTAGATTTAGTGTACCAAGTCAGAATGTTTTGAAATAAGATACATTTTTTTGTACTTCCATGCAGGCCTTTGATGTTTGAAATTCACATTGTCTGCTGTAATGTGTGTAGTTATGTGAATAGCCTGACACCACGTATTGGTACTATAAACATAACCACTCGTTGCACAAATTCAGAGTGTATTTAGCACGTCAGGATATTTTTAACGTGTTTGTGTAATTGTTGTTTTGCTAAACAGTGTGCTAATTAATGATAAGTAGTTTAATGTCAACAAATTTGTGCAAATATTATGTTGTGCAGAATCATTGACATCAGTTAGAATCTTCATTTTCCCCTGCTTACCAGAAGGTCATCTTAATTTTTCTCTGTGAAAAAAATTGACAGATATATATGTTACGTTATACCATGTGTGATATGTTAAACACATGATACATATATTTGATACATTATACATTTTACATAATATTATACCGTTTTCTGTTACTTAATTTTTTGATTGTTTATAATGACATGCACATATACGGGTCATTATTTGAACAAATAAGATAACTGTGGACCACTGAATCACAAGGTAGATGAATCGTGGACACCCCTAGCCTACCAGGGGTATAAGGTCACTAAGGAAAAGTACAATTCATTTGTAAAGTAAAATGAAATTTATGTAATTTAAGTATATTTAATTAACTACAGATACATTTGAGATAACTATAACAACTGATTGTCACTATCTTACTTGAGGTTAATCAGTTTCTTTTGTACCAGCTGTAGAATTTTTGGGTGCTCCTGATGCTCAGAGCTAGCAGTGTGTCATCACTTTTTGTTGAACCGATTTCTGTTCGTACCTTTTTTATCAGTTGGTTGCTTTCACTCTTGTAAATGTTACTCTTATAACCTAGATTGGACAATATGTTTTCTTTTATATTTATATCTTGGTAGACTTTCCAATTTCTCTTTGACCACTGGGTGGGAACCACTGCTTGAAATCAACAAAGAGGGACACTATGATTTTTAAGGTTTGCGATTGCTTTCTGCATGGTTGTGGCAGTTGTTCCCAAAGCATAAAAATTATTTTCTTCTCATGAAACAAATTTCTTCTCAAAGTTACACACAATTTTGAGCATCTTGAAATTGTAAAACAGCAATCACACTTTTTATGCCTGTAATAAGGCATAATGTTTGCGTAATAAGGATAGAATGTTAATCTCATTTTAATATGTGACATGGTTTAAATCAGCAAGCACAGAATGACATTAAGTGACCATCTTTACCAACTGCTGAGCCAGGTTGAGGGGAATGGACTGACCAAGATATGGCAGCTGCCGGAGCATTAGTCATTCTAGTGCCATGTGCGTTCAAATTTGATGAATTATCAAAGTAATTATGATAATTTTGATTTTCCTGAGAATAGATAAAGGTTAGCAATTAGTAGTTAGCAATTTTTTTTAAAAAGGTCTCATTGATAATTCTATTATTGTGTATTAAGGAATTCACAGCTGAGACAGACAATAGAATAAGTTTGTCTTAAATCCTTATTTTTGAGTTTCACAAATAATCCTTACCATATATTAATAGTAATGGCAGAAGACATACATGAATGTAAATTTAATTATTCTGAGTATATAATTATTGGCAATAAACACACAGTGGAATTGGTTGTTAGGCTGTATTACATTCCACACTGTTTGTAGTCTATGTAGGAATTGTTTGTGGCATTTTGTGTCCTTTAATGATTATTACTATAGGCTCTGAATTTTTAAATTATATACATAATAAAAAAATTATTTAAATGACGATTTTTTATTAAATGTTTAAATGGGGAACTACATATTGTTACGAGGGTCATTCAAATATAAAGCGGATTTTTTTTTACACAGATTTATTGGTGACAGATAAAATTACCTAAAAAATATCTTATTTTTCTACATAGTTTCCTTCAACAGAAATAAATTTTTTCCACTGGAGGTAGCTTCTTGATCCCCTCATCAAAAAAAGAAGACGGGCGCTCCAACAGCCAGTTGTGCACAAACTGCTCAACCTCTGCATCGTTGTTGAATTTTTCGCCTCCTAACGCTTCCTTCAGCACACCAAACATGTGGAAGTCACACGGAGATAAGTCTGGACTGTAAGGAGGGTGTTCAAGAGGTGTACAGTGAATTTCAATGAGTTTATTGTGAGTTTGAGCTGCAGTATGCGGCCGTGTGTTGTCATGAAGAAGCAGAACATTGCGAGTTGGTTGCTGGCATTGTTTGTTGCGATAAGCGGCCCTGACATCATCCAGCAGCTGGCAGTAGTATGCTGCATCCACCGTCTTTCGATCGTGAAGGAAATCAAACAGCAACATACCTCTTGAGTACCCAAAACACAGTTGCCAGAACTTACCCTGCTGACAGGCGAGTTTTGGCCTTGACCGGCACCCTCTCTCCACTTTTCCACCACTTCTGTTCTCCACTGCATCATGACCACTTCGAAATTTTTGGCCCAATTAAACACTTGTGTTCTTGACAGAGTAGCGTCTCCAAACTGTGCCTGGAGTCTGGTCAAAATCTCAGCTGATTTGACACCTTCATTAGCGAGAAATCGGATAATTACCCATTGCGCAACAGACGAAGGTACCTCGTGCTCAGACATTGTGCTACTGATGCGGGAATGTGTTCTGCTGGCATGGCTGGGCATACCCTCACCTCCACACATCCCCACCTAACTACCTCAAGCGCCCCACCTCACTCACTCCACTTCCTGAGTCCACACATAAAAATCCGGTTTATATTTGAATGACTCTCATACATCAGTCACACAGATTGTCTTGTACAGTTGAAACAGAATAACTGACATCAATGAAGACATTAATTATAAACTTTAATTAGACACAAACAACAGTTAGAAATCAAAAAAGGCACTCTTATACAATAATCCAAATTTGTCCAACATACACCAGTGACTGTCACCTTATTACAGTTTTTACTAATTAAGACAGTACTCACTTTCCACTAAACCACAATAATGACTCTGAACCACACTAGGTCTAACTGAACTGGTACTTATATATAGCCCGCTGAGATTCGAGAATAATCTGTCACTTTCTGGATAAGCGGCTTGTATTGTAATGACACAGCCTGGATGCCGGTAGAGTAGTCATAACATCTGGAACGATCTAGACCAGTGGTTCCCAAACTTTTTAGTCCACGGACCCCCCTCAAAAAATTAAAAATTTCACGAACCCCGTCTGAGTTATAAAATAAAACAAACAGTAAATATGATACAATCTCTTATATTTTAATTAAAATTTTTTTAAATCAAAATTCTCTCAACTTGCAAAGTTATAATATTAATGCTATCAAACATAATTTAATGTGAACAGTGAAGCTGCTTTAGAACAATTAGCTCTGCAATATTAGGTTTAGTGTCTGATAATTTCAGTATTAAGTCACTCTGAACATCAAGTATATCCCTTAAATTTTCAAACCTCAGCTCTATCTTTCCAGCCACACGTGTCGAAATTCAGCTACTTAGGCATAAAACCAGCTACATGGAAAAACATTATGCTTAGATACAGTGCTTATACGTGGACTAAAACAGCACGCTAGTTAGTTCGGCTGACAAACAGATCTGCGACGCGACATGATTTAAAGCCATTAGTTTGAAATTACTTTTACAGTTACAATTAGTTTGCATCAAAAAAAGTACTGGAATCTTCTACTAATTGTTTTAGGATTTTTAAATTTAGATTTTATACTACACAAAATCGGAGGAAATTACGGTATATTCTATTTTTTCTTATAAGTGTCCGCGGACCCCCAGGGGTCCAATAGTAATTATGCTGCACACACTATATGTGCAAAGAGCCACATAGTCATGCAGCAATACAGTATTATCTTTTTCCTCAGTGTAGCAGTACCTTAATGTTAATGGAGTGTTATATGATGGTACATGGTACTGGTACTGGGTAGTCTCTCTAGCGGTATTCATGCGGCAAGTACCGCTCACTTCTACACCCTTTTTTGGCAGAAGTAGTAGTTGCACACCAAATTTTGCAGTCATTTTTACAACTTTCCTGCTGATGAAATGTCGCAGACACAGAAATAAAAGACGTTATCACAGAGGAGCTTTTTGATGTAAAAATACAAGGTTTAGCATATTCTAGTTTCTGTAATTAATTTTTATATGAAGAAGACATAACTAAAACATTTAAATATTGTTATTAGCATTCATAATTCTTTCTATAGAAATTAGTGAAATGTGAAGGTTTTTACCACAATTCTAGAGGAGTGAAATCAGTACATTCAAAGCACATATTTTTAAAATTTTCTCATTTTCATCACTGATTTTCCAATTCTGTGGCCGACAAATAAGGTCAATCTGGCTTAGCAGCCATTTCATACAGTTAAATTAGAATATCCTCTTTATGGTATTCTATGCTTACTGGCTTAAATATATGTTTGCTGTAGTATAGAAAGTATCAATATTTGTGCTTGTGGTGTAATGTAACTAAACTTGTGCTGTAATTGAGTGTAAAACATAATAAAAACATTGGCCAGAACTTTGAAAGGGTATAAATTTCATTAATGTTGAACTAAAATGTTAACCTTGATCTCGACTTTAAAACTTAACTGTGTAGATCAGAAATGGGTGCATATTTTACCATCCACACAACTTATCTTCTTTTCTCATAAATGTGTAATGACTCATAAATGTGTCATGACGTAGTAATAGAGTTTTATAAATAAAACTTGTACATGAGAAAAGTTAAACCACTTTTATAAATTATTAAATAAGACAAATGTCTAAACTTGTAAACGTTATGCTTCTTGGGCTGTCAAAAACTTGTCCTGAAAGTATATTGTGTTTATTGAACAGCTTTTCATAGTACAGATGTAGGAATTTTTATCGGGTTGAATTGTTATCCTGATCACTCATGCAACAGGTGAGGTAACCACTATAATGCAGCTAATTTTTCCGTTTGTTTTACTAATTTCTGCAGTTATGTTTCTGTTTGTTCATGCAGTTTTATGTTTCTTATTCCTGGGGAGCAGTACAAGAAGGATATCTGATTTTCTATAAATTTTTTATACATAAGGGTATGTTGAACAGAATCCTCAAGTAAGTTAAGAAAACAGAAGAAAAGTATTTTAAAAATAATTTTATTCCAATGAGCCAGATCAGGATACTTTAAAAAAGCGTGGTCGTAACATGGTATCAGTAAATAAATGTAATCTTTTCTCATTATTGGTAAACAATAAATAAAACTCAAACATACTATAAAAAATTGAATTTATTGAATACACCGTGCAGAAAGTAATGCTATTTATATTGGACAATGTGGCCGTTCTCGGAGACATTTCATTTCTAAACATAAGCAAGCGATTTTAAATAATACAGCAAATTCAGGTTTCACAGATCATTGCCTAAAACACAACCTCTTTATAGACACAAAAAACATATACTACTGGACAACATACAAGGAGGTAAAAAAATTGATTTATTGGAAATATTAGAAATTAGAAAAGCAATTAAAAGTAACAAAAATTTAACAAACAAACAGACAGAATTCTTTACAGAAGTTTAATGAAGAAAGTTGTGTTAGTGGTTATAATCACAATCAGAATTATTACTGTTGCACACCACTATAGAAACATTATTCCGATTAGCGATTTCAAGCTTCACAGCTCATTGTCAGAATTCTTTACATCTCCTTTATTAAAAGCTGTTATTTAGTTTAGTTAGATTTTAGAATTCACATGCCTGTTATTTTTATTTTTTTACAGACATTTGACCTTCCCTATACTAACTCCTCCACCCCCTGCGACATACACACCCCACACACATGTCCATAGATATGCCCTTAACACGTGTTCACCACCTTAAAATTCGTTGTATTTAGTTGTTCGTAGCAGCTCTTTGAGAATAGCCTAATAGGCTGAAACAGTTGTCAGAGGTTAAGAATAAATTGTGAAACTACCAAGTGTTTGTGTGTTTTAAAAACCTTTGAAGTTAAAGACTGTCTACACTTGAATAATACTAAATAAAGAGTTTTCATGTAAGCCTTAGTTTTTGAGTTAAACATTGGGCATTACTAAATATTTTAAGGAAAAACATTGCTTTTATACCTTCAGTAATTATAATCATTATCACAGTTTTAATTGCTTTTGAAAAATTACTTAGTAATATGTATTTTTGTAATACAGGGTTCCAGCTACGAACATTTAAAACAGACCGAAGTATAGCTGCGGATTTGGGCCGGAATCCACATCTTATTAATAGGTTACGTAACTTGTTTGGATTAGATGGAAATTCGGAATCAGTGGTACGAGAAGACAAATTGCACATAGGGCAAGCTGAATTGGACAAAATGCGTAGTAAGTGGTGTGTATGTGTGTGTGTGATTATATTTAATATTGCATACAATAAGTGCAGGTTTTTGTGTTTCTGAACCATATTTTTGTTTTTTAAATTAAGCCTTGAAGAGTAGGTTTTACAAATCCGGGCCAAGTGTGCAGCCTGAGTTATATTTCAGGTTTTTATCATTTTGACTTTTGCTAATACAGTAAAATCATCATTTAGTGGACACTCTGAGAAGCAGACAACTCTATAAAGAACAGTTTTGAAATTACCTTTTTAATGTTTTATGTTTTTAATAAATGTGACTTTCCCAATAACAGTTTCTGTGGAACACATATGCAGATAGCCTACAAAGCAAAATTTATGGCCTTTTTCCTCTGCAGTGGGCAGGTCAGAGGTTGGCAAACCCATGCAAACCATAATTACTATATCCCTTACCATGGCAGTATTTGACTGTAGTTTATGTCTCCTCATCTCCTCGTCATTGTGCATGCATTGATGTCTTCTATGTGGCATATTTGTCATATTTCATATTTCTGGGTGCAGCATGGTTTTTGAATTTAGTTTAGTTCATTAGTTCAGTTTTCAGTTTAGTTTAGTTTAGTTTATGGTTTTGTGGGTTATGTATTTTTGTGGCAGCAATAACCATAATTATCTTCTGCTGCACAATTACTACTGTTGGACTAAAATACACGTATGCCAAACAAGAAATGCCGCACTGCAGTATTGAGTTGATAGTGTACGTGAATTTTTTCCAACTGGAAGAAATTTTTCTAACAGAAACTTAACATTGCAGTGTGCAGTATTACAATATTGTGTAATATCATAAGTAGGTATATGTCACTGTTTCCTATAGAGTAGAGTCCTGCAAACTCGACCTAATGTGGACTGAGAGGGTGACAAGTTACAGAAAATATAGAGTTTTACGGAATAAGGAGTGGGTTATTCACTACTCGTAATATTTTACTGCATATTACTATAATGAAAGTTCTAGCATAATACAGGACACAGAAAAGTACAACATACCCTAAAATAATTGTTAAAAGTTAAAAAAAAAACTTACATACAAAACTGAAGAAATGGCTAGTTCTTTGTAGAAAAAATCTCGTGATGCTAGACTGTCTCTCACACTCATTTTGTCTTTGTGCAGCGGAGAAACAAAATGTCCATAGCAGATGCACCCTGCTCCTCCAAGTAACGGAGCACTCCTTCAGCGGCATTTAGTCCTTCACTGTGAGTCATCTTTTTAACTTTTCTGTTGTCTTCCATCTCTTCGTCTTCTGATTCATCTTCATTTTTATCCTCGTTCTCTTTCACTAGTGCAACTATTTCACCATCTCATAAAAGTTCACAGTTTTCATCCTGCCCCATCCATTCTCCAACATCACCATCAGTAACTTCTTCGCAGCCTGGAATTTTATAAGTCCACTATTTCACAATTTTCTGTCTCTTCTCTGCTTTCTTGAAACTCGTTTCCTGAATGGTCCAGCAACTTCCTCCAGGAACGAACAATGCTTATATGCTCGATTTCATTCCAAGATTCAGATATCCACCCCACTAGTCCAACATGTATATTTTCTTTAGTTTATTGATCATGTCACGTCGTTCCTCCATGGCTAAATTTCAAAAATTGAATACCGTAACAAATCTTTGAACAGAACAGGAAAACATACGGACATTCAAACGTATAAATATGTACTGTAATTACAATAATACAGTAATTAAACTGTACCTGTACTGTTTGCACCATATAGGCGATGTTAGAAATGATTAGTCTAGCTTTTAATAGACCACCACATTATTTCAAAGATAATGTTCTGCTTGACCAGGAGAAATCATTTACCGATTTAAAAAATAAAAGTGATCGTCGAGTTATATGGAATGTCGAGATATCGGGAGGCAAGTTAGCGGGATTCTACTGTATTTGGTAGTAAACATAGTGTGTGTTCATATGTATTCAGTGTTTCAGTTGTTTTTTCTGTTTTACTAGATTTAAAACTCCTTTAAAGTAAATTTAATTTACTTTCGTAGTTTTAGTGTTTTTATCATAAAACTAGTAAGCTCCTTAATCTTGCTCACTATTTGAACAAAATACGCATATTATTAGATAAAATGAAATTAATAAATTTTTGTTTAAAGCTGTGAATAAAGTTCTTTGTATCTATGATTCTTAGTATGAGCTGAGAAACACCCAGAAGAAAGTAACAAATTTTGTTACCACTATTAAGGCTTGGGCACACAGAAAGCGGTCTGTCGCGGCGGGCAGCGATCTCCGACCGAGGCGGTCAGGCGGTCTAGTTGTATTACACAATGTTGCATCATCTCTGTCAAACAGAACGCGGTCTACCGCCGCCCGCTAGTCTTTGTCGCGACGACAAGCGATCTGGTAGTACAAAATTACAGTTTTTAGCGTGACCGCCTTGCCGCCTTCGAACAATGAGTGAACAAATAGAAATTTTGATAGAAAATGTGCGTAAATACAGGTTTTTGTTTGATAGTTCACACGAACATTATAAAAATGTTTTAGAAAAGGCTGAAGCATGGAATGAGATAGCTCAAGAACTCAATATGACAAGTAAGTATCATTTTATTGTAATTAATTTAATTATAAACAAGAAATTAAAATTACAGTTTTTTTTTTTACATAAACATTACAGTTATGTTTTTTTTACATAAACATTACATTTATGTGTACATTTATGTGTTATTTTATGTTGCGTTGTTTATTCTGTGAAAGTAATCAGCAAAACGTTCGCGAATTTGAATTGCAGCATTGGGCGACCTTCGATTTGTTAAAGTAGTATCCACAAATGCGCGTGTAGGCCCGCACTCTTCTTCAGTTTCTGCGGCTGTCCACTCTCTGTTATTATTCTTTGATATAACGTAATTGTGCAAACAGCAAGCTGCTTTTACAATATAATCCGCAGTTTCAACATCTGCCTCTATAGCTCTTAAAAATAACCGCCATTTCATTGCCAATATACCAAATGCGTTCTCCACTACACGACGTGCTCAGCTGAGATGCAAATTGAATTGTTTCTTTCGTGCATTGTTGATTACTCCTTGTTTAGGATATGGTCTCATTAAATAAGTTTGAAGTGCAAAGCCTTCATCACCAACCAAAACATGAGGAACTGGAGTGTCTGTACCCGGCAGTGGCTTTGGCGGTAGAATAGTTTTTCCATGAATGTACTCTCGGTAAAAAAGTGAATTTTCGAAAATACCGCTGTCGCTGTGATGTCCGTAACTTCCTATATCAACTACCATAAACTTATAGTATGGGTCAACTACTGCTAGAAGAACGAGCGAAAAAAAATTTTTGGAACAGAAAAACTGCGACCCACTGTTATCTGGGCATTTCAGTTTGACATGTTTTCCGTCTATGCTTCCAATGCAGTTCGGAAATCCCCAAAGTTCTGCGAATCCTTCCTCAGCTCTGTTCCACATCTCTAACGTAGGTTTAGGTAAATATTTTGGCTGTAGAATATTCCAAATTTCTCGGCATACTTCCTTCACAATTTTGGAGACGGTAGAACGACCCAACCGAAAAGAGAAAGCAATGGTCTGATAAGTGTCGCCTGTAGCCAAATGTCTGAAAAAAATCAATTCTTGGATTTCGTTGTCCATGACGTGTCCGTTACTTAACTAAATATCACTATTACATTAACAACTCGGAACACTACGTTTTTTATAAGTAAAAGCATAAAGTTTTACCTTACAGCCTTAACGGCGTTTCCCCTTTAAAAGGCTTCTTCAGAGGCTCTGATGAAGCCTTTTAAAGGAGAAAACCGGTTAAGGCTGTAAGGTAAAACTTTATGCTTTTACTTATAAAAAACGTAGTGTTACGAGTCGTTAATGTAATAGTGATATTTAAAAAATCACTGCCTCGTTAACTTAACAAAGTTATTGTATTTACATGTATTGTTTCATGGTCGGATTCACCAAATAATAAATAATTAAAATTTGTTTCAGGTGATGCAGCGAAAACGAAATGGAAAAATTTACGTGACTCTTATATGAGGTTCAAGAAGACCATAAAAGGTGAGACAGGGCAGGCCACAAAGTATTCCAAGTGGCCATGGAGTAGTCAAATGTCATTTCTGGATGCGACGCTTCAATATCGTCTCCAGAGCAGCAATATAACACAAGCGACAAGAGAAATTGAGGATGAAAGCCTCTCACCAGAGTCTACGTCGCCTCTGGCAACCAACAATGATGAATCGAACCAACTCCATTCACCACCAGAAATGCTCCCTCCACCTCCACCGAAGAAGAAAATGAAGTCACATAGTGAAGCCACAGTAAATATTTCTTCAGACTCGGAGGTTGACAAAGTAATTACCTTTTTACAAAGCAAGAAATCACAGGAAAAAAAGATTGACGGGGTAGATCACTTATTTCTGAGTTACGCTGAAACTTTTAAAACATTCCGGCCAAGGACTCAATCAATGTTAAAGTTAAAACTGGCTACTCTCTTCTCAGAAACCGAACTGAATGAGCTTCAAGAACAGGAGGTATCACAAACAACATCGCCAGCATTTTCTACTTCAAGTTCAAGTGGATTTGAGACACAGGGCTTTACAACTTACAACTACTCTGAAGAAACACTGGATTATAGCATGGGATCACCTTCGACTATAAAAAGTGGCAATGCATTCCTTTCTGCGCGTGATGTACTTGAAAATTTGAATCCTAATAATTAATAACGATTTTTGAGTTTGTAATTTCCTTTATCTATTGTTTTTTTTTTCATAATAAAAATTAAATTGTATCATATTATTTGTTATTAATATGTTTCATAACTTACCTTAAACAAATGGCTAGTCTTTGCCTTGTTTCAATTGGTTTTCTCCAGTTCGTTGTGCACTTTCCAATCCTGCATTTTATCAAATCATGCAATTCCTCGAAACATTCTCGCGACATACGAAAATACTTGAAAAACCTATCTTCATGTGACTCCAGTTCGATACATAAGCGGTGGTATTCCCCTAATTGTTCTCTCTTCTTATTGATGTCATGCACCCAACATCGTCTTTTCTTCTTTTTGCTTTGCAAAGCTAATAGCAGAAGGAGTTGTTCTTCGTCCGAACTCATACTCAATATAAAAAAAAAAATGAAAACGCACTACTACTTCTCAAGAAGAAAGCAACCAGACTGGACCGCTCACACAAAGATATCGCGTCCTATGTGACGTCCCCATATCGCAGACCGCCGCGACGACCGCTGGATCGCTGCCCGCCGCGACAGACCGCTTTCTGTGTGCCCAAGCCTTTAACAAAGGCATTGCTACACATTAAAACGTAAAAAAAGTAAAAGAAAAGTTACAAAACCCTTAAAAAAAGTGTACAATCATTACCATTTCTTTTTTATTTTTATAAATATAGTAACCACTAGAACTCCCCAAAACTACAGTTTTTTTTTGTTAAATTTGTAAACTGAACACATCCACGTTGAGCGCCATACATGGGACGGCTTTTGAAATCTCCGAGATTTGTCAAGCGAAGTACACAGCATGCAGTAAACAGTTCATGGACTGGCAGTGAAAACATATAATTTCACTCATATGGAATGGAATGTAAAATGCAAAAGTGCTGAGATCTTTTTTTTTGTGAACTAAAGTAGCCAAAGTGTTAATCAAAACCAAAGATATCAATGCCAAATACCATTATGTTGTTTTTCAAAAAGAATTAATACTTGCAGGTGAGGGCCTGACTGCAGAAGAACAACAGAGAATAAAGGTAGCATTTGCGGAAGGGTACTTAGCCGGACATGGCCACAAGGCACCAAGTAGAACTGTTCGATGGTTAAAAATATTTCAGCATGTCCTTACAATTGTACTTTTTCTAGCTGTATTCGTCTCTCTGATGGGTATGTAGTTCATTATAAGTTGTGCGCGTGTGTGTGTGTGTGTGTTGAAAAACTTTAGGAGGGTCTAAACATAAAAAGTTGACTGATGGATAAGCTTTTGTTGGTGAAGTTGGATCAGAATTTTTAAAAAGTGCTCATGAACATGTATATCAAATGATAACTTTTTTTTAAATAGTTTGACTGGTTTGATACATTACATCATATTTGAATATTTATTATACTTAGTTATTATTCAGAATTAAATTTTTATTTGAGTTAATAAAGTCAGTTTTAAATTAGTAAAAAACGTATTGCAGTGATGTTGTAAAAATCAAGAATATAAAGATCTTCACTTGTATAAAGCAAACGTTGACTCACATATTCCATTATAGGAAAAAAATGTGTTGCTAAAAAAGCAATTTGAAAGGAATTAAATTCATGGAGAAAATTATTAGAGTGGTACAACACCCAATCAGAATGTTTCTCAAGTTAAATCTACACGTGGCATTGTTTACTTTTCTCTAAACCTATGCTGAACATTTGAGGGCCCCTATCCTCCCAACTCAATTGTAGAAGTGGCCATGGCCTCTGCTGCATGCGCGCAGTATGTGTGTGTGCAGCATTGGCTCCAGAGAGAAATTTTGAGGAGATGGGAGTTTCTGGGAAGGTAACTACAAATTATTAAAAGGCATTATATGAATAATTTATCAGTATTACATACAAAAATACGAAGATGCCTTGTTGCGATCTCTGATTGTATGAATCTGAGTTTCAAATTGCACTTACTATTAAGAAAATAATACAAGTTTTTATATCCTTAAATGTGGTTTTTAGTTATTTTAAAAATATCATTAGTTTTTTTTTTTAGTAGGAATTTCCCCTATTTCATCCTACATGAATCCACTTTGTGTGTGTGTTGGGGGGGGGGGGGAGTATGGTGAGAGAGAGGGAGAGAGATAGTATTGTATATGACAGTAATTTTGTATGTGATGCCACCACCTAAACGTTCTTATACAAGATAGGACTAATTAAAGAGTAATCTATATTTTTTTATCTGGGTACTATATCTGTATGGATAGAAGCTTCATATAATTTTTTGTTCTGTATCTAGAGTTGGCCATGTGCCTGTTGTGCATTAAAAATACAGGGGATATATTGACTGTACAAGAACATTATTTTAAGTTCTGCATTTTAAATGAAGTCAATTAGCATACATGTTTTAAGACGTTCTGTTATTTCCTCTGCTGTCTGTAAAGTGCTGCTATCTGTTGGAAATAATCTGAGCTGCTTGAAACATACTTCACAGCTGTTTTTATTGTTTGCACTAGTCTTCATTGACCATGTGTTTACAGTTGTAACAGTAAATTATTGACTACATGTTTACAGTCATAGGAAGTTCATTAACATTTCCTGTTTTTTTTCACTGTTACTGTGTTATTTTAAAGTGGTAATGTTATGTTTAGTGATACATTAAGTGTTAAAAATTACTTGATATTTACCTGAAGAAGAAGTACAGTACAACCTCGTTTATCCAGCCCTCATTATCAAAATATAATTTTTTTTAATTTACACTTTTTCTCTACAACATAAGAAAAGTTTTAAATAAGGTGTGTATGTGATGTACGTCATAAAAAGTCAATTATTTGTTTAATTCAATATACTATACATTAAATAATACAATGCTGTACAATTACGGTAATAAAAAATAAAATATGTGCATGGGTTTAGTTGTGATGGCCGGGAGGGCGTTGGCCAATGGCCATCTGGATCACACTTTGCTGTGTAGTGACTCACCTATGAATGTGGTCGGGGCGGGGGAGCGGTGCCCTTAAGTCAATGACCGCCCCCTACCCCTCTCCGCCTTAGTCCCAGATTGTCAGGTGACATCTGCCACTGTTTGTTTGTCTGTGCGTTGTTAACCTGTCCGATTCCAGCGTGCTAACACTGGATTTTTTTTAACTGTACGTGTAGTGAATTATGTAGTGCAGTGTGTACGAAATGGCATCGAAGCGAAAGAAGGTCATTGTTTCAATGGACAAGAAATTAGACGCAGTTAATCGAATCGACAAAGGAGAATCTTTGAAGAAAGTAGCTGCTGACTTAGGTGTTGGAACGTCAACAGTGTCCGACTAGAAAAAAACCCCGAAAAGAAATTGAAGACTTTTGCTTCAAAATTATATGTAAAAACCGTTTGGAAAACTGAGGCACAATTAAGAAAGCAGAACATGAAGCTTTGGACGAAACATTATTCATGTGGTACAGTGCTCAGTGTGAACATGATGTTCCAATATCTGGACCTATTCTGGCACAAAAAGCTTTGAGTTTGAATAAAAAATTACCAAACCCTGACATGAATTTCACTGCTAGCCAGGGGTGGCTGGAACGTTGGAAAAATCAACATGGAGTTCGTCAACTAACACTGATGGGAGAGAGCCTTTCAAGTGATGCTGCTGGCAGTGAGAATTTGAACAACAGTTTGTTTTGACAGAGAAATTGACACCAGGCCAAATCTACAATGCGGACGAAACCGAGCTTTTTTACCGGATGCTTCCAAGTAAAACTTTACCATCAAAGACAGATGACTCGGCCAAAGGCTATAAAAAAAGCAAAGACAGACTCACTGCTATGGCCTGTAGCAATGCATCAGGAAAACACAAGTTTCCGCTCGTCATAGTAGGGAAGTCTAAAAATCCCCACACACTTAAAAATGTTAATCGCGCCTCATTACCTGTTGTGTATAGATCGCAAAAATGTGCATGGATGAACGTTTTGTTTTCAAGAACTGGTTTTTTTGAGAACTTTGTTCCTGGGGTGCAAAAATTCCTTCAAGAAAACGGTTTGCCAGAGAAAGCAATTTTTTTTATCGACAACCCGGAGAACAAGAACTTGTGAGTGGGGAAATCAAAGTTAAATTTCTCCCAAATGTAACCCAACTGTTACAGCCTATGACCAGGGGGTTCTTGAAAATATTAAACTCTTTATTGGAAAGAACTTCTCAGCAAAATCATTGAAGAAGAAGGGGAAAAAAGTGTGATTGATTTACTCAAATCAATCACATCAAGGATGTCATGTACATGGTCGCTGATGCCTGGGATTGTGTCACAATGAAAACTTTAAACAAATCATGGGAAAAACTATGGCCTGCTGTTTGTCCCATAGAAGAAACGGCAAGTGAAGATTCGTCGCAAAGATCTGGTGAATCATGTGTGGCTGATGAGGATCTTCTACAAATGTTTGGAAGCATAAGCGGCTGCACAGATGTTGACATCGAAGACGTCAGTCAGTGGCTGAGAGACGACAACAACAACTGTGGCTACAGCATCATGACAGACAAAGAAATTATTGCAGTATGCACATCTACGTTGCAAGAGGCTGACAGCGAGGAGGAGGATAGGGAGGGAGCGATCGCACCGCAGCAGATGACACACACAGACGCCATGGCACAGCTGGACAACATCATGGTGTACCTGGAGCGTCAGTCCGACACCACTCCATCTGAACTGCTAATGATCATGCGATTGTGCGACCGTGCAGCATTTAAATGTCATACGACTTTGAAACAAAGGAAACTTGACCATTATTTCGTCAAGCAGTAATGTGTTTTTCAGGAAGTGATACTTTTTTCAATGCTCAGTGGTTTGTAAATATTTTTGTTACATCATTTTCATACATAATAAATGGTAAATGTTCTCTGTACATTGTTTTATTGCTTATTTCATGTATTATCTGGATTTTCGATTGTCCGGATCACTTCCGGTCCCAGTTAGTCCGGTTAAACGAGGTTGTACTGTACATGAAATAATTGGTGGTGAGGATTCTGATTTTGGACAGAGTGAAGACGATTTTAGTGGTGTGGAAAATGGAACCGACGGATCTGTCAGTATTTTCCCAGAAATATTAGTTATTTATAAAACGGACCAAATCTTCATAAGTTTTAGTACATGGTGTAATAATTTGTTTATTTTCTGTCAGAGGTAAAATTGTACAATAGTCATTAACACACTTGCAAATAACCTTGCTCCCATAGGTCAAACTACGAGTCCAAAACCATGCTCATCAAATGGTTAAAGTTAATTGTGATTAAATTATAATTAAATTAAAATGTGTAAGCCTAAAATACAAAATAAAGGACTATATAATGTTCCAGCTAATATTTGCTTAGATTTACTGATTATATAGAGGCTCATACCATACATTGAGTTAGATCATTAGAAATCGGCAAATTTGTTAACTTGGGCTCCAGTGCAGTTTGAGTGCCGACTGCTGTCCTAAGGCAATACAGAAATCATTTTCAGCTTGTAATTAGATCAAACTGTATTTGTTTCATTTGTAAAGCATGCTGTTTCTGCATTATTGTACATAAGAACCAGTTCCTTTTCCTCTTGTTATACCTAGTCCAGCAGGTTCTTTTACTGTAATTATTTATTATCACCTTAAAGATAATTTGAATATATTGAAATTGAATGTTTCAGCAAGTGCAAGTGGATCAATGTTTAGAATCCAGTTAGGTACTCAAGTTGAAGTGAACCCGGAAGAAATAAATGTTACTTTTAATGACGTTAAAGGGGTGAGTTATGTATGAATTGTAATATTTAAATTCTTAAAAGTTTGTTAATACTGAACAGAAATTATAGTCATGGTGTTAATAGTTTTTTTTTAGAGACTCATTATTGCCAAACAACATATTTAAGCAAACTTTAAATAACCTATTCTATACTGTATAACTATAACAGTGTTAAGTGATAACATGAAATGGATAGCAGAATACGTGAAGGCCAAACTTTGGTACTGTTGCTAAGCCTACTATAGGTTTACCGCAGATAAAAACAAAGTCCAAATACACACGCATATGACATTTCACCATGAATGTCAGAAAAACTTGAAGGATGTTAGGTATAGTTAATAATCATATCGAGCAGTGTTTAGATAAACTTGTAAGTTTGTAACTTTACAATTTTGTTTATGTTAATTCATCAGCTCCCTTTATAAATATCTTTGAAGATATATAATTTGTGTTTATTATTTTTGTATAATTAGTGCTCCATAGTACTACATAATAATAGTGAACTATATAATAGTACATAGTGCTGTTTATGTACTTTAAACAGTTTTTTTTTTTTTTTAGAATTTATTGCTCCTGTATTTCATTGTTACAATACCATGTTGATTGAACAAGCGAAGGGAGTTCCAGTTTTACTGTGTTTGGCATTTCTCTGTGTATTTGGGGCATGTTTCACGATAACTTTTTAACACAAAAACCAATTTTTGTAAAACTTGGCGTGCATATCCATACTATAACCTTTCAGAACTTATTGTTTTTAATAGGGTGGGGTCAAAAATGTGCAAAAAATCATAAAAGCTCATAAGGAGTATCACATTATAAGGAAATTTACCCACAATCTGAATATAGTGTTCATTTTAGAAAATTTCTAAACTTTTGGACGTCAGGGCCCAAAAAATGGGTGAAAATTTGGATAAAGTTTCAAAACTTTGTGTGTGGTACCAAATTAAAGAGAATTTTAACTAACATGTGAATCTAGTGTTAAGTTTTTGAAATTTCAAAATTGTTGGACCCCTGGGCCCAAAAAATAGATCAGAAATGTGAAAAAATTGTGGAAATCCAGCAGGGTAGCAGACTAAAAGGAATTGTAACCAAATCTGAACGTTTCGAATTTTTAGTGTTTATTGTATGATTGTATGCTCTATATATTTAAAGGAATAGTAGAGTCATTTTGTAATTTTTTTGCATAATTGAAAAATTATTTAATATCAAAATTTATTTAATAATAAATTGTACTTCGTTTAAAATAGTGAGCGAGTTCTACAGTTCAGGGAGCATACTAGTAACGTTTATTTCATAAGTGGCGTCATCATCGAGTACTGGGCTAGCTTCTAGGAAATTTCTAACAAGTCTAGCCAGATAAATTATTTTTACATGGTAGAATATAAAAAATAAACAAAGAATGGAGTACAAATTAAATTATAATGTAGCTGTCAGTCTAAGTAAAGCCACAAGGTTCTCTGAATCTTGTGTGTACAAAATTATAAAAGAAAGTAAGAGCTTTTTTATTTATGGATTTAAAAGAATCAATTGTCTACTTCAAAAGAAAAGTCACTTGTAAAAAATGGACTCTTTCACAGGCAGTCCAGTAAGGAGAAAAAAGGAAGATTTTTGTGCCTTGAAAAAGTTGACTATGCCTTAATAATTTATTAAAATCTCTTAATGATCATTATCATGTCTGAAAAACAGTATTTGAGGCGGCATTGTAGAAGTTAGAATTAAGTGAACTCACTACCAGTCCAACAGAAGGTTGCTGGTATGAAGAAATGGTATCATTCCATAGATGATTCATTAACGGGCATAAATAAAGACAGATGAGAGGATACAAACACTCTTTACTTGTATTGAATTTGTTAATATGTTTCATCAAAATTTGGATGCTTATTTTGTAATGTGGTATTTCAAGTAACCTGTTATATATGGATAGTATACATATGTTTTGGGAGATGAGAAATGTAGGAATGACACACCACACTAGTGAATCCGACTGCCAGTAATGGTAGGGGTAATTTTGTGACATAGTTTTGGTGACAGTTCCCCACTGCACCTTCTTTTTGGCCATGAGATGTATAGCCATATCTGCTGTAGTTAACTGCCAAGAGTACTCACAGAGGCAAAGCTCCTCATGTTTTCAGTTCCTTTGTGTAAAACTTTGGGATAACACTTTATCTGTTCTTTTATTTTTTGAATACATAGTAAAGTATATACGGTAGTTACTTAAAATTAAAATTGTAGTATTAACTCATGTGTTGGGGTGAATTAAAAAATTCACTCCCCCTTCAAAACTTGAAGTACCTGTTAAAAAAAATATATTCTGATTTTAGTAATAATTGGCCTGAACACCAGTATGCTATAGTATTTAGACTTGTACTAAATACTAATAACCATTTTTTACAACAGTTACACTCTTTTTTTATGGGACCCTCCCAAATTTTAGAGATAAAGTTAAGAAGTAGGGATTCTTTTCTGATTAATTATTGTATTATTTTTCAAAACTTGCTTTCATATTCAGTACATTATTTTAGGCTTGTTTTTTATCTTTCTAATTTTTCTTTAAGTTTCCTTTCCTTTCCTTTTCATGTTGTTCACAATACCTATTAATCATTTCATATTTTCTACTGGATTCACAAAAAAATATTACAATGTTTACTTCAAAAGTACTTGGCATAAGGAGAATTTTGTTTTCTTGTTATCCCCCCCCCCCCCGTCATTACATTACATTGCAATCTTTCTGTGTTTTTCTGCAGCCATTTCAGTGCAAATTTTAAATGATATCTCTAGAAAATTGTAATATTTTCTGTATTTATTTTAAACTGTGACCTGCAGTATCATAGCTAGTATTTTATTCAGTGTAAGTTATTATACTTAGCTTCTTTATCTTATGAGTCTTTTCATATTATATTTCCCATTAATCTCTGCTATATCTGTATTGTAGTTATTATTCTGTACTGTTCGTATTATCTTCTTCATCTTTATCTCTCTTTGCTGACTGCACTCTTCACCTTCTACAAAAAGGTGTATCACTGTCATTTTGTATCTATGTGAGTGGTACAGTTGTTTTGGAATATAGTAGTACTTCTGTAATTCAGATTTTATGGGGTGATGCCTAGTCTGAGTTAAGGAAATTATGAAATTAATAATATTTTATATAAATCCGTATTATGGGTCAAGTAATGCAAAAAGGTTGCGCAAAAATAAATATTAAGACATAGATAAATGTTTATGAAATCTTACATTTCATATACTTACTAGCTAATAAATTACCAAAGGGATAAGCAGGAGTACTGTCTAATGTCAGAAAATCTTTAACTCGTCTTCTTTTATTTGTATTGTAAACCATTTAACTTAAATTGTATAATTTTAGCCACAAAACTAGAACTAAAAAAAAACCCCCATAACTAAAACTAGAAAAAAAAAACAATCTCCATAACAGTAACAACAGACCTGTTTGGTTACTGTTATAAATTTGGGAAAGAAAAGGTTTCCATCAATAATTGCTGCTTTTTGGTTTTCTTTTTTCAGTTCGATACTATAAACATCGGTTCTTAAGCTTTCCCTAGATATTCTCCTCTTTATAATGGAATACCATTGCCACTGTAGAAAGAAATATCATGTCACGTGGTGAAAGACTAAGCATAAAACCCTGATAATTCTGTTGGGTGAACCTTATGAGAAGCAATATGTTTGTCTCTGCTTTTTCATTTCTCCATTACATTTCTTATCACAAAGGAAAGATTCATTTTCATGCATAGGAACATTGTGGATTTCCATCAGTGTTATACGTTTTATTTGTATTTTGCATAATTTCATGTTTTCCTAATACTAATTAAGTTTTCTAATCCCTTTTCAGTGACTGCTTTGCTGTGACTGTGTAAATAATACAGAAGCCTTTCACATATGCTAGACTTCTGTTCTTGTGTGTGATTTGTTATTTTCTATTGTTGTACTTTGTAACTTTTCGTTTTTTTTTTTTTTTAAATAAAACACCAATTCTATAAAATTTTATTGGTTTCTTACCTTCGGGTTTCCTCCAGAGTCCTATAGACGAAAACAGTTGCAGAAAGGTTATCTGGGTTTGAGTGTGAAATAATAGTAATACAGTTTGTGCTGACTAAAACAAATTATTTTTAGTTTATTACGATAAATGTTATATTCTACATTGATATTCTCAGCGTTTCTATTCAACTACTACATCTATTATAAAGTTGACAAAATAAACGATTCTTACAACTACCATTACAAGTGATTTACATTATTACTCAACCAGTACTCTGCACAATAACAGATTCATACCCCTTACTGAGATCTCATTCCCCCAAAGTATTTGAATTTTGCAATATGCCTTTGTAAATGGGACTTATGCTTTAAATGAAATTCTTTATTTATTTTTTAATAAATTGTTCAGTACAGTTACCCATCCATCCGGTGTGCACATTGTTGTTTCACCATGGTCTCCGTTTAACACGCTGCGAATTTTCTGATTTTATAGTCACTCACCAAGATCTTTACCGTTCCTTAACTCGCACTGCACAGTTGTTTTGAATTAAAATACTGGTTATTTAGCTGGCCGGCGATGTACTTACTTGAGCACTAACATTTGTTTTCTTTTTGTGACCGTACGGTCAGAGTTACGAGTTGACTGACTTGACCGCGCTATATTGTTTGTACACTTTAGTAGTTATTTTACTGGATAGGCCGACGATGTTTTCGGCCCATCTCACACGTCCGAGGCCACCGTTTGACTTGTAAACGACCATTCTGTTGGTTAACGACTGTGTACTGTGACCTCCTGATGCAAACTGGGGTGACAAAGTGTTTTACTGTAATTCACAAAGAGACTGCTTGCCAGCGGTTACGTAATACGTCTAGCCGGGCAGGCTCCAGACATCGACATAAACAGTCTGCAACAACATTGTGCAGGCAGGGGTTCCTAAAAGGTTGTTACTTGTATGAATTGACAATTTATTTTATTCATTCTCAGACTCCCAATTCTGTACCGTTACAATACCCCCCCCCCAATGAGAGGTTTTATGCCGAAGCATAACAACTCTCATTGCCTAGAACCTAAAAGGATCAGTGAAGATATGGCACCGCAACCCCCCTTAGTTCTTTACTAAAATCATGGGTACTTACCCCCCTAGTCCGGTGGCTGTGGCTGCACCCATCCGACCTTACTGGACTTCTCTGCTCGAGATCCCAACACCATAAAATCTGATAGGCACCCGCCACAGTATCACCTGACTCTGAAACATTCAATTAAAATGTCAACAACTGGCCTTCCATTACTCCATATCCCCCACTGATTCGTTTCCTCTTAGTCGTACTGGTTCGTTGTTAGCAAAGTACTGGTTCTTTTTTGTATAAAGTACTGGTTTTTCATTTAATTTGTTAATATACTAAGACAGGTGTTCTACATGCATTGCTCTTAAACAGAAACATTTTACCTTGATTTTAAACAAACCTATAGCTTGACTATAGAAAATACGATGTTTACATGGCAATATAAATTTACTGTATACTTACATCTAATGCATATTGTGAAGTTAATAAACTATTAAATATATAAATACATAAATTTTCTTCCACCTACCTGCAAAGCTTCTATCTGGGTCCAGGATTCTTTTCGCACGAACGTAAGATGTTAGCGTGATTTATAGGTTTTTGTAATAATTGACTCTACTCATTTTTTGAAGAGAATTAATATTTTTAATGACCAAATACTTCAAACTTAAACGATTAGTTTTCCAATAAATTTTATTACATTGAATTAGAATTTTCGTACCTCTTGGTCACACATCTTATATTGTTAGAATTAAATTAGACTACTTACGACTATGGAGACTGCCCAGCCTGCATTTTTACACATCCACACACACACAGAAGATTACAAGACCCTTAACATTTTTTAAAATATACCCCTCCCTGCCGGCACGTGGTGATCGCTCGAGCGCTTATCTTCTCATTTTAGGATTTGATAATTTGTCCGAATTAATTGTCGCCGTTCTTTAGTTGCGTCTGCACTTCACTGCCACATAATTGTTAATGGAAAACTCGAGTTGTAATATTTAAACTTAGAAAATTTTGACGAGCCCCTTTTGGGCTATACCTGTACAGGTAAAGTCTCCAGGCGAACTGCGCAGCGCCGCTATATGTTCGCGGCCAACTCGATTACTTCGTTTTAGGTGGAAACCAAGGCCTCATGGTTCTTCGCCGCTTGTAAGTCCTATTCAAACCATGCAGTTGTTTGTGTGCCGATCATATACGATATTTGTGCAGCACTGGCTGACGTCACGACGTAGGCGGGACTTAGGCTAACATCCGCCAGCATGGTAAACGAATGGTGAACAGAAATTGTTACTCTTAGCCATCTTTGGTGTTTTACCCAGGCGTCAGTCTGCGCGCATGGTCGTGTGATGCATACGGGCGCACTGCCACATTCCCGCAAAGTTCTTGGAAACTGAGGCTGGGTGCATTCTTCTGTACTGATTGCACAACTTGAGATATTACTCCTTTGTTAACACTGTTCTTACAATACAACACGTGACCTGGTCACAGTTGAAAAGTAAATTTACAAATATTTTAATAAAACCCCAAAAAATTTAATAAAATAAAATAACCCTCAAATTCGGCCCGTTACAATACCCCCCCCCCAATGAGAGATCTTCTGTTAGACAGAAGAAATCTCATTGCTAAAACCCCTAAGAGGACCGGTGAGGAACTGGTGCCAACAACCCCCTCTAGCTCTTACACTTCATGGGTAAACGACCCCCCTGGCTCGGCTACTATGGACGCATCTGAACGAGATCACTGGACTTCTCTGTTTGAGATCCCAACACCGAAAAATCGAACAGATACGCACCCCAGCGTACCTCACCTTCTAACATTCTACCCCCAAAAAATCCAAATCCCTGGCTTATATCATTCCAGATCCTCAACCGATATGTTCCCCCTTATATGCAAACTGGGCTGCCTTTAGCAGATACTGGGCTCACACACACACTTATACTACATCATATAAACATTGAAACATCTTTAGCTATACCATTTCATTTAAGTTAAAATCCAAAAATCAAACTAAAATCTTTTATCAAAAAAATTCTCTTCATTAGTTTTTTGTTATTAGAAAATAAACAAATTGAACATTTCTTAAAATAGGAACATCCTTAACCTAACATGTGATTATACATATGCCCTAACAATACAATTCAATAAAACCACTAATAATACACAAACAATAACATCATCAAAGTTCAAAAATATCAATTAGATGGCAGGCGGGAAATCAAGAAATATTATTATTATATTTTTTTTTTCAAAAATTTTAAATTCTAAAAATTTAAATTTATTAAAATATATTTTCCTTTTTTCAATCTTGAAATTATTTAAAATCATTCAAATTAATTCAAAACAACATTGACTCTACTTCCTTGCTAAACATGTCTAGTATATGACATCACCTATCAGCTGATCAAAACTGGGTCAAGTCGAGAACCTTGACCTACATAAATTATACACAAGTTACATCTGAAAATACATTGAACATCTATAAAATTCTACCTTTAAACATAAAAACATAATAAAATAAAACATTTAAAATTAACAAAATATTATTATAAATAATAATCAAGTTGATATTTAATTATTCAAAATAAATACTTTACATGATTTTCAAACTCTATCAACAGTGTCACTGGTTTCAACCAAAATTTTATACTCTTTACCATAACTTTCTTTATTTAATCATCTCATTCTCCCTTAATTTGGGTGATTTAATTACTTATAATAACCCGATTTGCCACTTGGCATTTATACGTATGTAATCTTTCTCCCTTTGACTCTAATAGCCTTAACAACTTGAACCAATATGACACCCATCTCTACCAAAATATCTATCAAACAATCTCTAAACCCAACTTACCATTAAACTCAATCTACATCATTCTCTCGATCTATAAAAAAAATTAATCTCTGACCCTTTGTACTTAGGATAAGTGTTCCCCCCCCCAAAAGCTCATTCCCTTATGTTGGTCCCTGGATTCTGCCTAAGGTAACCCTTTCCGGCGACAAACGGTCCCTTCCCGTCCCAACCCTTTTGTTGCGGACTCCTACATTACACTATCCCCCATTACAAAATTACCATCCCCAAATCTCACTCTTATTACCTCACTTCAACTACAAAATAACATCATCATTTATAAACATCAATATATCACTCAATACTCTACATATATTCCCCAGTAATTACCTTGAACATCAATAAACAATTTAACAGTGACATTTTACTACTGATCAGCTGACCTTCTTAGTAAGGTAAATAACCTTACTGCAAACACATCTCAAAATTATACAAGTTACCTGAAATATATATTTTTTCAATTCTTCTATCTAACCTACCACACATCATTGTTTCCCCTCTTTCTGACTCTGATACTATTGTGTAAACCGCCTGCCGGTCGGTCTAGTTATGTACTTCAAACTTACACAAATTATATAAAACACATTTTTTATCAATTCTTACCTCTAACACAATAAAATAATACATTTATAAAATACAGAATGAACACATTATACTGAACGTATGAACACCTATTTATCAAAACATAATCCAAGCATTTTATTAGACCAAAATTAGAGTTATCGTTTTTTATGTTATGAAATTTAATTTCGTTGTTCATCTGAACAACCTCCTAATCCACACACACTATTGTAATTTATGTTGGACTGTAGCGCCCATTTGCTTTCACAAAGACTGCATAGTTGGAGGAATGGAACATCTCCGTGTCTTTGCTTCGGCGTTACATTTTAAAAATTTTGGATATCGACATATCCTCGTTTTATATTGATAAGCCCTTAAAACGGGTCTACCACCTGGCTATGCTGTCCCTACGCGGACAGAGCGGCAGCCGCTGTTCCATAGTTCCGGGATTTCCCCTAGTTTCACCCCCCTATTAATTTCTACTATAAACCAATTTCAAGTCAGCTATGGTCAAGGGACTTGATTATGGCCATAGCTGGCCGCTAGCCAAAACCACGATTAGTGCTGGTAAGGCAGTAATCGCCCGAAAAGTCGGGGAAATCAAACTTCACTTTAATGCCTGTTCTATCCATCAATATTCTGTACGGCACGAAAGTCTATCATGGTACAATTGTACAAAAAGGTGTGCCGCACATTTTCGCCATGTTGGCCTCTGATGGAGGTAACACTCACTGTTACCCCCAACCCATTCCACTATCTACTGGGGCACAGGCCACCCCAGCAATAGCACATTAATAACTAAATAATAAAAATTAAAACTTTCTACAATTTGCAGTTCCACACTCCACTGTTATATCACTTCTATGTGCACCAATCTACCCCCCAAAATTATCCCCACATCTTGCATTGACAACAAGTTTTTATTTTATTTCACATTCTTCAAAACGTTCCCATTCTCACTGATGCTAAAACTTTACAATCATTTGGTCACTTAATTCTAAAATTTATATAAATTTAAAATTATAAACATCCAAAATATTTTGTTTTTTTTTTCAAAAAATTTTTTTATTTACATTGGAGGCTGACTAACATTCCTATGATAAGTGGTAGTAAGGCAGTAATCGCCCTGAAAAGCCGGGATTCTGCCATGAGGGAGAGTCGGTGACAAAATAGATCCACCTCGTGAATTTACTTCCCCCTTCTAAACTCAACTCTACTCCCTTATTTCTCTCATTTCTCCAGACCCGCCGTCTATTCCATCGCCAAATCTCCCTCCCAACAAAATTCGTCTTTTCGGACTAAACAGAAACTATTGTCAATGGCTAAATTTTAGTCTCACCATTGACATAAAAATTTTAAATTTGTATGCACTGCCTTTTATTATCACAACTAAATGACTCTAATTCCACTTCACTGCTTACGTCACGAGTCATAATTACTCGTTCGGTAACAGTGTTTACTTGCTGGCTGATGGCCATACTCAATTCATTTTTAACATCCATAATATTCTTTTCAACGTTCATTAACTTAAGGTTACTATCAGATTCAAGGTCACTTATTGTATTGTGTATTGTCTTAAATTCAATCTTACAATTATTTTCTATTTCACTTAGTTTAATGTTATTCTTTTCAATCTTATTCATAGCATAACTAACCTTACATTCAGTATTGGTGTTGCATTCATTTATTTGTTTCTCAACAATTGTGTTTATTACGCTATATTGTTCCGTGATCTGTTTCTCTACTTTATTGGTTATATCATTTTTTATATCAACAACATGGCACTCTAATTGCTCATTCATAGACTCTGTCAATTGTGATTTAATATTTTCAAAACGTTCATCAACATGTTTATCTAGTACATGACTTAGATTATCAAATTTTACACTTATACTCTGCTGAAACTGAATATTCTGTTCTTCAAATTTTTTATTAAAATTGCTATTTTGAACGTCAAATTTTATGTTAATATCACTAGACATGGTTCTCATGAAATTAAATAGATTGTCCAGTGATAACTCTTTTGCTTTATTTATTACCGGAGTAGATTCTGCTTTTGCTCCACTCATTATTACCGATTGTGTCAAATTATTCTCTTCTATCAGGCTTGGAGTTGTCTCCATTCCTGAATCATTTATATTATCTGATTCATTTAGAATGCTTTCTTTGACCACATTAGGGCCTGAATTAATTTCTCCCTCCCCCGTGACAGTTACATCAATCATACTGACTTTATCTCCGTATTCCATTTTTATCTTATTTATGAGATTTTGCTCTACATAAATATTCAATCTTAACGATTTTCAGTATTATTCAATATAGTATAATCTAAGCATCGCTTAACTACACTTTAACATCATTTACATGTAATTAGTACTCATTTCCACTTAACCTCTAAATCACGCTTGCATCCTATTTGTAGGTGCGGTTTTTACTTTATATATATATATATATATATATTTTTTTTACTCATAAAAACTGTCCCTGTCGGTTGCGCCATTTGTGAAGTTAATAAACTATTAAATATATAAATACATAAATTTTCTTCCACCTACCTGCAAAGCTTCTATCTGGGTCCAGGATTCTTTTCGCACGAACGTAAGATGTTAGCGTGATTTATAGGTTTTTGTAATAATTGACTCTACTCATTTTTTGAAGAGAATTAATATTTTTAATGATCAAATACTTCAAAGTTAAACGATTAGTCTTCCAATAAATTTTATTACATTGATTTAGAATTTTCGTACCTCTTGGTCACACATCTTATATTGTTAGAATTAAATTAGACTACTTACGACTATGGAGACTGCCCAGCCTGCATTTTTACACACCCGCACACACACAGAAGATTACAAGACCCTTAACATTTTTTAAAATATACCCCTCCCTGCCGGCACGTGGTGATCGCTCGAGCGCTTATCTTCTCATTTTAGGATTTGATAATTTGTCCGAATTAATTGTCGCCGTTCTTTAGTTGCGTCTGCACTTCACTGCCACATAATTGTTAATGGAAAACTCGAGTTGTAATATTTAAACTTAGAAAATTTTGACGAGCCCCTTTTGGGCTATACCTGTACAGGTAAAAGTCTCCAGGCGAACTGCGCAGCGCTGCTATATGTTCGCGGCCAACTCGATTACTTCGTTTTAGGTGGAAACCAAGGCCTCATGGTTCTTCGCCGCTTTTAAGTCCTATTCAAACCATGCAGTTGTTTGTGTGCCGATCATATACGATATTTGTGCAGTACTGGCTGACGTCACGACGTAGGCGGGACTTAGGCTAACATCCGCCAGCATGGTAAACGAATGGTGAACAGAAATTGTTACTCTTAGCCATCTTTGGTGTTTCACCCAGGCGTCAGTCCGCGCGCATGGTCGTGTGATGCATACGGGCGCACTGCCACATTCCCGCAAAGTTCTTGGAAACTGAGGCTGGGTGCATTCTTCTGTACTGATTGCACAACTTGAGATATTACTCCTTTGTTAACACTGTTCTTACAATACAACACGTGGCCTGGTCACAGTTGAAAAGTAAATTTACAAATATTTTAATAAAACCCCAACAAATTTAATAAAATAAAATAACCCTCAAATTCGGCCCGTTACAATATAAATTCCATACAAATTAAATATTAGTACTCTTTTCCCTTAACAAAACATTATTCCCCACAAAATTACACATTGATTACATATAATACAAATAAATCATAATAACATTACTATAGGATACATATTACAAACAAAATACATTATTACCTTTAAATTTAAATAGAATTTATGAACATTATACTTTTAATCTCAATTATCCATTACCTAAACCTTTTCCTTGTTTATCTTATTCAATTAGTTTAATTCCAACTCAGATTTAATTTCATTACCTCATTTGTTCAAAACAATTTCCATTACTTTAATTACATTGTATTCCAAATGATTCTACATTAATAAAATCCTTTCACCTAAATTTTAACTACATTACAACCAGGTCACAGGTCACCAGGTTACTTCATTATATGATTCACAAAAAGTTAACTTCATTTCTTCACATCTTGTATTTATTTTATTGCATAATAAAATTCCTCTATAGCAATTATTTATCAAAATAAAACATTATTATTGTGGTCAACTCCAGCATGACTGTAAACATTAGTCACACAAAATACAATGTTCATGTCAACATGTAACTTTAATTATTTTATTGTTACTTTAAATTTGATTTAAATGTTGTTTACTTTCTATGGTAAACATTTTGTCCGGGCGCCATCTTTATACCAACAATGAAAACTAAAATATGCTTACCTTTAGGCCAGTTTCGTTTAAGCGAACCAGAAACAGCAGAACTTGTTATTTGAAATAAATCACTCTTAATTTTGCTATTTACCAATGCCATTACCTTTTATTTTACTTACAACATACATTTACATTGAACCCTACTTTGTAACTGTACACTACTATTCGCCATGAGGCCTAGTTCATCAAATCAAATTATAAATTCTTTCCCATTAACATTTTTACATTCCCACCAAAATAAATATAATTAATCATATTTTAAATTATATAATTATATATTGACACAACCCAGCACTTCTTAAATTTAGATTTTCCATTCACGCAATCACACCCTCATTCATGCTGTACAATTTCTCTATTCCCCAAAATTGAGCTCATTTTTAATAAATGTAATACGAATACCGAAAGTTCGGTTTAGCCCTTATTAAAATTTGTTATACCCCCCATTTGTTACTTAGCTGAATCGTCCAGATGACTCCGCATTGTTCCACGCACTTTCATCGTAATTTTCACCAGAAGTTATTTGAATATAATTGTTTGTATGTTTAAGCCAAAACTGCTAGTTCACTTTATATTGATTTTAATTTTGTATTTCGCATTTTACATTTTATACGTGCAGACGTCCGCGATTTTGTTCCGAAACTTTTATTTATGGCCGGCCGGCACAGATGATTTTACGTGACTGAGAGCGAGCTGAACGGCTTCAATTCTGAAGTGGAAAGGGTGTCACGTCACCAATCTTATTGTGTTCGGTTGTGACGTCTCAAATATTAATGCGCAGCAATTGTGCATTGCATTCTTAAATGTCACGTTTTACAGGATCGGCCTGATGACATAATAGGTCAGAGTTCGTCTGCCGAAATCTAGTTGTTGTTTTCGCATTTATACATGTTGACCTTGACACAATTCCTGCACTAAGCGTACTACGTCGTTACAAACCTTACTCAACTTCACTGCTATTTATTTATGATTTCGATTAAAATAAAATTTGTATTGGTTATTTCCCCAAAACACCATATATACCGGATTGTACCATTACAAGACCCCCTCAATGAGAGGTTTTATGATGAAGCATAAAACTCTCATTGACACACTCATACTTCCTAAAGGGATCAGCCAGGATATGTCGCCACAACCCCCGGTATTGTTTATATAAAAAATATTTAACTTACCCCTTGGTCCAGTGATTGTGACCGTACCTGAATGACCTTACTGGACTTCTCTCTCGAGATCCCAACACCGCAAGGCCAGTCAGGCACTTGACACTCCTGCTCTGACGCGCTGGCCAGCTCAGGACCGCCACCACAGAATCACCAGACTCTGAAACATCAAATTAAAAATCAAGTAGTGGCCTTGTATACTACCATATCCCTAACTGATCTGTTTCCCCTAAGCTATGTGCTGGTTTGCATTAAGAAGTACTGGTTTTTCCTTACCTCCTAACACATATATGAATACAAGATTTATTATATAGACGTTTCATTCTCTTATACTTCATTCCCAAATATTTATAAAATTTTCGATTCCAATCCATAATAATTAATCCTTTCCCATTTTACAAGAAGAAGTATAAATCCTTACACTAACGCAATAATATTTTAAAACAATTAATTAAGTTTAATAGAATAAACAAAACAATTCATTAATATAATTCGTATATAGAACAAAACACAAGTTTACTACTTCAGAACAAATTATCTACTTGAAAATTATTAATCATCTTTAATTCTCATAATACTTCTTACTTCAATACAAAATCATCTCATTATCTTTTCTGATCAACATCATTAACATAATATATTTAACATCCATTAATTCGTTACTAATATTCTAGTAACCTCCTTCCACACACACTATGGCCCCCCCTGGACTGTAGCGCCCAGTTGCTTCCACAAGGACTGAAGTTAGGGAGGAATTTTGTCGTCTCCTGTCCTTGCTTCTGCCTTACATTTTAAATTCAGATATAATAACTGATTACATAATCACAACCTTAAAACGGGTCTATCACCCTTTTATTTGTTCCCACGCGAACGGGTGATAGCCGCTGTTCCATAGTTCCGGGGATTTCCCCTGAGTCACCCCCCCTGTTAATTTCAATTTCAGACCAATTTCACAGGCAACCACCCATGGTCAGTGTTACAATGTCTGCCCACAGCTGGCTGTCATCCAAAACCACGATTAGTGCTGGTGAAACAGTAATCGCCCGAAATATGGGGAAATCTTGTCATTTGCATGTTTTTCACAATCATCATTTTTATACACTGTACGTATTAAATTCACATAATATAATATTATATAATGTTAGTGTACAGTGTATGTTACGCCCTATTTAGGCCTCCGATGATGGTAACATGCATCGATGTTACTCATCAACACTTACCGCTATCTACAGTGACACATGCCGCCACTGCAATAGCCTGTCTTATTACTAAACTTATGTCATTCTTCATTTACTATCACCACATTCCACAATTGATTTTCTCTTCTATTGACACCAAACAACCCCCCAAAATCACCCCTTAATCTTGCACATTAACATAATAAACATTAACCTTGAACATTAACATTGCTACATTTAACTAAACAATTCACCTTTAACTAATTTGTATAGAAAATTATCAACATTACAACTTGAACTTTCTATTAACTCTTTTTATATCAACCTTTAATTATTTATCATTTATCGTACCATTAAATTCTCCACAAATTCAAATTTATTATCAACCTTCATTTTACATCACATTTCATTTATTATTACATTTCCACTATGAATTTTCTATTTAACATTTTCATCCTTAATTAGTTTGGGTGATTCTCAGTCATTCACAATGATTTGATTTATTGAATGAGCATTAAAATATAACCTTACTCCCTTTCTTTCTACTAACAACCACTAACAGATTTGCATAGGATGGCACCAATCTCTCAATAATAACCCCCTTCAACACTTTATCTGCTCTACTTATATCATTTTCCTCTTAGAATAAAATACCTGATACCCTCTTTGTAACTAGGATGTGTGTTCCCGAACCTGCAATTCCATTCATACCCTTTTGCCCTCCACATAATCTCGGCAAACACTCTTCGAAACTTCTCCATGCGAAACCTGCCACAACGACATACGTTGATCACTCCCTACACACCACCCTCACTACAAAATTTCACCATCACCTATCTTCTCTCCTATTACATTACTCACTTTCTCTACATATACGCACTCTCACTACTGTGTCCCTACTACTACCCTGTTTCTGTATTACTTGTATTCCAAAATTCTTATTTTGTCTAACACCCATTAAAATTAACTTTGACTGACTCAAATGCTTTATTGAAATAATTATCACCCAAACTCCATCTTTTACCACCTTTTACGTTACTATGATCATTGACAATTACCTTAGAAAATTCATCACTTACCTCATAATAACAATATAACTCAACATCCAAACATATTATATGTTTAATCATTTACTGTTCATTATACAATCTAAATCTCAGAAAATCATTTAAATGCATCATAAATTAATTAATTAATTAATTACTCTCCAATTATTTAATTCAATCAGTTTAAAATTTCACAATTACTCTCATCATTTATTTAGTCTGAAAAAATGTTATAATTATTATTAAATCAATTCCTATTACCTACATACATTGTTTACCTAAAATATAATGCACAACATAATGTAATACAGAAATACATTTGACATCAACACACAAAAATATACAATCCAAATTATTATCTGTTCATCATTTACCATAAATCATTTCATAATACAATCCATGTTGAAACCACACTATTCACATAATTAAATGTTCATAAACAATAAAACATTTACCCTGCATCATCGAATAACAATCTGGTCTTACGACTACACAAATCATTTTTTAGTAAATACATTACATTATTACTATCAACATAATGATTATTTATATTCTCCTATTCTTCCACAATACTGACAGGATTATTCCATATTATTCTATCGTATAACTGGTCACGATCGAGTATAGTCATGTTGCCTTTAGTATAATCTGTCACAACCAGGTAAGTTATAAATTCATCCTTAACAACATCATCATCTACTGCTGCTATATCAGCTTCAACACAAGGTAAGATTTCAATATCATTTTCCGCTCTCTCTATACCTAACCTTTCTATTAATTCTTTATAATTTCTGTCTACCTTAAATAATTCTATCTCACCATCAACCCACAACTCTCTCTCACAATATCTCTCACCATAACTCCCTATCACACTTTCTCTACTAACCCATGCAGAAGGTACTACAGCTTTATTACTGCACCATCTACCAGATGCACAAAAAATCAAGGGACAACTATTTGTAGACCATACGTCTCCCAAATACACTCGTGAAGCATTTTCTTCACCCCCAACTACAACACCACGGGAAAATTTTACCCTGTGCAACCCCTCTACCTGTAAATTCTCTCTACACTTTCTCTCTAACTCATCAATACTTTTTATCACTTCGTTATCAAATTCTACTCCCACTAAAACTTCATCAGCACTCTCTATACTCACAACCTTACTCTCTAACACCATATTTTTAATTATATTATCATTTTTCTCACCCCTACTTACCGTATTATGTGTTAACTGATCGTCTTTATTTTCATTTAATTGATCGGTCTCTTTACCACTTTCTACCCCCACTGTAATCTCATAATTGTAATTAACATCACTACAACCACTTACCTTTCGTTTTCTACTTTCGTTGACTCCGTCTATTACTTGTATTACCATAGCACTAAGACGTTCATCAACTTCTTGTAAACTCTTATTAATATAGACATTGTGTTGTTTTATCTCATTTCTCATTTCGTTAATTTGGTCATTCATTTTAGCGTTCACTTCATCAAATCTAGCATTAAAACTACTCTTTTGTTCATCAAATTTTGCCTCGAACTGACTATCATTTACATCAAAGCGACTATTGATTTTATTGAACTTAATATCAGAGTCACTATTTACTTCACTAAATTTAGCATTTAAGTTACTATTTATGCTTTCGGACATTGTTCTTATTAAGTTAAACATATCATCCATCGACAACTCTTTTGTTCTAGTTGTCATTGGAGTAGATTCTGCCTCTACATTACTCATTATCATTGACTCGGTAAGAGTATTTTCTAGATTTATTTCCTTATTTTCCATTTTTTAATGGTGAATGTATAACTTTTTTGTCAAAATACTAACGTATAATATAACACAACTTATTTTCTAACAAGATATTATATTTACTTATCTTACATATGATCACCACATAACCTCATCTTTTATACTTATATTTCTAAGTACATACCAATTTCAAACAACCATCCTGTTTCTCAAAACAGGTCCACATTTGTATAAATTTATTTATTAACTGAATAAATACTGGTCCAGCTGTTTGGGCGACATCTGTTATGTTACTAACTTTGACTTTCACTTTTATTTAATAACACTTTACTTATTTTCACACTTTTGGCCAGTTCAGCCGCCATGTTGTATTGTACCAACCACAAAAAATATACTTACGAGGGCCCAGCTGTTCGTCTAGACGAGTTGAAAAAACAAGATGGTTGATTCGAAATAATTTACCTCAAATTTATTGGTATTTTTTAAACTTGTATTTATTCATTATCTGAGCAGTATATATTGATAACAAAAACAAAATTTACTCCCTCCATCTTCGACAAATTCAAACATGGATACAATACATTTCTTTACATCAACCTTCTTCAGGGTATATTTAAACAATATAATTAAAATTTAAATTAAACTTGCTACACATTGAAATATAGGTTGAAAATTATTAAATTACTTCCCCGTAACGTAAACCAGTGCTTAGGATCTTAGATTAATTTAGGTACCCTCACGCACGCACTCACGCTATGTCATACACACGGTACATTTTTATTTATTAATTATTGAGCTCAAATTTAAAAAAGGGTCAGTATTTTAAGTGATGTGAAAATGTCTACTTTCCTGATGTTGCGGAGAAATTCGACGCCATAGGTATCAACTCGTGGCTTACAGTTTGCTGTTTCTCATTTCTACGACCGAACTGTTAACTTCGTGCCAATTTCACTCACTGTCTCTACTTTGTTGTTATAAAGAAAACTGTTTTAAATGCAGAAATATATGAAAATTCACATTTTTTAGCTGTTTTGCGGGCCCGCAATTTACGTTCCGAAACTTAACGTGCCACTTGCACGAGAGATGGCTGTAGACTGGGGCAGATGGTATTACGTTCATTTCTGATGTGGAGAGGGGTGTCACGTCACCAATCTCATTGTCTTTGATTATGACGTCTCAGCTTTTTAAGGCTAGGCAATTACGTACTGCATTCCTTATGTGACGTATTTATAGGAGCGGCTTGTTGACAAGTTCGTTTGGCCGGTTATGTATACGGTGACTTAATAGGTCAGAGTTCGTCTGGCGAAATCTAGTTGTTTTCGCACGTACACATGTTCACCTTGACACAATTCCTGCACTAAGCGTAATACGTCGTTACAAACCTTACTCAACTTCACTGCTATTTATTTATGATTTCGATTAAAATAAAATTTATATCGGTTATTTCCCCAAAACACCATATGTACCGGATTGTACCGTTACAAGTTTTTTTTTTTGCTATTTACCAATGACATTACCTTTTATTTTACTTACAACATACATTTACATTGAACCCTACTTTGTAACAGTGTACACTACTATTCGCCATGAGGCGTAGTTCATCAAATCAAATTAGAAATTCTTTCCCATTAACATTTTTACATTCCCACCAAAATAAACATAATTAATCATATTTTAAATTATATAATTATACATTGACACAACCCAGCACTTCTTAAATTTAGATTTTCCATTCATGCAATCACACCCTCATTCATGCTGTACAATTTCTCTATTCCCCAAAATTGAGCTCATTTTTAATAAATATAATAAGAATACCGAAAGTTCGGTTTTAGCCCTTATTAAATTTTGTTATACCCCCCATTTGTTACTTAGCTGAATCATCCAGATGACTCCGCATTGTTCCATGCACTTTCATCGTAATTTTCACCAGAAGTTATTTGAATATAATTGTTTGTATGTTTAAGCCAAAACTGCTAGTTCACTTTATATTGATTTTAATTTTGTATTTCGCATTTTACATTTTATACGTGCAGACGTCCGCGATTTTGTTCCGAAACTTTTATTTATGGCCGGCCGGCACAGATGATTTTACGTGACTGAGAGCGAGCTGAACGGCTTCAATTCTGAAGTGGAAAGGGTGTCACGTCACCAATCTTATTGTGTTCGGTTGTGACGTCTCAAATATTAATGCGCAGCAATTGTGCATTGCATTCTTAAATGTCACGTTTTACAGGATTGGCCTGATGACATAATAGGTCAGAGTTCGTCTGCCGAAATCTAGTTGTTGTTTTCGCATTTATACATGTTGACCTTGACACAATTCCTGCACTAAGCGTACTACGTCGTTACAAACCTTACTCAACTTCACTGCTATTTATTTATGATTTCGATTAAAATAAAATTTGTATTGGTTATTTCCCCAAAACACCATATATACCGGATTGTACCATTACAAGACCCCCTCAATGAGAGGTTTTATGATGAAGCATAAAACTCATTGACACACTCATACTTCCTAAAGGGATCAGCCAGGATATGTCGCCACAACCCCCGGTATTGTTTATATAAAAAATATTTAACTTACCCCTTGGTCCAGTGATTGTGACCGTACCTGAATGACCTTACTGGACTTCTCTCTCGAGATCCCAACACCGCAAGGCCAGTCAGGCACTTGACACTCCTGCTCTGACGCGCTGGCCAGCTCAGGACCGCCACCACAGCATCACCAGACTCTGAAACATCAAATTAAAAATCAAGTAGTGGCCTTGTATACTACCATATCCCTAACTGATCTGTTTCCCCTAAGCTATGTGCTGGTTTGCATTAAGAAGTACTGGTTTTTCCTTACCTCCTAACACATATATGAATACAAGATTTATTATATAGACGTTTCATTCTCTTATACTTCATTCCCAAATATTTATAAAATTTTCGATTCCAATCCATAATAATTAATCCTTTCCCATTTTACAAGAAGAAGTATAAATCCTTACACTAACGCAATAATATTTTAAAACAATTAATTAAGTTTAATAGAATAAACAAAACAATTCATTAATATAATTCGTATATAGAACAAAACACAAGTTTACTACTTCAGAACAAATTATCTACTTGAAAATTATTAATCATCTTTAATTCTCATAATACTTCTTACTTCAATACAAAATCATCTCATTATCTTTTCTGATCAACATCATTAACATAATATATTTAACATCCATTAATTCGTTACTAATATTCTAGTAACCTCCTTCCACACACACTATGGCCCCCCCTGGACTGTAGCGCCCAGTTGCTTCCACAAGGACTGAAGTTAGGGAGGAATTTTGTCGTCTCCTGTCCTTGCTTCTGCCTTACATTTTAAATTCAGATATAATAACTGATTACATAATCACAACCTTAAAACGGGTCTATCACCCTTTTATTTGTTCCCACGCGAACGGGTGATAGCCGCTGTTCCATAGTTCCGGGGATTTCCCCTGAGTCACCCCCCCTGTTAATTTCAATTTCAGACCAATTTCACAGGCAACCACCCATGGTCAGTGTTACAATGTCTGCCCACAGCTGGCTGTCATCCAAAACCACGATTAGTGCTGGTGAAACAGTAATCGCCCGAAATATGGGGAAATCTTGTCATTTGCATGTTTTTCACAATCATCATTTTTATACACTGTACGTATTAAATTCACATAATATAATATTATATAATGTTAGTGTACAGTGTATGTTACGCCCTATTTAGGCCTCCGATGATGGTAACATGCATCGATGTTACTCATCAACACTTACCGCTATCTACAGTGACACATGCCGCCACTGCAATAGCCTGTCTTATTACTAAACTTATGTCATTCTTCATTTACTATCACCACATTCCACAATTGATTTTCTCTTCTATTGACACCAAACAACCCCCCAAAATCACCCCTTAATCTTGCACATTAACATAATAAACATTAACCTTGAACATTAACATTGCTACATTTAACTAAACAATTCACCTTTAACTAATTTGTATAGAAAATTATCAACATTACAACTTGAACTTTCTATTAACTCTTTTTATATCAACCTTTAATTATTTATCATTTATCGTACCATTAAATTCTCCACAAATTCAAATTTATTATCAACCTTCATTTTACATCACATTTCATTTATTATTACATTTCCACTATGAATTTTCTATTTAACATTTTCATCCTTAATTAGTTTGGGTGATTCTCAGTCATTCACAATGATTTGATTTATTGAATGAGCATTAAAATATAACCTTACTCCCTTTCTTTCTACTAACAACCACTAACAGATTTGCATAGGATGGCACCAATCTCTCAATAATAACCCCCTTCAACACTTTATCTGCTCTACTTATATCATTTTCCTCTTAGAATAAAATACCTGATACCCTCTTTGTAACTAGGATGTGTGTTCCCGAACCTGCAATTCCATTCATACCCTTTTGCCCTCCACATAATCTCGGCAAACACTCTTCGAAACTTCTCCATGCGAAACCTGCCACAACGACATACGTTGATCACTCCCTACACACCACCCTCACTACAAAATTTCACCATCACCTATCTTCTCTCCTATTACATTACTCACTTTCTCTACATATACGCACTCTCACTACTGTGTCCCTACTACTACCCTGTTTCTGTATTACTTGTATTCCAAAATTCTTATTTTGTCTAACACCCATTAAAATTAACTTTGACTGACTCAAATGCTTTATTGAAATAATTATCACCCAAACTCCATCTTTTACCACCTTTTACGTTACTATGATCATTGACAATTACCTTAGAAAATTCATCACTTACCTCATAATAACAATATAACTCAACATCCAAACATATTATATGTTTAATCATTTACTGTTCATTATACAATCTAAATCTCAGAAAATCATTTAAATGCATCATAAATTAATTAATTAATTAATTAATTACTCTCCAATTATTTAATTCAATCAGTTTAAAATTTCACAATTACTCTCATCATTTATTTAGTCTGAAAAAATGTTATAATTATTATTAAATCAATTCCTATTACCTACATACATTGTTTACCTAAAATATAATGCACAACATAATGTAATACAGAAATACATTTGACATCAACACACAAAAATATACAATCCAAATTATTATCTGTTCATCATTTACCATAAATCATTTCATAATACAATCCATGTTGAAACCACACTATTCACATAATTAAATGTTCATAAACAATAAAACATTTACCCTGCATCATCGAATAACAATCTGGTCTTACGACTACACAAATCATTTTTTAGTAAATACATTACATTATTACTATCAACATAATGATTATTTATATTCTCCTATTCTTCCACAATACTGACAGGATTATTCCATATTATTCTATCGTATAACTGGTCACGATCGAGTATAGTCATGTTGCCTTTAGTATAATCTGTCACAACCAGGTAAGTTATAAATTCATCCTTAACAACATCATCATCTACTGCTGCTATATCAGCTTCAACACAAGGTAAGATTTCAATATCATTTTCCGCTCTCTCTATACCTAACCTTTCTATTAATTCTTTATAATTTCTGTCTACCTTAAATAATTCTATCTCACCATCAACCCACAACTCTCTCTCACAATATCTCTCACCATAACTCCCTATCACACTTTCTCTACTAACCCATGCAGAAGGTACTACAGCTTTATTACTGCACCATCTACCAGATGCACAAAAAATCAAGGGACAACTATTTGTAGACCATACGTCTCCCAAATACACTCGTGAAGCATTTTCTTCACCCCCAACTACAACACCACGGGAAAATTTTACCCTGTGCAACCCCTCTACCTGTAAATTCTCTCTACACTTTCTCTCTAACTCATCAATACTTTTTATCACTTCGTTATCAAATTCTACTCCCACTAAAACTTCATCAGCACTCTCTATACTCACAACCTTACTCTCTAACACCATATTTTTAATTATATTATCATTTTTCTCACCCCTACTTACCGTATTATGTGTTAACTGATCGTCTTTATTTTCATTTAATTGATCGGTCTCTTTACCACTTTCTACCCCCACTGTAATCTCATAATTGTAATTAACATCACTACAACCACTTACCTTTCGTTTTCTACTTTCGTTGACTCCGTCTATTACTTGTATTACCATAGCACTAAGACGTTCATCAACTTCTTGTAAACTCTTATTAATATAGACATTGTGTTGTTTTATCTCATTTCTCATTTCGTTAATTTGGTCATTCATTTTAGCGTTCACTTCATCAAATCTAGCATTAAAACTACTCTTTTGTTCATCAAATTTTGCCTCGAACTGACTATCATTTACATCAAAGCGACTATTGATTTTATTGAACTTAATATCAGAGTCACTATTTACTTCACTAAATTTAGCATTTAAGTTACTATTTATGCTTTCGGACATTGTTCTTATTAAGTTAAACATATCATCCATCGACAACTCTTTTGTTCTAGTTGTCATTGGAGTAGATTCTGCCTCTACATTACTCATTATCATTGACTCGGTAAGAGTATTTTCTAGATTTATTTCCTTATTTTCCATTTTTTAATGGTGAATGTATAACTTTTTTGTCAAAATACTAACGTATAATATAACACAACTTATTTTCTAACAAGATATTATATTTACTTATCTTACATATGATCACCACATAACCTCATCTTTTATACTTATATTTCTAAGTACATACCAATTTCAAACAACCATCCTGTTTCTCAAAACAGGTCCACATTTGTATAAATTTATTTATTAACTGAATAAATACTGGTCCAGCTGTTTGGGCGACATCTGTTATGTTACTAACTTTGACTTTTACTTTTATTTAATAACACTTTACTTATTTTCACACTTTTGGCCAGTTCAGCCGCCATGTTGTATTGTACCAACCACAAAAAATATACTTACGAGGGCCCAGCTGTTCGTCTAGACGAGTTGAAAAAACAAGATGGTTGATTCGAAATAATTTACCTCAAATTTATTGGTATTTTTTAAACTTGTATTTATTCATTATCTGAGCAGTATATATTGATAACAAAAACAAAATTTACTCCCTCCATCTTCGACAAATTCAAACATGGATACAATACATTTCTTTACATCAACCTTCTTCAGGGTATATTTAAACAATATAATTAAAATTTAAATTAAACTTGCTACACATTGAAATATAGGTTGAAAATTATTAAATTACTTCCCCGTAACGTAAACCAGTGCTTAGGATCTTAGATTAATTTAGGTACCCTCACGCACGCACTCACGCTATGTCATACACACGGTACATTTTTATTTATTAATTATTGAGCTCAAATTTAAAAAAGGGTCAGTATTTTAAGTGATGTGAAAATGTCTACTTTCCTGATGTTGCGGAGAAATTCGACGCCATAGGTATCAACTCGTGGCTTACAGTTTGCTGTTTCTCATTTCTACGACCGAACTGTTAACTTCGTGCCAATTTCACTCACTGTCTCTACTTTGTTGTTATAAAGAAAACTGTTTTAAATGCAGAAATATATGAAAATTCACATTTTTTAGCTGTTTTGCGGGCCCGCAATTTACGTTCCGAAACTTAACGTGCCACTTGCACGAGAGATGGCTGTAGACTGGGGCAGATGGTATTACGTTCATTTCTGATGTGGAGAGGGGTGTCACGTCACCAATCTCATTGTCTTTGATTATGACGTCTCAGCTTTTTAAGGCTAGGCAATTACGTACTGCATTCCTTATGTGACGTATTTATAGGAGCGGCTTGTTGACAAGTTCGTTTGGCCGGTTATGTATACGGTGACTTAATAGGTCAGAGTTCGTCTGGCGAAATCTAGTTGTTTTCGCACGTACACATGTTCACCTTGACACAATTCCTGCACTAAGCGTAATACGTCGTTACAAACCTTACTCAACTTCACTGCTATTTATTTATGATTTCGATTAAAATAAAATTTATATCGGTTATTTCCCCAAAACACCATATGTACCGGATTGTACCGTTACAAGTTTTTTTTTTTTGCTATTTACCAATGACATTACCTTTTATTTTACTTACAACATACATTTACATTGAACCCTACTTTGTAACAGTGTACACTACTATTCGCCATGAGGCGTAGTTCATCAAATCAAATTAGAAATTCTTTCCCATTAACATTTTTACATTCCCACCAAAATAAACATAATTAATCATATTTTAAATTATATAATTATACATTGACACAACCCAGCACTTCTTAAATTTAGATTTTCCATTCATGCAATCACACCCTCATTCATGCTGTACAATTTCTCTATTCCCCAAAATTGAGCTCATTTTTAATAAATATAATAAGAATACCGAAAGTTCGGTTTTAGCCCTTATTAAATTTTGTTATACCCCCCATTTGTTACTTAGCTGAATCATCCAGATGACTCCGCATTGTTCCATGCACTTTCATCGTAATTTTCACCAGAAGTTATTTGAATATAATTGTTTGTATGTTTAAGCTAAAACTGCTAGTTCACTTTATATTGATTTTAATTTTGTATTTCGCATTTTACATTTTATACGTGCGGACGTCCACGATTTCGTTCCGGAACTTTTATTTATGGCCGGCCGGCACAGATGATATTACGTGACTGAGAGGGAGCTGAATGGCTTCAATTCCGAAGTGGAAAGGGTGTCACGTCACCAGTCTTATTGTGTTCGGTTGTGAAGTCTCAAATATTAAGGCACAGCAATTGCGCATTGCATTCTTAAATGTGACGTTTTACAGGATTGGCCTGATGACATAATAGGTCAGAGTTCGTCTGGCGAAATCTAGTTGTTGTTTTCGCACGTACACATGTTGACCTTGACACAATTCCTGCACTAAGCGTACTACGTCATTACAAACCTTACTCAACTTCACTGCTATTTATTTATGATTTTGATTAAAATAAAATTTATATTTGTTATTTCCCCTAAACACCATATGTACCGGATTGTACCGTTACAAACAGCATATCAGCTGATGCACTACCAGAATATTAACATCACCTTAACACAAACATTTGCCTTTAAATTTCACTTTAAATAAATATTGTAATCAGTTACCATTGATTTTACAATTCCAATCACAGTGTATTTAAATTCATTAAATTATTTTCAATTCAACTCAAATCTAAACAATTTAACTTTAATTACGTTATTTAAAACACTTTTGATTTAAATACACCATTCAAAATACAATTCATTAGTACCTCATGTTAATTATTTAGTAAAATAAAATATTATTATTATTATTATTATTATACCATTCATCCTTACTACAAACATGTTTTACATAAGCTATAATATACATTCCAACAATATAACCTTGACACAATACATTTAACACCATCACATTTATTTACAAATTTTTGTCATATCCAGTTATTAGTTACCACACTTCATTACCTAAATCAGCCAAGTAATTATACCATAAACTCAAATAATTAAATGTTCATTCACTATTTATCTAACCGCCGTCATTGAAAATTAGTCTAATTATCACATAACACATTTTGTTTTTATTTACATTCATCATATGGCTATCATTTGGGTTGTTGTATGCTAGAAGCTCTTGAAGTTTCTCGAGTTGTTCCAAAGACGCTAAATGAAAAGGGCTGGTTTTGAAGTATAATGAAGTGGACTGTATTGAAATTATATAATGTTCATTTATTGATAATCTTATATTTTCGATGCTATTGCTGACACGTGCGGATGTTTTCTGGCAATAATGCCCGTTAATTAAGTTTTAATAAAAGTCAAACGCCATAATAGATACACGAAGGTCGTCTGATTAAATTAGTGCAAGTTGCACATGACGAATAATTGAATAATGAGATCCAGAAGCCGCGGCTGTAATAGTAATGTTAACGAGTGTACAGCTCGGAGTTTCTAAAGTAACAACTAAAATTGACCACCGTGAACCCAGCTGATGGCCGGTGGCGGTTGATAACCAAAGTGACGTCATCCGCGCGTGCCGCAATGCGGTGGTTACAACACACAGATATAGAAATACAGTACAAAGTTCGAACATACTGCCCGCTCAAAATCGGGACGATTTTGCAATTTATGCATTAAGTTAATAATATAGTAATTAATTTTACATGACAAAAAGAACATAACAATTGGCGTATTGGCTACAGCGCAATGACAGTTAGATAATTAATAACAATAATATGACTAACATGATAAATTCAAATGATAATTATAAGGTACACAAGAAATCGACCTTTATAATCATAGCAAAGAAAAACTGACAATAAAATTACCCAATACATAATAGCACCCCAGTATACACAATAATAAAATGATTAAGTAGACACATTGATCTATCCCATACAATACCCAATAACGCTTACACAGCATTAAATAATAAGTGATAATACAATAAAAAGATATAACAATTGCAATCATGATATTGACACAACAAACCCCCGATAAATTCAATGATACATGACCATTGGAAAATACAATACATACATACAATAATTGGTACAATAAAGTAACAATAATAATTCCCAAAAGTTTGAATACATAATCATATAACAATACAATAACAAATATAAAATAATTGATACAATGAAAACGCAGTAACTATTGCAATAATAGCTATCCGACAGTAGTAATAATAATTACAATGATAATAATACAATTGACTTGTATGATCGCCCCGGGAATGTCCCGGGCGTGTTCCAAGGCAATGTGACAAGTTCACATTCCTGGTACGTATCGTATGACGCACATGCGACTAGTCTGTTGCCGCCGGAAGGGGGCATAATTTGTGGATGGGCCGGCGTAGGATACCCTGCGCGGTGCGAACTTCAGCAACGCGCACTATGGAGTCCTGACCCGCAAAAACATTAGTAATTACCCCTCGCTTCCACTGAAGTGGGGGGGAATTATCATCTAGAATGAGGACAAGCTGTCCGACATTTAAATTTCTTAACGTCGTGCGCCATTTGTTGCGTTGCTGCAACTGGTGCAGATAATCCTTGGACCATCGTTTCCAAATGGATTGCATAAATTTTTGGAGCAGCTGCCACCTGCCCAAACGACTAGTATTGATTTGGGTATAGTCGGGCTCCGGAAGTGCCATCAGTGGAGCACCGACCAAGAAATGAGCGGGAGTTAAGGGTTCAGGGTCCCTAGCATCGTTGGACACAGCAAATAAAGGGCGTGAATTAAGGCAAGCCTCTATTTGAGAGAGAATAGTAGAATACTCCTCAAAATTCAAGATAGTACCGCCAATCACGCGACGTAAATGATATTTAACACTTTTCACACCGCTTTCCCACAAACCACCGAAATGAGGGGTTGAGGGAGGAATAAAGGACCACTTGATACCACGGAGACCGCAAAACTCCTGAGTAGATTGCTCAACTCCCTTAGAATTTAAAAAATCTGTACAATTTGTGTAAGGTGTGGTTGGCACGACGAAAATTCATACCATTATCCGAAAATATCTGCGCAGGAATACCTCTGTGCGCGATGAACCTTTTTAAGGCAGCTATAAAGGCGTTGGAGGTGAGATCTGATACAAGTTCTAAATGGATGGCCTTTGTGCACATGCATATAAATAACGCGATATATGCCTTTGACGTGGATTTTGAGAGCTGCCCGCCATGGCGTAAAGGTACGGGACCAGCGTAGTCCACGGCCGATTGGGAAAATGGCTTAGCAGGCGTGACCCTGGAAGGGGGTAACTGACCCAATAATTGATTCGCACCTCTAACACGGTAACGGAAGCAAATGATACATTTATGTATTACTGAGCGGATATAAGATTTGTCGTTAATAATCCAATATTTCTGTCAGAGAGGATTGGGTTGATTGCACCCCAGAGTGCAACAAACGGAGATGTTCATACTCTATGATTAATTTAGTGAAATGAGAATGCAGGTGCAAAATTATTTGATGTTTACTCACGTAGTTAAGTTGGGAGAGCTGCAGGCGTCCACCCACTCTTAAAATACCTGTGTCATCCAGGAAGGGGTTGAGTGAAAGAATTTTACTGCTGCTGGGAATGCAGCGATATGCCTCGAGCTCCTTAACCTCTATGCCGAAGTGCAAATGCTGAGATTGGCGAACAAAGAACAAAAATGTGTTATGCAACTCTTGAGCAGACAAAAAGGAAGTGCCCCTGTCAACAACCGGGAGCCTAGAGTTGCGAATAAATCTGCGGCAATATGCGAAGCCGCGAATGAGTCTTGTAAGGGATGAGTAATTTTCAACATAGCTGGGGGTGGAAGAGGCGACAATTAGTGAGGTTTGGACCTGCTTACGACGTTCTTGCTCCAGGTCGGGGTAAGTACAGGGCGCATGAATATCAAAGGCACTAATGGGCCATGATGATGACTCATGGGCTAACCAGGACGGACCATGCCACCATTGAGGATGGCTGTGCAAACTACGAGGGAGGCAACCGCGTGATAAAATGTCGGCAGGGTTGTCAGATGATAATACATGATGCCAAGTTCCCCGGTTAATAAGACGCTGTATTTCCGCGACATGGTTGGCTACAAATACCTTCCAGTGGGAAGATTGCTGATGATTTTGCACACAACAGGTTTGACGATATGGCGCCGTTTGAATAGACTGCCCGCACAAAAATACAGCACGCATAACCTTTAGCCGACACGTCGGCGAATCCGTGAAGCTGTAATGAACTGATTTGATAATTGTTTAGACTTAAACCTATCTCGTAATTTTAAAATGAGTGTCGGAAACTAATTGAGAGTAGAGTTCCAACCATTGATTGGATAATGAGCCAGATAAGGGTTCGTCCCAACTTGTGCCCGCTAACCACAACTGTTGTACAAAATGCTTGCACCAAAACGTAATGGGGCCAATAAGACCCAACGGGTCGTAAATCCCTGCAATGACCAACAACACACTTCTTTTGTTGAACACGGACGAATTGTCATCACCCCGAACGGTATATAAAAAACTGTCTTCGTTAACGCTCCATTGGATTCCCAATGTACGCACGTTTTGACTTTTGCTAAAGTCATGGGAAACGTGGACGCGAGAGTCCATAATATTCTGGTCGTTAGAAAACCATTTATGTAAAGTAAAACCATATCTGTTTAGCAAATCCACGATGTCGAACCTCATTTTAGATAGCACGTTCGGATCGTCCGATCCCGTTATAAGATCATCTACATAAAAATCATTGGCTATGGCTAAGCAAGCCATAGGGTGGTCGGATTTATTTTCGTGGGCTATCTGAGCCAGACATCTAGTTGCAAGAAAAGAGGCACTAGCAGTCCCATAAGTAACTGTCCTTAAAGCGTAATGTTGGAGTTCCTTATGCGGTGCGTCACACCAAACGATACGCTGCAAATTGGAATCCTTCGGGTTAACCATAATTTGTCGATACATCTTTTCAATGTCTGCAATGAGGACGTATCGGTGGGTACGGAAACGAACCATGATCGAGAACAGATCCTGCTGGATCGTGGGACCGACCATCAGAGTATCGTTGAGGGACAAATTATTTGTCGTTTTAGCGGAGCCGTCGAAGACAACACGTAACTTAGTGGTTATGCTGGAACCCTTAAAGACTGAGTGATGAGGCAAATAAAAAATGTCTGATTTGTCAAGCGACAAATCGTAGTCATTAAGTGAAGACATATGACCAAGCTTCAAGTATTCATGCATGAACTCGCTATAGCCATTGTAAAGGGCAGGGTTCTGCTTGAACTTAAACTCTAGCGACTGGAACCTGCGGATTGCTCCGCGAAGAGAATCGCCCAAATGAGACTTGTCTGACCTGCGAGGCAGGGATACCACAAATCTTCCTTCGTGGTTGCGGACAGTATTTGTCACAAAATGCTTTTCACATGCTGAGTCCTCAGAGTAGGGATCACGACTAGAGATCTCCTCCATCTTCCAGAATTCCTTTAGTTGCGAGGAAATCTCACTATCATCCTCACAGACCATAAAGGATGAAACCGTTTTAGTTATGTCGACATTGAAAGGTAAATTACCTGCTAGAATGAATCCTAGCTTAGTCTCCTGAATTATAGGAAAGTGCGGGGCGCGGATAAATTTAATAGGTTCGATTAATTGCAGATAATATTGAGCGCCGAGCAATACATCGACTTGCGACGAGTAGTGGAGGTGTGGATCAGCTAAGAATACGTCCTTCGGTAAATTTAAAGAGGCGAGATCAAACGATTCCACCGGTAAATTATTAGTTGTACTGGGAAGTACGGCGCAATGCACGTTTAACGTAAAAGGTTTATAGCGAGATTGTAGCCTTACTCTTGTACTGAAGTCAGCCTGGGACAGTGAGTTGTTTATACCCGTTATGGGAAATTGAGATTTAACCAATTTAAGGCCCATTCAACGAGCGAAATCCATTGTACAGAAGTTCGCTTGGGAGCCGGAATCCAATAAAATTCTAACTGGGAACTTTCTACCGGCCTGATTAGTTGTCATACAGACAGCAGTAGATAACAATATTGACTTATTCGTTTGCAATTTTAGTGAACATTGGTTGTTGATGGAAGATCCGTCTTTGTTAGACAAGTGAATCATGGTGTGGTGACGCTTCGCACACTTTCTACAAGAAAATTTTGATGGGCAGCGGGAACTTTCGTGGCCCAGACGAAGGCAATTTAAACAAAGTTTGTTTTTTATTATAATGTTTTTCTTTCAGGGATAGTAAGCGATGTAAATTGTAAGCAATCAGTAATTCTGTGTTTCCCGTTACATAGTTTACATAAATTATTTCCGACATGAGAATGGAATGCCCCCCTAGGAGCGCTTATCGGTTTAATTGCTTTGCGATAAGGAGTCTTATCACTGCCATTTAACTTGCTCGTTGAAGTAGTTGCGCTATCAAGATTTTGTAATAATTGTCTGCGTGTGTTTAGGAATTTTATAAAATTATTAAAATCAGGGAATTTATGTTCTGACAAGCTCTCTTTCCACAACCGAAGAGTGTAACTATCAAGTTTTTTAGCTAAATAATGAATAACAATGATTTCGAATGTATTTACTGGTAAGTTGAGGTTATTTAATGCATTGATATTGGCTGTTATTTCATCAATGAATCTGGATACGCTAATTTGGGATTCTTGTTGAACCGATTGGACGGCCAGGACATTCCCGACATGATGGGCGGAGACAATAAGCTTACTGTCATACCTATTTTTTAACAGATCGATAGCCACCGCGTAGTTTTCATGAGTGATTGGCAGTGACTTTATTACGTTAAGCGCCTCGCCAGATAATGACGAGTGCAAATAGTACAGTTTTTGTATGTCCGTCAGGTCGGTTCTGACGTGTATTAGTTCGAGAAAGATATGATAATAATGCTGCCACTCGATAATGCTTCCCGCAAACCGAGGTAATTTGATCGGTTCCAACTGTATGGGGGGGGGTTTTAAGATGCTTACTTTCAGCATTAATTAAGGGTTTTTGATTCATATGCTCTGCTTGCTCCAACAAGTGTTGCAACTTACATTCTATGTTGCAAAGATCGTCCTCAGTTTGGACCCTATCACTCGCTAACGCAAAATCCGCTTCCTCGGATTCGATTTGAGATTGTATCTTATCGTATTTGGTGGATAATTCCATCAAATGCCGAAGTTTTATTTTTAGCTCATGATGATCGCTGGTTTCCAAATCGAAATTGCCCACGAAGGTGTTTACGCGGGATATCGAAGCTTTAATGGTGCCTCGCTTTTTTATTAAAGCTTTTACATCTGCCATGATTACAATTTAAAATATAATTTAGAATAATTTGAGCGCAGAGCAGGTGAACCATAGACTTAAATTTTGATAAAATCTGAATACGTTGCGGTAGCTAGCGATCGTTAATTAGCTTAACACAATACTTGCTACAACGTATGCTTATTATCTCTATTAAAACAACCTCTGTTAGAATTTAAGAATTATTGAAATTCTGAATTTAAGTAATAATAATACATATAGTCTTGTCTCGATGTTTGAACTCACAATGAGCTGCTAAATAGTTACGAACGTATGTTCAATAATAATTATGTGTGTTTACACAAAGGTGTCAAAAAATAACTGTTAAATATAAAATATTGCTCAGAACGTTATGTCCATACATTATTTAAATAATTATACTATTAAGTAAAAGGTTCATAGTCACGTGGAATTCTAGCATGTTACAAACTGCTGTGGTCCTGTTGGTTCCAATCTGAATCCGTCCGTCAATCCTGTGCTGTTGGTGACCCGCCTGTTCGTGCTGGTTCGATGAAGTCCGTCATCATATATCAGCGTACATTACAGTTGTGGAATTGCTGCTACTGTCTAACTGCCTTGACGATTCCTGTCGTGTTGACTCGGCCGTTCTGTTGTATCTTGGTAGTCATTTGTTTGAAGTCATTTTTTTCAGTGATAAATGGTATGCCACGGTCAGCAATTTAAATTTGACAGTTTTGGAATTTTGAAGCTATTTTGCGGACTAGGACCTTTACCTAATGAAATAAATGTTTTCAAGTAGTAACCCACAGTGTTGCCCATAAGGTGGAAATAAAATCCAAATTAGTAGACCAGATAATGTTGTCGCTGCGGACAAAGAAATGCGGTCGCTTGTGGGCCAAAAATAAGAAATCCGGTTCGGTTGGACCAAAAATGAGAAATCCGGCCCGGAGGACCAAAAATGTTGCGTGCTGGAAGCTCTTGAAGTTTCTCGAGTTGTTCCAAAGACGCTAAATGAAAAGGCCTGGTTTTGAAGTATAATGAAGTGGACTGTATTGAAATTATATAATGTTCATTTATTGATAATCTTATATTTTCGATGCTATTGCTGACACATGCGGATGTTTTCTGGCCATAACGCCCGTTAATTAAGTTTTAATAAAAGTCAAACACCATAATAGATAGACGAAGGTCGTCTGATTAAATTAGTGCAAGTTGCACATGACGAATAATTGAATAATGAGATCCAGAAGCCGTGGCTGTAATAGTAATGTTAACGAGTGTACAGCTCGGAGTTTCTAAAGTAACTGAACTAAAATTGACCACCGTGAACCCAGCTGACGGCCGGCGGCGGTTGATAAGCAAAGTGACGTCATCCGCGCGTGCCGCAATGCGGTGGTTACAACACACAGATATAGAAATACAGTACAAAGTTCGAACATGGGTAATAACCATTTAAATCTTTTTTATCTGTAATACCATAATAATAATAATCCCTAGGGTTACCCCCATTATTATTTTATCATAAGCCAAGTCTCCATTAGTATTTATTATTACCCCCAGGTGAGTTACATCATTATCACCATCATCTGCTACTACAAGGACACTAATTCTCCCAACAAGTAAATGTTTATCATCAATATTAATATCATAATCTTTAACTACTGCACAAAGTAATTCTACATTGCTAATAATATAATCATTTCTTTCAGTATTTGTTCCCCCTACTAACCCTTCATAATCTCTACTTAACCTAAACAACTCTATCCCTCTATTTCTCTCTTTATTATCACTCTCCCAACCCAATTTCACATTCTCACTCCGCTTAGAGGGCAATACCGCATTATTAGAACCCCATCTGGCCCTACCAGATAAACCACAAAAAATTAAGGGACATTTTGGAGACCATTTGTCTCCCACAAAAACTCTCGAGGAACCTTTGTCCTCCAACATCACTTGTGAAGCCTTTCCTTCACATATACCACAAAAGAAATTTGCCCTCCACTCTCTTTCAAGCTTATCAACACCCATTACCACCCCATCACTACTAACGTCAACTCCCATTATATTCTCATTATCACTACTATTACTTAATGTATCACTTTTTGATACTCCATTTTCAAATACAGTGGAAATCGGTTAACACGAAATGACGGGGACCAGTTATTTTTTTCGTGTAAACCGAATTTCGCATTAAGCGAACAATAAGTGAAACAAAATGAGGAAGTGAACAAATAGTGTACTGTAGATTATTTATTGTACTGTCTAGTAAAATGCAACAAATAGGCCTACAACCTTTTATTTATCCTCATGGTTTATTATTGTTAATTTTTCTTAAAATTATTATTAGCTGTTCTAAATTTAGTCCTATGATTTAGGTTTTCTTATAGACTACTGTATGTCTTTCAACTTTACCGTAGTTTTCGTGTTTATCTTTATTTAAAATAATCCGTTATTTTCTTTTGCACACAATTTTGCACTATTTTATTTTCAACAAATTGTTTTAATTTATCAACGTGTTCAAACATTTCACCTTCCGAGTTGGCTTCAAAATATCGACGAACACGGCTCAGCAACGAAAGCATATCGGTAGCGGTAGGAACATTTTCACTATCATTTTCCGTGTCAAGTTCGTCGTCACTATCATCACCTTCACAGTTGTCAACTTGCACCGTTTCCACGATATCGGTATCTGTTAATACGGGAGCTGTAGTTACGTTCTCGTCGACAGTCACGTACTCATTTAGAGAAATTGAAACATTTAATACAGATGACACACGATTAAACATTTCAGATAGTGTAGGATCAATTTCATTTTCTTCGGGTTGTTCAGTTTCTGAATTCAAAATGAATCGAGCATGAGCGAAACAATTTTGAATTGTAGGCGTCACGAGGTTCCACGCTGTTCTTAACAAGTTACAAGCATCCAGAACATTTACACAGAAATCTTTTTTCCCCTTAATAGTGGCCAAGTATTTCCGCAGAAGTAACTTTCTGTACTGAAATTTTAAATTTTGAATAATACCTTGATCACAAGGTTGTAGGACACTAGTCATGTTCGGTGGTAGAAAAACAAGTTTAATTGCCATCAATTTTAGGTCACATGGGTGGGCAGGACAGTTGTCAATAATTAACACAATTTTCCTCTTCTGAGAAGTGAAATGTTTTTCTAACGAAACCAGCCATTCGGTAAAAATTTTAGACGTCATCCACGCTCGTTTGTTAGCTCTATATTCTACTGGCAACTTTTTAACATTTTTAAAACAGCGCGGCTTTAAACTTTTTCCTATAACAAGTAACGGAAGTTTTTCTGACCCATCAGCATTGCAACCTACCATCACTGTCACTCTCTCTTTGGACTTTTTACCACCAGAGCACTGCTCCCCTTTGAATGAAAGTGTTTTATCGGGCATACAACGGAAAAATAGTCCTGTTTCATTGGCGTTGAAAATATCCTTACGTGGATAGTCTTTTAAAATTCCAGGCAGCGTAGATTGCAACCATGATGATGTCATTTCTTGTGACACCTGTCTTGATTCGCCACAGATGTTTTTAAAGGTTATGCCATTTCGTTTTTTAAACCTTTCTAGCCGGCCAGGATTTGCAGTGAAATTTAAGTTCATCTGTTCAGCAAAAACGTTTGCTTTCTCCATCAGTAGTGGTCCAGAAATAGGAGCATCTTGTGATCTTGCTTGCTTAAACCAAACAAGAAGAGCAGCCTCTAAGTTTTCGTGGTTTGCCTTACGGAAACGTTTTCTGCCTGGTTCAAACTTGCCTGACTCATACAGTTCTAAAGTTTTATCTCTATTTTTTATAATCGTGGATAACGTTGAGTTTGGTATACCGAATGTTTTACAGATTTCTGTTTTAGTTTGAATACCCTCATAACATCTTGGAGGAGTTCAACTTTTTTTTCTAAAGAGAGGGCACTTTGTTTACGCACTTTCTTCTCCATTTTACTTCCGGACTGCAAAAACGAAATTTACGAAGCGTAACTTCACTTAACACGTACACGTCACACGCTTAACGTCACTTAACTGGCTGTAAAAGACTAAGAAATTTGTACAGTAAAAAGTAAACAGTTAATCCTCACAACTGAGTAAATTTTTTACAATAAAATGTTATCAGTACCGTATACCGTACCGCAAACTTTACCACCGCTGTACACGCACAGAATAAAACTGAACTGAACTCACTACACCCTATAGAGTAGGTAGTTAATGTAAGCGATAACGGTTTATTTGCGGTCAATGAACAACACATTTGGTGCTGAAGGAGAGGCTATGGTTTCTCGTAAACAACGGTACACTGTATACAGTACGTACTGTAAATAGAACTTGGTACTGAAGACAAAACAAAACAGGTAGACAAAACAAACTATGGTCACTACCTGCTCTTTCTCTTTGAGGGATGAAGAATGGATTTCGTTACATCGAAAACAAGCTTTTGGGCGTACTTGTGTGGCTTTATTTTGTATGCAGTTACTTAAAAGCCAGCCAAAAAAAATTATTTTGAACAAAGATTTTTTGTGTTAACCGATATTTTTCAGGTAAACCTTTCGTGTTAACCGTACAAATAATACACTGTACATAACAAACGGCGATCGGTACCCGAGTGGTATTTCGTGTTAACCGATATTTTGTGGTAACCGTTTTCGCGTTAAACGATTTCCACTGTACCTCTTTATTATTATTATTATTCAACATTATTTCACTATCATTATTACAGTTATCACTATTAATTTCACTATTACTTACCTTGTACACTTTCACCTGTTTATTATTTGTCATCATGTCACCATTATAATTATCACTTGTTTTAACCACATTACTCACCTTGTTGTCTATACCTTCATTATTTTCAATATTCCTCCCCAACTTATCTAACTGTTGTATCAATTTAGTATTCATTTCATTTAGTTTATCATCGATATTCTTTTGTGACTCGGTTACTTTTTTGTTTATTTCTTTAAATTTAGCGTCGTTTACATCAAATCGTTTATTTAAGTCATCCAATTTATCATTTTGTTCATTAAATTTGGTATCGAATTTTTTATTTTGTTCTTTCAATTCATTAACATCACTGCTTAATTTATCAAACTTATTATTCTGAACATCAAATTCAGTATCGTTAACATCAAAACGTTTACTGATAAGGTTAAATAGGTCACTTATTGACAACTCTTTTTCTTTTATTTTAGTCGCTACGGGCGTGGATTTTGCTCCTGCCTTACTAATTGTAATTGAATCTGTCAAATTATTTTCATTAACTATGGTTGGAGTCGTCTCCAGCCCCAAATCATTCGCAACAGCTGATTCAGTTAGAACATTTCTCGGACCGTTATATGGCTTACATGGTCTCCTGACGCACTCGTAACTGTCGAATCTGTCATTTTTATTTCGTTAATGTCTTCTATCTTTATCAATATGATTAATTTAAGTAAACAATAAACTGCCTACGCAATTATAAACCTCTTAAATTAACATTTATATAAACTTATATAAACACGTACTTATATACACACGTTTATATAATTTACAAAAATGCCCTCATTCCCAAATAACCAATTTCTGCAACTTATAGCTTAGGTCTAATTTGTGTGATTACAATAAATCACACAAATCGTCCGAGTTCGGGCGCCAATTGTAAATTTTCGTTTTTTTTTTAATAAAACTTACCAATTCTATAAAATTTTATTTCTTTCTTACCTTCGGGTTTCCTCCAGAGTCCTATAGACGAAAACAGTTGCAGAAAGGTTATCTGGGTTTGAGTGCAAAATAATAGTAATACAGTTTGTGCCAACTAAAACAAATTATTTTTAGTTTATTACGATAAATTTACGTTATATTCTACATTGATATTCTCAGCGTTTCTATTCAACTACTACATCTATTATAAAGTTGACAAAATAACCGATTCTTACAACTACCATTACAAGTGATTTACATTATTACTCAACCAGTACTCTGCACAATAACAGATTCATACCCCGTACTGAGATCTCATTCCCCCAAAGTATTTGAATTTTGCAATATGCCTTTGTAAATGGGACTTATGCTTTAAGTGAAATTCTTTATTTATTTTTTAATAAATTGTTCAGTACAGTTACCCATCCATCCAGTGTGCACATTGTTGTTTCACCATGGTCTCCGTTTAACACGCTGCGAATTTTCTGATTTTATAGTCACTGACCAAGATCTTTACCATTCCTTAACTCGCACTGCACAGTTGTTTTGAATTAAAATACTACTGGTTATTTAGCCAGCCGGCGATGTACTTACTTGAGCACTAACATGTTTTCTTTTTGTGACCGCGCGGTCAGAGTTACGAGTTGACTGACTTGACCGCGCTATATTGTTTGTACACTTTAGTAGTTATTTTACTGGATAGGCCGACGATGTTTTCGGCCCATCTCACACGTCCAAGGCCACCGTTTGACTTGTAAACAACCGTTCTGTTGGTTAACGACTGTATACTGTGACCTCCTGATGCAAACTGGGGTGACAAAGTGTTTTACTGTAATTCACAAAGAGACTGCTTGCCAGCGGTTACGTAATACGTCTAGCCGGGCAGGCTCCAGACATCAACATAAACAGTCTGCAACAACATTGTGCAGCAGGGGTTCCTAAAAGGTTGTTACTTGTATGAATTGACAATTTATTTTATTCATTCTCAGACTCCCAATTCTGTACCGTTACAACTTATGAAAAGGAAAAAAATATTCCTGGAAACTGAATGTGTTATTTATTTTATTCTTTTATAAACAAAAGAACTTAATAAAGCAGTAGTAATATTATTAACATATACGTGAACTTTGTATTATATACAGAAATGTTTACGTGTGGTGAATGTTTTTAAATGCACTGAATTTTTGTAGGTTGACGAAGCAAAACAAGAACTAAAAGACATTGTTGAATTCTTAAAGAATCCTGAAAAGTTCTCTACATTAGGAGGAAAACTGCCAAAAGGTAACTTAGGCTAATTTATTGTTGTTTATGTCAAAGTTATTAATATTTAAAATTCTTAAAGAATTATTGAATAAGAAAATATAATAAATATTCATGCATTTCAATGAATATTCTGAGTAAAATACATAAAATAATATAGATGTAATAGATTTAAAAAAATCCTTTCTTATTAAAGGAACATAACATTTTGATATTTAGTGTTTTAGAGAAAGTGAAGTAAACGGTATAAATTGAGGAGTAAAGTAAAGTTTAAGGAGTAGATCTTGTCATAAATTAGGTATAATACAGCACTTGTAATTTGTTTGTTACCTTAGGAAATAAGTATTTTGAAGAGAGAGAGAAAACTATTTATTCAAAGTTTATATAAAATTTAGTGTTTACAGTTTGTTTGGCTTCACATAAACTGGTCAAAAACAAGCACTAGACTCAAACGATTGTGACTTTTGATATACATGATGGGAGTGAAGGCATGTAGAAAAATCTCTGCCAAACACATTTGTTCTCATTACCATAGCAATATAACGGTATTGTGTTGTCACGTTCTTAGCCAGACAAACAATTGGTCAGTTTTGTCAAAGTGCGTGTAGATATTAAAACATTATTTGATGGTATGCATGATGTGCTATTGTTTCTGTGTGAAGACTGAAGAGTAGTAGTGAAAAAATACGTATGCTTGATGAATTAATTATTAGTAAGATTGCTAACTAACTGTAGTGTGTTGTAGGGTACTGCGTACTGTATAGTGTAAACTCATCTATTTTACAGTGTAGTACTTCTATTTCTGAACTATGACTTCAGGTTCAGGCAAAAAGCAGGAGCATATTCTGAAAAGTCACTCATGCGAACTTGTGTATAATTTACGATGTTATATCAAAGAGGCGAGACAATGGTGGGCTCTAAAATATTGGTAAGGGAGAGAGTAGTAGCAACTTCTGTCAAAAAGATAACAAAAGAGAAGTGTCCTGAAAACCTGAATGCCCCTGCTTCTGTCTTTACAACACCAGGGAAATCAAGACCAAGAGCAACTAAAAATCAGACATTGACAGTTTCCAGAAGGATGCAGTTTGGCAACACATTTATGAGTATTCTATAAAAAAATTCCTATCTACCAAAAGCTTCTTGTTTCACTGAAGGAAAGTGAATTATAATTGAAAACCAGTCTTGCCAAGGTATTAAGGAAACTTGGCTTCAGGTGGAAAATATTTTCTGTACAAAAAGTTTACTCGATCACCCAGATGTTGTTGTGTTTAGAGTATTAACATGTTGAGTATATTAACATACCACTCGGTACAAATAAACAGAACCCTGATGTGCGGCAGCAAGAAAAGTGATTTACTAGACTGGTTAGAAAAGAATGGCATCAGAACATTCAGCGAAGACATGAAAAAAGCCGAATTCCTGGAAATTGTGAAGCAAAATAAATCGAGGTTTATCACCTACAAAATTGACAAGATTTTTGAACAGTATAGACATAAAGCGCTTCACTTTCTACTTTATCATTGTCACTTCAACCTAAATCTGATACGTGATAGAGTTGGTATGATCCCAAGTTAAAGCATATATTGCTGTGGAAGTGTTGGTGGATCAAGTATAGAGAACATTACTCCTAAAAAATGGAAGAACAGTGTTGGTCATACTTGTTGCATTTTGAATGATGCATGGGACCGAGAAGGTATAGAACAGAGTTGAAGAGCTCATAATTAGGTTAGAGGATCGATGAAGTAGCACTGATGAAGAGGGCACATCGCTCCAGAGATTTAACACAATAGTGGTGAACATAGTCTTTTTTTTAAATGTTCTTGCATAGAAACATTTTTATTACGTTTTTATGGATTTCCATTGATTGGATATGTTTTATTTGTACATATTGTTACGACGGTAACTGATCGTCATATGGTACAGTGGAAAACAAAATACAAGACACATTAAGTCACTAATCATCAGCTTTAATTGTCACAATTAAACAGTTTATAATCAACAAGATAGTCTCTTACAACAAATAAAATAAAAATTGTTCACACGCAACTAATATAAAACACAATTGTATTACAATTGTCCCGCACGATTATAAATCACATAGCAAATCGCCACTCAAACGCACTGTGTAATCGCCCGACAATAACTCAAAACTAAGCAGCAGGTATGGGCTATTTATAGTCTGCAGGGTTCCATAATATGCATCCTTAACAAGTCATCGACAATTCTAGAGGACACTTCAGCACGATCTTCACACTGAAACGCGCACTGTTGGGCTTATTGAGAAGCTTCTAGCACGACACCATCGAACGCACGAGACGTTCCCATTATGTAATACTGCATCGCATGTCAAGCATCACGTACGCATTACAGCTGCGGGAATAGAGTAGAACAACGTTCTCCAATGTACCAGAACGTTCTGTAATGGCATAACACTTTTTCTGCATTACATAACAATATTTTCAACATTTCCGTGTTTTACTACACTAATCAAGCTTTCTAGTCCCTTTTCAATAACAACTTCATCCCCCAAAAGATGTTCTTCTTAAGTTGAACACTTCTTGATGCTATTGATCAAAAACACACACTTGTGCACACTATCTCACAACTTATGGTTCTTTTTTATGCAGCTACTCCTAGATACAATCGTTTTCATAAAACACAATTATATAAAAAATTAAATACATTTACATATGTTTCAATAATGCATAATTTGAAATATTACCAAATGTCTTAAGCAAGTGATCACTGACAACTATAAATGTATAAACTGATTGAGATATTCCTAAACTTCCTTGCCATTCGTAATGGATGTTCATGTCTAAGTATCTATCCTACTGTTTTGTAGCATACTATCCAAATTAAGCTTCACATTCAAAGAAACATTTTAACTACTGTCTGAGTAAAGTATGTAATCATATTATGATTTAAAGTATTTTGATACAGCTTCCATAATTTTTTAATATAAAAAATTAATTCTGTTTTTATATATTAATTAATATATAAAGAAATATTCATTCATGTAGGTCCTTTGTATTAAAAAAGCTGGGAATATTGCTTTTGTTTGTTTCCTTTAAACAAAAACTGGGAATATTGCTGTAGGTACGTAACTAGTAGTGTGGGTCAGTCAACTCCAGTGTTTGTGTTACAGTTAAGTAAAAACTACACATTTCATACAAAGAGCAAATACAGTTGAACTTTCGAATAAGTAAATCTAATTTCTGCTCCCAAAAATGTGTTGCTTAGGAGTTTTCGGTACTAGGAGGTAAAAGGTTTATGTGCCATTTTATAATTTTGGCACATTTTAAGTATATAACATTGTAACTTACTAATTATCCTGTGTTTCTTATTTCTCTCAAACATAATTAAATAAATAAAATCCATAACATATTTGTTGTTTTAATAAATGAATAGTAAAAGATGTTATTTAAATAAATTAACATACTTAACTACATTGCTTATCAAGAAGAATATTGAATCATAGGTGAATCATAAAATTTAATCAGAAATGATGAATTTAGACTTATTGAAATTATTACGGTAAAATTCTTTCCCAATAGTGCAATTTTACATTGTTGGTTATTTCCTCATCTATTTGTGTGTATGGGGGGGGGGGGGGTTGTCTGATAAATTAAAAAATGTAAAAATAGCTAAACTTATTAAATAAGTTGAAATTATTTGTTACAGAAATTGAAGCTATTATTCTTAGTACTAACAGTAACAAAGTGATCATTTTATATATACAAGAATTTTTCCAAGAAAAATAGGTGTAAAGAATTAAACTTTTTACACACCATAATTTTACTTACCCTGATTCCGTTAAACTTACCTTTTTGATAAAAACTCCCCAGAAGATTCCAGACTTGCTCAAAGGGTCGCCACGATGTTTTGGGTTATACATTGAAACCATACTACTTACCCTTAATTAATTTAGATCATTTAATGCCCTTAACTCAGAAAATTCTCAGGTTTCGTTTAGACGAATTTGTTGATGCCGAACTGTAAAGTTATGGGGTGCGGCGTAATAAATATTCTAACACACTTTTTATATTAAATCAAATCTCATTTTATTTTAAGGCAATTAAAATTTCTTTTTTATTCTTATTTCTTTAATATGTTCTTTTGTTAATCTCTATTATATAAAATTTTCTTACACTAACCTCTATCGCCAAACCAGTACTTTTATTTCTTAATATTATCCCTTCTTCCCTCACACACAACAAAACTTACACGCTAGTTACAGATTTTCTTCTACCCCCCCTTTATTTAATGAGCTCCTTGATTATTTATTTATTTACTTTCTTTCACTTTAGTTGCGTTGTTATTGTACTTCACTACACGTGGTTCCTACGACTGCGCACTATGTTGTCTAGCTCTTTTTATTCCAATTTACAAAACCGTCACTATTATTGAATCTGTTCATGTATACTTTTAAATACTTTTGCGTGTTTACACGCACGGCCTCCCGTCACTAATTCACTGAGACTGTTGTACTGTCGACTATGCTGTTTGATGAGTGGTGGCCAACTGACTCAAGGTGTTGGGCGTTGGTCCAGCTGCCCGCCAGCGTGTGTAAGTTTTATAATGCCTTCTCGGATTGGCTAGTTTAAACTGGGCCAACAACTACTGCAGCTGTTGTCGCGTGATGCAACTGGCTTGTGACAATTACGTGTTTTTCTGTAATTCACGGATGTCCTGAGTTGTAGGGTGATTGTGTAACACGTCTAGTCAGACTGACGCCAGACGCAAACACAGACGAGTGTTTCACAATGAAATTCTAAGCATGTGGGTTAACAGAGGTTCCCCAGAGGTTGAACACTGATTGAATTAAAACTTATTAAAATTATTTATTCCCCTAATCTGTCCCATTACATAGGATAGAAAAATGTAACATATGAGCATATGACATGATTTAATCATTCTGTTAAGTACATCAAAAAGATAAAATATCAATATAACCAGTCTGTTGCTTCTTTTGTGTAATTTATTGACAAAATGATTAATCTAGTTAACACAGCAAAAGCGTTAATGGATGCTCCAGATGTGGTAAATAAAAGATCTTTTTGTATTTTAATTCTTGTCCTTCAATAAAAATTCAGTTTCCGTTACCCTTATATGAAAATTTAAAAACTTCTCGTACATATTTTTATTATAACTTAATTTTGTTTATTATTTTAATTGGTATATATTGAAATACCACATTTTATAACTGCAAGATTTTTGTTGTTGAGATATTGCTTGGTTGTTGTGAATAGCAGTTTGGTATTCTAACAGGGAATTTGCAACAGGTCAGTTACACAACCAGTCATTTAACTTTACTCTGTGTGTGTGTGTGTGTGCGCGCGCGTTCGCGTGTGCGCGTGCTCGTGCACACAAAGACATTTTATGTGAATAAATTGATGTTACATGCTTTTTTCATATTCCAGAGGTGTGCTTTGAATATGATATAATATTACAAAACATGTAATGAGTGTGTGCTACTTAGTATGAATTACTGAAGTTTATTTTTTTGTTAGGTGTCCTTTTGGTCGGTTCGCCAGGAACAGGTAAAACTCTGTTGGCAAGGGCAGTAGCAGGTGAAGCAGGCGTGCCATTCTTCCATGCAGCAGGGGCAGAATTTGATGAAATTCTGGTTGGCCAGGGTGCTCGTAGAGTCAGAGATCTGTTTAGTAAGTTATGCATCATCATATGGAGTTCTTGTTTGTTGGCAGGCCCTATATACTTCACCATTGTCTCCAGTTGCTCCTGCCCAGATCTGTTCTTTAGTTCTCATACACCCCCCCCACATCATTTGTCATCATTACTCTCTGTCTTCTCCTTCAATTTTCCCTTCCATTGTACCCTAAGAAAAGTCATTACCATTCCTTTTCCTTTTGTAACATGTCCAATCTGGTTTTTCTTCATAATCTATATTGTATCTAAAAGTGTTCGGCTTTCCTTATGTCCTTATTATATTCATAACTCCTCATTACTCACTGTGTCAGCCCACTGTATTCTTTCCATTTCCCTTCACACAGATCACATCTCAGAAGCCTTTAATCCTATTACTCTTTCTCTTTTTCATAATCCATGCCTTACATCCATAAGTAAGTAGTTCTACACTTCCACCTGTCATTATGTACACATCAATAAAATTATTTCCTATAACCTTCAAATTTTAGATTTTCCTTTTAACAGATCTATAGTTAACTGCATGGAAGTAGTACCGTCAAGGTCACACTGCTTACTTACAGTGTTGCCACTAAGCAACGGTTTCCCTTTCTTCCGAACAATGCTACACTAGTAAGTAGGTCTACTTAATGTAAAGTATATAACAAAGTGATTTTTAAATTAAATATTTACTTTGTCGTTGTCAGTGAGGCTTCCATTAAAATCACAATTAAAATAATTTTTTGTACTTGTACGGTTGAAAATTCTAAAATCAATGACAATAGAAGACTGAAAAATCAACAACACATTTTGAAGGTTCATAGATGCCTACAGCAGGCATTTTATAGATAAAATTTAATGTTATTTAAAGTAGAAAACATGTTAAAACGTACGAGTATCACACAGTTGTATTTTGTTTTTATATAGTATCCAAGTCACTTTTCACAATAATTTAATTACCTTGTGTCCATCAGTGACTTCGTTCTAGCGTTTTTTATATAGACGCGTTTTGTGACATGTGTCACATCATCAGTAATCCTCGTCAAATGTTAAAATTCACATAAAACACATTTGCACATATTTACTAAATCACAATAACGACACACACATAACAGATGTAACTTCGGCTCCGTTGGACCGGTCCGACCGCGCGTGTAGTTGTGGCTCGGCAACTACACGCGCGGTTGGACCGGTCCAACGGAGCTGAAGTTACATCGTGTTATGTGTGTGTCGTTATTGTGATTTAGTAAATATGTGCAAATGTGTTTTATGTGAATTTTAACGTTTGACGAGGATTACTGATGATGTGACACATGTCACGAAACGCGTCTATATAAAAAACGCTAGAATGAAGTCACTGACGCACACAGTTGTTCTGATTTTGTAAGATAGTGTAATGTAAGATATTTTTGCTGGTTAACTTGCGTTTTACTGTATTTTTTTTATGTAACACTTTACAGTGAGAAAGTTTCTAATACATACATTAGAATACATTGTTACATTGTTAATAATAATTATATCACAATTAATACAGTGTTAATAATTAATTAACAATTAATTTCCATAACTTATACATAACATCCAATGCGGTGCGTCAGCTATAGTTTGTTTGGACAAATTTTCGTACGCATCCTGTGTTTTAAGCTTGCCCCGTTTAATTATTGAAGAAACACCGCACTATTCGTGACTCTGAAAAATATTCTATTTTTATTTCTTGCCCTGCTGTCATTAATAATTAAGTAAAAAAAATCAGCACTATAGTATAAGACGTTACTTGCACAAGTAGCATAAAAAAATAGTATGTATTAACGCGAAAACGAATTAAATTTCTTAAGAAAATAAGGATAATTTTATAAAAAACAATACAAATTCCATATGAAATAAATTCTAAATTCCTTATTCATATATTAATATATTATAAATATGAGGTACTGTAACTGAAATGGGATTGACTTAATTGTCACAACAGCGACAATTTTGTTTACAGAAATTGCTCAGTGCTAATTTATCTTTGTGCAATGGAAGAAAGGTAGTAGCGTGACCAGTAATCATACACAGTTTTGAAGGGAATGTAAAAATGACAAAGGCATTCATAAAAGTGTCAGACAGCAATATTTACCGAAAAGAAATGCCGACATGGTATACGCAATTTGCATACCAAAAGTGTACATATACCTAACAGAACTTCCGAACCATATGGCTTAGGAATGACCATGCAGAGAACAAAAACAGGTTCATGTACAAAAGGGAAAAGACCGTGAATATGAAAAAATTAAAGAGGCAACAGCTGGCAAGGTCATTATTCTCAGATAACTATCAGTCTGTAGGATAACCGCCATGAAGAAAACAGTAAAACTTTAAATAAGTAAGTTCACTTACGTATCACTGCTAACACGCTACACAATGTAGTAGCCGGCAACAACGCTGGGCGAGGGGCGTGGAGGTGACAGGGAGAAGCAGTAAAAGTGAGTGACCTTGACGGGACTACTTCTATGCAGGGTACTCTAGTAAGTACCACCTTTGTATATAAAAAATAATTTATTTATGGCTGCAGATTTGGAATTATCAGAATTTGTTTTACAGAATGCTGAATAAATTTAAATGTACAAATAAGTGTTTGAATTGTTCAAGTTTTTAGTCTAGTTTAAGAAGCTGTAGGAACTGTTATGCAGATTACATATAATGAATGTAACACTTTCAGTATAAATTGACTTTGTTTTATATGATTTTTAGATAGGTTTTTTTCTTAATTTTCAAATAGGTTAATAGCATTTGATTATATTTTGGTGAGTCAGTATTTCCAAAAGCAGTTTGATAAGGTAGATCCCAAAGCATTCCTGTACACCAACCAGTAAAACTTATTCTGATTAGCACTGTCATATGTCACACCATTTTTTGGGCTAAAAGTGGTTAGAAATCAGTCGTTTTGAATTAGTTTTGATCAGAAGATGGTGTAACAATGTAAATTGCTTGTCACTTATAGTGGTTAGCAAAAGTACTCTTAATTCATATATTAGAAAAGTTGCAGAGTAGTCTTTGTCATAACTTTACAAATTTAGTATGATATCAATTAATCTTATTGCAGAGTCTTGTTTCCATGATTATGCCTTCAAATGACAAGCTTCAAAATATTTGCAAATGCCACCAGTATTTTAAAGTTTCATAAATTAAACTAAATATGTATAAATTATGTAGTATATCATGGATTAGTGATAAATTTTTGAGTGTCTGTATATAACTAATAAGACTTTCCCCATTAGTTATATTTTGTATATTACAAAAAGAAGTTCTAAATTTGTGCACACTGCATTGTTTGTGTATTAATTTTCATGTATTGATTACAGAAGCCGCTAAAGAAAGAGCACCTTGTGTAATCTTCATCGATGAAATCGACTCTGTAGGTGCAAAAAGGACAAACTCAGCTCTCCATCCATATGCCAACCAAACAATTAATCAGCTTCTGTCTGAAATGGATGGGTAAAAATACTTTACTTTGTTAATATGTAATATGTGTGCTGTTATAGTGCCTTATGGATAGTAATATTTTGACATTTCTTGTTTTTAAGCAAAGTCTGATGCATACATGGTGGTCTAATCGCATAACACTCCAAACATACTACAAGTAACACCATATGCTATAATGGTTCATACTGCCAGATGAAAACCCCATCCAATTGGTTTATCACTTGTATTTGTTTGGTAATAATTTTATTTGCTATTTCACAGCTGTAAAGACATATCTTATAATAATTTCAAAACAAAAACTTTTGTGAAATTCATTTGTATTTGTAGAAGTCTCTATGGGAAAACTATCTACCACACAAAATATATCACAGTTTTGACAGTAATTTTTTTTTAATATTTCTAATATAATTGAACTTCCAAATAAGAAAACTTTATATCTGCAAAATAATTCATTACAGATAAGTATTTGTTACTATGAGGTAAACATTTATCTCTGTTATATGAATTTGGAGCAGTTCACTGACAAAATAAATAAAAGCGTAAAAGTATTTTTACTGGAAAGTACTAAATACAAAAGTATTAAATGGCTGAAATTGTTCAAAGACTGGAGGATGGAAGTGTCCCGAAAAAGGTTTTTGCTGAGCAATCTGGTGGGAGATGCATGAGAGGAAGACCACGAATAAGTTGGTTGGATAAGGTGGAGAGCGACCTTGGACAACTAGGAATCAGAAGGTGGAGACAACGGGCACAAGATAGGGAAGAGTGAAAAGCCGTTGTTGTGGAAGCCAAGGTTCTGCAAGGATCTCATACCATGGAATTAATTAATATAAATGTATTTGCTATCTTAATAACACAAAATAGTTTATTTTAAATAAGCTACCCAACAAATTGTAAGTCTTGCCCAGAAGAACATGCACAGTAGTTATATGAGATTGAGGGAGTTAAAAACAGCATACTCAGCAGTACCTTTATTCACAATAGAAACATAAATTCTTAACTTAATATTTTATTTTAAGATGCAAAATCTATGAAATCCAATTTTAAGACATTTAAATTTAATTTTTGTTTACCAACTGTTACAAGTTCAAAATGTGTACATTAAAATTGTATTTTATTGTTGTCTGTTGGTATGCAATGGATGGTTTTGTATGAGCAAATAGTAGACTCACTTTTTTTTAAGTAAGGTTCATGGTGTGACATATTTTTCTTAGCAAAAAAGAAAAGTACTGCTGAAATTCAGAAGCAACTTTGTGGTGTTTATGATCCAAACATTAAGAACTACAAAAATTTTGGCCGTGATGTCTTCTGTTTTGGAAAGGATAAACTGATGTTCATAATGAAGAGCACAGCGGTGACAGATAGTAAACTATCTGTTACGTGGAATACGTGATGCAGATTCATGAAATTCCTGATTTGTTGTTTCAGAATTGTGTATTCAGTTTCCTAATGTTTCACATTCATAGTGTATGACATTGTTATAAATAAATTTGGTTTAAAAACAAACTGCGCCAGATGGGTTCTGAAAATATTAACTAATGGGCACAGCAGAAATGCCTGGCTTCATCTCATCATTTCAGCATTTAGAAAATGAAATGGGTGGGTTTCTAGAGATGAAACCTGGGTTTCATACAGAAATGTAAAATCAAAAAAACTATCAGTCCAGTCATGACATTCATCGTCTTTGAAGACAAAAAAGTACCTTCTGTCCCAAAAATCATGGTTACTGTTTTATGGGATAATAAAGACTTTTTTATTGGTTGTATGGCTTGTTATCCAGTTTAATCGTGTTTTTGCTCAACGTCTCACAGCAGTTCAAACTGTTCAACTGTTGGAAACATTTGGCTATGAAATTTTTGACTGACTGCCCTATAGCTCTGATTTTGCATAAAGGAATTACCACTTATTTATAAATTTACAGAAATGGATTGGATTGGAGCAGTTTGAAATTGATGACAACCTGATAACAGTATTATGAACTAGTTAAAGACACAAAGAGCAACTTTTACTACAGTGAAATAAGAAAACTGATGAAAAGATGAAAAATGCGTGAAAATCATTGGTGTTTATGTGTGAAAATTAAGTTTGTAGGTTTTGTTTTCTAGAATAAATAATTTGCATCTTTGAGTCTCTTCTTACTACCAAACAGACTTTACTTTAAAACACACACACACACACCTTGAACAGTAAGTCTTCCACATTTGTTGCCATTTCTGTTATACAAACTAAGCTATACATTTCAGTATGTATACTGAATCTGCCTACCGGCTAACCCAGTGGGAATCGATCAACTGTATTTGTATTACTGAAAAAACAAGAATGTTTTCCCATTTTTGTTACTGAGAAGTATGAACTTCGTTATGAGGAGATATTCTGCACTGAAGAGAAAAAAATTGTCAGGTGAAAGCTTTTGTTACTTAAAAGTTCATTATTCACAAGTTCAACTATATTCGCATGACGCTTGCAAGACTTGTAACTTAGACTTACCAAAACACATACACGCATACAGTGTGTGTGTTTTATCTATTAAAAGTTTAAATTAAGGTTATCTGTTTGTGACAGTGGAGTGATTGTGTTTCAGATTCCATCAAAACGAGGGTGTTATTGTGCTAGGAGCAACAAACAGAAGAGAAGATTTAGACAAAGCATTACTTCGTCCAGGCAGATTTGATGTTGAAGTTACTGTAAGTATTGCGTGCATCTAAGGAGAAAGCATATTCTGTGCGTGTGTCCGTTTTCAAAATAGTGACTGTTTTTTTTTTCAATAAACTATTTAATTCACAATTAGATGACTGAACTTAATACTGTATTTGTTTGATATTGCTATGCAACGGAACATTCTTGAACAATGGAGTGTGTCTATATGTTTCTCGGCTATCCTAGCAGAACCCAGCTGTAATGTTTGTGTGTATACATATTGCTAATTTGAGAAGAAAGACAATTACGTGACACTTATCATGCGTCAACAATCAAGGCAGTGTTACGTAATACAGAACATTCTCGTACAGTCGATAGTGTTGTTCTACAAGCTTCTCAATTAGCCCAGCCAGTGTGTGTTTCTGCCAAGGCCCCACTGAAGTATCCTCTAGAATTTTTGAGTGCTTGTTAACTCATATTATGGAACCCTGCAGGCTATAAATAGCCAACACCTGCCGCTTGGAAGTCAGTTTTATGACGGGTGATTTACTCAGTGCATCTCAAGTGGTGTTAGTGAAAAGTGATTATTGTGCTAGACTCTATTAGTTGACATTATTATTTGTGTAGACAAATAACTTGAATTATTGTACAAGTATAATCTTGTTGAATAACTTGTTGATTTCAAACTGTTAATTGAGATTAATTAAAACTGGTGATCAGTGACTTAATTTGTAATTGGACTTGTACAAGACTAGTGTAATTAGTAATTAATCGATAAACAATGGATGCCAGTCAGATGATGGAAAATTTCCTGGCGCTGCTGTTGCAGACTGAGGAACAACGACGACAGGAGGCGGAAGAAACAGAAAGACGACAAAAAGAAGATCGCAGACAGGAGTCAGAAGAAGCAGAAAGATGACAAAAAGATGAACACAGACAGGAGGCGGAAGAAGCAGAAAGATGAGAAAAGAAGAACAAAGACAGGAAAAGAGAAGAAACAGAGAAACAACGTAAGCAGGAAGCAGATGCAAGAACATACCGCTACAAAGCTTGGTCTACTAATAGGTGACCTTAATAAACAAGTTACTAGAATATCGGATGTACAAGAATCAGTGACATTAAAAAGTAGCTGAAGTAGAAAAATCTGTTTCGAGTGTGGAAGAAGCTATGTCCAATAAAATATGTGATGTAGAGGAGACTGTAACAACTATAAAAATGTCAATTGCAAATATGAAAGAGCAGATTAAGAGTGAAGTAGAAAAGTTAATGAAAATACGCCCGTACGTAAAGACAGAAAAACACATGGAAAATAAGACAGCAGAGAAAGTCATTTTCCCTGCAGCTGGGGCAGTCCATGTCAAGGCTCCAATCGTTGATGAAAGCACTCACTGGACGACGTATCTTTGGCAATTTGAAAGATTGCGCTACAAGTGCAAATAATTGGAACAGAGAAAATCAAGGCAGTTTCATTTGTTCTCGCTTTAAAAGGGCGTGCGGCAGAACTACTACAGAAAGTGCGACCTGACAGCCAGAACACCTATGCTGAATTGATAAAAACTTTAGAATTATGGTATGGTGATAAACATTTGCGAGATATGTACTGCAGTCAGTTGAGAGCAAGGCGACAGCATTCCTGGGAGAGTCTTCAAGAGTTTGAAGCAAGTATCGACAGACTAATTAGACTGGCCTATCCTGAAGCACCAGAAGATTTTCGAACGAGGTTTGTGATGCAGACATTTACTGCTGGTGTCCGAGATAATGAACTACAGCAAGTGTTACGAATGGCAAGACACCAGAATAGTGGAGATGCCCTGGTATGTGCGTGGCAATTTGAGGCCGCCAAGTCAGTGTCTCGTTGGGTAAGTCATAAAGTGCATGCACTAAATGATCGCAACGGCACAGACAGTGAAGAGGAAGAACAAGGAACAGAGACTCAATGGTCAGTGCCTCAGAATAAAGTAAGTAAGGATGGAAGACCGAAGTGTTATAGATGTGGGAAACCTGGACATCTGCAACGAGATTGTCGGGTTAGAGTTCAGCAGCAGGGAAATGAGCAGTAGTCGGTACAATGGGGCGTGTGCTGAACAAAGCCCCTAGACAATACGGAATTTCTACACTACAATTTCTGTGCAGAAAAATAGCTGGAGCTCGGTAGTTTACCAGATTCGTTCAAGAAAGGCCAATCTTGATTACAGTTGACATGGGCGCAACAGTTTCCATTGTGCGCCCCATTGTGGGGGGTCCAAGCCAATCTGGTGCTCTTGCAACGTGCGAACAGCTACTGGATGGCCTGGAAAAGTGGAGATACACCTACCCTCGGTCAACTTGAGTGTGATCATCAAGTATTTGTTGTAGACATTGTGGATGAAGCATTCTTGGTGTGGACATTATGAATGCATATGGCTTCATAGTCGACTTCAAAAACAATGTCTTGAGAATTGGAAAAGAAGACGTAATGCTCTCCACAATAAGTACATCAGAAAAATCAATGGACATGATAAATCAAGTGGCGAATTCCCACCAAACTTGTACTTTTACGTATTTTTTTACTTTCATATAAATGTATTTAGAAGAAGAAATAACAAGCAACATATATTTGGTTTTGTTTACATTACTCATTTCAGACACGTATGTCCCACACACCATAATTATGGTACTTACCATACTTTGAAAAGCCTGTTGTTTCAATCTTATTATTATTATTATTATCTAGGGTCCAGGGTTTCGACTCAGCGTGATTGCTGACAGAGATAGGCATTGAAATAAAAATACGTTCATTTGAAAACATCAAATATCAATATTGATTTATTCTCTTTCATGTGTACACCGGACTGTTTCTGTACTGGCAATGACCAATTGCCCCAAACAAGATATCAAAATGGCGGCCTTTACTTACATTAACTCTCTTTCATTACAAAATTCTTTTATAGCTTCTTAAACGTCATGTTACCAAAATTTATATATTAACTATGCAGCTGCTTTATTATCAAATGATTTTAATTAATTTTACTTAACTGAAACGCAAACCAACACCCCGTTTGGATGTCGACATTTACTATACACTCCCAACTTCCTCACTCTGACTCATACTTACAATATTAATTTACTTTTTGGGTATACATATATCTGTTAATTTGGGAAAAGAGCTCTTTAAATTGAATTGTGTTTTGCACTTTCCTGATTTTGTAGACTAGAAGTTCTGGAAGCGGATTCCCATGTTGCTTTCTCAAACGTGGCGTGGTTACATTTTTACTATAGTCACTGACTCTACGTTGTAATTTTGAAAACAATTACTGTACACTGTCTTAGTTTCTCTTCTAGCTAGTATATAATTACATATTTAGATTACATTTTGACTGTTAAAAACACTTAGGCCGGTATAAACTGCCGGCTGCCTTTAGCAAGGTGTTGCCGCTGCTGCGGAGTTGTGTAGACTGGGGCGAACAATATGCAATTTTTATGTATGTATGTGTGCGCATACATCATTGTTCTTTGTCTTTCGTTACATAAACGCCCTGCTTGTTACGTATTTTATGCACGTCATTGTTTTTTTTAATGACGTTTGGCGTTGTCGGCCAATGAAACAGAAGTAGCTAGAGCCGGTATTTGTTGGTGTAACCATTTTAAGTGTTCTTATTTGCACGTACACTGCTGGCCTTGGAATTATTTCGTTGTCTCGAAACTGCGTCGTTGCCGGCAAAACCAGGGAAATTGTATTACCCATAAAAATGGATGTAAAAAACATCGAAATACAATAATTTGCTACCTTGTATACCATAAATTTTATATCAGGTTTTTCGCACTGTCACAAACTCTGAACAGAACATCATGGTTAGAACTGAGGTAGATACTAGAGGCAACCAGTGCTCTATATTTGAACCCCAGGTAGTCAGCACACCGGGCATACTAATTGCCAGAAGTTTAGTAAAACCTGACGGAACCGGAAATGTTTACATTGGAGTATTAAATATTTTGGATCAAGCCGTCACTTTACAAAGCAATACACTCCTATGTAAAATGACTCCTGTGGCCTGGGTAGCTGGATGATCCAGTGAAGATCCAGTACTACGGACACTTCCGAATTACCGGAGGAACTTGAGGAATCTTTGAACAGTAACGACCTCTCAGGTGGTGAGGTAACAGAACTCAGATGGTTTTTACATAAATTTAAAGATTATTTTGTAATTTGGGCCCAGTTATTGGGAAGAACCTCTCTTGTACAACATCGCATACAACACCTATCCACCAACCTCCTTGAATACCTCCATTAACTAATCAAAAGGAAATGTCTCAGTTACTACAAGATAGGTAAGCAGTTTCGATAGGAAACTCTTTTTTTCCGTCTTTGGAAACACGTGGTGTTTGTATGATTCACTGGTGACGTGACAGTAATTTGCAGCATTCCTTACCTTATATGGCCATCAAATACCCCTACTTCGTTAGCTACCTACAGCCGATGAATATTGTGTCATAAGCGACGTGCCTTTTCTGTGATTCACTAGTTACGGATTGAAATTATCACTATATGCCCCTTCCTTGTACACTTCTAACCAGATACGTTTCTATGATTTTTATTATAAATTATTATAACATTGAAAATTATTATAAAGGACGGTTATACAAATTTTGCCCCGTTACAAGTGGTATCTGGAGGTATCTTTTAAGTAGGACACGAAAACACAAAAACCTTGTTTTCATAAATTTTGTTACTTTTTTTTAAAAACATTTACTGGATTTGTAGTAAATTCCTAAACCTTTTATGTAATTTAAAAATGAGCCTATATTAAAAACAAGAAAAACTATAGGCTTGTGCTATAAAAATAACCAGTCAAGTTCACATCATTTTTTTTTAAATATGTCTAATAATAATTTTTAAAATTTGTAACCTCTCTATGCTTTTAGTATTTATTTTGTTTCTTTTTTAATTTCTATCTCCTTGCTTGTTAGTTTTGAAAGAGAGGTTACAAGTTATTTAGAACTAGGCAAGAGCCTAGAGAAGCTAAAATTGGGCTGGGTCCAGTATGATGGGACTTGCAAATGAAACACTGAACTTAAGATAACAACAACGATTTATTCTTCTCTGGTAGTACAACACCTGAGCCCCAAAAGGCTAGATAACTAAGTCTTTTCATTGTTGAATGTAATTTCCTGAATGTGTGCCTTGCCAAAAGTTGAGCAAGGAATAATAACTATTAACGGTACCAGGTATTGAATGAGTATTAAGATCTGAAGGATCAGTGAATATTAATTCATGGAATGTTACATGATGTCAATAATACAATTGTAAAGTGGCACACAATCTCGACCCGCAAATAATCACATATTATAACTAGACATAAATATATAAACATATACACCTGCAGGATTAATATAACAATGTGACAATTATAAAAACAACACATACATATAATTAACATCAACCACGTTTGCATATAAATAACACATCACATGTTCACCCTGGTTATCAGCGCATTTAAGCATCTTGTTCAACACCCATTACCCCCTTATTCTGACCAAGTATCTGGCCCCCGTCTGTTTAATTAATAGGTGACTAATACCCCCTCCCCAAAACTTCAATTAAAATATCCCAGGAGTGGAGCAGACATGCCCCCAAGTTTTAACAAGATAAGTGTTAACTGAATGTTCTCTGTAAGCCACGCGGCCAGCGCACAAATCCCATGCCGATATTTAATTATCAATTAAATCCCATCAATTACTATAATGAAGAGTAGCATCACAAGGTTAACATGGATGTCCGGTTGCCCAACTGCATTTTATATTTCTTTTTACTTTCAAAACAGAATATGGAAAAATAGTGGAACTTGACCACCATGAGTATTCATAACTGACATTGATTAATCTTGTGTGTTCTTATGGTTAACTAATTGTTATAGTGAGCAATTACAATTATCGTTACAAAGATTGTTTTATGGTAAAATACAAACTGTGACAATGGTAAATTTAAAGTGTGCAAATTAGCTAAACAGTGGAACAGAATTTGTAAAACGGAATCTAAGTCATAAAGGTATTAAGTCAGCTCACAGTGTTCCAAAAACTTAACTACCGGCAGGGTCAGGCATCGGACGAGATCTAGCAAGATCTGACACAGACAGACTTGCAGTGGACGTCTCCAACGGGAGTCGCCCACGGTTTAAAACCACCCCCAGATATGAATGAATAATAAAATACGTGTCCAGATGGAGCAAAATCGTTAACATAACTATCCCAACATGCTTAAAACAGAAATAGAATGAGATTCAACTCTATCTACCGAACTCCCCTCGACCCGGGCGGTGCGTGACCCCGGCCGAGTTTTCACTCTCAGAACGAGATATACATGATAGTAATAGAGGAGGCGTAAGCCTTACAAAATGCAATTAAAACATTCCACCCATTGTCCGGAAATAACTGTCCACACTGGAATGTTTCATGAAAGTCTCACAGAGTAATTCGGCCACAAGATTTAGGTTAAAAATGGTTAAATTTCACCTGGTTTGGAGGGTGTATGTTGAGGGCTCTGTAGTGTGTGTCCAGTCCATCCTTCCGGCTGACATAGCTGACGAAGGTTTTAAAATTACATCGTCGGAGGCAGTTGTTCGGCCATCCTTCCAGAGCGGGGGCAGATTCCCGGCTACCTCGGAAACCCTGCACAATTATATCTGGGATTACTCATAAGTTCATGAAACACACACCACCACATTTACCCACTGACATAGCATGGACTGTCCGGTTTATAAACTCGAAAAATTGCCTAAGTCAAGAATCCCATTGAATGTGGTAAATCACTTCAAAAAATAACTCCATTGAATATGTTAATATAGAATATGTCTAAATATAGTCACTCCATAATAATGATAATTTTAATTAACCTTTATGCAAAAGTTTTCATGACGCACTTACAGGAATTGGCAACTTTTAACAAGTCCGTGACATATACAGATATCAGAAAATTACTGACTTACGCCCCATCTTAGTTTAGTTAATTTAGTCGAAGCATTACTAGATTAATATAAAACATAATTATATCCTTAACGTTACAATCAATTAACCAGGGTTGAGATAAAGCATACATAAAACTAATTATAACCTGAAACTCGCCATGTGCTAAAGGATTCACTGCAATGTATATCTTAACGCATCCACTTTAATATTAAATAAAACCAATTTGTTTTTATAAATAATTAAAATACATATTTTAATGGACTTACCGGAGGTCACGTAGCTTTCTACTTATTCATAGAAGAAGCTGGGAGACGAAAACTGTTCAATCTACTCTGCCAGCCGGGGACCAGAATGTGAGGCGCTGATAGCTAAAGTCGAACTGAATAAACCGGCTGTTGAAAAAACCGTGCGTAACATAGATAGGGCGCGCGCGAGTCGGGCGGACACGGGGCAATACAGCATGACAAAGTCCAACTGACCGTACCAAAGGACAACTTCTGTCGCGTCGACAAATACGTAAATACTTTAATTAATCACCATATAGACATCGGAACATCGCCGCGTTTTCCAAAACGCGGCACAAATTCACATACTTTAGCACTGCAGTACTTCCTCATGTAGATTTGGTGCAACATATGTTCTTAAACGGAGGTGAGACATGGACATTAGGAAAAAGGAATAAGAAACACTGTAAGGTTTGTAAAGGTACAATGAATACAATGGCTAGGTCAACAAGAGCAGATAGATGACCAGTGTATGCCTAAAGAAAATACAGAGGGTGGAAGTCTATAAAAGCAGAAAGAGGGGCTGACCTAGGATAAGATGATTGGATGATGTGCTGGAAGATATACGAAGAACAGATGTGAGGGGTTACGCTGAGATGACATTGGATAGGAGAGATTGGAGAAGATTGGTGTTGGAAGCCAGCGCCCACGTTGAGCTGTAGTGATAAAGAATAAGATGTGTCCATAAACAAACATTTTCAATAATGGATTCAATAATTAAGATAATATACCATTATAAACCAATTGGTGCGTAAGAAAATAGTTTGATCATGCTTACTGATTATCAGATTAATCCAGAATTGAACAAATTATGAAAAAATATGCAGATTCAAAACGTATGGTAGTTTTCAATAAAAAAATTCTTGTGTGCGTAATATAATCTGTTATTTATAAATTTATGAAATTTAAAAAAAAAATTATTTCAGAATTGTAGTTGTGTAAGAATAAAACAAAATATTTGTGTGTCTATTATTATTTTTTATATATACTTTACGAAGTTTGTGTATGGCCTTATTTGAAATTTAATAGCTTCGGGTAGTCTAAACACCAGTGTTGAATGTAAAAAGTTGTCAGCTTGGCTTGTGGTTTTCCATAACAGTTACAGTAGTGTTGTAGGTTTTCAAAAATAGAAAGAAGCAAACAGGAAATAGAGAATATTGAAAAGTAAAGCTATAACAAAATGTTTAAAAGTAGTAGTTTATAATTAGACTAGGCTTTAATGTCACTAAAAATAGTTTAATGTTTGCTTAGATGTCCATAATTTATCCAGTTGTTCTATATAAAATATATATAAGAAATAATTTCCTCATGTGGCATGGCTAATTTTCACAGTGGCTCATGGTCCCAAACAGTTCGGCCACCACTGTTGTACCTGACATTAACAAACGTATTTATTGTGTGTGTGTGTGTGTGTGTGTGTGTGTGTGTGTGTGTGTGTGTGTGTGTGTGTGTGTGTGTGTGTGTGTGTGTGTGTGTGTGTGTGTGTGTGTGTGTGTGTGTGTGTGTGTGTGTGTGTGTGTGTGTGTGTGTGTGTGTGTGTGTTAAACATATTTTGTATTGTTAGCAAGGCTGTGAACTAGCTCCATGTTTTGATATTTAAACATGAATACGATATTTAAGTCCACCTGTTACGATACTCATCTTTTATTTATATTAAAAAAGTTGGCAAGCTTACTTAGTCAGTTCTCTCTTACCCCGTTTCCTTTTCTCTGACAAGTAAAGATTAATAATTTATTTCTAATGTCTTTATTCTTTTATCAGTCTCTTTTTATGGAACTGTGTACTCACTGTGTTTGCCAACATCAATTTCTCATATATGAAACATATTACAGCTACAGGTGCATATCATTATATCATTGTATAAGTGCTATTTGTATATTGTTTCTTTTTTTTTTAAATATCTTCTAATAGTTCTATTATGGCAGGGACTTATTTATTTTTTGTTCTGTGTAGAACGTCTATTACAACATGACTTGGTAAAAATGTAATTTCAGTAACCACATTCAAGTAGAGTTGCGAGACTAGTTATGTAACATTAGCTGTCTGTATCTATGGTTAGTGGGCTAATTTGTGGTTCAGTTCAGAATGTTTAATAGTGACACTTTTTCAGTCCCAAGTTTTTGTTCTGGTAATTGTAGATAATTTTGAATGAAGTGAATTAATCTTACGTTTGTCCAACAACGATTGTGCAATGTATGGAGCACTTACGTTTGAATGCCAAAAGTAGTTTCCAATTATTTTCACACTGCCTTCACCGAAGTTCAGTATTCAACACAAATCACAATATTGAATGTGTCAACACACCCACGTCCCCAACCATAATGTCCACCATTGTTTTCTCATTGGATGTCACTTCAATCTGGAACAGATTTCTCATGATTTCTAACATTCTTTGGTAAGGATATGATTATAATGCACTTTTCCATATGAACCTGTATCATTTAAGCATTGCTGCGTCTCATAACCAACTAAATATAAAGTGGCAAACATTTGGATAATCCCACCAACTTCCCAGTACTACCACTTCAACCATACTATGCTGTATAGTTAAATGTGGACAAATTTTAATTCATATTTGTACCCACCTTATTCAAAGTGATCACTTCAACAAGAGTGATCATGTTATGTGCTGAAAAATATTAACACACTATGCACTGAAACATATAACTTTCCATTGCGCTTTGATAACAGAATTTTCGTGTTTTATATGGTAAACTATTAAAATGTGGTTTCTTATTTTAGAATGTTATTTATAAAATATTTAATACTGATTAGCAAATGTCATAGTACAGTAATGTGTACAATGTTTCACTAATTTTTCAGGTTCCAGCACCCGATTTCAGTGGACGTAAAGAAATTCTAACAATGTACCTAACTCAAATCCGCAGCGCAGGAGTAGATGTAGATGTTCTGGCAAGAGGCACAACAGGTTTTACGGGTGCAGATCTGGAGAACATGGTTAACCAAGCTGCACTGAGAGCTGCCATTGACGGTGCCGATTCTGTTACTATGAAATATTTGGAAAATGCTAGAGACAAAGTGCTCATGGGTTAGTATATATTTCTATATATGTCCCCAAATTATATGTTCATATAGTGTATATTGACTAAAGGATTGTTTGTCCATTGGTTGAGTTATTAATTAGACTGTGACATTGTTGATTTTATAATGATGTAAAATGTATATCTCAGTCAGCACTATGTATTCATTTTTGTTATTGTTGTTGAAATATTTCGTTATATGATGTGCACACTATTGATTGAACTTAAAATGTTGTATCTAATTGATAGATCTGTGTAACGCTGTAATTTATGGTTTTCTTCTTAGATATGTTGGTCATTTTGCCAGATAACCCTGCAAACATGTTTCTGTGTACACATTGTGTTAGTAGTAATGTATAACTTCTAAAAATGGGATATTACAGAGTTACATAATGAAATGGAATAATCTTACATGCATTACATAAAAATACTGAAACGAAAGTGGGTAACAATGAAATAATTGTGTAACCTATGTGATAGTCACTAACACTGACATGTTGAAGCTAAGACATGAATATGTGAGACAATTGAATTTATTTCAATTAATAAAATCGAGTCCCTAGTTCGGGGGCCACTGAGACTATACGTTTTTCTGCCAATAATAAAATCTATTGCATTTATCAAAATTTTAATTTTTCTTACCTTTGTTCTACGTCCAGGGTCGTATAGACGAAAACAGTTGCAGAGGGGTTATTTGGGTTGTGTTGCTAAAGAATTACGCTTACACATGGCTTTCATTAAATAATCATCTCATTTATTACTCATTCAAAATTTCTAGTCCTCCTTTACTTCTCTTTCTCTTACTCTTTCTTTTTAACTGTTAACTATTGAAACATTTATCAAATAAATTTACTAAATCATAAAACAAAAAATTACTTATCCAACTATATTACATGTTAATAAGGCAAGCCAGTACTTGGACATATTCTCATTTTCTTTTACATAATGATAACCCCATTTACTGAGCGCTTTTAGTATTTCAATTATTTGAAAAGGTAGTTGATTAATTTATTTATATTGTAACAATTTAATTTTCTGTGTAATTTAAGTTACATTTTTTCCAGTCTCCAGATCGCTATTATGATTAACTTAAGAATGTTTTACCTTGTATAATCCACTATGCGATCTCAGTTTTTTACATACAACATGTTTCAGGGACTAAATCCCCATCTTCAGGTACAGTAAAAAATTTTATTATTCCCCTAATACATAGGGGTCGTCGAAATGATTAAAATGTTTATACATAAAAACGCACGCACAAAAATCACTGAATAAATTAACATATAACACAAACACATGAACACGTTAAAAGCGACTCAGTGCACCGGTCGACCTCCGATCGTCAACTAGCCCGTGTTCGCGCTTCATTGCTTATCATCAACGCGGTATCATATAATTTATTGGATTTAAATGATAGCTGATCGTTGAGTAACTGCTCTTTATTTACTTTGGATGCCTTGTATATTTCAAACTCTTATAAAGCATTCATAAAGCATTAAAAAGAAACAACCATTTCGGTTTTAAAATATACCGAAAACCTACCACAACAGACATAGTTATAAATGCTAAATCGAATCATCCATACACACAAAAAATGGCGGCATTTAATGCACTAGCACATAGACTAATAAGCGTACCAATGAATACGGAGGATTATAAGGAAGAATATAACATAATAAAACACATAGCCTTGAAAAATGGATATAACACAGAAATTGTGGATAAAATGATACATAAACAATTACGGAAAATAAATGGTGACAATAATAAAGTTAAAAATACAACACAATATGTCTCAGCATTATATACGAACATACTCCCCAACATAATAAAAAATGAATTTAAAAAATTATATATAAATGTTTCATTCAAGACCATAAATAATCTAAAAAATATATTTAAGCCACGAAAACCAATAACTTTGGAGGAATGTTCAGGAGTATATAGAATCCAGTGCAGTGAGTGCGATAAGTTCTATATCGGACAAACGGGGAGGAAATTTATTGAGAGATTTAAAGAACACCTACCAAAAAAGAAACCCCAAACCACCTCATCAAATTACGCACTCCACCTAATAAACGAAAACCATAATTTTCGTTAATAAACGGATTCAAAGAGAACATGGAGCCGATACATGTTTGTAATAAAGGTCATTTCCTGAATGCTTTAGAAGAGTTTGAAATATACAAGGCATCCAAAGTAAATAAAGAGCAGTTACTCAACGATCAGCTATCATTTAAATCCAATAAATTATATGATACCGCGTTGATGATAAGCAATGAAGCACGAACACGGGCTAGTTGACGATCAGAGGTCGACCGGTGCACTGAGTCGCTTTTAACGTGTTCATGTGTTTGTGTTATATGTTAATTTATTCAGTGATTTTTGTGCGTGCGTTTTTATGTATAAACATTTTAATCATTTCGACGACCCCTATGTATTAGGGGAATAATAAAAAATTTTTTACTGTACCTGAAGATGGGGATTTAGTCCCTGAAACATGTTGTATGTAAAAAACTGAGATCGCATAGTGGATTATACAAGGTAAAAAATTCTTAAGTTAATTTAAGTTGTACATTAATTTAACTCATACACTTTATATAACATTACTAACAACGTGTATGTATAATTGGAGTTCAGGTGTAATTATAATAAGAGTAGTCCTTTTAGGAATCGTAATATGTTTTCATTTATTACATCAGACGAACATAATAAAAATAATAATATAATAGTAATATTTACTTCGCCATAAGAAATTCATTATCTATCGTTTCAGTGTTTCTTTGATTGCCGTACATTCATCATAAAAATATATTTTATCTCTTATGTCTTATATTATCAATTCTATATAAAACATTTCTTATTCATAATATAAATTCTCAGCTACTCAGTCTGAATGTGTGCTTTATAATTGGTAATATTTACCTTCTTATTCTTTACTTGACATACCTTTTACGGCTTTATAATCATTTTAACAAAACTAATTGATTTTTGTCAATTACTTTACTTTATGTGCTTTCAATAAAAAAAATTTAACTTATTAAATCAATGATTAATACTCCAAGTAAGGATTTACATGATAACTTTCAATCTTTTTTACACAATTAATAAAAGACATAAATGTATTTTTTACATAAACTCTTACCTTCTCGGGGTCCAGGATCCGGTTACACGAACTCACAGTCTGTAAGAGAGGTTACTGGGTTCGTTACTTATTAAACCGCTCTTTGACTATATTAATCAGCTCTGTTTATTATTCGATTTCAACATTTGTCTTAATTTTCTTTTAAATTTACTTAGTATTCATTTTCTTCTCAAAACTATTACTGTTTATCTTAATTACTTTCTCTTCGAAAATACAAAACCAACATTTAGGCTACTTGAACATGGTAAACATTCTAAGAACTACTTCCAAACCTTAACGTAAAAAATTAATTATATTATAGGAAGGCAACCCAGCATCTTACTAATTTTCTTGCTCTTTCACACTCACATTTATAAGTTACATTTTTATATTATAAAGCGCTTTTGTAAAATTTCTTTCTTTTATATATTTACTGGTTTATGATATTGTTACTTGGCCGTCGGCGTCTCCAATCACGTGTCGCACTCCGTATGTTTTAGTCGGTTCAAACTGTTCACTATATTTTTTTTTTTTTTGTCACACAGTCGAATTAGTCAAATTTAATTGTTAACTTTTATGTCGTACATTTCTTTCCAATTTATATCACTTTAAATTATACTTTTTAACACATTTTGAAGATTTTTAAAAGGTTTTCGGCTCGCGAGCCTTTATGCTGAACCGGCCGAAGCCGCAGCCATAAGCAGACAGACCGACGCTCCACACCACGCGTCCAAGATGGCCAAACCTTCTTCATGCTGACCAACTTGCTCTGTGATTGGCTAAAAGGGCATCACGTCACACAGTAAGTTGTTTCCTTTCTGAGAGCGAGTCTACCGTAGTTGGCCGAGCAACATACGACCTGGGGCTCGCTAAAAAGGTCGTGAGTATTCAAATGTGCGAGCAAGCATGTGCGTGCTTTGACACATTCCAGAGCACCTGAAAACGGTGCTTGTTGACAAATTTTCTGGACAAACGTGCAGATGGGCGTTCCCTACAGGAATGTCTATTGTTAAAGACTGAGGCCCTGTGTGGGTACTCCTGTGCATTGCATTCACAATTAAATTAAAACCTATCGCCTAATTCTGTCCCGTTACAATACCCCCCCCCCAATGAGAGGTTTTCTGCCGAAGCAGAAAAACTTTCATTGCTAACCCTAAGAGGATCAGCGAGGATATGGTGCCAACAAACCCCTTTAATTCTTTAACACATCCTGGGTAATCTACCCCCCTAGCTCGGCGACTATGGCTGCATCTGCCCGACACTACTGGACTTCTTTGTTCGAGATCCCAACACCGTAAAGTCGGACAGGCACTCACCACAGTACCACCTAATCGTGTAACATTCCAAATAAAATCAACAACTAGCCTTATACCATACCAGATCCTCAACCGATATATCTCCCCTTACATACATACTGGATTGCCTTTAGCAAGTACTGGGTGCGTACTCATATTCATTACTACATTAAACACACTATCTCCACATTAATTATTGATATAAAATGCACATAAATATTTTATATTTGCTTCTAAACAAAATTCATTCCCATTTATCAACTTTTATTTGTTTGCTTGACGTTACTGTTTCAAATCAAATTAAATTATTTAAATTGTGTTCAAATAGTGAAATAAATCTAAGTCCCTTATCAAAGATTCACATTGAAATTAATTTACATCATCTTTTTCAATTAATTAATTTAATCATAATTTTCAAAATTCCAAAACCCCTTAAATGAACTTACTTTATAACTCCTTTTAACTAGATGCTAACAATCATAATAAACAAAATAAAACAAACAACTTATCTCTATCATAAATTCCATTACCACTACATTTGGTTATAAAACATATAATATGAACACTATTAATCAGTTAGTACGTTATCACTACGCACAATCATCAGTATATTGTGAACACTAAAACACAACACCATCTGTACTTCAAAAAATTAAAAATCCTTTTATTTTTTTTTTCAATAATTAAATAAATTTAAATTCCAGAAACATATATTCTGATAATTAATAAAAAGAAAAAATATTAAATAAAATTACATTGATTACTAAAAGAACATATGACTTGCTTGTATTGAACCTTATACAGTCCACACCAGTTCACTTGAACTGATACCTCATTGTCAGGTGAATGACCTTACCCTAGGCACACTACATACAAATAACACAAATACACAACATTATTCAGTTTAACTCATATAATGTTCTTGATGATCATACAATCATTACAACATAAAGTCTAATACTTAAAATCAGTTGTTCTCATAAGTGAATATTCATCACTAATCATTGAATCATAGCTATAGTAACCATTACTGAACAGGAACTGGGTCATCAACCACCAACTCTCTCTTTAGAGCAAGTGAAATTGATTGTCCCGCTGTTCCAGTGGTCGTTACCTCTCACTGATTTCTCAGCTACTCCTCCTACTTCATCATTTTCTTAATTCCCCCCTTTGTACCCAGTTACAATTAGGTAACCACCCGCCGGATAAACCGGATCGAACATTTGCCTTATGCACAGATGTGTTATCTGTGCCCCTGGCTTGTAACGGCCAACTCCTTTTCCACACACACTATTGTTTCCTGATGGTGGACTGTAGCGTCCATTTGCATCCCCAAGAACTGAAGTTTATATAGGGTATAGACGCTGCCTATACTGTTCTTGGTTCAGTGTTATAAAAAATTCGGCATTACTGATATCCGAGGACAACTGTAATCCTACTAAATATTATTTATACACCCTTAACACGCCACTACCAACCCCTACGAAGGTAGCCGCTGTTCCATAGTTTGGTGATTCCCCTGAGTTTACCCCCCGGTTAATTTCTAAATTCACCAATTTTGAAAATAATAACATGTATGGCTCGGATACAATCTGCCTAACCATACTTGCTACCAATAATCCAAATCCACGGTCAGGGTTCGGTGACTCCGTGACCGCCCAAAAGTGGGGAATCACAAGTAAAACATACATATATATATATATATAATTATGTGATATACAATACACTTACATGTTTAGATTCCTACACACATACATAGTAAACATAATACAACATAAACATTCATAAATAACATGAACCTCATTTCATTAAAATAAACATCTCATTTGCATCTGAATAAAATTACAAACATTTCAATTTTAGGTTTAGTTTCAAATTCTATTAACTCTTTACCTTGTTGCATTTTATTATTACATTTCAATTATAAATTTCTATTAATCATTTTCATCATCAATTGGTTTGGGTGATTCTCAGTTATCCACAATGATCTAATTTATCGAATGTGCATTTAAATATAACTGGACAGTAATGTTGGTATTTAATGTGGGAATTGTATAATCGAAAGGTTGGCTAGTCTGTTCATAGTCCAACTATGCTCGCTTCGGCGAACATGACGTTACAGTGCTCCGAGCGTCCGAACGCAGCAGACGTGATCTACGCTTGTTGCTTCGGCTGTCATTCTAATTATTTTCATCACGACTTATTATGTAGGCCTTAGGCCCTAAAACATTTCATTTGTTTAGCTTTAAGTGATGCGCAATTGCGCCTCACTTCTATAATGTAGCATTTTTTGACCTAATGTGATTTTCCAGACTTCATGATGCGTACAAGGCTTAGCTAACCTTTCAAATTCTAAATTAAATTGTAACATTTATGCATAATAAATGTATTAAATTACAGTCCGCTTACTCATCATTATTTTCTCCATCCTGGCAAATTTAATTCCACTACAATATTAATTTTCAAACATTAATGCTTAACATTTTTTTGGTCACTCCGCGCCTGGATTCATCATTTTAACTTTCTTTCACAACTTTATACCCTACCGAGCGGCTTCTCATCATTTTTTTACTTCAATTTCTGGCAATCACGGGCGATTCAGTATGTTCGCTGATCCGACCGTGTCGGGATTTATTCAACATTCCTTTTGTCGTCGTCATAGAGCTTCATAGACAACACCAGTACATAAAAATCACGTGTTAACGCCTACACGCCAGGTTTGAGCAGTTCCAAGTTGAGAGCAGTCATCCATCCAGTCCGTGCGTGTCTACCATCTGCTAACACGGCCTCAACGCTGCAAGACATCTCACCGAAGGTACGACATCAACGCCATCAGTAAAAGGTGCTGATACTTTTCAATATCTTGATATTATAAAATATATCAAAACATGGTTGAACTGATTCTACGGTTACTGTATTCACTGTTTACTGTCGGGCGCCATCTTTGTTACCAACTACGTACAAAGAAAAAATATATGTTCTAACCATGTTGAGGGTTCTTTTTTAGGCGAACAGGAGATCAGAATCGGTTGTTCAAAATTAAAGAAAACTTTATTTGTTTCCCATGAATGGAGTTTTATTGACATTTTTTACTATAATTTTTTATTGTTAACAAACTACCTCCTGCCATCCTCTCTCTCTCTATAAATTCACATTTACGAAAGTTATTGATTATATAATCATTCTGCTACAATGAGAATTAAAACATGGTATATAAATTCCAAACAAACTTCAAGACATTAAATATGAATTAAAATACAAACAACACAAACCAGCCTTCTTTGTCTACATACTTTCTCACGCACACACACACACACAATTATTTTATGATTTAAGAGCTCTTATTTTATATTTTATTAAAAATTTGTTTCCCCATTCTGCCAGTAATTTTGAAAAACCCTTGTTAAAATCTTATGGATACGTGGCTACTTAGCTGAATTTGAAGCCGATTATTATTCCTGAAGCCGTCACATGGTTTTACGTGCGCACTTTACTTCACTCCATGATTATCGAACTGTTATTACACTTTTAATACGAAATTTTGACTTTAGTTCATGTTTTAAAATATAATATTCACATTTTGTGGTTTTGCGGGCGCGTCGGCAAACACACGATAACTTCGCCCGAAAACCGGCTAGAGCCGGGCAGACGCGACAGTGGTTTTTTGCGTCTGTCTCTAGTAGATGTTGATTTCCGACTGACTTTGTTCTGTTGTGTCACAATGTTGCTGGCGTGACACACCCAGGATAGGCTCTGACGAACCGATGACACACAGTTGTTATGTAAGTTGCTGACGCAACACATCGCCTGATGTCTGGTTGCATAATTAGTTTACAGATTTAGTTACATAACGTGTTTACGTTTTTCGTGTTCGTCATTGTCCTTGAACTGACTTTGGTACATTTGCAGTTATTAAAACGGTCCACACAATTATTAAACAATTCATACAGTCAACAGCAGTGCAGCCACGTTGCGATCGCTTCCACATAACAAATTTACCTCTCGGTCATAAAATTTTTCTATCACTCAACAAGTTAATTATTATTTATGAAAAAATACAAATTATATCATTACCCCAGGTATGCCCAAAAATGCCCCGCTACAATACCCCCTCAATGAGATATTTTATGTCGAAGCATAAAAAATCTCATTGACACATTCATACTTGCTAAAGGGATCAGCCAGGATATGTCGCCACAACCCCCTGTATGGTTTACAAAAAAGAATAATCAACTCACCCTTGGTCCGGTGACTGTGACCGCATCTGCATGACAATACTGGACTTCTCTCTCGAGATCCCAACACCGTAGAGTCAGACAGATACTCCACGCCCCTGCTCTGACGCGCAGGCCAGCTCAGGTCCGCCGCCACAGCATCACCAAACACTGAAACAACAAATCAAAATATCAAATAGTGGCCTTCTACAACACCATATCCCCAACTGATCTGTTCCCCCCTAGCGGTGCTGGTTTGCGCTAAGAAGCACTGGTTTTGTTTTTCATTTATCGCTAACCTGTATATATCAGAATACCTAACATAACCTAACATAAGAAAACACAGCACATTAGTAATTCATTTTAAAATAAACAACTTACAATTAAAATGTTACACACTTTATATCATTAAATTGGCATATAAAATCAAAAAACTACTTTTAAACTTGATTTACTCTTATTCATTCGTTTCTCAAAATTACAAAAATTTTTTTTTTTTTTTTTTTTTTCAATTATGGCCATCATTATTTTATTTCATTACTTTGGGTGATTCTACGTTATTCCTTATAATTTACTTTATCCACTTGGCATTTACTCATAATCTTACCCCTTTTATTACTCTAACGTTCCCTTACAAAATCTTTAACTAGTATGACACCCCACTATCAAAAATCGACTAACCCTTCTCTACCTTTAACTACTTACTATTTTAACTCCAATCGCCACCTTCTACTCTTATATAAAAAAAATACTCTCTAACCCTTTGTACATAGGATACGTGCTTTTTTATGACAAAAAAGCTCAATTCCCGTTCTCTGGCCCCTGGATTTTTACCTAAGGCGGCCCCTTCCCACTAAAACTATACCAAATCCCGTCCCAACCCTTATGTTGCGGACTCCCACATTACACTACCCCTACTACAAAATTGCCATCCCCAAAAAATCTCAATCTCATAACCTCACTACCATTACAACAACTTAACATCAACAAAATAAACAACAATATATCACTCAAAACTCTACATAAACTCTCCATTTCTACTGTGTCTCCACTTATACTTCTCAAAATTCTGTAGCATACGTTAACTCAAAACAACATTGCATTATTTTCATTTCCACTATTACTTTAACTCTTACTTCGATTTGGACAGATCTATGTCCCACAAAATTCAACTTGAACTGATTCAAACATTTTATTCAAACAATTACTATCACCCACTTCTATCTTTTACAACCCATTGAAAATTTTACCTATTACAACTATTTTTCATTTTATTTTAAAATCTATAAACACATTGAAAACATATTATCATATTTTTATAATTCTTATTCCTAACATACTAAATGCAATCAACACAATAAGACATAATAAACACAATATAGGAAGTATTTAGTGCATCTATTTTTTTTTAAATTCAAACAAAATTATTGAGTAGCAAATCATCATTATTAATTAAAATATAGCGAAATTTTAATACGTTATCCCCTTGGATAACCTCCCAGCCACACACACTATTTATAATACATTACATAACATAATACACAAATATACATTGAACAAACAATTCTCTTTTAACTAATTTATCTAAAAATTTATAAACATTATTATTTAAAATTTTCATTAACTCTTTTTATTATTCATCATTATGAATTTATCCTGTGTTGCAATCAGATTTTCAAAATTGCTTAAAATTTATTATTAACATATATTTTTAATCATTATGTTCCACAAAATTCCACAAAATAAACCATTTAACATTTATTTATTTATTCATGATTATTAAATTAAAATCTCATCACACAATTTACATTCATTATAAGATTCAAACACATAACATTCAATCACAATATCTAAAGATCTCAAATTATTTACTTCTATTGATTACTAAAATTGAATATTCATTTGATTATTAAAATAACATATCTCAATTATTATCAACATTCTACAAATCATTAACTATTGTCTTCATAATTATTTTGTTATTTAATTGGAATGCCAAAATATTAATAATATTATTATTATTAACACAACATTTTCTAAAACATATACACATTACTTTTCTAACATTTCACAATACACACAAATGAATTCAATATTATTTACAAAATATGCGTCAAAACTGTTCAAGTGTATCTCACTTCAGATGTCCAAATCAGCAAGGTCATTACCAAAAATTTACAATATTTAAAAATGTCCCAACACTGATCTTTTAGCTCATCCTCCATCGTCATATATATATCTAGTGTATTTGTAACATTCATCATTTTTATCAACATACAAATTATTATAATTGTTACTATCATAATAACTCATCAATTCTGTTTCATCCATTATACCACTATAAATCTTGTTACCATAAGTTAGGATTGTCCAGTCTATATCAGTGTTATTTGTTAACGTCAGGTAAATTATTTTCTCATTTTTGTATTCCTCAACTACTACGTCAGGTAATTCATTATAGTCAGGTAGGATATTATCAAAACTATTCTCTGTCTCTCTTTCAACAGTTACGTATTTCACATGATTCATCGTCACCCCTTCTAGTAATTTTCTCAATTCATCATACTTTCTTTCTAACTTATATATTTCTATTTCATTCTCAACATATAACTCTCTTTCTTCATAGCACCACATCACACTCTCACAATTATTACGGACAGAGGGTACAACATTATACAACATTACTTCATTTAACAATAAGGGTCTCTTGCCCTGAAAAAACAACATTAAATCATCATCATCATTATAAACAATAAGGGGAAAATTTGCCCTCTGTCCCCATTCAATTACTACATTATTTTTCCACTCTCTTTCTATTTCATAAACACTCATTAACATTTCATTATCGCATTCTAAAACTTCATCAGTACTCTTTGTTATTATATTTTCATCATTTGCTTCTACATTATTCTTCACCCCCACTATACTTTCAAAATTGTCTACTATTTCGTCATTTTTACATTTTGTCTTACTTAAAACATTGTCACCTAATTTCTCGAACTTCTGTTCTAACTTATTTAAACTGTTTCTTATTGTTTCGTTAGTGCTTTCTAAATGTTTATTAATTTCTCTAATTTCACTTTTTAATTCATCAAATTTGTTATTGATTATTAAATTTTGCGTATTGAATTTATCGTCAGAATCGCTCTTTTGTTCTTTAAATTTTAACTCTAACATCGCCTGCTGCTTGTCTGAACTCTCTTTCATACTGCACACCATGCTACATAAATATTTCATCATATCATTGTTATCTGAGTTTTTATCCTGAATTGGCGTTGAATGAATTCCTTCATCCATAATTCTTAATTCTATTTCACTTGAATTGTAATTTATTTGACTTTCAGTTTGACTATCAGATAAACTAACATCATTATTATCTGCCATTTTTCTTAAAATTTTTTATATATATTTCTTAGCAAAATATTATTTTGTCATACATAATTATTATTGAGAAAAGAAAAAAAATGTTCTGCTCACTCATGCTACAAAACATGACATAACCTTATTCTATACGTCTATTTTACGTACGAGAAAAAAAATTTATTTTTTACCTCAACAACCATTCTGTTCTCCCCGTAGGCTTATATTTATATAATTATATTATATAAATCGTCCCTACGTTCGGAAGCCATTGATACTTTTCAATATCTTGATATTATAAAATATATCAAAACATGGTTGAACTGATTCTACGGTTACTGTATTCACTGTTTACTGTCGGGCGCCATCTTTGTTACCAACTACGCACAAAGAAAAAATATATGTTCTAACCATGTTGAGGGTTCTTTTTTAGGCGAACAGGAGATCAGAATCGGTTGTTCAAAATTAAAGAAAACTTTATTTTTCCCATGAATACCTCCTGCCATCCTCTCTCTCTCTATAAATTCACATTTACGAAAGTTATTGATTATATAATCATTCTGCTACAATGAGAATTAAAACATGGTATATAAATTCCAAACAAACTTCAAGACATTAAATATGAATTAAAATACAAACAACACAAACCAGCCTTCTTTGTCTACATACTTTCTCACGCACACACACACACACACAATTATTTTATGATTTAAGAGCTCTTATTTTATATTTTATTAAAAATTTGTTTCCCCATTCTGCCAGTAATTTTGAAAAACCCTTGTTAAAATCTTATGGATACGTGGCTACTTAGCTGAATTTGAAGCCGATTATTATTCCTGAAGCCGTCACATGGTTTTACGTGCGCACTTTACTTCACTCCATGATTATCGAACTGTTATTACACTTTTAATACGAAATTTTGACTTTAGTTCATGTTTTAAAATATAATATTCACATTTTGTGGTTTTGCGGGCGCGTCGGCAAACACACGATAACTTCGCCCGAAAACCGGCTAGAGCCGGGCAGACGCGACAGTGGTTTTTTGCGTCTGTCTCTAGTAGATGTTGATTTCCGACTGACTTTGTTCTGTTGTGTCACAATGTTGCTGGCGTGACACACCCAGGATAGGCTCTGACGAACCGATGACACACAGTTGTTATGTAAGTTGCTGACGCAACACATCGCCTGATGTCTGGTTGCATAATTAGTTTACAGATTTAGTTACATAACGTGTTTACGTTTTTCGTGTTCGTCATTGTCCTTGAACTGACTTTGGTACATTTGCAGTTATTAAAACGGTCCACACAATTATTAAACAATTCATACAGTCAACAGCAGTGCAGCCACGTTGCGATCGCTTCCACATAACAAATTTACCTCTCGGTCATAAAATTTTTCTATCACTCAACAAGTTAATTATTATTTATGAAAAAATACAAATTATGTCATTACCCCAGGTATGCCCAAAAATGCCCCGCTACAGTGCGTAAAATGACGGAAGGAAGCTTAAGAGTGTTGGTTAGAAAGAGAGGCGGCTTAAAGTCTGCCATAGTGAGAATCAATTCCGCAGTACTTAATTTTGATAAAAATAGTAATACCAAACATTTTCTAACTGTGAGACTAGAAAGTTTAAAGAGTTTAGCAATAAAATATGATGAGGTCCAGTCTGAGATCGAATTAATTTCTAAAGACATAAATGCTGCCCAAGAGGACAGAGTTGAGGTTGAAGAGCTCTTATATTCAACCGAGGCTAACATCTTACAACTAATAGACACTTTCAACATCCAGACTGAATCTCAAACATTAAGCACTAACATTCAATTAAAACCTATAAGTTTGCCCTGCTTCACAGGCAACATTCTCGAATGGCAGCACTTTTACTCGATATTTCTAGACTTGGTACATGCTAGAGCTGACTTAACTTCAGTGCAAAAATTACATTACTTATATTCATCGCTCAAAAATGAACCACTAGATTTAATCAAGGCTTTGCCTATTTGTAATGAAAACTATTGAATAGCGTTAAGTTTGCTGTCCGCTAGATATGACAATAAATTCATATTAGCTAAATATTACATTCAAAATTTATTAGAAGTGAAGTCTACAACCAAGGACTCTGTACAGAGCCTAGCAGAATTTATAAATACAATAACGTCTTCTGTCAATTCTCTGACAGCCATGCAATTGTCAGTGGATTCATTTGAACTCATTACTATACAGCTATTGTCAACAAAACTTGATCATTCCACATTTAAATTATGGAAAGAATCTATAGATTCTGAAAATCTTCCTAATTTTCAGAGTTTTATACAGTTTCTAAATGCCCGTAGACAATTATTAGAAAACACGTTACCGATAGAAGCTGGACAGCAGCTTAACAAACCAATTTTAAAATTTAATAATAAGTCTGAAAAACCTAAGTTACGAAACTCTGCTGGCAGCACTGCATTTAAAAGTTATTATTTTCAAATAATTATTCATGCCCATGCTGCAAGGCAAGTCACCCAATTTATGTGTGACAAATTTCGCGATTTGAGCGTATCGGAATGAGGGCAATTTATATTAAAGCATAAATACTGCACTAATTGTTTAAGACCAGATCATTTTTCACCTAATTGCAAGGTCAAACAATCATGTAAGATCTGTTCCAGACGACACCATACATTGCTTCATATAAATAATGGGTCAAAACAGGGTTTTCTGCCAGCAGTAGTAATTATTGTTCATTTAAATTCCAATCAGCAAACAATGTTGTAGCTTTTTACCTTACCTCGTGACTTATTATTTATTTTTATCAAGTACATAATCATCGTACTTACCACATAATTATGGTATACTGCTCCGGTGCTCATTGTTCACTTGCTCTCATTACTTTTATTTATTGGGTCTAGGTTCGTTATAGGCGAGATTGCGGAAACAGTGTAGTGTGAAATAAAAACTCTATAAGCGTTTTTATACATGAACATTATTTTTACTCAAGCCAATTTTGGATATTTTCCATACAGATTACAATGACGTTATTTTCTACAAAACAAGATGCGTCTACCAATTACTCTTACTACGCTATTTAATATTCAGTGTTTCATTCTTATTTATTTATTCATTTTGGCTTAATATCTTTTTGTCAGTCGTTATTGCAAGTTTACTGATGTTAATAAAAGTACGTTTTCACAAACCAATGTCTACCTTGTAGGCCGGCCTTTCATTCTACCATGCGTTCCCGCACACACACACACACACACACACACACACTACATGTTATTTCATTTTTATTTCTGAGCTCGTGTATATATATATATATTAAAAGGTTGGATAAATTTTGGATTTTAACTTTCCTGCTTGTAGATTAGAAGTTCTTGTAGTCCGGTTTACTCCTGCTATTATTAATTTCGGGCCGAGATCTCACTGTTCAACTGTTCTGTTCTCCTTTTAAGCACTGAATTTAGAATTTACAGTTTCCACTTGTAATTAACTTATTTGCCAGTACAGTATTGTTGACTACTATTGAATTATTCACATTTTAACTAATTTTTACACTTTTAATGGCCATGAAGGCCAGCGGAATTGTACAACTTGTTGCCGCTTGGGCTGATGTCTTCAGAGTGGGCAGACATTGTGTCGTATTATCGACAAGTGGAGGGGATCAATTGTGATCCACGATTCGTCCGTATCAGCTGACGGCATTGTTCTTCGTCATCGTTATGGCGTGTGTCAATATTTGTCATATTATTTTGTTGTGTCGATCGGAATTGCCATTAACTATGTGTGAATTTTCACGTACACCCTCGGCCTTGAGATCGAAACATACGGTGACAACTGTGTCGTGTTTTATGTTTCTCAGGGAACCAACCTTATAATCTTTAATTAATTCAAATTACAATAAAAATGTCTATTTAGGTCAAAGAAATCCTAAGACGGGCTTTTGTCCCGTTACAGTGTTATCTTATCTATAACCGTCGTGTTCGTCATCGACCGCGCTGGTAACAGGCAACTTGCACCAGTTTTATTAGATGCAGGATCTCAGGTTAATTTTTGTACTGCATCATTTGCAAAAAAATTGCAACTTAACTTAACTAAATCTAATATACCAATCTCAGGTATTAATAATGCAACATGTTGCGCTACTAATTTGGTAACAGTTCGTATTGTTTCTCGTTATCAAAGGTTTACTTGTAATGCTCCTTGTGCAGTCTTATGTACGTTGACCCACAAACTTCCAGCACAGTCTTTTGACATAAAACATTTTAATATCCCAGAAAATATTTTCCTTGCTGACCCACATTTTAATGTATCAGCTGACATAGACATACTGTTGGGAGCGCAGTTTTATTTAGACTTGATTCAAGCTAACAAATATGTTCGTGGTCCTAACTTTCCTGTTATACAAGAAACTAAGTTAGGCTATATTCTAGCAGGCAATTTGCCTAAGCACTGTCATTCAAAGGGTCCTGCTGGTTCGTTCTTGGCAAGAAACAACGATGATAAAATTCTAGCATCTCGTGAGAAGTTTTGGGAGACTGAAACCGTCCTTGATAATGCACCCATTATTAACGATTCAGTTTGCGAAGAACATTTTGTTAAGTCTACTCATCGTAATAATGAAGGTAGATTTGTTGTCTCATTGCCATTCGTGTCTGATAATGCCCAGTTGGGTGAGTCCTATGCTACCGCTGAAGCGAGATTTTTAAGTTTAGAATGCAGGTTCAAGCGTGATTCTGAGCTTGCGCGTGAATATGCAAATTTTATTCAGGAATATAGGGATCTTGGCCACATGGCGCTGGTTGACGATTGTTCTGTTAATTCCGAGGTTTCAAATACTTACTATTTGCCTCATCATGCCGTTTTCAAACATTCTAGTTCCACGACGAAGCTTCGCGTCGTTTTTGATGGTTCGGCTAAAACTATCAATGGTCTATCTCTCAATGATATTTTGTTAGTGGGCCCAAATGTCCAACAAGATCTTTTCTCCATTCTTTTGCGATTTCGTATACACAATTATGTTCTAATCGCTGACATCGAGAAGGTGTATCGACAAATTCTAGTGTCTGATAACGATTGTCATTACCAACGTATTCTGTGGTATAATTCTTCGCTTGAACAATTTAAACATTTCGTGCTGCGAACTGTAACATACGGTACTGCTAGCGCTTATTCTTGGCAACTCGCTGCCTTATTCAGATTGGTAAGGATAACGAAGCTTCCTTTCCTGACGCTGCTTCAGCTATAATTAATGATTTTTATGTCGATGATTTGTTGACCGGTGCAGACACCATTTCTAATCTGATCAAGTTAAAATCTGACTTAAGTACGTTGTTGAGTCAATATGGCTTTACTCTACATAAATGGGCATCAAATGAACCAAATGTGGTCACTGAGCATAGCAATTTATCACTTCCATTAAACAAACAAGGCAATGTGCGTACATTGGGCATTCTTTGGAACAACTCTGCAGATTCATTCTTGTTTGACATCAAGTCATTTCTAGTTGAGCCAAGTATTTCTAAGAGGAGAATCCTGTCAATTATAGCGGGTATCTACGACCCATTGGGACTCATTGGTCCAATTGTTTTCCTTTATAAACAGTTTATGTAGCAACTGTGGTTGTGCAATCTTGGTTGGGATGAGCCAATTTCTGAGCAATTATATTCGTATTGGCTTTCATTATGCGATAAGTTGTATTTAATTAGTGAAATTATTGTTCCACGCTCCATACGTAGCAAGTCTGAGACCAAGCTAGTTGAATTACATGGTTTCGCGGATGCCTCTGAAAAGGGTTATGGATGTTGCATTTACATTAGAGTTATTTATCAAGATTTATTGTCCTCTTGTCACCTTTTGTGTTCTAAATCTCGCGTGGCTCCACTACGACAGGTGTCATTACCCCGCAATGAGTTCTGTGCTTGTTTGTTGTTATCGCGACTTCTATTAAAGGTCACCCCTGCTCTCCATTCCTTTGTCAATAGCGTACACCTGTACTCCGACTCCATGGTATCTCTCTATTGGATTCATGCTCAGTCTTCTAGGTGGAAGACTTACGTCGCTAATCGTGTTGCTGAGATTCAGCGTCTCACTGAAACCCACACATGGCATCATATTGTTTCGCAACATAATCCTGCTGACATTATTTCTAGAGGATGTCACCCTGACGTTTTGCGCGATTGTTCGCTTTGGTGGCATGGTCCCGCTTGTCTGTCTCAATCTTCTGAACCCAATCTTTTTTCACCTTTCTCACCTTCTAATGTGCCGCTTCCTGAATGCTCCGTTGAGGAGAAACAAACCCCCAAGCCTTCTCTAATTTCTACCTTACCTATTGATCTCTCTAAGGACTTTTCCTCATTGCACCAGCTGACCCGCGTGTACACTTATTGCTTTCGATTTATCAAAAATGCTAAAATGTCGACTTTCGACATTGCTTTCGACCCCCAAAGGCAGAGAAAATGTCGGGAGTTCTTACCCCTACCGAAATTCATTCTACTCTTAACTTTTTCATAAAGCAATCCCAGTCGATCCATTTCGCTACTGAGCTTAATTGCCTTCGAAGTGGGGCTTCTGTCTCTATTAGGAGTAAAGTGTCTTCTCTGGACCCATTTCTTGATGAGTTTGGCATCATACGTGTCGGCGGATGTCTACAGCAGTCGCAACTACCCTATGATAATAAGCATCATACTGTCTTGCATCCATCGGCTCACATCACTCGCCTTATAATCGAGAGTGAGCATATTCGACTTCTCCACGCTGGTGCTCAACTTGTCCATCATTCACTTCGTCAATGCTGGTGGATCATTAACGCCAAGATAGTGATTCGTTCCATCATTCGTAGATGCGTCAAATGTCTCAGATTTAATACCAAATATCAAGCTCAAAGGCTTGGTGTTTTGCCATCTCGCAGGGTTACTCTTTCCAGGCCGTTTTTATTCTGCGCAGTGGATTATGGTGGTCCCTTCATGATCCGTCATGGCGGGCAGAGATCTAGGACTCTGTCCAAGTCATATGTGTCTTTATTCATTTGCTTAGCCACTAGGGCCATTCATTTGGAATTGGTTTCCGACCTTACGGCCAATGCGTTTATAGCTGCCTTACATCGCTTCATGGCCCGTAGGGGCATACCTAGCCAGTTATATTCTGACAATGGCACGAACTTTAGGAAGGCCCGCAACGTTTTGCATGACCTTTACAATCTCTGGCATAATAAGGATGCCACCTTAACAATCCAATCATTTGCAACTTCTCATGGTATTAAGTGGTCATTCATTCCTCCATCGTCACATCATTTTGGTGGTCTTTGGGAGAGCGGTATAAAAAGTTTGAAGTATCATTTGCGCCGCGTTGTCGGCAAGTCCATACTCACATTCGAGGAGTTTACTACGGTTTTGTCACAGGTAGAGGCTTGTCTAAACTCACGTCCATTATTTGCCGTTTCATCGGATGTAAACGATCCAGTGCCACTTACCCCTGGCCATTTTTTAATCTGTGCACCATTAACGGCAATACCTGATCCTGACTTGTCACACGTTCCCATCTCTCGTCTTGGCCGTTAGCAATTTCTCCAGAAGTTTGTCCAAGCTATTTGGAAATCATGGTCGCGCGACTACCTACACCAATTGCAACAGCGTCACAAATGGAAGTTCGCTAAAGAAAACGTTTCCATTGGTGACCTGGTCCTGCTAAACGAGGATAACTTGCCTCCTTTGGCATGGAAATTTGGGGTAATCACAGCCACATTTCCCGGACCAGACAATTTAATCAGAGTAGTTGACGTTCGTACTCCTGTTGGCACCTTTCGCAGACAATTCACAAGTTATGTTTGGTGCCAGCAAGGGACGAACAGTAAACACTACATCAGTGTAGCTACTTAACACAAGTATTAAGTGTTGTGTTAAGTCATTATATCAATACTATACATGTACATTATTATGTTCTTTCTTTATTGTATTTACTATATTGAGTCAGTTTTACAGGATGTTTTCTTTATATAAATTAAAGGATGTCGTTTATTTTCTTTTAAAAATTAAATGTATGTATTTATCAAACATATGTTAATGTTTCAAGAAGATTATGTTAGTTATATAATCACTTTTATTTTTACCATGAGCTTTAGTTTGTATCTTTTCAATTCAGAAATTGCTTTGTTTTACTTAAGCAAGAGTCAATTTATTTGATATGTAAAGCTTCAATTATTTTATGTATTTTCTTGTATACAACATTTGATTTATGTATTATGTCTATTGGTGTTATTGGTTCTTGTGTTATAGATCTGTTATATAATATTCACATGGATTTGGAGCTATACAAACCATGTATGCATATTTGCTGCACATTTTTTATTGATATTTGTGCATCGCTATTTCACTATTCTATGAATTTTATGTGTTACTTGTAATTGTTCAACACATCCATTACATTTTTGTATGAACACATTTACTGTATTTGTCACTTATACTATTATATACTATTATGCCTTGTATTCATGTATTTTGTAATTATGCAACACACATTTTTCTATGGTATTTTATCATGTATTTTGTAGCTATGTAAAACATATTATTATTACCCGCATCTATTGTCTATGATTATGCACCACGCATATATTTTTACACATATTTTGTATTTGTATTTTATGATCATGTATTGCACATATATTATTATTCATGTTTGTGATTATGACATACATGTTATTACGTTTATATATTTGCAACTATTCAACAATGTATAATCTATTTTCGCATGTCAATTTATTTGTACATTCTTGCAATTGTTTGCTATAGCATGCACTATTTAATTATTATATTACAGCGTTATGCTAAATCTATGTTTTTATATGCATATAACTTTTGTAATAATCTTGTCTATTCATTTTATATTCAATACGATTATGTATAAATCAGCTGGCCTTAACTGGCTTGGACTGTCAATCATGACTTGCATAAAATATTTGCAATTTGTATCAGACACATCAAGGGATGAGTCACCGATTATTCATTATCAAGCATTATCAGATTATTCATTATTCATGTTTTGTATTGTATACATCTCTGCTAATTCATGCTCATGTATAAATCAGTTTGCAAGCCAACTGTGGCCTGTTTAACCTTATCATTATTATTAAGGTTTTATCTCTGAGCAGTTTAATGTTATAATATTAAATATCACTATAGTATTGACGACTCGGAACACTAAGTTTTTTTATAAGTAAAAACGTAAAGTTTTACCTTACAGCCTAAACCGGCTTTCACCTTTAGAAGGCTTCATCAGAGGCTGCCATAGGTAGTGTTGTCCGTCTTGTTGTTGGCGACGGGATTGTTTTTCGAAAGATCGAAGCTGTGTGTGTGTGGTGAGATGTGTTCGAATAATGCGTGCGATTTGAATTGAATTTAAATTATTATTCAAACATTAAACATTTTACTTTATTTAAATTGCATTATAAACTTCATATTTACGTTACATCACTCAATTGAATAAACACATGATTCCTGTCATAGACACTAAATTATAAACATTCATTACGACAAATAGATAATACCCATATGTACTTTCTGATACATTATATAACAACCATATGACTCCAGAACTAAACACATTTCACATTTATTTACTATTTATTTACAAGTCAAATCTCATAAAAATAATTTAAATTCATTATCATAATTCATTTCTACCACATTTAAATCAATTAAATAATTTATTTTAATTCAGTCATTTATTTAAAACACAAGTTATTTTAATTACCTTACTCCCAAAACAATTACAATTCATTTATTACCAACTCTCATTATTTATTTGGTCTGATAAAATATTATTATTATTAACTCAATTTCTACTGCCTACACACATTGTTTACATAAAATACATTTTACAACACAAACCCAATGAATCTCGCTATAAATTTATTTATTTATTTATTTATTTATTTATTTACAATTTTTTGTCATTATTTTTCTTTTTTCCACACCTCATTTCATAATCTAGCCAAGTCATTACCATGAACTAAAATAATAAAATGTTCATTCACTTTTTTGTTTAACCCCCATCGTTGTAAACTAGTCTTACTTTTACATAACAATTATCATCTTTAACTACACTCCTATCGTTATTATGATTTATAAAATAACCCTTGAATAATAATTTATCCCCTCTATCACAAAAATAATGCACCAGATTATTCTCCCCTGTTAACTCATAAAACCCGTTTACTTTGGTATTTTTGGTCCAGTCACGCTTAGTATAATTGGTCAACATCAGGTAAGTCATTTTATCATATTCCTCCACTATATCCATCACATCATAAGGTAAGTGTGTATCATCTACAGTGGTATTATCAAAATAATCGTAAATCCCTACTACAACCATTAAGTATTTCATATCGTCTATTTTCTCCAATTCTAACCTCTCTATCAACTCTTTATAACTTCTACTTATCGTAAACATCTCTATCATTCTCTCTTTCTCTCATAATCACTTTCATCACAATACCTGTCACAACACCACTGACCTACTTCACTCCATTCAAAGGGCACAACAAATTTACTATACTTCTTGGCTCTTCCAAGAATTCCACAAAAAATTAAGGGACTATTTGAAGACACCTTGTCTTCCACACAACTACTGGAGGAAACTCTGTCCTCATAAAACACTTGTGAAAACTCTGTTTCACCATATACTTGGGGAAAATCTGCCCTTTGCCCACCTAACCTCTCTTTACACTCTCTCACAACCTCATCAGCACTCGCTAACAACTCTACCTTACCACAAACTTCATCATCACTATTTGTTTTCACTATATCACTCTTAAATAGCTCGTTTTCACCTATTTTATCACTATTACTTATTAATTCATTTTTACAACTGTAACTTACCTTGTTAATTATTTCTTCACTATTTTTTGTCATCATATTACTACCACTGTCACTTACCTTCTTATTAATTATCTGATTTAATTTACTGTCTAACCTTTTATTCATTTCGTTAATCTTCTCCTTGTAATTGCTACTTATTGATTCTAATATCTGCTCTTTAATACCATCACAACGTGCATTAATTTCCTTCACTTGCTTACTAAAATCAGAATTCTGTTGTTTAATTTCGTTTCTAATTTCATCAAATTTACTATTCTGTTCATTCATTTTAATATCACTAATGTCAAAACGACTGTTTACTTCATCAAATTTAGCATTGAAATTATTTTTTATTTCTTTAATTTCGTTTTTCTGTTCATCGAACTTGCTGCTTACTTTATCAAATTTTGTCTCTATCATACTATACAGACGTTTCAACATCTCATCTGTATCAGATTTTTTACTTTGGACTGGCATTAGTTGGTGTTCAACGTTTTCCATCATTTTTGACTCAGTTTCGCTCACATCACTATTTATTTGACTTTCCGTCTGGTTGTCAGTGAAGCTGACTTCATTGTTAATATTTTCATTTGTACTCATTTTGCTTATTTAGTTTTTATTTATTTATTTCTAATACACCTACTAATCATATTATAATATACTCTTATTTCTCTGTACTTAATTTTAATTCATATGTAACTCCCAATAACGTCTCTTACATCTGCGAGTAGGCATAGCCTGTGCGAAATATAATTTGTATAAACTGTCCCAGTTTGGGGGCAATTGATAACTTTCAATCTTTTTTACACAATTAATAAAAGACATATAAATGTATTTTTTACATTAACTCTTACCTTCTCGGGGTCCAGGATCCGGTTACACAAACTCACAGTCTGTAAGAGAGGTTACTGGGTTCGTTACTTATTAAACCGCTCTTTGACTATATTAATCAGCTCTGTTTATTATTCGATTTCAACATTTGTCTTAATTTTCTTTCAAATTTACTTAGTATTCATTTTCTTCTCAAAACTATTACTGTTTATCTTAATTACTTTCTCTTCGAAAATACAAAACCAACATTTAGGCTACTTGAACATGGTAAACATTCTAAGAACTACTTCCAAACCTTAACGTAAAAAATTAATTATATTATAGGAAGGCAACCCAGCATCTTACTCATTTTCTTGCTCTCTCACACTCACATTTATAAGTTACATTTTTATATTATAAACCGCTTTTGTAAAATTTCTTTCTTTTATATATTTACTGGTTTATGATATTGTTACTTGGCCGTCGGCGTCTCCAATCACGTGTTGCACTCCGTATGTTTTAGTCGGTTCAAACTGTTCACTACATTTTTTTTTTTGTCACAGTCGAATTAGTCAAATTTAATTGTTAACTTTTGTGTCGTACGTTTCTTTCCAATTTATATCACTTTAAATTATACTTTTTCACACATTTTGAAGATTTTTAAAAGGTTTTCGGCCCATGAGCCTTTATGCTGAACTGGCCAAAGCCGCAGCCATAAGCAGACAGACTGACGCTCCACACCACGCATCCAAGATGGCCAAACCTTCTTCATGCTGACCAACTTGCTCTGTGATTGGCTAAAAGGGCATCACGTCACACAGTAATTTGTTTCCTTTCTGAGAGCGAGTCTACCGTAGTTGGCTGAGCAACATACGACCTGGGGCTCGCTAAAAAGTTCGTGATTATTCAAACATGCGAGCAAGCATGTGCGCGCTTTGACACATTCCAGAGCACCTGAAAACGGTGCTTGTTGACAGATTTTCTGGACAAACGTGCAGATGGGCGTTCCCTACAGGAATGTCTATTGTTAAAGACTGAGGCCCTGTGTGGGTACTCCTGTGCATTGCATTCACAATTAAATTAAAACCTATCACCTAATTCTGTCCCGTTACATACATTATCTTTACATTAACTGTTCATTCATTAAAGAAAGAAATCATTAAAAAAAATATCATTAAAGAAAATTCAGATTACAAATAAATTACATTCTCTTATCTCTATCTACATAGTTTTTCTTTAATTTAAAATGTTTTTATTACTGTCTTTCAATGTCTTTATTCTGTGATAATTATAAATTGGTTTTTCGTCACCTCAAATTCTGCAGATCGTCCCATGTCCTCCAGTGATCTGTCGGTCCTCTCCTACTGGATGTCCTCTTGCCTTCTCTGGTTTCACTGATCATCCTCCCGTCTCTCGTCCATCATGGTCCATCGGCTGCTGTAGATTGTAATGATGTGTTGCTCTGGATCGGCTGCTGTTGTGATAGAAACAGTCTCTGTTGCTCTGCGTATCATTCCTCTGCTAGATATTCTCTCGCCATCTGTGTAGAGTTGATGTTCGTAGTTGTATACTGGTCGTAGACGTCCGACGATTTTTAGTTACGGTACTTTTTATTTATTTTTTATTACTACTTGAAATAAAACATTTTCTGTAATACTTTACAGTTTATGATATAAAAATCTTGTTGCTGTTAGACATAGCATCTAACTCTGTCCAAAGTAATTAAAAATTCGCGTCTCAGACGGACATAGCGTACCGCCACGACTGAAGACTGTTTGAAGAGAGAGTTTGGCTCTCCTGGGCTCGTATTTATATTCACCAAGAAAACCATACCTGTTGGCTCAGGATTATGCATGTCAAAACCTGCACACGGCGTCAGTGCCCCCACTCTCGTCTCATTTCACATATTCGCACTTTTTCACCAATTGCACCGTTTAATGCGGATTTCAAGGTGATCTAATATTGTCTAATTTAATTACACACATGATATGTAATTATCATAATGATCGCATCATTAGTATAATTATTATGCTTTAAAAATCGCACAGAATTCGCACTGATTGTCAGAATTACGTAGGAATGTGTCTGATTTTTTCGCATTTTTAGAAGTTTTTACACTCTTTCTAACTTTTATGGTTTGCTTAAAATTAAATACAATCTTAATTTAGCTTTTATTTGGGGTGAGGTGCAAACTTTCAGGCTCGAACAGGCTTCACGCACACACTCTATTTACTTGTGTACACGCATACAGCGGTAATCGTGTAATGTTTCTTGTTGATTCCTGTTTATAAGCCAGCTTTCAATTTCACACCTGCTCGTCTATTATATATTACTAAAATTAATTTAAATATTTATTTTATTTCATATATGCGCATTACAGCCTGTGCTTGTATTGTCGCATTATTCCTCTGCTTGGTAAAAAAAATTTTAATAAATTTATTTATTAAAATTTTTTTTTCTGTCATTAGACACATTATATTTTTATATTTCATATTACTTATTTTAATTGTATTTATACATTACAACCAATAATAATGAATATTAATTGTTCAATTTCCCTTAGTTGGAGGGTAAAACAAGTCAAGTTCCCTTCTCCCCCCCCTACGAGTTGCTAACAGTGTGTAAGCGTAGCTGATTTTTGTCATTGTTCTCCTTTAATCTGGTCCCATTGACCTATTATTTATTTTTACGTGTAGAACTTCCTACATGAGTTTGCATTCGTGCACTGGTAAACATTCTGCATCTTAACATATTATGCCATTCTTCAATCTGTAATTTTACATTATCTTAATCATACATTCTTACCATACTTTCCTTAACTCTTTTCTTAGCCTATTATTCCAATCTTCATTCTTACATTTCCTTACTATTTCTTACATTACTTATACACTACATTAACTTTCATTACCTTTTATTACATTTCTTTAACATTACCTTTCTGATCGCTAATAATTTTCTTTATTTTTACCCTGTGTTGTAAAATACACTTCAGTAACAGAATACTCTTTTAGCTTTGTAGTGTGTCGCATGATCGGTTACAGATGAACTGCCTTAGAAAACATATCGATATTTTACTCGTAGTCCTTAATTCTAAGTAGTCTCTGCCCTTTGACTTTTCACTATCGCTTTCTTCTGTGTCCTTGCATTTCCACAAAGGAATGAAGTTTTCGCTTGATCAGCCGTTCTGACAATTATAACATTTATTTGTCATTTCTAACCCTTTCTTCATATTAATAACAACAATAACATCCTGTACAATCATTTCTTAAAATTTCTATCACATTAACATTCCTTACCATTTTTAATACATTTCTTACCTTTCTTTTAAAAATAATATTCCTTTTATTTAGCATAACATTCTTATTAACATCCTTTCTTAACATTTTCTTTTCAATCATAACATTTTCTTAAATATAATTTCTAACTTTTTTTACACATATTATTTCTTATTATTTATCTCCTATTCTTATTAATAATCAGCAGTATTATTTTTCGTTTAAAAATAATTATTTATTCACATTCGGGAATTGAGTGTGGTTCAATTTACACCCTCCCTAGTTTAACAACCGCCTTGTGTGTTGTCTCCCGGACGTATATTGTTTGATCAGCAGCCGGACATTGTTTCCTTTGTAGCATAGTAGCCGCCATATAACAATTTCTGTCTTGCATTCCTGTCTCGTTAAAATGTCATTGTATCACTGCTACGTTTGTTTTGATTGTGGAAGTCACCTGTTCATAGGTTAACGATTTCATCTTACCTGTCAGCCACACAGAATTTCTCCTTCGTCTCTTTACAAATGCTTCCCTCACTCTCATTAGTTTGTTCCACAATTCTCTCGTCAGTAATGCATTGTATAAGGTCAGTCCATTTGAAGCCTATATAAACAGCTGTCGACGGTTTTTTCATTCGTCGTTTATGATAATACTCACCGTAGTTTTTATAATTACAGTTATAATTATCGTTCGCTTTGTACTTCTCGTGTGTATACTTAACCTTGTAATCACAAGTTTGTGTAGTGTTTCGTATAGATGATCTATTACTACGTTTCTCATTACAGTGATTTTTCTCTCCGTAAATGTGGTGCCTTACGTGTTTCACATGTGTATTTATCTTATGTGACTTACTCTTGTGTGTGTAACTTGCGATGTGGATATTTCGATCAATAAGGTATGCTTTATTAATCTTTATTTTGCTCTCTTCTTTAATGTTAATTATTTCTTTAGAATTATAGTTATTAATTACGAACATATTTTCTTTCGTATTTTCAATTATTATGGTTTGTTTATCTATCATAGTTATACTTGTATTTTCTACTGCCGCTATATGCGTATTAGAATCGATATCCGTTGATAGTAAGTGCGCAGTCTTATTTACGATATCTTGTTCTAATTTTGCTTTTCTTTCTTCTCTTAATTTTTCTGCTTGTTTACCAAAAAATTCTGCTAACTCGTCTATTTGTGTTCTATTATTATTTTCTTTTACTTTTTCTGTTTGTTTGTCCTCTACTTCGCCAAATATGGCTTGCATCATAGCTTGAAGTACCTCTTCCATCCTTAAACTTCCCGAAATTGCCATGTTGAATATTATATTATTTATTATGTTTTAGAATATTATTCTTATGGAACCGACTTATTAATTGTATTTATTTATTCAACTATTATTTATTTATTCTTATCTACTGATATTACAATTACACCTGTTTGTTGGGGTGGGCGCCAGTTGCGTTATTACAATACAATACACACAACAAAATAAACACATATAAAATTATTCATTAATAAACATCACTTATTATACATAACATCTTATGCACACATTTAACCCTAGAGCATACATTTATTTATTAAATGTAGGTGTGTCGTGCCCCACGTTCATGGGCGACATTTGTAACAATTTAATTTTCTGTGTAATTTAAGTTGTACGTTAATTTAACTCGTACACTTTATATAACATTACTAACAACGTGTATGTATAATTGGAGTTCAGGTGTAATTATAATAAGAGTAGTCCTTTTAGGAATCATAATATGTTTTCATTTATTACATCAGACAAACATAATAAAAATAATAATATAATAGTAATATTTACTTCGCCATAAGAAATTCATTATCTATCGTTTCAATGTTTCTTTGATTGCCGTACATTCATCATAAAAACATATTTTATCTCTTATGTCTTATATTATCAATTCTATATAAAACATTTCTTATTCATAATATAAATTCTCAGCTACTCAGTCTGAATGTGTGCTTTATAATTGGTAATATTTACCTTCTTATTCTTTACTTGACATACCTTTCATGGCTTTATAATCATTTTAACAAAACTAATTGATTTTTGTCAATTACTTTACTTTATGTGCTTTCAGTAAAAAAAAATTTAACTTATTAAATCAATGATTAATACTACAAGCAAGGATTTACATTATCTTTACATTAACTGTTCATTCATTAAAGAAAGAAATCATTAAAAGAAAATATCATTAAAGAACATTCAGATTACAAGTAAATTACATTCTCTTATCTCTATCTATATAGTTTTTCTTTAATTTAAAATGTTTTTATTACTGTCTTTTAATGTCTTTATTCTGTGATAATTATAAATTGGTTTTTCGTCACCTCAAATTCTGCAGATCGTCCCATGTCCTCCAGTGATCTGTCGGTCCTCTCCTACTGGATGTCCTCTTGCCTTTCCTGGTTTCACTGGTCATCCTCCCGTCTCTCGTCCTTCATGGTCCATCGGCTGCTGTAGATTGTAATGACGTGTTGCTCTGGATCGGCTGCTGTTGTGATAGAAACAGTCTCTGTTGCTCTGCGTATCATTCCTTTGCTAGATGTTCTCTCGCTATCTGTGTAGAGTTGATGTTCGTAGTTGTACAGTATACTGTTCGTAGACGTCCGACGATTTTTAGTTACGGTAATTTTTATTTTTTTTTATTACTACTTGAAATAAAACATTTTCTGTAATACTTTACAGTTTATGATATACAAATCTTGTTGCTGTTAGACATAGCGTCTAACTCTGTCCGAAGTAATTAAAAATTCGCGTCTCAGATGGACATAGCGTACCGCCACAACTGAAGACTGTTTGAAGAGAGAGTTTGGCTCTCCTGGGCTCGTATTTATATTCACCAAGAAAACCATACCTGTTGGCTCAGGATTATGCATGTCAAAAACTGCACACGGTGTCAGTGCCCCCACTCTCGTCTCATTTCACATATTCGCACTTTTTCGCCAATTGCACTGTTTAATGCGGATTTCAAGGTGATCTAATATTGTCTAATTTAATTACACACATGATATGTAATTATCATAATGATCGCATCATTAGTATAATTATTATGCTTTAAAAATCGCGCAGAATTCGCACTGATTGTCAGAATTACGTAGGAATGTGTCTGATTTTTACGCATTTTAGAAGTTTTTACACTCTTTCTAATATTTATGGTTTGCTTAAAATTAAATACAATCTTAATTTAGCTTTTATTTGGGGTGAGGTTGCAAACTTTCAGGCTCGAACAGGCTTCACGCACACACTATTTACTTGTGTACACGCATACAGCGGTAATCGCATGATGTTTCTTATTGATTCCTGTTTATAAGCCAGCTTCCAATTTCACACCTGCTCGTCTATTATATATTACTAAAATTAATTTAAATATTTATTTTATTTCATATATGCCTATGCTTGTATTGTTGCAATAGGTTTAAAGGTTTAAATGTTTTAAATGGTACTCATCCTTGTTGGAGCCACTGTCCAATTATTTCCCCACTGCTGCAAATTCCTTATTTTCACAAGCCACTCCGAAATATGTTCTGCACTGTTTAAGACTGATGTTGTTGAATGTCGGTACACATTACACTCTTGTACGGATTTTAAAAGAATTTAAGTACAGTAGAACTTGGCTAATTCGAAGCTGAAGGGACCAGTAAAAAATTCGAATTATCCAAAAATTCGAATTAGGAAAACTTTTGATAACGGTAGAAAAATCAAATAAAAAACCGAAATTCAGTAAAGCAATATGTTATTTTATTAAACAATATCCTTATACATATGTATTACAAACGTATAAACATGTTTCAGTACAAAATTACATTTACAGTTTTTTAAAAAAGCTAGAAACTTTTGATTGCATTTTGCAGTTAATACACTGAGTTGTAGTAAACTCTTCAAGTTTATTAAGTGCTTGGAAAATAGCGTCACTTACGTTCTGCTGTCCTTCAACAAACCGTCTCAAGTCTTGTATGTAATTTGATGCCTGTGAAGCCGTTGGAAACGGTATCTCTGGAAGTTCTAGCTGGTCCCCTTCTTCATCTGAAGATGTACCATCATTTCTTTTGTTCATAACATCAGCCACAATCTCCGCATCTGTCTGTTCACCGCACACCGCCAAGTCTTCATCCATGTTTACAAACTCTTCGTAACGAATACCTGCGTCATGTCCAACATCTTCCCAGTTATCCGTAGTAGGTACGACTTCTCTAGCAGCTTTATTCTCCTCTTCACCTTCAATGTGGCAGAAACCACCTTTACAAAAACAATTAGCAATTGTTTTTTGCGTAACTTGGTTCCAAGCACTGTTGCACATGCGGGCAGCTTGAAGGATGTTAATCTTGATATTTTCGTGCTCATCTAAATAAGCACCTGACAGAATGTTTTGGACCACAAGCTTTCTGTAAAAATGCTTAAAATTTTTTTATTACACCTTGGTCCATAGGTTGAACTACTGAAGTCATGTTTGGAGGGAAAAACACAACCTTTACATTTTCCATCACAGGAATAGTGTTGTGGGGTGTACAGTTGTCAATAAACGATTCTTCTGTTTTGATTCCGAAATTTCCTGTTGATTTTCAAAAGCCATCTTTCAAAAATTTCACCTGTCATCCAAGCTTTACTGTTTGATTCATATTCAACTGGTTTCGTTTTTACATTTTTGAAACAACGTGGGTTGGCTGACTTCCCTATCGTTAGCAAAGGCAGTTTTTCCGAGCCATCCATGTTTGCTCCGATTAAAAGTGTTATGCGCTCCTTGCTGTGTTTGCCACCACTACAACTTTCTCCTTTAAAAGCAAGTGTTTTGTCGGGGGTGCATTTGAAGAATAAGCCCGTCTCGTCTACGTTAAAAATGTCTTTAGCGTCTCTATCAGAAATCATTTGCAACAAATCGTCTTTCCATGAATTTGCAGCTTCAACGTCAACAGATCCACTTTCCCACAAACAGTTTTGAAAGACATGCCATTCCTTTCTTTAAAACCATCGAGGCAACCAGTGCTGGCCTTAAAATCATTTTTCCCTAAGCTAGATGCGAATTCCTTAGCTTTGGCTCTGACGAGGGGCCCACTGACTGGAATTTTTTTGTCCCTTGCTTGGTTAAGCCACTTCACTACACATTCATCCACGTCAGGATTTTCTGGTCCTCGCGCTCTTTTCCTATCTTTGTCGCTGGCTTTACACACACTATTCAAAATCTTCTCTTTATTTTTTAGATACGTTGACAGCGTATTTGGCGGTATCCCGAATTCCTTGGCAATTTCAGATTTCTTTTTTTTGTCCCTTTTCCACTTCCCGTACAATGGCAACTTTTTCGGCAAATGTCAATGATTTGTATTGGGTCCGTGTTGGTTTTGAAAGGGCCATGATGAACACACAACACAATAAAACTGCACAATAAGCGTCACTAAAACACAGCAGTCTGTATATACAGTACTGTATAAAGAAAGGAACGGTCTCTCACTACGGGACACAGCTCGCACAGTAGAAACTCAAAAAGACTTAACACTTCCACGAATGTAGGCAGACTGAACTGAAAGCAACAGTGAGGGTGGCTGACTGACGAGGCGTGCAACAAGGGACAATGGTGGACGGTACTGTTACACGAGCCAATCATGTGTCATCGCCAGATACTGACGGCAATTCCACGAATTTGACACAAAGGACAAGCGTCTGTTCACAAAGGGCGATGCCTGCTTGTCTGTTTCCAGTCGTGTCTCTATTGTTACGTGGCCTAGCCCATACAGCAGGCGATTTTTTGTAGTTAGAGCAAAATTTTTATTTCGAATTAACCAAAAAAAGTTCGAATTACAGATGATGTTTTTGCATGGTTTTACATAGGATATTCAAGGGACCACGGTAAAAGTTCGAATTATCCACGAATTCGAATTATGCACGTTCGAATTAGCCAAGTTCTACTGTAACATTTTTTCCGTTTTAGTTGGCTGACATAACTCGCTCGCTCACACAGGTTAATAGTTACTAGAACCGTGCACTCCTATACTGTCCTGCGCGGCTCTGCTGTGTACACTTTAACGTTCTAGTGGTGACTACTGACTACTGTGACCTCCTGATGAAAACTGGGTTGTGTCAATTACGTGTTTTTCTGTAATTCACAGAGAGACTGAGTTGCCAGCGGTTACGTAATACATCTAGCCGGGCAGGCTCCAGACATAAACAGTTTTCAGTAACATTGTGTGTGTAGTTGGTTAAAACGGGGTACACGGAAGGTGAACACTGCTGCTTTGAATTCAGCCTGATTTGAATTATTATTATTATTTAACACACAATTCTGTACTGTTACAATACCCCCCCCCCCAATGAGAGGTTTTATGCCGAAGCATAAAAACCCTCATTGCCTAAACCTAAGAGGATCAGCGAGGATATAGCGCCGCAACCCCCTTAACTCTTTTCTAAAATCATGGGTACTTACCCCCCTAGTCCGGTGGCTGTGGCTGCACCTATCTGACTGTACTGGACTTTCCTCTCGAGATCCCAGCACCATAAAATCAGACAAGCACATTACCACAGTATCACCTGACTGTGAAACATTCAATTAAAATATCAATAACTGGCCTTCCATTACTCCATATCCCCAACTGATTCGTGTCCTCTTAGTCCAACTGGTATGTCATTAACAAAGTACTGGTTGCCTGTTGTCAATGTACTGGTTGCTTATTTATTTTGGTAGTATACAAATATTTCTATTCTACATTCATAAGCAGTTACATAATACATGGTACAACCCTTTATGGTTCACTCTTAAACATAATGCTACATAATACATATTCCCATTGTTACATTAAAACAAATCTTTCCCCTTTGAATATACATGATTACCTCAAATTGGTTTAATTGCATTGATTACCCAGACTTAAACATTTTACCTTGACTTAAAATAAACCTGTAGCTTACAGTGTCTACATAGCAGTATAAACTTACTGTCTACTTACATCGAATACATAAAAATCCCATACAAGTTGTATATTGGTACTTTTCTCCCCTAGCAAAACACTATTCCCCACCAAAATTACAAATTGATTACATAAACTACAAATAAATCATAACAACCTTAACTATAAAATACAGGTTACACACACAAGAATACTTTATTATCAACTCACAACTCAATCGTATGCTAAATTTTTTTTCCCCCAAATCCCTTAACCCCTGATACCCGTTACAATTTGCTGTGTTCTGCACTAGGCATCTTGGTCATCGCCGGCCTCATCGTAGCCGTTAAACCACATCTCCCTCATAGCCTGTAACTTGGTCACGCCCCATCCACACTCACTATGACCCCCCTGGACTATAGCGCCCAGTTGCTTCCACAAGGACTGATGCGGAAGGGGTTGACATTTTTTTCTTTTATTCCACCCCATCCTTGCTTCCACGTTACAATAAAAATTCAGTATTACATACCTACTAATAATGATTAATACACCCCTAATGGACTACCACCCCTATATGGGTGAAAATAGCCCTGTTCCAAAAATTAGTAGATTCCCCTAAAAATAACCCCCCAACTAAATTTAACAAACCACCGGTTTAACAAAACAAAAACAAACCATAAGCCGGTTATAACAATTAAAATTTATGATTTGCTATAATACAGTGGGACCTTGGATTGCGAGCATAATTCGTTCCGGGAACATGCTTGTAATCCAAAGCGCTCATATATCAAAGCAAATTTTCCCATAAGAAACAATTGAAACGCGGATGATTCGTTCCACAACACAAAAATATTTATTCGCATAACATTTCTAATACAAAATACAGTATAACGTAAAACAAATTAAACTGCACTTTACCTTACAATAGAGTCATTGTTGGTGTGAGGGAGACGAGAGAGATGACATGAGAAGGGTTATTGTGTAGCACGAATTTCACTAACGGAATCACTGCTATCTGTTGGCTCACTAGAATTGTTTTCTTTTCGTGCAACTTTAACAAGGAACCTGTCCAATGACTGTTGCTTTTGCCTCTTTTTGAAACGTGTTGAACTACTGACATAACATTTTACTGCATTCTTTTCCTACTCTACTACTTTTTGCTATTACAAACTTGACTCTTATATTACCTAGACAAATCATATGGTTTCATGTTAACAGCTTATTCTATAATAATAATTACCTACCAAAACAAGTCTACATAAAAAAAAAAAATTTTCCTTAACTATTTTTTAATTACGTTTCTACTAAATGAACCAGTACTCTTTTTATATCTTTTCTCTTTCCTCTTTCTTTTATAAACCCCTTTCCCTTAGATATCTCTGTTGTATAAAGTTACATTTTAATTTTCCTTTTATAATGAACAATCACCATTTAGTTTAAATTGGTTTTAATATGAATATTCTGTATTTTTAGTTACCCATCCGCTGCGTGTTCATATGGTTGGTTGCACAAACTCGTGTTGACCACTTTCTTTATTCTAACACACTCCGACACTCGTTTCTATTGAGTTTAGTTGTGGTTTTTTTTATCAAATTTTATTTACTTTGATTTAATATGTGTATACATTATAATATATATAGTCGGCCGACTTTAATTTGCTTGAGCACTTGTAGGTTGACCGCGCTATACTGTTTGTACACTTTAACAGTTATTTTACTGGATAGGCCGACAATGTTTTCTGCCTATTTCACACGTCCGAGGCCACCGTTTTACTTGTAAAACTGTTCTCTGCTACTGTCTGATGCAAACTGGGGTGACAAAGTGTTTTACTGTAATTCACAAAAAGACTGCTTGCCAGCGGTTATGTAATACGTCTAGCCGGGCAGGCTCCAGACATCAGATATAAACAGTCTGCAATAACATTGTATGTGTGGCTGGTTACGATGGGGTACCTCACAGGTGAATACTGACTACTTTAAAATTAAAACTGATTTAAATTATCTTTTTAGCATACAATTCTGTACCGTTACAATACCCCCCCCCCCACAATGAGAGGTTTTATGTCGCAGCATAAAAACTCTCATTGCCTAAAACCTAAGAGGACCAGTGAAGATATGGCGCCGCAACCCCCCTTAGTTCTTACTAAAATCATGGGTACTTACCCACCCTAGTCTGGTGGCTGTGGCTGCACCCATCCGACCTTACTGGACTTCTCTGCTCGAGATCCCAACACCATAAAATCAGATAGGCAGCCGCCACAGTATCACCTGACTCTGAAACATCCAATTAAAATATCAACAAATGGCCTTCCATCATTCCATATCCCCAACTGATTTGTTTCCTCTTAGTCATACTGGTTCATTATTGGCAAAGTACTGGTTCAATTTTTTATAAAGTACTGGGTTTTCATTTAGTTTGGTTAGCCTACAATGACAGCTGTTCTATATTCATACACAATTACATAAACAGGATACAACATGATAAACATTCCAAATAAACATTACCATTTTTACATTGAACTAAATTTTTCACCTTGGATTTTACATTGAGTTACAAACAAAACATTACCACCTTATTCACTACAAGTCAAAAATAAATTATTCCAACGTTTTAGATTGTCCATCTGTTAAATTAATTAATTCAACTTCAATTATTTAAATCCATACTCCTACACTATCACAATGATTTCCATTCATCATCAACATTTTACATTGGTTTCGATCAACCCTATAACTGGCCTTCATAAAATACAATGTCCACATGGCCATATAAACTTACGGTATACGTACATCTAATACATATGAATTCCATACAAATTAAATAGTGTTCACAAAACACTATTACCCATCCAAAATAACACATTGATTACACAAAATACCCGTAAATCGTAATAACATTACTATAGAGATTATTTATACCTGTTTACATCAACAGTTGTACACAAGACTTGTTTATAAACACTGAATCAGCCTCAACATTCCTGATTACATCACCCCTAACACTTCCTTCAATTTTCAGTTTATATAAATCTTTTAGTGTTGATATGTTAATCAATTACTATTTATGTTCCAATTCACATCAAAATTTAAATCAAAATTAATTTGACTTCATTAATAAAATTCACATTTTTAAATTGGCTTCATTTCAACTCGAATCAAAACAGTTTAACTTTATTACATTATTTAAAACATTTTTGATTTAAATACACAATTCAAAATAAAATCATTAGTACCTCGTGTTGATTATTTAACAGAATAAAATATTATAAAATATTATTATTATTATTATTATTATTGCAGAGTGTATGACAATTTTAATATCAAATGTTGTAAAAACTGTTGTGGGTATAACCATTCATTGAGAAAGTGCAAAGACACATTTAAAAGACAGCAATCCTGCTACAAATGTTCAGGTAACCATGATGCTACAGTATGTACCTCTGATATAAATAAATGTATTAATTGTATTAATGCTAACAAATACTTAACTAAACAAAGATCCATAGATCATTCTGCAAATGATATTCAAAACTGTGAAAGTTATAAAGTAAGATGGGAGCAGTATATTTGTGATACAAACTACCCTGGAAACCAGAACCTCCATTTAATTATGTTAGGCCTACAACTAGTTGATTAGATAAAATTTTGTATTTAAAAGGAAAAATCAAAAATCAAAACTAACCTATAAATAAATTTTTTATGGAAATACAAGAATATAACCTTAATGATGAATTAATTTTTAATAGTACAGAAGAGATAAATCTCAACCCCATTTTTTGTGACTCTGAGCTTCTCACCCTACATGTCAACATTAGAAGTATACAGAAAAATATATTAAAACTTGAAACTATGTTAAGTTCTTTTAAACATAAACCAGATGTGATAATATGCACTGAAGCTTGGCTCATGGATAATATTAAGCTTATAAATATAACAGGTTATACACATTTCAAAAATAACAGCAGAATAAATAAAGCAGATGGAGTGATTATTTATGTAAAAAGTAACCTACAGTATCAAACCATTAATGAACAATTTAATGATTTAAAAATCACTAGTCTGCTCATAGAATTAACAAATAAAAGTATTTTCAAAATTTCTGGACTATATCGTTGTCATGATTATGAGATTGACAAATTCATTAAAGATCATGAAAAATTTATCTTAAGTAACAAAACTGTTGCAAACCACATGATTTTGGGTGATGTTAACTTAGATCTCATTGAGTTTAATGAAAAAACTGAGGATTATTTCTACCAGTTACTGCAAAATGGTTATGAATCGATGATAAATACTTGTACTCATCCTATAAAGAATTATAAAGATGGAACTTGCATTGACCATATTTTCATGAAAGGAATATACACAGCAAAATCTGGTAAATTAATTGACTCAATCACAGACCACTATCCCGTTTTAATATCACTACATGGAAACAACATAAAATGCAAACTTACAGTATCTTTTGAAATAAACAAAAAAAGATTTTTGGAGCTGTGTGCTTCAGAACAATGGCAACAAGTCTGTAATACACCAAATAACAATGAAGCATTAGAATTGCTAATAAACAAGATTCAAACTATCAATGAACTTTCACACAAAACTAAGCCAAAAATTCAAAAACCTAGAAAGACCTGGATTACCCCTGCTCTCATTAATTCAGTTAATAACAAAAACAAATTATATAAAGCCTGGAAGAATAGTCAAGATGACTTTCTAAAAAAAGAGCTGTACTTAAATTACGAAAAACGACTTAAATAAAGGACTAAGGACTACTAAATTAATAAAGGTATAAGGACTGCTAAAAATAGGCATGAAGAAAAACAACTACAAAACGCTGATTCTAAAAAAATGTGGAGATATGTTCATCTAAAATTGGATCATAATTCAAAAAATAGACAAATAAATGATATTTTGATTAATAATAAACTAAACAGCAATGATTGGACAAAGGCTAATTATTTTAATGAATTTTTCAGCACAATAGTATCTAGGCTGAATGAAAGTGCGACTCCTCCTATTCTGCAGCATGAAATACCAGATATATCAATTAATCAGCATACTATGTTTCTAACACCAACAAATGAGTCAGAAGTTTACCAAACTATTCGTGAACTCAAAAATAAACCTGGTGGGTGTAATGAAATTCATGCCTATACAGTTAAGCTAGCTGCTCCGTTCATAACTCCGGCTTTGACTCACATTATTAATACTGCTATGATACAAGGTACATGTCCATATCAATTTAAGAAAGCTGTAATTTGTCCTATATATAAGGAAGGTGTAAAAAGTTTGGTTAACAATTATCGACCGATCGTACTGATATCAAATTTAGCTAAGATTTTTGAAAAAATTATTTTTACCAGATTATTTAAATTTGTAAAGAAACATAACCTGTTAAGTGCTAAACAATTTGGCTTTCTCAAGAAGAAAGGTACAGATGATGCTATAGCCCTGCTTAGCAAATTTATTTATGAAAATCTAAGTATTAGCATACCAACTGTTGTAACTTTTTTGGACTACTCCAAAGCTTTTGACACTGTCGATCATGGCATACTTATATCCAAATTACAGAATATGGGAATAAGAGGTGTAAGCTTATCCCTGATAGCCAGTTATTTACATGACAGGACACAAGTTGTAAAGGTGAATGGGACTAGAAGTCAGCCTATTAAAACAAATGTTGGAGTGCCCCAGGGCTCTATATTAGGACCTTTATTGTTTATTTTATATATCAATGACTTACTAGTGTTACAAGATGTATTAATAGCATATGCTGATGATACAGCAGTACCAATGAAAGCAAAGACATGGCCTGAACTTGCAACAGATATGTCAACTAAATTAGATATTATATACTCTTGGCTCTATCACAATAATCTAGTACTCAACATAAGCAAGTCTGTTTTTATCACCTTTGGAAATTATAGAGACTCTGTTCCACATGACTTTGAAATTAAGATAAATGGTCAAAAATTGAAAAGAGTTAAAACTAGTAAATATCTAGGAATAACATATGACTTTAACATGAAGTGGGATGTACATGTGGCTAACATTGTAAAAAAAACCAAATACTTAGTCTACGTTTTTTACAGACTTAAACAAATTTTATCAAAAAAGCAACTACTACAAATATACTATGGACTATTCCATAGTGTGGCAGGGTATGCTATCATAGGCTGGGGGGGGGGTCTATATAAATCATCTCTAGACGCATTGGATTGGCTGCAAAAGTCTATTCTTAAAATTATAGGAGTCAATGAACAAGATTCGAATAAACCATTAAATATTAAACAGCTGTTTGTAGTGAATTCTATAGTTTATCAATACAATGATCTAAAAAGTGAGTTTTTACAAAATCGAATCAACACACAGTATAAAAATATTATATTGCCGCGACACCTATTAAGTATTGTGCAAAGAAGCTATGTGTATTATGCCATAAAATATTTTAATGAATTACCTAATGAACTGAAAAATCTAAGTGTAAATATAAAAGTGCTTAAAAAAAAATCAAAGAAAAAATTAGGAACATTGTTATTGAATAATCAAAAAAACAGTCTATTATGATATGGACCTTTTTTTCTCTTTTTTTTTCATTTATTTATTGAATTGTATTATAGTACAAACTAAAATTTTGTTAAAATTAAAAATAATTTATTTTTAATATATTACTATGATCGGTGAGGTAAAACTCACAATTATTATTAAGTATATAAATATTAATTCTAAGGACCAACCTATGTACGGGCATTTATGCCCCCTATAGGTCCTTTATTGTATAATTTTTATTATATGTAAAGGAAAATTGGTAATAAATATTATTATTATATTATTATTATAACATACTACAAACATCTGTTACATGTGCATTCTCCCAACATACCCTGACACAATACATTTAACACCAACACATTTATTTACAAATTTTTGTCATATTTCATTGTTTACCATACTCCATTACATAAATCAGCCAAGTAATTACCATTAACTCAAATAATTAAATGTTCATTCACTGTTTGTCTAACCCCCGTCATCGAAAATTAGTCTTAATTTCACATAACATTTTTCGTTTTTATTTACGTACACCATATGGCTATCCTTTGTGTAATAACCATTTAAATCTTTTTTATCCGTAATACCATAATAATAATTCCCAGGGTTATTCCCCATTATTATATTATCATAAGCAAAGTCTACATCAGTATTTTTTGTCCAGTCTCCATTAGTATTTATTGTTAAACCCAGATAAGTTACCTCATTATCACACTTGTCGGCTACTACAAGGACACTACTTCTCCCAACAGGCAAATGTTTATCATCAATATTGATATCATAATCGTCTACTACTGCACAAGGTAAGTCTCTATTGTTTGTAATACTTTTCTCATTATTTAAACTCTCAGCTAACCCTTTATAACCCCTAGTCAACTTAAATATCTCTATCACTCCCTCTCTCTCTCTTCATGATCACTTTCCCAGCCCAATTTCATATTCTTACTCCACACAGAGGACAATACCACTTTGTTATAATTCCATCTGGACTTACCAGATAAACCACAAAAAATTAAGGGACATTTTGGAGACCATTTGTCTCCCACAAAAACTCTTGAGGAACCTTTGTCCTCCAACGACATTGGTGAAGCCTTTCCTTCACATATACCACAAGAAAAATTTGCCCTCTGTTCACCCTCTACAATTAACTATCTCTATACTCCCTTTGTAAGTCATAAACACTAACTAGCAAACCTTGATTAACCTCAACTCTCATTTTGTTCTCATTACCGCCTCTATTATTTAATATCTCACCATTATTTTTATTCAATGTTTCATCATTACTTATTTTAACATTGCCACTTACCTTGTTTACTGTCACTTGTTTGACGCTTAAACTACCACCATTATCATTTATATTTCCGTTATTTTCACTTACCGTGTTTATATTCTCATTAGCGCTTAGCTTACCATCATCATGATTACTACACATAGTCTCACTATCTTCATTATCAGAACGGATTAATGTATGCTCTAATATTTCATTACTACTATTTTCAATATTAAAGTCCCTTAACACGTTTATTTTACTTTCTCTGCTAACAGTCTGGAACCGTTCACCAATATTACTTAGCTGTTTATCAATGTTATTTATGCGTTTATCAATGTTAGAATTTTGTAGCTTCACGTTATTAATATCGCTCTTTAGTTCATCAAATCTGACATCATTTATATCAAAGCGTTTGTTTAATTCATTAAAACTACTTTCTAATTTAATTTTCTGTTCATTTAGCTTAATATTTACTTCATTATTTTGTTCTTTCAACTCATTAATACCACTGCTTAGTACATTAAATTTAACCTCATTATCACTTTTCATTTCAGCAAAATTACTTTGCTGTTCCTTGAAACTACTTTTTATCAAGTTAAATAGATCATCTATTGACATTTCTCTTTCTTTTATTCTGGTCGTTACGGGAGTAGATTTTGCTCCCGCCTCACTAATTACTACGGATTGTGTTAAATTATTTTCATCTATTCGGCTTGGAGTTGTCTCCAACCCCGAATCATTCGCTACAGCTGATTCAGTTAGAACATTTTCTTGGACCATAATTGGGGTTAAGCAACCTCCTGACTCACTCGTAACTGCCGAGTCGGTCAAATTCATTTTATTCTTATTTTCCATTTTGTATATTATTGTTTTTATATATACGGTTACGCTTTCTACCCTACACAACTGCTCTCAACCCCAAATACTCGTTTCTGCAACTAGAATTAGATCTGGTTTGTGTAATAAATTACACTCACCATCACTGTTCGGGGGCCATTGAAACAATTCAATTTCTATCAAATGATAATATCTTACCTTCGGGTTTCACTCCAGGGTTCTACAGACGAAACCAGTTGCAGAAGGATTACTTGGTTTTGATTGCAAAATAATTATGGTAACACCGTCTTTCTGATTCTAACAAATTCTTTCTCTTTTATTGAGCAAAACTTCTTTAATTTACTGTGTTAACTACTGACATAACATTTTACTGCATTCTTTTCCTACTCTACTGCTTTTTGCTATTACAAACTTGACTCTTATATTACCTAGACAAATCATATGGTTCCATGTTAACAGCTTATTCTATAATAATAATTACCTACCAAAACAAGTCTACGTAAAAAACAACTTTCCTTAACTATTTTTTAATTACGTTTCTACTAAATCAACCAGTACTCTTTTTATATCTTTTCTCTTTCCTCTTTCTTTTATAAACCCCTTTCCCTTAGATATCTCTATTGTATAAAGTTACATTTTAAATTTTCCTTTTATAGTGAACAATCACTATTTAGTTTAAATTGGTTTTAATATGAATATTCTGTGTTTTTAGTTACCCATCCGCTGCGTGTTCATATGGTTGGTTGCACAAACTCGTGTTGACCGCTTTCTTTATTCTAATGCACTCCGACACGCGTTTCTATTGAGTTTAGTTGTGGTTTCTTTTTATCACATTTTATTTACTTTGATTTAATATCTGTACACATTATAATATATATAGTCGGCCGACTTTAATTTGCTCAAGCACTTATAGGTTGACCGCGCAGTCAGAGTTACAAGTTAACTGACTTGACCGCGCTATATTGTTTGTACACTTTAATAGTTATTTTACTGGATAGGCCGACGATGTTTTCGGCCTATCTCACACGTCCAAGGCCACCGTTTTACTTGTAAAACTGTTCTCTGCTACTGTCTGATGCAAACTGGGGTGACAAAGTATTTTACTGTAATTAACAAAAAGACTGCTTGCCAGCGGTTACATAATACGTCTAGCCGGGCAGGCTCCAGACATCAGATATAATCAGTCTGCAATAACATTGTATGTGTGGCTGGTTACGATGGGGTACCTCACAGGTGAATACTGACTACTTTAAAATTAAAACTGATTTAAATTATTATCTTTTTAGCATACAATTCTGTACCGTTATAAGATAGAGGTCTGGAATCTCTTTTATTCAATTTTTCAGATCAAAACCCATAAGAAACCACCAAATTTACCCTTCACTTTATACCCCAAGGATTTCAGTATGGCGTCATTTTACCGTGGGAATAGAAATTAGGACGAACTGGTTCGCGAGCCGTAACTCACTAACGAACCGTTTTTGGACTTATGTTTATATGGACTTTTTTTTTCATATTTTCAGCTATAGAAGAATCAGCATCCGAGAGATTGTCGTGCAATTTTTAATCACCCTATATAATAGAAGCAGGATATGTGCTTAGTTTTGGCATAAGCGTAAAACTTATTCAGCCACCGATTCTGTTGTCCTTTCAATAACAGCTGTATACAACAGAACATGCCTATTTAGGATTCTCGGGATTTTATGACTAAGAGTTCACGTCACGGCCTGGGCCAACACAGTTGTTTTTTTGGTGACTGTGCTGAGTCAAGGTTGTGCTCAGTCTGCTTGCCCACTCCTATCTCTAGGGACAAATAATACAGCAATCGTCTCTGTAGTGGCGTATCTAGAATTTGGTTTGGAGGGGGGTCCGGGGTCGGGTCAGGTTCATACAAAAGAAAAACAATTCATGATTCATCAACAAGTGGCTGAAAACACATGATAACATCCTGAAATCAATCACATTAAAGTAAACGGTAACAACACAGTAAAAATACCCGTTATTGAAACATTGTTAAAAGATACTTATTGACTGAATTGATTTTTCTAAGCTTCATATTTTGAACATTTATTACCTGTCTTGTGTATTATTTTGAGCCCTAATGCTGTGTAATAAACCTGTTTGTATACCTAAAAAAGATCTAATACTACATTAGCGTATACAACCGAAAAAATAAATAAAACTGCCCAAAAATTAAGAGATTAACATAATTCATCAACTTTTTTTACCCTCTGGGGTCGTCCGTTTCCATTCACCCCCTGTAAATACACCCCTGTTTCTCTGACATGATTGAGCTAGACAACTCCATTTCTACCATGTGCCTTGCCACTGTACACGGTTAATAATGGGGTGACTTCCCTATGACAGTGCTGGAAGTTGTACCGTGGCTAGAGGTGTAACTAATGCTTAAACAGAAAAGAAGTTCATCCTAATAATTTGACTGCTGTCAGAATTAGTGAAACATGTGATATTAACTATACACAACAAAAACAATGTACAACAGTTTACAATTAATTTTAGTGTACTGACAATAACCACAAATGAGGATTGCCATTTGTACACCTTTAAATAATTTCAGTTTGTTTTAAGGCAGGTGAGAGAGAAAATAATAAATAAACAACATAATTCACAAAAATTAAAAAGTGCGATTATTTTAAATATTTTTTTTTAAGTGGTGTTATTTTCTTTGCACTGTGCCAACTTTAATACAGTCAGTAAATGTGCTGTTTATGATTGCAATAAATAAAATAAATGTTTGTAAATCTAAGTAACATTTGTGTTCAATTTTGATTAAATGCTATAAAAACAGTACTTATGTAGTACTGGTTTCAGTTGTAAGTTGAATTAAAAATCTTATTTTACTCAGTTCTGTACTGACACTTTATTTAAATTCATGCTTTCGGTAAGCTTTGTATTATAACATTTCATTGTTTGTTATTAGAGTAACATCCAGCATAGATACATCAGTCATAAGGAATCAATTAGGATAATATATTGAAAAAAAAGGGTTTGCTGTTTTATATTTTGTCTTGTAGTTATAACCAACATGTTCATTCCTTTACCAAATGAACTAATTCATTCAGATAAGTTAAAGTTACACTAATTTATAATAGTCTTCCTCTAACCCCATGTAGCCCAAATTAACAAGGGTTTTCTGTTATTTTTAAGTACAGAGCTGTGTTGTTTGTATGCTAAGACATTATTTTCTAATTAAAATTACTAGGTTTTTACTTTTAGAAATTTTGAAAAGACTTTCGGTCAATATGGTTATACAAATATGACATGTGGATGGCCATAGGCATAGTTTTCTCTTATCTGGTATAGAAACATTAAATCCAAGGTTATTATATTGTAGGACCTGAGCGCAAGTCAAGAATTCCAGATGAAGAAACCAATGAGATCACAGCATACCATGAAGGTGGTCATGCTATTGTAGCTTATTTCACAAAGGAATCACATCCTTTGCATAAGGTTACAATCATCCCACGAGGCCCTTCTCTTGGACATGTAAGTTTGATGGATTATGCTTATGTGTTGGTGCAATTAAATCAGTTATGTTATTATATTTAGATAATATGATCACTGTAAAATATCAAAAATTTCTTTGAACAGTTTAGAGAAATGCAACAGTTGAAAGTTATGAACTAAGTAGCAAATACACAAATCAGGGTGTATCAACCTCTGTGCATGTGTATATATTACTATATAACTCTCGACCTCATGACTTATACTCATGGAGTATGGTATACAATATGAACAACCATAAAATTCTAAAATGTTCATTTTTCGTGGCTCATTTCAACACCATATTTATTGGCATATCAAGGAAAGGACTTCTCAGTCTTTCCTCATTTATATGGTCTGTCTTCTGTATAAGATTATTTTGTTTGTCACTTCCACAGTGTTTTTCCTATGCTATTTTCTGGATCTCTGACATTATCTTCCCATTGCATATGGCGATGCTATTGTAGCTGGTTTTTCTATTTTATAGAAATAGTCCTCTCCTAACCCATGTAATCCAAATTAACAAGGGTTTTGTGTTAGTTTTTAGTACAAATCTGTGTTGTTTGTATGCGAAGACATTAAAGTAAATATTTTATAAATTGTAAGTAGTTGGTGTTATTTCTAGTTCTTATTTTACACTTTGATTTTGGATTCTGTAACAAGCAAGAACGAGCAATGCTATAACAAAACTACTAAGAATTTTAGTCAGTCCACGTTGTACTATTTAATAATACAGATACTCATGAGCACCATACAGTAGCCACTTTTGTCTGTATTTTATTGTTTTATTTTCTGCTTTTACACATTTGGGTCATAAAGCTCCACAAATGGGTAAAAGGTCAGTTCCTTGTTTTCAGACAGTTTATTTACTTTTTCTCTATAATGACAGCCTCATTTAATTTGTTCTGTAGTATCCTTCGCCATAGATAAGCTTCTTTGCACCATAGGTGTCTGCTTATTCAGTGTCTTTCTTGTGATGTCTTGTCCTAGTCCCTTAAAGCATGATCAATCCAACCTTGTTTCCTTCATATTACCTCTGCCTTAATAGTTATTTGATTCAATCTCCCTTTCTTCAATATTTGTTATTATATTGGGCCATAAGAATTTTTTAATTCTTCTTAAGCATCTATTAACAGAAACTTACATTATCATGCTATGATTTTCACCCATATTCCATATGGATATGACAGTGCCAATTTTGTATTACTATTTAATACTCGTATCATAATTTTCTGAACCGTTTATTGTAATTTATTTCACTATAATAATAGTAATAGAAAAAATGATAACAATAATCATTATTTGTATCATTATTATATATTTTTTCTCTTAGACTGGTGTGGTTGGAACTTTTAATAACATTTTTTTCAGTTGACAGCCATATAGCACTGAGTATGCCACATCATAGAATGGCAACGCATTTGTTGTTAAATATGGTATCAGCAAAACATGGTTGTCAACTGAAAACATTATTGTTAATAATAATATATGATATCCCACAAAAAATAGCGAATATTTACAACAACAAAAATCGGATTGTGTATACACAGCAGAATGTAGCTCTGCATTTCTTAGCTCTCAACAAAAAGTACTAAGAAAATTCTTAGCCCAAAGAAGAATAGAAATAAATGGATAAAAAGTAACTATAAAGAACTTTATTTGGAAAATTAAAAACTTTCAGACACAGTTAGGAAAAGAAGGATCATATTCTATGGACACTTGGTTCACATAAAGCCAGGAAGACTGACAAAAAGAATATTCGATTTTTTCGATAGAAATACCCAAACACAAATCTGTTGGTCAACAGGAGTAATAAAAAGGATCTCACAGAAATATGACTTACAAAATACAATATTTTGGACAGGTATATCTTTAGGAAAAGGTTTAAGGATTTTGGGAGGTTTTCAGGGAAAAGGGAAACGACAAATAAAATTATCTAGGCAGAAGAAAGGAAAAGGGAACATAGTAAAAGATGAACTGAGAGGACAGAAAAGTGAGAAAAGAAGTAAAATCGAGAAGACAAAGAATATAATATCAATACTTTTTGCTTTTGGTTTATATTATTTTAAATCCAGACATTTCATCCATCCTATGTGTCTATGGGATTCTCAGTCTCAGTTTTAGACCACGCAGTCTACAAGTGAAAAAATCGCCCATTCAAACAATTTATCAGCCAAATAAAATACTGTATATTAATCAGTTAAAAAGAGATTTTATTAGCTTATCAGTTAAATAGCCTATCACAAAAACTAATCTTAACCAGAAAAGACATTGAATACTATAATGCTGCTAAGGAAGCTTATGTATGCAGTGAAAACTGTTGTTCATATTAATATTATACTTCTTCTTCCTTTAAGACACGTTTGCATTATTATGATGAAAAAAGAAAATTAGCAGCCACAAGTGTAGGCTCATGTTATACAGCCATATATCTAGTGATGTTGAGTGAACTGACTTTGCAGAGTAGAAAGTAGTTTGGTTACGTCACACCAGTTTTCCCCCTCTTTTTGTGGTAGTTGCCGATCATTTAATGAATGAGACGATGGAGTATTGATGAATAAAAGTATGGTGAAGATGCAAAAAGTGTGTAACGAATTAAACAAAGTGCACAGAGGTCAAGTTAGAAAATAAACATGGAAAAAGAAACATAATGCTTATTACGATTGTACTAGTTGGAAACTGTGAACAAAGTAAAACATAACATAATAGTGATACAAAAATAATCAGTAATATAAGAATAAGAATAGTATGTATGTTTATCACTTTTGAAAGATAATCAGTGTAAAGTCTAACAAGCTGCTCTTAATTTTTTTAAAGAAAAGGTTTCAATCATTTTGCTGTGCGTGCGCGCGCGCGCGCGCGCGTGTGTGTGTGTGTGTGTGTGTGTGACTTTCAGATCAGCAGCATGGAAGAGTACTAAGGTACTAAGCATAACAGTAAATGATTAAATAGGAAAGTACTCTCCAGACAAATGGAAGTAGGGAAGTCAGGTGTACAGCTGATTGTGTTTATTTCCAAACTTCTCTGGAAAAGTATAATGGAAGAAGACAGATGGCTAGGTGACTATGTTTTGTACTAAAATACTCAGTGGACAAATAGAAATGGGGAAGTCAAATATGTAGCTGAGTCTATTTCTTTCCAAGGTACTGTGGACTAATGGATAAGCCCAAAATGCTCTCTGGGTTGACCCACAGTACAAAGTTTAGATAATGTTACATAGGACAGTAGTAACTAACAAAGCCAGTGTACAATTTAACATTCTCTGAACTGTCGAATTAACAAGCCATTTCTTAATTATTTGTTCAGACAGCATATATACCTGAAAAGGAAAGATATCACGTAACCAAGTCACAGCTATTAGCCATGATGGATACAATGATGGGGGGTCGAGCAGCCGAAGAACTAATCTTTGGACCAGACAAAATTACTTCAGGGGCGTCAAGTGATCTCAAGGTACCTCTCTCTCTCTCTCTCTCTCTCTCTCTGTGGGTGTGTGGGTGGTTGATTTAATAAATAATTGTATACATTTGTTACGAGCATATAGTCATATCTGTTTGTAATTCTTATGTTAATGGTTATTAATAATTTTAATAGTCCTGTTAAGCATATGTCCTACAGGTTATCAACACCTACTACATTTGTTGTTAAGTGAGATCATGTTATGCATTTTAAAATGATTTTCTCATAAAATGAAAACAGTATTTAAAATCTGTATGTCCTGTGGCAGTGGGATATTTGAACCCAAAATTGAGTAAGAGGGACAAAGCGACATTTTGAGTGTGCATGTTGAAACTGTTAATGTATGATATCGATAGATCCTTGCTTAGTAAATACAAAGGAAGAATGTAAACATATATTCATGCCTATCTGATAATATAATGAATTATAATTCATATAAATATAATAAAATCATATTGAAGATTCATCTATTGAGATTTGGGTACGTTCCACATGGGAATTGACATAATTTAGTTAAAAGGAAATTAGACAACACCGTACTTAAAATTCAGTAAATCTTTTGTGAAAATGTTCAGTTCCATGTTAATAAATCAGAAAGTGCAGTGTGCCTGAAGATAAGTCAGAAAGTGCCGTTTCCCTTCCCTCTTCATATGTAGCTCTGAAGAAAAAGTAAAATCAGTTATAATAATTAACATAATAGAGTGGAAAATGGTTAACATGAAATGTGACTCAGGTCACAATTGAATTTTATATTTTACAATTACAGTTTGTATGGTTAACATGAAAGTTTTACCTACAAAATATTGGTTAACACAAAACATTTTGTTAAAATAATTTTTTTACTGGCTTTTGAATAGCTGCATAATAAATACATTCATGGACACCCAAAAACAGTGCTATTCTAAAACTGTAAAAATGATGAGAGTGCCGACGGACTTGTCACAGAAAATAGCAGTGAAAATTTACGAGTTCTTACCGCGACTAATATGCTTTCGTTGCTGAACCATGTTTGTTGATATTTAGAAGTCAGCTCAGAAGGTGAAATGTTTGACCAAATTGATAAATTAAAACAGTTTGTTTACTATTTTAAAAAGAGTTGAACATTGTCACTATAGGAACTTTAAAAGACATACAACATTGTGCAAGAAAACCTAAATCATAAAACTAAGTTAAGAACAGCTGCAGTGTGTGTATAATAAATCTTAAGAAAGATTAACCAGAAATTGTGCAGTAGGATAAATAAAAGTTTACATGTAAATCTTGTTATTTGAATTAGCAGTCTCTATAACTCAAACTTCGTCGTGCTTATTTGCTAAACTGCTAAATGTCATGTTCTGTACGAGGCCTTTCAGTGTTTCCATCATTTTCAAGTCCTAAACCATGACCTTTTGAGAAGAATAATGAACAATGAGAAGATCATAAAAGGAGAACAAACAAGTCAAAGAAGAAGTAATAAAGAAGGTGACATAGATGAAATCAACCCTAAAATATGCACCTGATGAAAGTCCCTTAAATGTTCATGGTTTACGACTTGAAAATGGTGGAAACACTGAAAGGCCTCGTCCAGAACATGATGTTTAGCAGTTTAGCAAATAAGCACGACGAAGTTCGAGTTTACATCTTCTGAATATTCATTCTTGCTTTATTTTATTACACTATACAGTATCTGTTCATTTATCTCATTTTGTTTCACTTTTTTTCCGTTTAACTCGAAATTCTATTACACAAAATTTAGTCAACTCAAAAGAAAAATACCTGGTCCCCATCATTTTGTGTTAAAAATTTTCCACTATATTTAATATTTTTATTTATTTAAATATTCTATTATTTATAACAAGACTGAGGTTTTTCTTGCTTAACTTTATGTTTTAACATTCAAAAAAATTCTGTAACTGTTTATTCAGTTGCAACGGATATGTCTATCCATGAAGTTATGTTGTTTTTGTTTACGTAGAGGGTTATTTTATGAATACTGTCCGATATTTGTTAGGTCTTACTTTTGTAGTATTAGATTTTAAACTGTAATTGCCATTGCTTAAATTTCCATTGTTGTCTAATAGGTGTCAGTGAGTGATACTTTAGTGGACTCTTTGCCTCCTTTTGTTCTGTGTACCAAAGCTATATAGCCAGTTATACATGAAAACATTTGGATAGACAGTTATGTCATGAAAATGTTTGAATTTTACTCAGTTGATGCAACCCACTAAATACCATGTTTGTAGTAACAAGAGGATTTAGCTTTGCGCTGTTAAGATTATAGAGATGTTGGTTTCATTAGTTTGTTGAAACACAGAAAATAAATAACATTATGATAGAACAATTATGTTTACAGCAAGCAACGTCGATAGCGACTCACATGGTTAAAAAATGGGGCATGTCTGAAAAGGCTGGCTTACGTACTCACGACACAGACCCGCAGACTTACTTTGTTGTAAACGATGTTGGTCCACAGACTGTTGGTATTCTTGATGCCGAAATACAGAGAATATTACAAGTAAGTAATTCAATATTATTTATATACTATCTTTGTAGAGTAAAGTGTGTTTCAAGACAAGTCCTAAAATTATCAACATCTAAGAAAATGAAATTGTTTAGAATCATCTCTTTGAAATTGCATGTTTTGTGTTGTATTATGGTAGTGACTTGAGTATTAAGAAATGTTCTTAAAGAAAACAGATCTCTTCAATAGAGTATATAGAGTCTTCTGGTTGTATTGAATTGGCCTGTGATTTTCAAACCAAAATGTGATCCTGAGATTAACTCTACCATGTACATTATTATGGACATACCACACCACTGTTGAAGATCAACTGTAGATCATCAGATCACAGGACTCCAGTTACAGACATTGTTCTTCAGTCTACATTCAGTTTTACAAAATTTTATCTACACCATGTTGTAGATAAGCGTAGTTAATTAATATTGCTGAGACAAATATCTGGAATGATGGTTTAGTAAAAATTAATTAATTGGACAATGGTTGAAATTTAAAAGTTCTTACTACTCATTTACTTGACAAATTATTCTATTGACCAACACAAATTTAACTAAAATTAATCACCTTTTAGTAGTTCATTTTACAGAGTTTATAATTTTTTAAAGTTCTGTAGAGTTATGGTTTGAATAATAATTCTAAATTAGGGCTTCCTGTGAATGTAGACTGAAGAATGATATCCGTAGCTGGAGCCCAGTGACCTGATGATCTGCAGTTGATCTTCGAAAGCCATAGGGTATGTCTGTAATAATGTAGATGATAGAGTTTCTCAGGTTCGCTTTGGGGTTGTTATTGGGTTAATAATCACAGGTTAATTCAATATGACCAGGGTATGTTGGACTTGCACCAACTCCAGTACACTTCAAGTGTCTGTCCAAGCTTATGTGGACAGTATTGCACTACCTCAGAAAGCACTTGGTTTCAAATTGTGGCCAGCCTAACACTTACTTATAATGTTAATGCACCCAGAGATTATCACTTTGAGATTGGCAGCATTCACTGTGGTAAATTCACAGACTTGTGGCCATTTCCTCTAAACTTAATGTTTGTAGAGAGACCATGTGCATTACGTTTGAATAACTGATCTAAACTGGTCTTGTACAGAGCTTTACATTGTTACTACTCTGACAAACTGTTGTCATCTGTTGGTATTTTAGAACCAAATTTTGTCACTAAATGTCGCCATAATACAAGTCACTATAACTTTATAACAGAGCAACTTGTGTATTGTTTGGTTAGTTTTTACTGTAAATTGCTATCTGTTGTATGTTTACGTACGCTTTTGTTTTGTATTTTATAGTATTTTATTAGAAATAACATTTTCTCTCAATAATAATTTTGTATGTTTTTAACACAGTATTGTGGTATATTAACCATAAAAAAGAATTGCAGATTTACCAGAGCAAAATGACAACAATGAGGCTTACATGGACTGTGATCCTATTTTGATATTTTTTCCATATATAAAATTTGAGATTTTTCCAAAAAACTAATACTAGTAAAGTATTATGTAAATAAATCAATTCAGATTTGAAAATATACCTATAGTTGAGTCTATATGTTTTAAATCCAGTGTGTTAATAAAGTAATTTTTGAAGGGGTTTTTCCAATAAAAATGTTGAAAATTATACGCAGGAGTAGATTACACTTTATTACACTATGTGACAATAATGTTGTATCAATATCTGTATCATACAGTTTGGTGGTCAGCATTTGATACTTGTTTAATACTACTGTGGCTCTAGGATTTTTTTTAAATAAGCATTTATCGTATGCACCTGCACTTAAATAAGCACCTACCATTATCATGTGCAACCAAATATTGTCATACAAATGTTACATCAGTATCACTATAACATGTTCAGAAATTAATTTAATTCCCACAAAAAGTTTTGAAATGAAAACAGTGTTAAATACGTTGAACCAAATAAGAGATCCTAAATTCGTAAAAATAGAACTGGTTTGTTTATTCTTTCTATTTAGAAGATTTTGTCATTGTATATGAATTATTATATAAACACAGAAAAATCAGAAACAATTACATTTTTAACAATGTAATAGCAACATAATAGCATAGCAAAACGTTTGCTATTTTGGAAATGTGTGAGATGTTAACGCACATTATTCATCTAAATGCTTAGTTTTAAAAGCCGTTTAAAAAATTATGACTTGACTCATGTTCATAGGACAAAATTTGAAAACTGAACCATGGGCACCATGCTTTCTGGAGTGTATATTGAGAAGCTACATCTTACTTGTAACAATTAGTACTTAATAAAAAAGACACATATTCCAAATCCCTTACCTGTATCGGGTCCCAGAGTCTTCACGTGAACTCGTGACCTATAAGTGATTTAGGGTTGCGTTATAAAAAAAAACTTGACTTTCATTGCATTTGTTAATCAACTCAATTTTTATTTAACCTTCTTTTATATTCTTTTTGAATTTACTTGACTTCCACTTTTTTTTTTCTCAAACTATTACTGTTTCTTTTATTGCTTTTTTCTTTTAAAATACCAACACAAACATTTACTTTAACATTGCTTCACATATTCTAATAACTAGTTAAACAAGGCAACCCAGCATTTGCTCATTCACACCTTCCTCCCCATCTTCTATTTAGAGCTCTTTTTTAAATAATTTTTCGCATTTAATTGAATTAGAATGGTATGGTTTTACTTCCCTGGCTTTGTCCGACACGTGCTGTAATTTGTCTGTTTTTGTTCATTCACTGTTTCGTCCCGGAAATGTTTCTGCTGTTTAAATTTGGTTCACTAACTATTGTTAAGGTTTCACTGTTTATCACATTATTTACTCTAGTTGAATCCCATTTTTTGTAGTTTTATCAAAATTAGGCCCGCGAGCCTGTACACTGAACTGGCCGGTTCCACGAGAAATGACGCCAAGACCTATTTTCAAGATGCCCAAAGTCCTTCTTGAGTGTGGCTACTTGCTCCTGATAGGCTGAGCGGGCATCACGTGATATCTCCTTTGGCGTGAGTCTTTTACCCTAAACTTACACTCTGAGGCTCGCAAAAAAGTTCGTGACAATTACTATGTGCGGGCGGGCAGACGCGCACGCTTCCGCATTCCACAGCACCTGGAATTGTCACATGTTGAGGGGCGGACAGAACAAACGTGCAACTGGGTGTTCCACAAGTGAACGCCGATCATTAAAACCGAGGCTCCGTGTGGGTAACTCCCTTTTTTACCATTTACAATTTAATAAACTGAATACCCCGGATTCTGTACCGTTACAATACCCCCCCCCCAATGAGAGGTTTTCTGCCGAAACAGAAAAACTCTCATTGCTAAACCCTAAGAGGACCAGCAAGGATATGGTGCCAACAACCACCCTTAAATCCTCAATCAATCATGGGTAATCTACCCCCCTAGTTCGGTGACTATGGCTGTACCTGAATGATTCTACTGGACTTCTCTGTTCGAGATCCCGACACCGTAAAATCAGACAGGCACCCACAACAGTATCACCAAACGTTGTAACATTCAATAAAAAACATCAATAATTGGCCTTATACCCAACCGGATCCTCAACTGATATATCTCCCCTTATACATACTGGATTGCCTTTAGCAAAGTACTGGGTGCATACATAAGTGCCTTCTTATCTTAAACATAACACCTTAACTCAACTAAACATTCCTTACTGTACCAAACCCTAACCTCAAATCAAGTATAATCATTTTTAAATTAACACAAACATTTCATCTTTACATTTAAATAAAATTCCCTTATTTACTTAACTTTTACTTGTTTTATTCTTCGTATTGTTTAAATTAGCAGCCATCGTTACTATTTCTTTTATAAAATTGCTAAACTGCTATAATTTTTATTGTTTAGACAAAGCTTTTCGTCATCACTGACATCTTCAGGTCTTAAATAATGTCTGTCAACTGTACGTTGTAGGCTTTTATACTTTTATTATAGGCTGTTTATAGGCTTTTAACTCAAACAAAAAGAATTAAAGAAAATACAACAAATAGCAAAAAATAATAATTATAACCTTAAAATAATTAATAGAATAGTTAAGAAAATAGAGGAAAATAAAGAAATAGAAAAGAACAAAAAAGAAAAAACAAATGAAGAAAAGAAATATAAAGGAGCAATAACATATATAGAATATCAAACAAAAATGTTACAAAAATGCTTCAAAAAATACGAAATACAGATAGGAATAAAGAAAACGAAAAATGTATTCGAATATATAAAAAATGCTAAAACAGAAGAAATTCCATTAACAGAAAAAAGCGGCGTATACAAATTAAAATGTGGGGAATGTAATAAGATATATCTGGGCGAAACTGGAAGAAAATTTACAATTCGAATGAATGAACATGCAAAAGGAGAAGGCGTTAGAACAACGAACTCACTATATGCGACATTTCAATGAATCAGGCCATAAATTTATAAATCCAAATGAAAATATGGAAATAATCAAAATAGAAAATAATCCGCAAAAAAGAAAACTAATAGAAGAACTAGAAATACTAAAAGTTAAAAAAGAAGATAAGAATAAATTAATGAATATAAAAGTGGATTTTACAAATGAAGAAATATTTTATTATATACTAAACAATAAACAAAAATAAATTAAAATAATAAGAATAAACACTAAAAATGACGAAATGTAAAAGGTTATAAGTTAGAAAGTAAAATATTACATGAAGAAATTAACGGGAGATTTTTAAAATAATTTGACGGACGTTAGTAAAATGCCTAACGGAAAAATGTAGACAAAGTTCCCGTAAAGAGCGGCAGCAGCTAGAACCAATAGGAGGGGCGATGACATAAGGGGAGGGGCCTAAAGTATAAAAGCCTACAACGTACAGTTGACAGACGTTGTTTAAGACCTGAAGATGTCAGTGATGACGAAAAGCTTTGTCTAAACAATAAAAATTATAGCAGTTTAGCAATTTTATAAAAGAAATTTTACTTGTTTGTGTGGCAATATCATTTCAAACCAAAAATAAATTATTTAAATTTCATTCATTTATTAAAATAAATCTAAGTTCATTACCAAGTTCATATTTTAATTTAATTTACCTCATCTCTTTCAATCAATTATTTAACTGCATTTTTCAAAACAGTCAGTTAATTCTAACTTCATTTTGCATTTATTTATTTCATCATTTCTCCCCATGACCTTTAAATCAAGCTTTCAGATTTGCTCTCAAAATTTTCTGCCTTTAAAGAAATTTAATTTTCATTATAAATTTTTATAATCATATGTTGACAATTATTATAAAATAAACAACTTATTACTATCATAAACTCCATGGCAACTACACTCGGATACAAAAATGTAATATAAATACTATGAATTCCCTGATGCATTACCAACACAGCATCACTTCATATAGTGAACATGAAAACACAATACAATCTTTACTTCAAAGAAAAATAGTTTTTTTTTTTCAAAATTAACTGATTTTAAATTTCAGAAATATATATAATCTGACAATTAATCACCAGAAATATAATCTTTACTACCATAAATTTAACTGAAACAATAATTGATTATACACAACATATTATACATAGAACCCCAGGCATCAGCTGATGTCTGATTACCAGGTGAATGACCTTACTCTAGGTACACTGAGTACAAGTAACACAAATACACAAAATTATCCAATTTAAGTCATAAAATGTCCTTGTTGCTTATAAAATCATTACAACATTGAATCTAGTATTTAAAATCATTTATTCTTATAAGTGAATGTTCATCACTAATCATTGAATCATAAAGCACATACCGTATTTTCTCGCATAATTAACGCACTTTTTTGACGAAAAATACCGGCGAAAATTTCTGGTGCGTAAATTATTCAAGGATTTCAGATATACCCAAATTTCATTTGAAATTTATTGACATTTAAAAGATACATTAAATATATTATACACAAAATCAGTTCAACTCATTGAAGTTATCGTCATTTGGCGTAAAATTACGGTTGAGTTTTCTTCTGAACAATCAAATAGAGTACATTAGGCAAGTTGGAGTTAATGATGTTAATAATAAGATAGAGCAAACTAATAAATAATCAATTTTTTTTTATACCGAGGAGGGGTATATATATAACGATTCATAATATGTCGTCATATCTGAGCATTATATGAAAGGGACAGACTGTGCACCGTAAGCAAGACAGAGAGTGTATAATAAGCAACTATCTCACTCTAACTTCGTCACAGTGAAGCACGCGGTCGGATCAGACATGAATTTTACTCAATTCATTTTTGCAGTTCAACCTGCGATAACTTCAAAAGCAATAAATATACAGCAATTCTGAAAACTGCATTGTGTTCAGTAATTAAAGCTCTATAAGTAGCCAAAATCTCAATTAATATAATTAACAATTACAGAAGATACACAGAAGAAGAACGCCAAATGAAATACAGAGAGAATTAGGCTACGTACAGATTAGGTGTTTTCACACACACACACACACACAAGTTGGATCCCATGTGCTGCAGCTATTTCTCGTCCTTTAAAATACAGCGTTTCGTAAGAAACGGCATATCCATCATTGCGTAACGAAATCACATATTTCAGAAGATACTCCTCTACTTGCGGAAACTTGCCACTTTTTGGACCGCGAAATGCTTTACGAGACTTGTTGGTCTCTTGAAGGGCAATTTTCTGTTTTCGCCAGTACCGCACGTTACACTCGGACACAGAATATTTGCGGCCTGCTGCCCTATTCCCGTGTGTTTCGGCGTAAGCGATCACCGCAAGTTTATATGACGCAGTATTACTCGAGTACTTGCTCATTGTGGATTACTGGACGACTTGGAGATCACAAAACATCCGTGTACCTGAAACACTCATAAAATGAGTTTCTACCAGACTGGAATAGGTAGTCACTAATCACGTCTTCGCTGATTCACTCACCGGACTGAAATACCGCAGTGAGTAATAACAGGAAGTTGCACGAGGGTTTGAAATGCGAGGTTGCGCAATAGGAAAGCTATTACTTGACATCTTTATTTCGAAACGCACCCGGAACTGCGTGATGAAATCATCGAGAAAGTGGGTGCGTCAAATACGCAAATATTTCTTTTTTCCCACTTTGAACCCCCTAAAAATGGGATGCGTAAATTATGCGGGGGCGTTAATTATGCGAGAAAATATGGTAGTAACCATTACCATAACAGTGAGTCAACCATACACACCTCTTTAATCAGCGCCAAGCAAACTTAATTGCACCGTGATTACGGTTTAGTATTATTTTAACTGAATATTCAGTTACCTCTCCTTCTACATCAACATTTTTTATATTCCCCCCCTTAACCCAGTTACAATTAGGTAAATCACCTGCCGGGTAAACCGGATCAAGAATTACCTTGTGCATAGATGTGTTATCTGTGCCCCTGGCTTGTAACGGCCAGCTCCTTTTCCACACACACTATTATTTCCTGATGGTGGACTGTAGCACCCATGTGCATCCACAAGAACTGAAGCTTAATTAGGGTATAGACGCTGCCTATACCGTTCTTGTTTCAGCGTTATAAAAAATTCGGCTTTACTGATGTCCGAGGACACCAGTAATCCTACTAAATATTACTTATATGCCCTTAACATGGCACTACCACCCCCTTCGATGATAGCCACTGTTCCATAGCGCTGTTCCATAGTTGTGGCGATTCCCCGTTTACCCGGTTAATTTCTAAAGTCACCAATTTTGAAAATAATAACAAGTATGGCTAGGATACCATCTGCCTAATCACACTTGCTACCAATAGTCCAAATCCACGGTCAGGGTTCGGTGACGCCGTGACCGCCTGAAAGTGGGGAATCACAAGTAAATAATATATATGTGATATATTTAAATCAAAAATTTACAAATCTCTTTATATGAACCTCATAATACGTATAATGCGTTATATTCATTTTCTTTCTTACTTTCTTTCATTGTGACTTTCATTAACATAAAAATAGTGAGTACAACAAAATATTTATTTGATTTCCTAAACTATAACCGATTCATTCTTATACAAATTAGCACCAAACAAAGAGTTTAAATTAATTCAATTTGGCCCATTAGAAAGCCCCATTCGGACCCTCCTTGCCCCAAGACCTTGGTAGACTTACTTCTTCCATTCACACGCACACCCTTAACTATCTATACTTTTTTTTTCATAACTCCATTCACACGTTATTTCCAACTCTCATCGACACTCTTTTACTTCCTAAAGGGATCAGCCAAAATATGATTCATAAAGATGGAGTCGGCGATGGTCAGATACCATACGTTAATGAATACAAGTTAAAGCACTTATAGCAGCACTGAAGGAACTGTACAAAGAGCCTCCAAAACCGACCCCGTTATTCTTACCACTACACTTATCATTACTATTCTTATGGCTATCATTATTAACAATTATTTCATTTGGTGCTTACACGGAAAAAATTTGTCATTTGCAGACTTTAATCTGCAAATGATACTGGTAATATATAGACTTGAACATTGCCTCTCTTTATTTTTGTTTTAATGCACTCTCTCAGGCAATTGTTGGTACATGGTGTGGTGCTAATTTATGCACCTTGAGTGTAAAATTTTCCCACGTACCTTAGGGGTCCCCCTCCCCATTCAATAATACAGTTGAATTTCTACTTGTTACCAATTTTGTGAAGCCGGACCATCATCGTTTTCACCACCCGAAGGAAGTTACCGCCAACCATGGTCCGCCTCCAAACATCCAAAACCCACGGTCAGGGTTGGTAAGTCCGTGACCGCCCGAAAATGGGGGAGAGTCCCTTCTGAAAACAAATTAAATATATTAAAATTCAATTACTTATTGTGACCAATATAACTTCAAATTCGTAGTGTTCTGTGTACCCACTATCTCCTGCGTTGCTTGGTTTCGCAGTACGTAAGCATTATTCATCTTTACCTCTATTATTACATAGGGTCCCTCGTATAACAGAAAAAACTTCTTTATTTCTTTATCTTCTGCGCTAGACAAATCGTGTCTCCTTACCAATACTAATTGTCCTACCTCATATTTAGTCCACTTACCTTTTCCATCATGTCTCCGCTTTCTCCTTTCCCCTTTGGTGAGTAAACTCTCATTTGCTAGTTGGATCTTCACATTCCTGTCGATTGTCTGATCTTCCGGTGGATACTCAAATAGTTGTTCCAATATTCTAGGTGGCCTGGTTCCCTTTATTAGCTCATACGGCGTAAACCCGGTGGATTCGTGGGTGGTACTATTCAACCATTCTTCTACTTTCTTCACGTATAATGGCCATTCACTATGTTTGGCGTGACAATACGCCCGAAATATCCTACCAATCTCTCTCATCACCCGCTGTGCCTGGTTGAACTGTGGATGGTATACTGCTGTGTGCTTGGGTATGATGCCTTCCCATCCTAGAGTCTGTCTCCACCTACCGCTGTTGAATTGGGGTCAGTGATCGGTTAAAATTATCTTCGGCTTACCTACATTTATCATGTAATCCTTGGTTATCTTTTCGCTCAGCACCCTGCTCGTCGATCTCTTCACACAATACAAACTAACAAAGGAGTCTCTACTTAAACATAATTCAACTCCCCTTCTACCCTATAATTCACTACTTTTGACCTCCGACACAAATTGCATACCCATAACAATCTTCTAACTCGCCTCTCCATATTCTTAAAAACACAAGACTCCTTTAAAACATTGGCACACTTTTTTGCCCCAAAATGCCTATACCTTATATGACAATCCCAAATAATTTTATCTATTAACTCTACTGGTACCACCAACCTCCAATCACACTCACCCCCTTCTACTTTCTTGAACAGAATTCCCTGATATATTTGAAAATGTGTATTATATTCAGACCCATCTACATCTGCTTCTAGACTAGCAATTATTTTACCCGATTTATTTTCCGATCTTTGCATGTTCTTAATGTCCCTTAACTCCTCACCAAAAATTCTATCTTCCCTTGTTAAATGAAAAATCTCTATCTCCTTAAGATACCTCCCTGTTTTATTGTCTGTGACATCTACCCTGGAAAGAGTGTCTGGTATTTTATTGTCTGTCCCCTTAATGTACTCCCATGAAAAATTATACTCCTGTAATGTTAGTACCCACCTGGTTAGCCGGCTATGGGTTAATCTGCACGTGTTTAGAAACGACAGCGCTTTGTGGTCTGTTCTGATGACTGTCCTGTTCCCCAAAATGTACGTGCGGAACTTTCCTACAGCGAACACGATACTGAGCAACTCCTTTTCCGTAGTTGTGTAATTCTGCTTGGCCGCCAAAAGGGATCTGCTGGCGAAGGCTATCGTCTGCTGTTCCCCGTCACTATCTTCCTGGTATAATTCCACTCCCAGGGCGACGTTACTGGCGTTAGTCTGTAAATAGAAAGTTTTCAAGAAATCAGGGTGATTCTTCATTATCATTTTTGAAAATTTTTTCTTTATCTCCTCGAAGCATCCCTTTCCTTCTTTCCCCAATTCCACTGTTTATTCTTCTGTAGAACGGCACTTAATCTGGCTGTCGTCTGTGCGTAGTTTTTCTGAAATTTTCTATAAAAGTTACACAGACCCAAAAAACTTTGTAGCTGTTTAATATTCTTCGGTTATGGATAGCGCATAATAGCTTCTACTTTATCCGGGGTTAGCTAGAATTCCCTCTGGAGTAATAGTAAAACCTAAAAAGTGTATTTCAGTTTGCAGAAATTTAGACTTCTCCCAATTAACTGTTAGACGCCCATTTTGTAATTTATCTAACACATATTCAAGATGTTCTAAATGCTCCGAAAATGTTCTTGATGCTATTAATATGTCATCAACGTATACTGTTAAAAAATCTAAGTCTTTGGGTTGCAATATCATATCTAGACATTTTATAAAACTTGCTACACTAGTGTTAAGTCCAAATGGCAAACGCTTGAACTGATAATTCTTACCATTGAAGAGAAATGCAGTATACCTCCGACTCTCTGCTGCTAACGGAACTTGCCAGTATCGTGCGGTCAAATCCAAAGATGTCATGTATTTGACTCCGCTGAATTTCTGAAAAATCACATTTATGGGTTCCGGTGACTCCCGGTCAGGTATTATAATTTGATTAATTTTCCTAGCATCTAAACACAATCTTACCTTTCCATCTTTCTTTATTACCACTACCAATGGATTCGAGTACGGTGATATCGATCTCTCAATAATGTCTCCCTCCATCATTCTATCCAACTCCTCTTGTACTGCTCTCCTCTTCGAAAACGGCACTGGATAACTCCTCTGCATGTAGGGTGAGTATTGACTTCAGCTCGCCCTGGCTTTTCCAGGCAACTCCGCAAACACCTCTCTAAAACGTTCCACAACTCCTGTCGTTGGGGGACTCCTACAACTCCACCCTCATTAAAACATTTATCTGCCCTATTTTCCCATACTCTCTCATCACTCACATGCATCTCTCCCTCATCATTCTCTACAATCTCACTCTCTCGACATATATTCACTCTTGTTTCTATGTCTCCATCGCCTACCCGCACCTGTATTATTTTTACTCCCGTAACTTTAATCTCATCTAGCACCAGTGGCGAAGTTACGTGGAGGCAATTGAGGCAATGACTACCCTAAAAAATTCTGTAGAATAAAAATTATAAATACGTATGAACTACATAACGTTAAGATTATACATTGTTACCGCGACTGTCGAATTTATTAGGCCGAAACGTGCTTTACTGAGCAACCACTAGATGGTGACAGGTGAGACTCTCAATAGCTCGTTTAAAGCGAATGAGGCAACCTGAATTTGTCTCAGCGTTTTTGTATACATTGTATGTAAGCAATGTGATGGAGTGATAGGGAAGTGAAGGGAGGGGGGATTGTCCCGTGCTGTACACATAGAGCGTTGAGGCATGCCTCACTTCTGTGGTCCAAACATTCAAGTTAAAGCACGCTGTGTTGTTTGTAAGTGTGTTTATTTTATGCGGTTATTAAAAGTGTCCCTGTTATTCCGCTGAACTAACAGATGATCAAGATTGTTATTTGAATTATTTGTAACATTAAACATATATATATATATATATATATATATATATAGAAACTAATCAAGTTTAAAAATTTGAAGTTCAATCAGTTGTATTATTGTGTATGACTAATACAAGGATTGTTCAATAGAAACACGTATAGAGCTGTAAAGCATTTTTTATTCAACGATTTTAAAAGAAGTCTCCATTAACATTAAGACATGAGTTCCACTGTTGCACCAACCTGTAGATTCCCTGCTAGTAAAATTCTTATGGCTGTTTGTGGAACCATTACAGCAAACTCTACCTCAGCGTCCGATTTGAACCACCATCCTTTTAGTGATTCCTTAAAAAAAAATTTAAGATAAGATTTTTACCTACCCATTCATTAACTACTAGCTTCGCCACTGTTTAGCACCCTCTTAAAATTAACCCTGACTGGTTCACTCCCATTATTAAATTCTACTATTCATTTATTAAAATCTATACTGCTTTATTTCTCTCCAAAAAATCATTTCCTAAGATTACATCTAAACTCAGTCCCTTAACTACTAGAAAAGTATTTTCAAATTCAGTTTCATTAATGAATATATTCAATTGTACTTGTCTAGTAACCCTTTTACTCTGTACTCTGGTTACCCCCACTACTGTTACGCCCGCAACTGGTAATGATGGAATATTTTTATTTATTTCTTGTAATTCTCCCATTACATTTTCTGAAACTACTGATATCTCACTTCCTGTATCTATTAATGTTTTAAAATTCTTACCTTCTATGTTGACGATTACCTCCGTCAATCCGGTTTTTGTTTCCATAATTCCTGCGTCATCTTCCTCCAGCAACTCCTTCGTCATATCCATTTGTATTACATTGTTATGATATTTGTCCCTTACCTGGACCCTGTCGTTATCTGTGGACAATGGTGTGGTCCTTGCTTCCATTGTTGGCCTCAGTTTTCCGTTCTGGCAGTGGTACTGCCCTGCATATTTCCCCTGTCGTTCCGGTTGTTATTTCCCCAACTCCTTGCTACTCCCCTGCGGTCATCTCCTGCCCGCTGTGGTATATTGTTCTGCGACGACATAGTTCCGCCCCGCTGTTCCGGCCTTGGTTTCTTGCACCTGTAACAAAAATTTCTGATGGCATAGTTCTCTCCCGAGCATCTCATACATTTCCAACCCCTGTCTCGATTATGATTTTCTTGTTTACCGTACGCATTTCCTTGTTGTGACCCTCTTTGTGGCATATAATTACCTCTATTATTCGTACCTGATTGGTTAGGACGCCTACCTATTTCACGGTCCCTAATGTTTTGAAATACATCTAACATATTTTCCAGTTCATTTATGTCCGCTACCTCTCTCGTCATTAGTGTAATTTGTACCTCCCTGGGCAGGTGTTTACTAACATGTCTAACAAACGACCGAAATGGCAACGGCGGTTCTAAGTATTTCGCCTCGTTAAATATCCTCATTACGTACATGGTTATGTTGTTGTTGATTCCCCCAAAATTCCCTGTTCCCATGATTCTACTACGTAATATTTCCTGGTCCTCTTCAGACCAATATTTATTTTGGAACGCTGCCTCAAACTTCTCATAACTACCCCACTCTGTATTATGTACTTCAGCCCATATTTCAGAACTGCCCTTAAAACATTTTAAAATCTTTAATAATTTCACCTCCCAATTACTACTATGAAACCGGTTAAATTCCCTTACTCTACTCAGGAACTGCATCGGGGGTAGTCTCTGGTTGTCACAACTAAATTGTTCAAGTTCGATATCATCTTTTGCTTCGCGAGTATACAATATTCGCTCCACAACATTATTTAAATTTTGGCTCACTGCCACATGTAATTCATCTTTAATTTCCACTATGTCTTGTTCAATTACTCTTAATTTGTTATATTTATTTTCGTATTGAAGGTTATGTTTATTCATAACCCCCACACTCTCTTGCATAGATTGTTTACATACATTTTCTATCTCCACTATCTTATTTTTTATGTCATCATTATTTTCATTAATCTTATTAATACACTTACTTTGTATTTCTACACACTGTTCTTTAACTTGAATTTTAATTTGATCTGTCATTTGTTCGTTTACATCATTTATTTTACTTTCCAGATTTTCTGTTAATTCGTTGATTTGTTCATCGAACTTATGGTTTACTGATTCTAATATCTGTTCTTTAATACCATCACAATGTGTATTTATTTCATTCATTTGCTTACTAATATTAAAATTTTGCTGTTTTATCTCATCTCTGATCTCATTCAACTTTTCACTAAAATTGTTCTTTATCTCATTATTTTGTTCATCAAATCTAGCATCAAACTTATTATTTTGTTCATCAAATTTATCATTAAAATTACTTTTTATCTCCTAATTTCACTTTTTTGTTCATTCATGTTATTATTTAGTTCATTAAATTTCTTTTGTAACAAACTCATTATATTATCATTGAATTTACTACTAAATTTCATTGAAGTTGGGGTTAATTTAACTCCCGAATCCTCTGTAACATCTGTTTCATCTGTAACACTTACTTCTATTGTTTTCTCGTCTTGACCCACATTTGAAGTTGAATGAACTCCCAGGCCACTCATGACAGCTGATTCAGTTATTTCACTTATATTATTCTCGTTATTTCGTACCATTTTTTAAATTACACAATTATCGTATATCTTAACAATTCTTATTTTACATGCCTTAAGTATTATTCAATAGTATACGCATCACTTATGTATAACATATTATAACATAACATCGTTTATCATAATTTTTTACGTACTCTGCCTTAACCTCTAAATCACCTTATATTCACGAGTAGACGTGGTTTGTACAAAATTTAACTTTGTAAAAACTGTCCCTGTTCCGGTGCCATTGAGAAGCTACATCTTACTTGTAACAATTAATACTTAATAAAAAAGAAACATATTCCAAATCCCTTACCTGTATCAGGTCCCAGAGTCTTCACATGAACTCGTGACCTATAAATGATTTAGGGTTGCGTTATAAAAAAAAAACTTGACTATCATTGCATTTGTTAATCAACTCAATTTTTATTTAACCTTCTTTTATATTCTTTTTGAATTTACTTGACTTCCACTTTTTTTTTCTCAAACTATTACTGTTTCTTTTAATTACTTTTTTCTTTTAAAATACCAACACAAACATTTACTTTAACATTGCTTCACATATTCTAATAACTAGTTAAACAAGGCAACCCAGCATTTGCTCATTCACACCTTCCTCCCCATCTTCTATTTAGAGCTCTTTTTTAAATAATTTTTCGCATTTAATTGAATTAGAATGGTATGGTTTTACTTCCCTGGCTTTGTCCGACACATGCTGTAATTAGTCTGTTTTTGTTCATTCACTGTTTCGTCCCGGAAATGTTTCTGCTGTTTAAATTTGGTTCACTGACTGTTGTTAAGGTTTCACTGTTTATCACATTATTTACTCTAGTTGAATCCCATTTTTTGTAGTTTTATCAAAATTAGGCCCGCGAGCCTGTACACTGAACCGGCCGGTTCCACGAGAAGTGACGCCAAGACCTATTTTCAAGATGGCCAAAGTCCTTCTTGAGTGTGGCTACTTGCTCCTGATAGGCTGAGCGGGCGTCACGTGATATCTCCTTTGGTGCGAGTCTTTTACCTGAAACTTATGCTCTGAGGCTCGCAAAAAAGTTCGTGACAATTACTATGTGCGGGCGGGCAGACGCGCACGCTTCCACATTCCACAGCACCTGGAATTGTCACATGTTGAGGGGCGGACAGAACAAATGTGCAACTGGGTGTTCCACAAGTGAACACCGATCGTTAAAACCGAGTCTCCGTGTGGGTAACTCCCTTTTTTACCATTTACAATTTAATAAACTGAATACCCCGGATTCTGTACCGTTACAATATATAAATTGGTTCATAACGTTAGCCTACGTCTTCTGCTCCCTAATTTCCATTGGTCTTGATCTAACCAAGATTCTTCTTCCAATTCCCAGTCTCTCATTGCCCGGTTGATGCCTTCTCTCCAACTCAACCTAGGTCTTCCTCTTCGCCTATAAATGTATGGTGTCCATCTCAAAATTTGCTTGGGGAGTCGATTATCCGGCATTCTTTGCACATGCCCAAACCATCTTAGCTGTTTTGTTTTTATGTCGTCGACAATAGATTACTGTACCCCCATTATCTCCTGGATTCGGACGTTTCTTACTTTTTCCAGTTTTGACCTCCCTGCCGCTCTTCGCCAATAATCCATTTCAGTAGCTTCCAACATCTTTTCTGTTCTTTGTATTATTGGCCATATTTCACACCCGTATGACAATTGGTTTCACGATTGTATTGTATATACGATGTTTATTTTGTTTTGATATTTGTTGGCCCCACAATATGTTGTTCAGCAATGCTGTTGATTTTCTTTCCAGGTTATGTCTTTCATTTATCGCTTTATCTAGACTACCGTCTTGTGTAACTGTTGTTCCTAGATATTTATAGCTACTGTAATTTATTATTTCTTGTTCGTCTTCTAAAATTAAATTCTTCTGTTCCCCACCAATGCACATATACTCCGTTTTCTTTGTGTTTACTTCAAGGCCCCATAGCTTATATTCCTCTATAAGTTTTCGTGTCATGTATTCCATGTCATGATAGTCCTCTTTCTGGAGTACTTTGTACTTAAAAATTAATGATAATATTTATCTGTGCTTCCTTATTGTATAGTTTTATGGGAAATAATTTTGTTTAATGATTCTCCTAGTCAACCTATTCTCTTGTAATGGCTTTAAAACACTTTATGTGATTTGACTCGTATCTGGTTCAGTCTGAACTGCTGTACCTTTATCAAACCACTATATGGTAGTTTAGATGTGTAGTTTTAAAAAATGTTATTTCATATCACTTTCAGGATATACTTATCCCATACTTGAATATTATCGCATAGTTGGTCATATGTTACAAATGAACAGATTATTCAAAGAATGTTTTTTGTATTATAGGAAAATATGTTTCAGCAATACATAAATTTTTTGAGGGTCGCAGAAACCTGACACGCCTGTCTGGATTTGTCAGTTGTTTACTATGCATATGTTTGTGGTTACAGGAATCGTACGAACGAGCAAAAGCGATATTGAAAGCACACAACCGTGAACACAAGTTACTAGCAGAAGCTCTACTCAAATATGAAACATTAGACATAGAAGACGTAAAAGCCATAATGAAGGGAAAGAAGGAGCCCGACAAGTTGTCGCAGCAGACGTGAAGCAGATTGGTTGTGTTATGTTAAAATAAAATGTGGTTTGACTAATACATAATAGTGACAATGAAATGGTAACATGTACATACTACTTGGACAGTTAACTCTGAAGTGTGCTGTATCATGGCGTTTTCATAATTGCTCTTCATAAATTCTTTTATGAAATGTTTGAAACGCTGAACTATGGCCATTAAGCAGAATGTGAGTGTGTGTATGTGTGCATTATACACACACATGCATGTACAAGTACACAAATTGATGCATGTTATTTTCTTCCAGGCTGTATGTAATGAATTAATGGCTGAAAATTCCATGATACGCATTGCAGCAAAGGCATATTATAGTTATAATACAAGAGTAATACTGTTCAGGAATAAGTAGGTTTTATAAAATAATCATAAATTATTTTACTAGATTTATTTTAAAAAATGAAATGTTTAACGTAAAGTGCTTATTATTTTGAAGAGTTTCATTTATTTAGGCCAGGTTATGTGGGAGCAGTTCTCGTTATTTTTGTTATTGTTTTTGTTATCACAGGTTATTTTTGTTTGTGATGTTCACTAGTCGATTTGCACAGTTCTTAGGGAGAGATTATAATTATTTTTCAAACTTAGCACTTGAATTCTGTCATGAGTCAATGCTGTGAATAATGTATTAATGAAGCAGAAGACAGAAGTCACGTATGGGACAGTATTTAGAATTTTCAAAAGGAAATGTATTGTACAATTGACACTGTATGAAATCGCTAATTAGAACTTTAGAGTTTAAAATAAACAAAGAGCCTTGTATATAGTTCTTCAAGCTTAGATTGTTCATTGTTGAAATATCTAGGTATATTCATCAACAATAAATTTAAATTCAGTGAACACATAAAGTATGTAGCAGACAGATGTATCAGATTAATCCATACACTATCTACATCAGCTAAACTTAATTGTGGACTTAACTCCAAAGCACTTAAGACCGTTTACAAAGGTATAATTTTACCTGTCATGCTGTATGGAGCTCATGTATGGAATACAAACACAGCAGGATACAAAGTACACCATTCTTCAAAGGGTGATGAACATTTAAAATGTAAAAGCTTTCTGCAAGTAAAGCCCCTTACACCCTTACTGGTTTGGCCCCGATCATGTTAAGGGTAGAGGAGAGAGCAAAACTCTTATCAACAAGATACCAAAAGTAAAAGGAAAGCAAACAAAATTTGACTGTATTGTTATGATGGTCACAGCAGATCGTCGTGGGTACAGTGGAACAGAATAACTGGCATCAATGTCACTAATTACTAACTTTAGACACAAACAGCAGTTATTAATCAACAAAGCACTCTTACACAATAATTCAAGTTATTTGTGCAGCTACAGAAGTTACTTTTTACAGTTTTGCACTAATTAAAACAATAAACTCCTCTCAATAACTGCAATAATGACTGTGAACCGCAATGATAAAATCGCCAAATATAACTGAAACTGGGCCGCTCTGAAATCCAGTACTTATGCCTCCACTGCCTTTGCAGTGTAGCGAACCAGTGGGCCTGGATGCTGGTAGAGTAGTCGACTAAACATCTGGAAGGGGCACAAGAATCCAGAATGCTACGCAGCTCTGCTATGCAGAATGATCTGTAAACATCTGGAACAGTCTCGTGCGACATGTGCCCAGAATTATGTTTGCACTCAGCGATGTGTTACTATTTATTTCATCAGCATAAAAATATAATAGAGCCCAAGAATTAACTATATCCATCCAATATAAACATAGTAAAAAGTAACAGGGAGGACAATGATGATAAACTTCAAATATTCACAGACGGCAGTAAAAATGAACATGGAATATATGAGGGTGTTGCCCTATTCACTGGAAATGAATTTAAAAAAAGATAATTCTAACACTCGCTTAGAGACTCTCAAATAATCAGGGCGAACAACTTGCTATTCTGAAAGCATTAGAAAAGATTGACAGAGACTGAGAACATATGAAAGAAGTAATCCCAAGGAATGTGACAATGGTCAGCACAATAACAGTAGACTTGGTTAAGAATCATAACTACATTACAAAAGAAATAAGGAAAGTCATAACAATATTAAAAAGCAATAACTGATGAATACACTTCAAATGGATCAAGGCTTATATAGGAATTTAAGGTAATAAACTGACAGATGAACTAGTAAAAGCAGCTTCTTCTTCAGCGGCCCAACAACCCATTACTGAGTCAAGGCCTCCTTTAACAGCCTCCGCCAGATGTCCCGGTTTGTAAAAACTGGCTGGCGAAAGAAACTGACAAGTTTCTGCACATAAAAGTTTTACAGATGGGCTGTGTGAATTCTCCGATCCAACCCCCAACCTGGAGGACCAGGAACTTTGATTTTGGGGTGCTCTTCCCCTAGAGAGTTGCTTTCACCTCAGCTGATGAGCTCTCTCTGCCCAGTAGGCTAACTGACTCAGCCCATGTGTGCAGCCATTGGGCTACTATAGCCTCCACACTAGATGCACACCCTGCTGCCGATGTGCACCATCCTGCCCGACCAGGACCCAGGATACCCCCGGGCTGTCCTGACAGAACCCCCGTCTCTCATTTGCTTACCGATCCACTCCGCCGAAGGGATTGGTTACCACAACCTTGGAGTGGATTGCTCGGTGTAACAGGGCCCACCAACGTGTAGGTGAGAGTGGAGTTGGGGTGGAGAGGCTGGTGCATTTCTCTTCTATGAAAGCATATGTTCGCATCACACCCCCTTTGGACCCCAGTAAAAGTAGCAGCATGGAATAATGAATTGCCAATCTCTTTTGACAAAATACCCAAAAGTGCAGTGATTCAAGAAGTAACTGAGGAAACTACACATAAATCAGAAAAAAAAAACGGTAGGGGAAACAACCAAAGGTACAGTAACTAAAATGTACTTCTCTAATATCAAAGACAGATTAAAAACAAAACTGAAAATGACTCCTAAGAGTATGAAATTGTGATTGGACATTAAGAAACAAGTTCTTACCTTCACCATTTCAAAACAATAAATGACCCAACGTGCCAATGCAATGTGGGAGAACAGACAGTGGGTCATATCATATATGAGTAGGATATGTTTTAAAAAAATCAGAGACCAAATCTAATCAATAATGTAACAAAAAAATTAACTCAGCCACCTACAAAATTAGATCTTATAAAGAAATAACAAAACACTTATCAATCCAGTAGAATTCTGACAAGTTTCTTTTACTGAGGGACACTCAAGCATTGTTATATATTAAGTAATTGTTATTATTTGATGCCATGTGTATAAACACGTTATATTTCAAATAAGGAAAACTGAATACATAGCATTACGAAAATCTTACAAATTGTATGCATCTATTCTTGCAAGACGACTGAATACAGTAACAGAGACTATTCTCTAAGAGACCCAGCATGGTTTCAGGAAGGCAGATCTTGTTTAGATTGAATCTTCACAATAGCCTAGGTCATAGAAAAGCTTAGAGAATATGAGTTGCTCGCATAAATAATGTTACGACAGTCACTGGATCATCGTGGGTACAGTGGAAACAGAATGAAGTCACTAATTACAAACTTTAGCTGGACAGAAACAGCAGTTATAAATCAACAAGACACATGTACATTCAAGTTACATTTGTCCAACAGCTACAATAAATAAATGTCACCTTGTTACAATGTTGCACTGATTTACATGATAATCGCTTTCCACTAATCTGCAACAATCACTACAGCCACACTTGAATATCTCTGGTCTATCACTGAACTTATATACAACCCGCAGAGGTTTCAGGTAATACTCCAATCTGTGGGCAGTGTGCCAAGGTAATTTACGTATTACAGGCGCTCGAACAATCTGGAGACTAGGCCAGTGCATGACCTTGATACGGATGCACTGGGCTAGTCGAGAAATGTGTAGAACGACAATCTCGAATTTTCAAGAGCATTACGTAATCGCCTTTCATCTCAATGAACGTATCAGTAGCTTTCATCGACTTTTGGATGAGGCCATCCTGTCAAACTTGGAAAGCAGTTTGCAGATAGATGTACACTCATTGAGTCAAGTCTGCAAGGATTTTGGATTGCAGATCTCTATATTGAAGACCAGAATGATGGATAGAGCTGATCCCATATGAGCAAAACTTGTAGATGGTACTGTTCAGTAATTTTGAATATCTGAGTTATAGTGTGTCTCACATTACAAACAGTGATGTGGGGAAGAAGCTGCACAAGTTCAGCAATACGTGTGTGACCATCAGGTGAACTCTAAAATCAATGAGTAAAGAAACACCTGAAGTTCTAAAAGGTGGTGACCCTCTCCACACTTCTGTATAGGTCTGAGAATTTGACTTTAATGAAATCGCAGCTCAGTCATATTCAAGTGTCTGAAATGAGATTTCTCTGACACATGGCAGGATGGCTGGATACACATGATATGCCATGGCAGGATGGCATGGAAAAAATGTCGGGTTCAGTACAGCAGGAACTGAATATCATGAGTATACTTGATAGGATTGCCCAGTATCTGCTAAAATGGTTGGAACATCTTATCATATGGATGACTGTTGTATCCACAAACAGCTATTGACTTATTATAAGCCAAAAGGACAGAGAGGTATGGGGTATCTGGTCTGAAGAAGTGTTTGAATGACCAGGTGTAGTCTGTCTACTTGGGAACGGAACAAACCTTTTTGGTTTAATCCTTGCTGAAGATGATGGTGCGATGAGGACATAAAAAGAAAAATGTTCTTCACTTATGTTACAAATTTAAATGGTTTAAAGTTGCACAATTCAGTAAATGCTGTTTTTCCCTGTGATTATTAGAAATTGTAATATTTATTAAAATTATATTATTTTTATTAACCCTTTGATGAGTATGGTTTGGAACCAATAGCTTGGCCCCTCAGGGGTTTTTTTGCAAGCATGTCAACCTAACAATTATACAACTATTGTACAATTGATGTTTCTCTTTGAGAAAATAAATAACAATCAGTTTCACTTTGCACACTACTAAAATCGTCTTTACTCTCAACAAAATCAGATTCCTCCCTAGCAATTATTTCCTTTATTTCTCCTACAGATGAATGTTGACTCATTTTTAACACTTAATGTATCACTAAATGTAACTTTATTGTAGCAAAATGCAGCTTATAACAACACTCAAATAAAAAGCACAGATAATTTTACTAACTAAATACGACACATGAACACATAGTCAGCGATAACTATTGCCATTGTAAACAGGTGGTCAGTAATGTCTGATGAAATGATAAAAACAGCTGTAAAGTATTTTTCAAACAGTTCAGATTATTGCCAACAGATTGCAGCACACTGCAGACATGATAGGAAATTAAGAATATTTTAAAACATGCATGATCCCTGATGGTGACCGGCTACCACATGTTCTCAAACGTTCATGCTCCTCAAAAGGTTAAATAATAAAATTACAGTTATTTTTAAAATTGTTATTGATGTTACTTAATATTATTTGTAGAGTTAGTTCAGAGTCAGGTAAATACCTTTACATACTGTTACGATGGTCTCCCTGATCATCGAATGGTGCAGTGGAAAACAAAATACAAGGCACCAATGAAATCACTAATAACCAGCTTTAATTATCACAATTAATTAATAATGTGTAATCAACAAGATAGTCTCTTACAATAATTCAAGTAAAAATTGTCCACATGCAATAATAATGTCAACTACAAAGAATTCCATACTGATTAGAACACAATAACACTTTGCTACAAACACTTGATCTGTGCTAAAGAAAATCACTCACGTAACTCACAGGACGGTTATAGTGATCCCAAAGCAGGGAAAGGATGCTTCCTGTCCTGGCAACCTCCGGCCCATCAGTCTATTGTCAGCCATGTCAAAGGTCTCAAAAGTCTCGTACAACGGCGAGTCCTAGACCATCTAGGAAATTTCGATGTACTGGTCCCCAAACAGGTCGGTTTCAATGTGGGGCATTCCACCACTCATCAGCTGATGAGACTGGTGGAATACATCACGGGCGCTGTTGGAAAGAGCAGAGTCTCGCCTGTTTCCTAGATGTGGAGAAGGCCTTTGATAGTGTCTGGCACGACAACGGGCTCTTGTTCAAGCTCCGGGAAATCCAGCTCCCAGATTGCTACCTTCATTTGATTGCTATCTTTCTGATGGAGAGGACCTTCTGCGTGAGAATAGATGACTTTGTCTCTTCCGAGAGACGTATCTCAGCCGGAGTACCTCAAGGTAGCATCCTAGGGCCTCTTCTGTTCTCAGTCTACATCAACGACGTACCTAGAGAGCCTGGAGTCCAGATCGCCCTGTTTGCCGACTTGGTGATTTATACCGCCAATCGGAATGCTGACAGGGCTGTCATACGACTCCAGCGTGCACTTGATGCGTACACAATCTGGACAGAAAACTGGAAAGTTGCCGTCAATGATACCAAGAGCTCCTCCGCGGTGATATTCATAAAGCGCTGGAAGGAACTGCGAGGACGAGTGAGACTCGGTTGCACGTACCGGCCTTGGTGAAGAGAAGTTAACTCGGTGTCCACCTTCATCGTCGGCTCACCTGGCATACTCACACCCACACAGTGCAATGAGAACTAGAGCATCCGCTCGTCTGGAGTCTCTGTTTCTGATACTTGTCAACAAGGCTATGACCGGAAGCTAGTAAGTTGATCGTCAACGCATACCTGTTGCCAATCATCACCTATGCCATTCCCATCTGGGGTTACCTTCCAGCTGTTCATAAAAGAAATTTGCTAAGCGTTCTCGATAGGGTTCTTCACCTAGCAGCCAAAGACCCGTGTTGGTTCCCTTCTCGACTTTCGAGACACCCATAGTTGGCTTTCCAATCAATTCTTTTGTTGTTACACATATTTGTACTTCCTCTGCTAGTTCTTCGGCCAATGCCACTTGCTTGATTGAAGGGTTGGCAGACCCTGTAATTTTAGCCATGCAAAGCTTTATCTTTTCTTGGCCAACCCTCAGGACATTCTCTTGTAAGTCCACAACAAATCCGTAGGCATTCATTGTTTACCGATGAATTACAAATTACACTAGTCTTGTACAAAGTGTCCACTGTTTCTACTGTTAGTGGTTCTATCCCACTTCTAACACTACCATTACAATGGTCTCCATGATCGTCGTTTGGTGCAGCGGAAAACAAAATACAAGACACCAAAGAATTTGTAATCAACAAGACAGTCTCTTACAACAATTCAAGAAAAATTGTCCACACGCAATAATGTCAATTACAAAGAATTCTGCACTAATTAGAACACAACACTTCACTACAAACACTCGATCCGCACTAAAGAAAATCGCTTATGTAACTCACTTGACAACACCAGATGCTCTTGCTTTTATAGGTCGTCCAGAGGTCCAGTATAGCTTTTCCTCCTTACTGCACGTGCCGGCTTAATGCGTATCTCAAGTGTTCTTGAACACACTAGAACCTACTTGTGCACGGCCTTGAGTGAAGCAACACCTGCCACACTAGGTGGGAGTACGTGGACGATTATTCTAGGTGGTTCCATTTGTAACAATGCCTTTAAAAAAATTTAACCACAAAAATATTATCATTACCAGAAGCAAATTTAATTTTTGTTTATATTTTATTTGCAGATGGTATGTCTAGCTGAAGTTGTGATGTGAAAGTGTTGTTTATTACTGAACATTTTCATAACAGTCAAATATTATTGTAATTATTTTATATTGTTAATAATCACCATCTTTGATATAAATTAAGGTTAAATAGGATTAATTCAGATTGGATTAATTTTGAAATGTTATGGATCAATTTTTTAATATACTGAAGTATTTATTGTAGTCTGTGTAGGGTTTCAGTGACTGCACAGTGAATAAGTAAAAAAAATTCTTGGCATTAAGAGTTAAGAATACTATCAATTAAAAAAAGAATACAGTGAAACCTTGATATAACGCTCTTCTGCAGACTGGCCAAAAAGTGCTTTATGTCGAGGGTTGCTTTATATAAAGGTCCCAAGTTTAACTATTTAATTTGCCAGGACCGTGAAAAATGAGCGATATTACACAGGGGTATTATATCGAGATTCCACTGTATAACAGAAACCATAATAAACCTTAACTTTGCCACTATTCACAGTTTAGTCAATAAATATCCTGGAAATGAAGCTTTTTTAACACAAACCCAATCTGTATGTCTTTTATAGAACTGATTATATAACAGTTTTTCTTATTGGAGAACATTTAAAAAAATACTTTTTTAATTAAAAAAAATCAATTACTTTAAAAGGGTGCACCTAGGCTATTGAATTTGGTATGTAGGTAGATCTCATAGAGGCCATCGTTACACTATATTCCTTTTAATACAAAAAAAAAAAAATGGCAGGGCTGATCATGCGCCTAAACCAGCAAAAATTGTTACTTTTTTAAATTGCTATTTTAAAACAATTTAATTGAATTTTAAACTTGCGGCTAATCAATCTGGGATTGCCAAGTGTTGTTTAAGTCACAGTCTTGGGAGTGTGACCAGATCAATTTGCCACAAATTTAAAATTCCGTTGTTTTAAAAAAAAGATTTAACAAATTTTTGATGGTTTAGGCCCATGACCAGTCTTGCCCTTTTTTTTTTTTTTTTTTTTTTTTTTTTTTTTTTAATAAAAAGGGATACTAGCACGGAGGGTTTCTGTGAGGTCTAACTACATGCCAAAGTTGGTCTAGGAGCACCCCCTGTTATAGAAATTTTTTTTTATTAAAAAAGCTGAGTTTTTAAAATGTTCTCAAATAAGAAAAATTGTTATGTTTATCAGTTCTATGAAAGATAGAGACGTCAGGTTTGTGTTAGAAAAAGCTTCATTTCCAGGATATTTTGTCAATATATAAAAATCATGTGATTTATTAAAAGTTTGAGGACAGGAACCAATAATAAGTTTACGAGAGGTCTCCTTAAACTGTTGATGAATACTATACTATACTGTTATTGTTATTATTATTATTATTATTAATAAAGGGCTCACAAGCTCAGGACTGCCAAACACTGTTCTAATGTATTGGTGTATACCATATACAAAATTAAATATTAGAACAGTGCTTACGCTCCCCCCAGGAATTGTACAGCATCAGATTTTGTTGTTATGCATTCGGTTTTTTGTGTAAAATGTATATTTTAATAAATAAATGTACATTTGTAATATAAACATATTTTTTTTAATATTATCCTCTATAGTCCTCTTTTCTTGAAGAAACACGTCACACTAAATATAGTATTTGTTTAATTGTACATGAACATGTAGTAGAGCATGATCAGTTTCAGAGTGAATTTTTGCATATAGTCACAGTAAAATAATTGTTATTTGGGGGAATTTTTGGAAATAATCCATGTATAAGACAACGTGGGAAAACAGTATTATATATTAATATGTATATTGAAATTTTATTTAGTTGGTAACCAGTCTGTACTTCCAGTAAGATGGGCTAAATTTTTTATCTTTTGTTTTACCATGGACAATAGATTTGTGCTTCAGAAAAGACATAACGTTGTTGTTTTGTTCTGGAAGCAGTTGATGAAGTTATCATCATTGTTCTGGCAATCCGTTACAGATTGATAATTTTTCGGTTATTGGTTTGCATCAAGCTTAGCACAGTGAAGTAGGTGTCAATGTTTATGAATGAATATTATATTTTTGTCTTCAATAAAGAACATGTATACGACAACTAAAACGAATTTAAACAAGTGGATTGACTTACGATGTTTTGCTGCTTGTAAATCAACTTTGTCATGGTAAAGATTAAAAAAATGGTGGATAGAAAAATTATTCTGATTACCGCTTTCAAGCTTCTCAGCTAATCGTCAGATCGGAAATAACACAGGATAAAACCAACCCCTTCACTCACCCACCCGCCCCACTGTCCACACACTCCCCCACAAACAAGCTATAATTCAATTGTCCCTTCCCAACCTCCAAGCCCTGTCACCCCCCCCCCCCGGTCTATACTGTTATATATTTTTCTAGCACATTCCTTGTGTTTATGTGTTGTGTGTGTGCGTATATGCGTGCGTTCTTTTTAAAACCTAACGTTATAATGCCTGTCTCATTCACACTTGTGGGCGCAGTCACTCACCCTTACTTCAAAAACACCCTTAACAGTACAGACGGGGGGGGGGTGACAGGGCTCGAAGGTTGGGAAGGGACATTTGAATTATAGCTCGTTTGCGGGGGAGTGTATGGATAGTGGGGCGGGTGGGGGTGTGAAGGATTTGGTGTTATCCTGTGTTATTTCTGATCTGACGATGAGCTGACAAGCTTGAAAGCGCTAATCGGAAAAATTTTTCTATAGTGGTGTGCAACAGTGATAATTCTGTTTGTGATTATAACCACTAACACACTTTCTTAATTAAAGATTGAAGAGTTTGGTGTATATCTGTTTATTCTCTTGCCTTGGACATGCCAGTGTTCTTTAATCAGTAGTTATACCCAGTCTTACGGTTAAAATTTGTTACTGATTCCTTTCTCAATTTGGTTTTGTAAACTTTCCAGCTTTTGTATAGCTCTCCATTTCATCAGGTTCTGTTGTATAACTGGTTGTGTTACAATGCAAGGGTTTGTTTAGTTGGTCAACTTATAATAGTGTTTCTTTGGTATATACTATAGTGCCTCGTTTTCAAGTTTGGCAGATATCTCATTGCCTTGTAGTCACTGATATGAGATGGAATCCACTGGAATACAACAACTGTGCCGAAAGTCTGTAAATGTCTTAAGTCATGTACCTTCATAGACTGACTATTGGAAGAAACTGTGTGGACAGCTGCTTCTCAGTCTACTAAGAGGGTGGCATTTTCAAATGCTTTGAGTCTGTAATGACATGCTGTAGGGCCCAGATAGGTAGCCTCAGTTTCTCCATCAAAATTTTGTTTGTTTATACACATAGGCAGTGGCATAAATACTGCCCCTGCAGCTTGGGAGGGTGCACAGGTCAAGAAAAAAAATTTGTTTAAATAATTACTGCAAACCAGCTTCATGAGATTTAAAGTAATTTTAATTAAAGTATGTACATTATGTGTTACAGTTGAGCTAAGTATGTGTATTATAAATCCAGGGTAAGTTGAAATGACAGTGGATGTATGTGTAGACATAGGCATATGTAAAGCCTTTTTACTGTTTTTGACATCACCAATTACAGCTGCAAACACTGAGAGATCATTTTCAATTTAAAAATTATTTTAAAAAAACTATTTAAGCTACACAATGGTATCGAGAAGATTAGGTGGATTAGCTTTAAGTACTGAAAATGATAGTACACAAAGATTAGATTTGAATAATTTAGTTAAGCAGTTAAGACACAAAAAGTTCTGTAAGGCTGGTCTGGGTTAGAAATAAGTAGTTCGTTGTGTAGCATCCAGCCTTTCTATAAGTCTGTGGCACTTAATTATAAGATTTTAAGTAGTTTAATATTATTAATTGAAAAATCTTATTGGCGCATCAGTTGAGATGTATAAATTATTATATTCTTAATGTAACTTTTAAAATGAGTTCATATGCTTTATCAGACCTTTATGAGATCTGTAATCTCCAAAAATTTTCATTCACACATAGTTATCATTTTTTATTAGCACAGTGACATGTAGTAACCGGCAGATGTTTTATGTTAAGGAATTCATTTACTTCTTTTAGTTTTGATTACAAAAATGTACCTTACTGATTTTTTTATTAACCCAGCTAGTATTTTCATTTTATTTCCCTTTCATAGAATGAGGATATGTGAGAGGAAAAAGAATCAAATACACACTTTTCTCTCATCAAAAGTTAATTTATTTGTTCATTTGTCTATACAAGTTTTCCATGCACCTCTTAATTAAAAAATGTTTACTATTTTTTTCTCACTTTGTTAATCATTATAAATTATATATAAAAATTAACACTGTAAATTATAATTAAATCAATAGCAATTGAAACTTCAATTTAAATTTTCTATGCAACTTATCTATACAGTGGAAATGAGTTTTTGTTACAAAGGTCAACTACAGTTTTTTTTTTTAAATCGTAGTGTTTTCAAAAAAGGGCCATATATTAATGGAACTATAAGTACAACTTAAGATAGAGGTTTTCGGGGAGAAGGTGCATCCAAGGTGTTGGCAGGAGGCACAGGTGATCTTAGCTATGCCATTGCCTACACAACTATAATGTGGAAAAAAAGTTATAGTTACTTCTGGTACTTCTGCTCTGTGGAAGAGACAACACGATTTTGCTTACTTTACATTTGCTGAGTTACACAGTCCGTACTGATGACATCGATTACAAGAAGCACCCTCCCTTTAAATAAAACAGAAGCTAAATTTAGAAGTAGGAAGCAGTAGTGTGAAAACCATTTACATTGTTGTGCAGAAAGTCAAATGAGAACAGTTACTGTCGCAAAATTTTAGAACTTCTCAACCTAATAAGCACTAACACTTTTCATGTTTCAATGGAACCACGCTAATACTCCATGAACGAGATAATGGTTTGGCTTTTAATGATTCTTCTCTTCTTTCTCTAGCGGTCCTGAATTACAGACAGTCACTTCCCCCTATCTCTTACCAACTGTTCTCCAGTTACAAATTACCACTAAGTCTGCCTCTACATCCCCCAGCCATCTCTTTCTTGGTCTCTGTCTTCTTCCAATTTCAATTGGGTATTCTTCTGCTGGTATTTCTAGACAGCTTCATTTGATGAACTTGCTCTTGCCATCTTATCCTTTGAGATTTTATGTATTAATTATTTATTAAGACACTGGCCGTTTATTCACTTTGGACCAGTCCAAGTTTTTTGCTCAGTATTTACTATTCAGATGTTCATAAGTCTTCTTTGTCTCTTTAACATATGATATGATTTGTAGACTGCTTGAGTTACTGAGAGTTTTTTCAAATCTCAAAGAAGTGTGCTAGATTACGCACTGCTGGAATTGATGTTCCAGTTAATCATTGCTTTACTCTACTTAATGTGTCTAAGGATAATATTTAAGGTTTTAAGTTTGACCATTTGTATGGGATATTGTACTGGATGAAATTTTATTTTAATTTGTGTCCTGTTAAATAGGAAAGCAACAGGCAATGTATATACAGTAATACCTTGTGTCAGCACAGGCTCAATCAGCCCAGTTTAGTTTGGCCCACAGTTGAACTTTCGGTTTCTCGTTGCACACAACCGCTACCCAGATTCTAGTTACCCAAGAATATGAGAAATGTGATCGTTTTGAAACAAAATGATAGATTAATATAGTTGACTACATAAAGGATCATAGATTTTATAACTAGTATGCTCTCTGAATTTGCTCACTATTTTGAAGAAAATATATTTATTATTAGATACATTTTGGTTTTGGATAATTTTCCAACTATCAAAAAATCTTGAAAATCTCAATTACTATTTTTTGTTTAGTAAAGTACAGTTATAGAGTGATCATACAATAAATGCTAAAAGTTCCAATCAGATTTGTATTAAAATTCCCTTCAGTCTGACATCCAGCTGGATTTTACAATTATTTGAATTTTTGATCCCATTTTTGGGCCTTGTTAAAAATTTTGAAATTTCCAAAACTTCACACTACATTCAGATTCTGTTTACAATTCTTTTTCATTTGATATCCCACAGATGTTTCAATTTTTTCAAACTTTTACCCACTTTTTGGCTCTGGCATCCCAAAATTTTGAAATAATAAAAGTTAATTGTACATTCAGATTTTAGTTAAAATTCCTTTTCATTTGAAACGCCACATGAATTTTTGTGATTTTATCAAAATTGTCACCCGATTTTGGCACCCAGGTCCAAAAAATTTAGAATTAAAAAAAATTAACACTAAATTTATATGTTGTTTAAAATTTCCAATTTGATACCCCACATGGACTTTCAAGTTTTTTGAAATTTTGGCCCCTCACATTTTTGTCTCCTGCCCCCTATTCTTTGGCCTATATCCAAAACAATAGGGTTCTGTAGGGTAAAAACATGAACACGCATGCTAAGTTTTATATAAATCAGTTGATACATTCAAAAGTTATGAGCCACACCCCAAACAGGTAGATGGACAGACATGTGCCAAATGGTTGAAAAAACTAAGAACTTGCTTCAATCGTTCAGGAAAGTTATGTATTGACATATTGCCAGGAAAAGTATCTGATAATGAAAAAATATATAGAGATGGATCATCATGGCTGATAATGGGCGAAATACCTGATACATGTCTGAAATAAGTGACACTAGTAAGTAATTTTAAGTAGTACTGGATCATAAATAACATTAATATAATTATAGAAGTATTGTATTCCAACTTTTACGGTTTTAATTAATACAAACTGTTTAATTTGGAAGCATCTTCATAGAATGTACTGCCACTACTACGGTCACAGTGGCATGACAACACCGACTCGCCGCATGCAGCCAATTTTGAATGGAACATGCATGCACCAATGTGCATGAAGCTGGTGTGGCCACAGTTTTGTTGTATTGGCTGGCACAACCAAGCAACATCTTGCAGCCAAACTTTGTATGTACTACTTATTAGACAGCACGCATGGAATGTGATTAACTTTCAACTGAGCGGAAAGTGTGAAATATTGAATTTTGCAAGTGAAACACTTGTGATTTTTTTAGTTGAGATTTTAGCTTTTTAATTGTGGTTTTAATTTTCGATTGGCAGCGTTTTGTACACAGTGTGTAGTTTAATATGGAAAAGTTTATTACAGAAATAAAACATAAAAGAAGGGGTGTGTCTGTGCCTCTTATGTTGTTTCCAATTCTGCTTAATAATTTATCAAAATTTGAACCAACATTCTTGTATAATTAAAAAATATAAAAAAGTTAACAAAAAGTATAGAAGTTTACAAATGGCATATGGATAAAATATGCACATGATGCGCTATATGTATCAAATAACAAAAACACAAATCCAGATAACATATTAAAACAAATCAATAACACATCCAAAAACACAATTCACAGAAGAAAAAGAAAAACATAACAAAATCAACTATTTAAACATAACCATCACAAGAAACAACAACCACCTACAATATGCAATATACAGAAAACCAATTTCTACTAACATCATTATACCTAACCATTCTGACCACCCACCACAATGTAAAATAGCAGCATTCTATTCACTATTAACAGAATGTACAAAATACCCCTAAAAAAACAAGAAACACACAAAGAAAGAAATATAATATACCGAATTGCTTATGAAAATGGATACAATAAAAATACTGTAAACAAAATAGAAAATAAAATAAAATATAAAATAAAAACTGAACAATTAAGAATTAATCAAAATGAACAACACATAAATAATAACAACAACAAAAAATGGGCCACATTCACATACATAAATAATAAAATGACAAAGCTAACAAACCTATTTAAAAACGCACATTAAAATAGCATACCAAACTAACAAAAATAATTTACAAAAACGAAATAACACACACAACAAAGATAATACAACAACCAATGGTATATACAAAATTGAATGCCAAGATTGCAATAAATGTTACATAGGACAAACAAAAAAACAGCTGAAAAAAAGTTATTTTGAACACCTTAACGCATACAAAAAAACAGAAATATATAAATCTAATTTAGCCACACATGCAATAAACACTGGACATGAATTCCCAGACATAACCAGCATGACACTAATAAAACACACCACACAAAGGGGCACCATAATGAACATTTGGGGAAATTTACAAACATAAAACACAAAACAAACTAATACCTGAACAAATACAAATCAATACAAAACATGACACAATTTTCAAAGCACTCAACACAGAAAATACACAAAATACCAACAACAACAACACAGGAAACCACAACAACAACCAACCAACACACAAATACTTCAGAGGACTCAAAATCAGGAGGGCTGAAGATGGGAACACAAGGCTTCGCGAAACATGTTCCAAATAAGGAGAAAATATCTTGAGGTAAAGTGATTATAAATATAAAATAGAATTTGTACGACAAGTTTGTACATACCCAGAATTTCCTTTCCTTCCATTTCACTGATCGATTATACAATAGCAGCTATCTCACTGACATCCATCTTGTGACTGACATGCGACCAGTACCCAGCTGTCTGCACTTGCCAGTAGTGTGCCATGTAGCCTGTTCAAATGTGTGCAGCCCTTGACTCTTCTTAGAAAGCACATTTCAGTGCTTGAATTTTTGGCTGTTTTGCTCTGCAGGAACCCAGTTCTCACTGCTATATCGGGACAGCCAGTTTTGTGTAACTTTAATTTGATGTATTTCCTAATGTTCTGTTTTTCATGCCCCTATTTATTCATATCTCTGAAGTTTCCTTTCGGTGTCATGTCCTTTGAGAAAAGTGACAACCTATCCAAAATAGCAAAAGCGTACTTGCTCTATAGGAACTGAATAGATCATAATTTTTTTCTGGGTTCTTTCCCAGAAATGTCATAATTGTAGTTTTCTGTGCTGATATTTCTAGGGAGTATTTTTAGCTTGTAGCGGGGCATTTTTGGGCATACCTGGGGTAATAACAGAATTTGTATTTTTTTTATAAATAATAAATAACTTGTTGAGTGATAGGAAAATTTTGTGACCGAGAGGTAAATTTGTTATTGTGGAAGCGATCGCAACGTGGCAGCATTGACTGTGACAATTATTTAATGATATTCATATAAACAGTTTAATAACAGCCAACAACTGTACCAAGGACAATGACGAACACGAAAAACGTAAACACGTTATGTAACAACAAATGACATAATCGTGTCAGGCGATGTGTTGCGTCACTGGGTTACATAACAACTGTGTGTCATCGGTTTCGTCAGAGCCTATCCTGGGTGTGTCACGCCAGCAACTGTGTGAGGCACCGAACAAACAGTCGCAAAACAACATCTGAGTGATACAGACGCTAACCACTGTGCGTCGCCGGTTTTCGGGCGAAGTTATTGTGTTCGCCGATGCGCCCGTATACAACAATTGGTTTCAAAATGTGAACTTTCAACAAAAAAAAAAAAAAACAAACAGTTTTATAGAGTTATAGTTCCGGAGAATGAATAAATAAGAAAATGTGCGGAATCGGAATGAAATACGTGTTAGAGACGGACTCATCAAGATCTTTGGCAGATAAGTAACCAACATTGGTTAAATCTAAAACCTTTTAAAAAAAAGCAAATTTTGAGAATGGTTAACAAAGAACTGGCAGCCTACAAAATAAACTTAAATTAATTAAAATTAAAATTAATTAAAATCAATTAAAAAATGGAAGGGGAATAGAAATGTAGAGAGAGAGAGAGAGAGAGAGAGTGAATATAGAAATTAAACGAAGTGCTGGTTTGTGTAGGTATATAATTATTAAATGTAATTATGGGGGAAACATAATCAAAGAAATATAATTAATAAATAAGACCAAATCAATAATAATAATAAAAAAAAAAAAGGATGTACGGAAATTAATTTTAATGGCATTTATTTCATGAGTTCATAGTTAAGTTGGCAATAGTATGTAAGTGTAGGAAAAGAAGTTTATTTTTCTTGTTGTGTGCATTTTAGAGTAAATAAACCTTTTGTTCATTGCCAATGTGAAGTAAATTAATCATTACAAATAAACCATTCTGATCTCCTAGTTCGCTGATACGAACCTTGGTAAATTATTTTCTTGCAGTTGGCAAGATGGCGCCCGACAAAGTAGATAGTACAATTTTGACAAATTCGAAATCACATTATATTTAGTTATTAATATCAATAAAACGAAATATCACATTTGGCGCCCGAACAGGGACAATTTTATATCAATAAATTTATATAAAATACGGCCTACGGGGAGAACAGAATGGTTGTTGAGGTAGAATAAATTTTTTTTTTTCGTACATAAAATAGACGCAAGTATGGGGTTATGTTTTGATAGGGTTATGTATGTAGTGCATTATTTGTTTATGAGTATTGTGAGGGTAATTAGTGTGTATGAGATGAATTATATTATATAAAGGGTATTATAATAAAATTTTTTAATATGGCTAAGATACAAGAAAATGATAGTGGCTTCGTATGGAAGGAGTGGGAAAGCGAATTTAGAGGGGTTGTAGGTGAAATGACGGACGAGGAATGGGGGAGTTTAGAAGATAGTTTAACACGAATGGAAGAAATGGAAGAGGGAATATTTGCAGAAATTAAGAAGCACAGTGATGATATTGATAGTGAGGTGCCAAGCAATAAAGGTAAGATCGTTGAAGCGACGGTGGTAGAGATTAAGACGGAATATAGGCCTGATGATAACGGTAGTTTAGGGGTGGAAGAAAAAGAATATACAGTATATGACCTATTTAACCTACTAAATGAGTTAAATGCAAAAATGGATAAGAATTTTGATATGATGAATAAATGGCTTGATGAGAGGGGGGAAATGATGAGTAAACATTTTGATAATATGAACAAGGGTTTTGATGAGTTACATATAGGATTAAACGAAACAAAGGAAATAATGAGTAAGGGTTGTGATACAATAAAAGACGCTTTTGATAAACCAGACGAGAAGGAGGAGGAAGATAGGTGTCAAGTAAACGTTGAGTTAACACAGGTAAGTGGTGTCTTTGATAATAGTGAAGAAATAAGTAACCAGGTGAGTGACAATTCGAATAATGAGTTAATAGCTAACAGTGATCAAATAGTGGGAGAAATAGTGTTGACTAGTGATGATAATGGTATTAATTACAATTCTGAGGTAAGTAGGAATGATAATTATGACAATATAAGTGAAAATATGATGTTAAAAAATAATGGAGTAAATATAGAGAGTACTGATGAAGTTTTAGAATGCGATAATGAAATGTTAATGAGTGTTTATGAAATAGAGAGAGAGTGGAAGAATAATGTAGTAATTGAATGGGGACAGAGGGCAAATTTTCCCTTTATTGTTTATAATGATGATGATGATTTAATGTTGTTTTTTCAGGGCAAGAGACCCTTATTGTTAAATGAAGTAATGTTGTATAATGTTGTACCCTCTGTCCGAAATAATTGTGAGAGTGTGATGTGGTGCTATGAAGAAAGAGAGTTAGGTATTGAGAGTGAATTAGAACTATATAAGTTAGAAAGAAAGTATGATGAATTGAGAAAATTAATAAAAGGGGTGATGATGAATCATGTGAAATACGTACCTGTTGAAAGAGAGACAGAGAATAATTTTGATAATATCTTACCTGACTATAATGACTTACCTGACGTAGTAGTTGAGGAATACAAAACCGAGAAAACAATATACCTGATATTAATAAATAACCCTGATATAGACGGGACAATCCTAACCTATGGTGACAAGATTTCTAGTGGTATAATGGATGAAATAGAGTTGATGGATTATTATGATAGCAACAATTATAACAAATTGTATGTTGATAAAAATGATGAATGTTACAAATACACTAGATATATATATGACGATGGTGGCTGAACTAGAATATCAGTGTATAGACCTTGTTAGATACTGTAAATTCTGGTAATGACCTTGCTGATTTGGACATCTGAAGTGAGATACACTTGAACAGTTTTGACGCATATTTTGTAAATAATATTGAATTCATTTGTGTGTATTGTGAAATGTTAGATAGGTAATGTGTATATGTTTTAGAAAATGTTGTGTTAATAATAATAATATTATTAATATTTTAGCACTCTAGTTAAATAATAAAGTAATTATGAAGACAATAATAAATGATTTATAGAATGTTGATAATAATTGAAATATGTTATTTTAATAGTCAATTAAATATTCAATTTTACTAATCAATTGAATTAAATAAGTTGAGATGTTTAGATATTGTGATTGAATATTATGTGTTTGAATTTTATAAGGAATTTAAATTGTGTGATGAGATTTTAATTTAATAATCATGAATAAATAAATAAATGTTAAATGGTTTATTTGGGGGAATTTTGTGGAACATAATGATTAAAAATATATGTTAATAATAAATTTAGAAATTTTGAAAATCTGATTGCAACACAGGATAAGTCAATAATGATGAGAAATAAAAGAGTTAATGAAAAATTTTAAATAATGTTTATAAATTTTTAGATAAATTAGTTAAAAGAGAATTGTTTGTTCAATGTATATTTGTGTATTATGTTATGTAATGTATTATACAAGTGTGTGTGTGGCTGGGAGGTTATCCAAGGGGATAACGTATTAAAAATTTGATATATTTTAATTAATAATGATGATTTGCTACTCAATAATTTTGTTTGAATTTAAAAAATAGATGCACTAAATACTTCTTATATTGTGTTATTATGTCTTATTGTGTTGATTGCATTAGTGTGTTAGGAATAAGTATTATAAAAATATAATGATATGTTTTCAATGTGTTTATAGATTTTAAAAATAAAATGAAAAATAGTTGTGATAGGTAAAATTTTCAATGGGTTGTAAAAGATAGAAATGGGTGATAGTAATTAGTTGAATAAAATGTTTGAGTCAATTCAAGTTGAATTTTGTGGGACATATAGATCTGTTCAAATCGAAGTAAAAGTTAAAGAGAATGAGAGATGAAAATAATGCAATGTTGTTTTGAGTTAGTATATGTTATAGAATTTTGAGAAGTATAAGTGGAGACACAGTAGTTATGGAGATTTTATGTAGAGTTTTGAGCGATATATTGTTTATTTTGTTGATGTTAATTTGTTGTAGTTGTAGTGAAGTTATGAGATTGAGATTTTTTGGGGATGGCAATTTTGTAGTAGTGGTAGTGTAATGTGGGAGTCCGCAACATAAGGGTTGGGACGGGATAGGGACCGATTGGCGCCGGAAAGGGTTACCTAGGGGGAGTCCAGGGACCAACATAAGGGAATGAGTTTTGGGAAGGAACACGTATCCTATGTACAAAGGGTTAGAGAATATTTTTTTTTTATAAGAGTAGAAGGTGGCGATTGGAGTTAAAATAGTAAGTAGTTAGAGGTAGAGAAGGGGTTAGTAAAATTTTGATAGTGGGGTGTCATACTAGTTAAAGATTTTGTAAGGGAGAGTTAGAGTAATGAAAGGGGAAGTTTGTGAGTAAATGCCAAGTTGATAAAGTAATTATAAGGAATAACGTAGAATCACCCAAAGTAATGAAATGAATAATTATGGCCAGAATTGAAAAAAAAATAAAATAAAATAAAATAAAATAATTTTTGTAATTTTGAGAAACGAATTAATAAGAGTAAATCAAGTTTAAAAGTAATTTTCTGATTTTATATGCCAACTTAATGTGTGTAACATTTTAAATACCAATTGTTTATTTTAATGTGAATTAGAAGTGTATTATATTTTCTTATGTTATATTGTGTTTGTTAGTTTAAGAGAATTTTATGAAGTTAACTATTTTAAATGCATTTTTAAATTGGGGATGAGAGAAATGTAATATGGTAATGGGAAATGTTAATAAGTCAGTCGTCTGTTTGCTTAAATTCTGATGGGAATCAGGGCAATGATTTTGAATTTTGGGGTAAAGTTGATAAGGGTAAGTAGATGGAATTTTAAGAGGGGTATATATATATTGTTGGTAAATATGTTATGATATATACATGTTAGCGATAAATGAAAAACAAAACCAGTGCTTCTTAGCGCAAACCAGCACCGCTAGGGGGAAACAGATCAGTTGGGGATATGGTGTTGTATAAGGCCACTATTTAATATTTTGATTTGTTTCAGTGTTTGGTGGTGTCTGTGGCGGCGGACCTGAGCTGGCCTGCGCGTCAGAGCAAGGGGCGTGGAGTATCTGTCTGACTCTACGGTGTTGGGATCTCGAGAGAGAAGTCCAGTATTGTCATGCAGATGCGGTCACAGTCACCGGACCAAGGGTGAGTTGATTATTCTTTTTTGTAAACCATACAGGGGGTTGTGGCGACATATCCTGGCTGATCCCTCTAGCAAGTATGAATGTGTCAATGAGATTTTTTATGCTTCGGCATAAAATATCTCATTGAGGGGGTATTGTAGCGGGGCATTTTTGGGCATACCTGGGGTAATAACAGAATTTGGTATTTTTTTTTATAAATAATAAATAACTTGTTGAGTGATAGGAAAATTTTGTGACCGAGAGGTAAATTTGTTATTGTGGAAGCGATCGCAACGTGGCAGCATTGACTGTGACAATTATTTAATGATATTCATATAAACAGTTTAATAACAGCCAACAACTGTACCAAGGACAATGACGAACACGAAAAACGTAAACACGTTATGTAACAACAAATGACATAATCGTGTCAGGCGATGTGTTGCGTCACTGGGTTACATAACAACTGTGTGTCATCGGTTTCGTCAGAGCCTATCCTGGGTGTGTCACGCCAGCAACTGTGTGAGGCACCGAACAAACAGTCGCAAAACAACATCTGAGTGATACAGACGCTAACCACTGTGCGTCGCCGGTTTTCGGGCGAAGTTATTGTGTTCGCCGATGCGCCCGTATACAACAATTGGTTTCAAAAATGTGAACTTTCAACAAAAAAAAAAAACAAACAGTTTTATAGAGTTATAGTTCCGGAGAATGAATAAATAAGAAAATGTGCGGAATCGGAATGAAATACGTGTTAGAGACGGACTCATCAAGATCTTTGGCAGATAAGTAACCAACATTGGTTAAATCTAAAACCTTTTAAAAAAAGCAAATTTTGAGAATGGTTAACAAAGAACTGGCAGCCTACAAAATAAACTTAAATTAATTAAAATTAAAATTAATTAAATCAATTAAAAAATGGAAGGGGAATAGAAATGTAGAGAGAGAGAGAGAGAGAGAGAGTGAATATAGAAATTAAACGAAGTGCTGGTTTGTGTAGGTATATAATTATTAAATGTAATTATGGGGGAAACATAATCAAAGAAATATAATTAATAAATAAGACCAAATCAATAATAATAATAAAAAAAAAAAAAGGATGTACGGAAATTAATTTTAATGGCATTTATTTCATGAGTTCATAGTTAAGTTGGCAATAGTATGTAAGTGTAGGAAAAGAAGTTTATTTTTCTTGTTGTGTGCATTTTAGAGTAAATAAACCTTTTGTTCATTGCCAATGTGAAGTAAATTAATCATTACAAATAAACCATTCTGATCTCCTAGTTCGCTGATACGAACCTTGGTAAATTATTTTCTTGCAGTTGGCAAGATGGCGCCCGACAAAGTAGATAGTACAATTTTGACAATTCGAAATCACATTATATTTAGTTATTAATATCAATAAAACGAAATATCACAAGCTATTTTCTGTAGTACATATACTGATCTTTCCATATCATCTTTGTTAGCTTCAATTATTGTTAAATTGTACGTAAAAATAATTAGTTCAAGGTGGTGGTATTATTTATTTCAGTACCTCCATGTACTTGTTTCTTCCAGGTAAAAGTTACATGTATATTAAATGTGACATAAAGTTGTTGCAGTTTTGATTAGAGTACATTATTTTAATTGTATTTTTAAAAATTGTTGTATATAAGACATAAACATTAATGTACAAGTAGGTAAGGATTGAGTTTTTGTTGTTTACATGAATTTCTTAAAACTTGTGATTTTGAACAGTCATATATTAACCTGTTTCTAACATTGGACCTCCTTCTGTTCTAATAGATCATAAATAGAACTTTATCCAAAAAGTGGTCTTTATGGTGTACATTCTTCTTAGCAACTGAACCATAACTTATCTCTTTATTTAACTATATTTAAGTTGGTAATCAAATGTTGTTTTAAAAAGTTCAAATTTTTTAACCAAAACAAATAAAATTAACGTGGTAATCAAATTATGTAACTTGAAAAATGTTTCAAAATAATCAGGGCACTTGACACTTTTAACATCCAAACATCTTATTGTTTATTTTTTAAATCAAATAAAGAAACCATAGGCTATAATATAAAATACTTCCTTAGTACTGAGGGGGCATTTAACAAATATGCATTATATTATTTAATTAAGAATGTTGTGTTAGTGGTTGTAATCACAAACAGAATTATCACTGTTGCACACCACTATAGAGAAATTATTCCGATTAGCGCTTTCAGGCTTCTCAGCTCATCATCAGATCAGAAATAACAAAACAAGAGGATAAAACCAAACACTTCACACCCCCACCTGCCTCACTGTCCACACACAGCCCCGCAAACAAGCTATAATTCAAATGTCCATTCCCAACCTCCGAGCCCTGTCACCCCCGTCTGTACAGTTACATATTTTTCTAGCACATTCCTTGTGTTTATGTATGTATGTGTGTGTATGTACATTCTTTTAAAACCTAACGTAACGCCTTTCTCATTCACACTTGTGGGCACGGTCACTCACCCTTATTTGAAAAACATCCATATAGGCCTATGCAATTTAATTCTTAGTTTTAGTGGATGGTTAGTGAGGATCGGTCAATAATACAAATTTTAGCTATTTTGCGTCGACGTTTCGACAATATTTATTGTCATCTTCAGGACCTGAAATACAATAGAAATATCAAACATAACGAAACAATTAAATATTTGGGTGAACGTGTTGGTGATGTGAGTGTGTGCGTGCGTATGTATGTATCATTTTATATGTGAAGACTTATGATAGTTTGTTTACATCTTCAAATTATCTTTAAGAAAACGAGCAAATTATAGTATGAGAGAACTTAATTTATACAGTATTACAATTTAAATTGCTAAATCTAATATTATTTTAATTAATTAAACAAACAGTAATCAACAATTGGATATTAGATTGGTACATAAATTGTTTATATCTACAACAGTCAACATATAGCAAAGTAATATATTACCTATAACTAAAACAGATTAGGGGATGTTCACTACGTAATTATTAAAAGTTATTTTTACCATGTTTCACTCCCTAGTGGTGTTAACAAACAATCATAATTTAGAAACATACAATTTACACAATACTGTAAAACATTACGACTTAAATTAGATACTTCGTATTGTTTAAATTAGCAGCCATCCTTACTATTTCTTTTATGAATTTGCTAACTGCTATAATTTTTTATTGTTCGACTAAGCTTTTCGTCATTACTGACATCTTCAGGTCTTAAACAACCCTGGTTGTTTCAGGTCTTCAGGTCTTGGTTGTTTAAGACCTGAAGATGTCAGTAATGACGAAAAGCTTAGTCGAACAATAAAAAATTATAGCAGTTAGCAAATTCATAAAAGAAATATTAAATTAGATAGTTGACAGAGGTTACAAACAAAAGTTTCTGGTAAATTTTACTAACAGGTAAACTTGGATAATAATTGTAATCATATTATAAAATATAGTCAAGAGTACTATAGAATAATGTAATTTATGTATGTGTCCACAATCACCCTTCTCTCTCACCCATTCTCCCCCTGCCAGTCCTTCTCACAGCCTCTCGCTCTAACCTGAAATCGATCTATCACTCACTATCACCCCACTCTCTCTCTCTCTCTCTCTCTCTTCTACATCACACTCACTGTCTCCCGTCTTCCCTCTCTCACTCTTCCACCCTTCTCTCTCTCTCTCTCTCTCTCTCTCTCTCTCTCTCTCTCTCTCTCTCTCTCTCTCTCTCTCTCTCTCTCTCTCTCTCCCTCAAATATTGTCGAAACGTCGACGCAAAATAGCTAAAATTTGTATTATTGACCGATCCTCACTAACCATCCACTAAAACATTCATTGATTGACGGTCACTAAAAATTTAAGGATTTAATTCTTAGTGTTATCTATCCGTCCTCTATCTTTTACTTTTTAATTATATTATTGTTCAGCTACAAGCAGATGAATTGGTTTCTTAGACCCAGTTAGACCAATTGAGAAGAAATGATTTGTTCTGCTCATGTTTTTTAACGTTTATTGTACTTTTCTTACATGTTGTCAGAGTTGCTTCATAGACTGTTGTGTGTGTGTGTGTGTGTGTGTGTGTGCCAATAGTGTTTTTCTTTTAAAAGTCAAAAGAAAATAGAAGAGACTGTAACCTGTCATACATCATACAGCGATGCATGTGTAAATAGTACAGTCTAAGTCCTGATCATTTGAGGGTAGAAGAAGAAAACTTTTTCAGGAATAAGATATGAATAATTATGAAGGATTTAATTAGCGTTTTGTTGATTACGAGTATTACGGGATGTATTTCAAAAGAAAGGGCCGGTTGGCAACAGTGAATCATGCACAGTAGCTTCATCTGGTTCATTAGGTAACCATCGGTCATTTTGTAAGCAATCTGTTTTCCCGTGATAGTGAGTACTGATGGCTGCAAGAATAAACAATCTCCACAACTATGATTCAGTTTTGTAATGCAAAAATGTGGAATTGTGCAAAATGTACAGGCCTACAGTAATGAGTGAAGGATTTAAAGGTAAACCAGTGGTATTGCGAGTTTAACAAAGATCATACAAATATTCATGATGAGAGAAATTGTAGAATTCAGATGGAGGACCTTGCTGAACAAGTGAATGTAATAAAGAAATATCGGTATGGAGAACCATACATGACTTCCATGTTCTAAGATTTATATTTAAAATCTTTTCGAAATGAAATATTTCCATAGAAACTACTTCTTTCTACTTAATGCTTCAGCCTTAACCACAGTATTGTGGTCACTAATATATACCACCACGTTATTGCACTCGATTTTCACTGACGATGGAAGTTGATGGCACTGGTGAAACGTCTGGTTTTGCAGAAAACATTGGACTATGGCCAAACAGCCCGGGAAGGAATTTTAACAACAAACTACTTCTTTGTTGCTGATAATGTAGTACACATAAAAAATTATCCCCTCCCCCTTTAACTATAATTTTCACTTATAGAATATTACCCCCACCCCATTCAACTAGACTCTTCATTTATAGATATTTCATCTGTTTCCACAGTGGAGTATTATGATCTTCTTATCAGGATACTTTATTTATCAAAATTAAGTAGGCCTACTTTACTCTTGTTAAAACATAAAACGTTGCAGGTAAACTACCCTTTCCCCATAACCGATCTTTACCAAAATCAACAGGCCTTGAGTTCTCTACAATGTAGGAAAGTATGCAAAACATTATTTGATTATGTTTGAATTTACGGCAGTTATCGTTCGTCATAGAAAAAATTACCCTTGTTAAAACATAAAACGTTTTAGGTAAACTACCATTTTCCCTTAACCAATCTTCACCAAAAACAATAGACCTTGAGTACTCTACAATTCAGGACTGTATGCAAAAAATTATTTGATTCTGTTTGAATTTGCATCTGTTATCGTTTACCATAGACAAAATTCTACACAGACACTTTTTGAAAAATGATTTTTCTTCATGTTTTGAGGGTAGTACAATCAGAATCAGCCATTATCTCGAACACAATTTTTTTTCGCCATGACCATACTTCCATTTCCTTATGGAACATGGAAGAAAAAAAATCAATGCTTCAAGACTCTTGCTACGAAAATCCTAAACATTTCAAAGAATATGCTATAAAGAATTGCTACTGAAAGCCTGGACTGTTGTAAACTGTGTGCAAGATGAATTCCAAAAATGTTGACAGATGCACACAAAAATCAAAAAATCGTATCTATAAGTGTTTTGACTGCTTCAAGAGGGAAGGAGACAAACTTTTTGCAATCCTGCAATTGATGATGAAACTTGGATTTGTTGCCTCAATATTGAATTAAAAACTATACGTGTAACGCAATTATTCAGCTTTAGTGAAGGGAAAAAAGTCCTAGTAAACACAAAAGACCATGGCACCATTTTCTATGACCACAGAGGTGTCCTTTTGTTGGACTTTATGATCCATGAACAACAATCATAGGAAAGGTGTACTGTGAAGTGCTTTCAAAACCAATACTAACCATTTATGGGGTGTTGATATCAGAAATTGTTTTCATTCACACGTGTGCGCCCATATACACTTCAGAAATTTGGATGGAGACTTTTTGATCACCCTTCTTATAATTCAAATCATGCACCTAGTAACTTATTTGTATTCTTCACTTTAAGAAGCAGCTTAGATCTCGGTGCTTTGAAAAGCTGAAAATTACATTCGCATTGCTGAACTGGCTTCAATCTTGGGCAGTGGATTTTTATGCAGAGGATACAGAAAAGCTTGTTCTTTGATTCAAAAGTGCTTAAAAGCAATGGTGCTGTGTAGAAATGTAAGCTATATGTGTATGGATATTGAAAACAGTAGCAAATTTTTTTGTATAGTTCTTTTTGAAATGGCTGATCAGCTCTTACTTTTGTAGATTTTATTCAGAATAATCATGTAAAAAACAGTAATACTTGAAGAAATGTTTTTTATTTCATCTGATAATTGTATTCAAAATATTTAAGACAGCAAATATAATTTTAAATAATTATATAAAGACGTTAACTTGTCAGTTGTGATATGAGACATAACTCAGATTAAAGCAATTTTTGTATTGCAACAGATGGGATATGAATTTCCATGCTGGGAAGGAAACAGTTTTTTTCTAAATCGAAAAATACTGTATTGTGTTGTTTTATTTTCTTTGCCTTAGCGGACTGTCCCAGTCATGCTATACATTAATTTAGAGTACAATTAAATCAAGAACTGTAAACAAAAGAATTACTAGAATCAATCTTTTTTGTGAGAATTAAAAAAAAGCAAATGGCACTTCTACATTAATGAAAAGCCACAAATGGTTTTCATTACCTGCAGTCAGATGTTATTTGTGTCAGCTCATAGGCCAAGGTAAAAAAGGAAGATCACATTTTAAAATGTTATGCCTAGCACACTGTTCTTAAAAAGGGAATCTCTGGCAAACTAGCTATCATATCTGCACTATTTGTTTCAATGAAATTTGAACCAGGTTTATCCATTTTCACCAAATCAAATATAAAAACACAACAATGTTAAAACAATTTTATCACCATACTCAAATTCACACTGAAACCATTGTTAATATTCTTTCACAGTGCAAGGGTATACAACTTACTTAGCATGGGTTTGCTGTCCAGAAATGAGTTGATGTCTCTCACTATTTTACGCTGTGCATTGAGGTATATCATCTCCAAATGTTCTGTAGCAAACATGATGTCACATGCACAGTAAAGCACCCAGGTGCTAGTTGGCCATACAGTGTGAGTAGCAGGCTCAGCCTGTATATACCTGACGATAGAAATTGAACACTGGCTTCAAGATACACAGTGGAGAAACACCTCGTTGCGAGGGTAATAAAATTTCCATTCATTTTGCACATGCACAAAATAGTCTTATACAGTATTTAGATTATTAAACTTTCACTTGTGAAACTTACTTTGTTTCCTCCCGTACGCGTTTCGGCGTGATATGCACCTTCGTCAGCGGTGTGAGACAGACTGCCAGTAACATGGTTTTAGTTGGTGGTTGAGTGGGGGTCAGTGGCGGCTTCAGGGGGGGCCATGGCCGCCCGCGAGAACCTGAGACACTTTTCCTAACTCATTATTTAGACGATCCAAATGGGTAAAAATATTAGTGGATATGACAAAAGTTATTAAGGTTAAAACTATATGTCCGTAGTGGGCGTGGTATTGGTATGCATAATATTTCTAATACGTAGGGTAGAGACCACAGTGAAGGCCACCTCTATAGTGAATGCCACCTGTGAGTATTTCGTTAATTAAAAAAATATTGAATAACGCCAGAGACTTGAAAATTTCAGAAGCTCATTCTGCTACCTATTTGCTCGCATTACGCGAAAAATGTTTTTGAGATAGCCTACATGCAGAATTATTATTAACTTAAAGTTTATTTTATGTTGAACACGCTGAAAATCTTTTTACTATCATAGCACTGCTTATTTCAATAAATTTCACAAATTACTTACCAGGTTTCCTTAGTATCCAAAATAAGAAAATGCAGGTTTCAGAGCTGTTTGTTACTAAAAAAAATTTTATTTCTTTTAAAATAAGAATATCTGTTACAAAATGTCTGCGAAATACGAGCAAATAGATAACAGAACATACTTATGAAACTTTCGAGTTTCTAACACTATTCGATATTTTTTTAATTAACGAAATACTCCCAGGTGGCATTCACTGTGGTCTCTACCCTACCGACATTCGGATTTACGAAAGTGTACTGTAGTTAAGCTGCCTACACTGTGCGTTCACAGTTCCACACACTGTCAGTCTTATTTCCATTAATCAATCCGTCTTATTTTTTATTGCTATCATTTCAATTTTTAAATTTTTTATTTGTTTTTTTTTTTAATTAGGAAGGATACAATTAGGTATAAATAAGGATTATGCTAGGTGGCATTTTTATATTTTCAGAATATATCTACAGGAGTTAGGAAACGGAGATGCACAAGACCAATTGACTCCTTCTTTGGAAAGTTGTCAAAGCAATCAACTCAGACTGGTGTGGTTGGTGCTCCACCGATGCCTAGTACGTCTTCAGCAATAGTGAAAACTATTTGACTACCAAAAGTGTCTCGCCAGTTGGAACTGAAGCTGGTAGTAGCCATCCTGTTCTGAAAGGAGTAGCTCATACCAAAATCAAAGATATTACTTCTAACCTAGCAGGCGAATTAGTAACTCACGATTACAACATAGGACTCTACGTTGGAAAATCTGTGGATAAGTTTACGAAATTTGGTCTTTTACAACACCATTGGGAGCCCCCCAAAGACTACAATTTTCCTTTTTCAGTCCACAATAAAAATGGGAAATTTGTCAAACGTTTTTTAGGGAGAAATCATTTAGAAAGCAAACATTGGCTTGTGTTTTCTGATATACAGAAGGGTCTCTACTGTAAATACTGCGTACTTTTTGCGCATGAGTATTGTGGCCATAATAAATGAGCCCACTTGCAATCTCTTGTGACTAAGTCTGTGACCTCATTTGCGAAATTACTTGGTAAAGGTGGCTGCCTGGGGACACACGAGAAAAATGCATACCACAGAGAGAGTGTGGAAGCTGTGAAAAACTTCATTAAAACTTATACATCTCCAGAAGAAGCTGTTGTTAATAAAGTGATTACTCAGCGCTTACAGCAAGTTCAAGAAAACTGTGAGCGGTTGCGTCCCATAATTGAAAGTATTATCTTTTTGGGACGACAAAATATCCCCCTTCGTGGACATCGAGACGATGGTAACCTCCACCTCCAAGAAGATCCAAGTCCCGTAAATGAGGGAAACTTCAAGGAGCTCTTAAGGTTTCGTATTTCATCAGGTGACCACATACTGAAAAAACACCTTGATAACTCATCTGCACGGGCAACATACATTGGGAAAAACACCCAAAATAGCCTGATTGAATGTTGTGGAAAGGAAATCACACGTGTCATATTAAATAGAGTGCGACAGTCTGGCTGTTTTAGCATACTATTTGATAAAACCACAGACATATCCCACACTGAACAACTGTCTCTTACTTTGAGGTATGTTTATAATGGTTGTATTCGTGAAGACTTCATCACATTTATTGATGCATATGATGCCATCCAAGATAAGGAGGGAAATGAAAATGGGGTACAACTTGAACGCAAACTAACAGGAGAGGTACATGGAAAAATTGTTGTAAATATCGTCAAAGAGTTGCTCCTTGACGTCAACAACTGTGTAGGCATTGGGACAGATAGTTGCAGTGTAATGTCATCTGAGCTTGTTGGCGCTGTCTGTGAAATACGTCGTGAAGCAACGCATGCATGCTGATGTCCTTGCTTAAATCACGCATTGAATAACTGTCTGTATAAATCAAACAACGTAGCAAGTGTCCGAAACTCGATCGGCATAATGAAATAAGTAACATCATTTTTCAATATGTCTGCAAAGAGAAATGGCGTTTTACGTAAGTTTTTGGAAAAGAGAAACGATGATTTAGGTATGTTTTGGGGGAAACAGGTACCGGGGCTTTGTGAAACACGTTGGGTGGAGAGGCATGATACTGTGCTCAAGTCTCGTGAAGCTCTTCCTTATCTGATTGAAGCTCTGGAATCAATTTCTGGCTGGACGGATTTGACTACTTCCTCCAACGCAACTGCACTGATCACCTCCCTGTGTGATGTACAGTTCATTTCGGCAAGATTTCTTTGATCGATGTATTGAAACATACACTTCCACTGAGCAGAAGGCTCCAGACTCCGTCCCTTGATTTAAGAAAAGCTTCTGACGCTATTCAGGATACACTTTCTGTACTGAAAAATAAAAGGCAAAAGTGTGACGAGACATTTTCTGAGGTGTTTTGTGAAGTCAAGGAATTGTGCTCTCAACTCGGAGTTGAAATAAAACTTCCTCGCGTAACAGCACGGCAACAACATAGACCAAATTACACATCAAACACGCCAGAAGAATATTACAAGAAATCTACATACATTCCCCTACTTGACAATGTGATTGCAGATCTCATTTCAAGATTTCCCAAAGACTCATTGGATTGTTTTGGACTTAGTGTATTGATTCCAACTGTTGTTGTTAAGGACAATCCCAAGGATGGTGCCAGTGATGTACACAAAGACCTGGACGAAGAAAATATGCAGCTCCAAAACTTGATCGACAAATTCGTACCCATACTTGGGCTAAGGAAAAGCGATGGGTATCTGGTAAATAGTGAATTCGAACTTTGGCGGGAAAAATGGGAAAGGGAAAACAGATGTAAGGGTAAACTTCCTGCAACCGCTATTGAAGCGATGGACGCTTGTGATAAGGACATGTTTCCATCGATTTACTCCTTGTTAAAAATCCTGGCAACTCTTCCCGTTAGTGTGGCGTCTGCTGAGAGAACTTTCTCCACCTTGCGTCGTTTGAAGACGTGGCAGAGGGCAAGGATGGGTGAAGAAAGATTGTCTGGACTATGCTTGTTACACACTCACAGAGACATTGAAATTGACGTAGACTCAGTGATTGAACGATTTGCAAACAGTGGAAATAGGAGGAGAATAGATTTTGTTGTTTAGGTTTAAGCTTTTAACAAAGTTTTATTAAGGTGTTACTATGTATTGTTATTCTCGTGTTTGAAATAAATAAATAGTATTATAAACATGTATTTCAAGTTTAATTCCTATATCCAAGCTTTGGGTTTGACTGTTTATTAGCTTATTTAATTTTGAGGGTTTTAGGGGTAAACTGCCCTTAAAATTAAAATATGTTTTAAATGAAAAAAACGCCTGAACGAATTACAAAACTGATCCAGACTTTTTTACTGATTATAGCACATCCTATGTATTTATAGGAGAAAGAATTAGGCAAAGTTGTATATAAAAAGTACCAAATTTGCTTATACATATGTTTCATTACATAACAAAATGACGATATGTTTCACTGAATTAATAATTTAAAAACACCATCGAATCAGGAAATATTTTCAAAAAGTAACTCATTTAAATCATATTTGCAGGAGTTAAATGACCTCAAAATGCCACTTCTAAAGTCTAAATTTGCAAAAATTTTGAGGGAGGGCCCCCGCCCCTCCTCTGCTGGGGGTATTCCATACCTCCAGGCTTCCCCCCCCCCCAAAAAGATGGTCTGAAGCCGCCACTGGTGGGGGTGTTGTGTGGTGGAAGGGAATTTGGTGTGGGGATCCAAATTATTGTTTGTTTTATGTATAATTGTGTCAAAGAGTGTGTGTGATTTATAGTGTAATTGGTCGTTAAGTATGCAGTTTGGTTGTGTTGTGTAGTGTTTGTATATTTCATATTGTTCTGCTGTGTTAAGTTTACGACTTTAAGGTAAGTAGTGTAATATCTCAAGATTAGTATCTATGTTGGTGTAGCTGTGGTTTTTTGTGTGTATGTGTGTGGCGAATGAGGAATGTATGTTGTTGCTGGATAGAGCTTTTATGTGTTCAGAGTAACGTGATGAAAAAGATCTTCCCGTCTGGCCTATATAGAAATAGTTTATATAGTTTCTATACAGGCCAGACGGGAAGATCTTTTTCATCACGTTACTCTGAACACATAAAAGCTCTATCCAGCAACAACATACATTCCGCATTCGCCACGCACATACACACAAAAAACTACAGCTACACCAACATAGATACTAATCTTGAGATATTACACTACTTACCTAAAAGTCGTAAACTTAACACAGCAGAACAATATGAAATATACAAACACTACACAACACAACCAAACTGCATACTTAACGACCAATTACACTATAAATCGCACACACTCTGACACAATTATACATAAAACAAACAATAATTCGGATCCCCGCGCCATATTCCCTTCCACCACACAACACCCCCACTCAACCACCAACTAAAACCATTACAAGTTACTGGCAGCTGTCTCACACCGCTGACGAAGGCGCACATCACGCCGAAACGCGTACGGGAGGAAACAAAGTAAGTTTCACAAGTGAAAGTTTAATAATCTATATTAATTTAGTGCTGTGAAAAAAGATGAACTATCAAAACAACTCTTATACAGTGTTTCATAGTATGAAAGTCAGCTGCAAGAAGACAGGCAGAACAATGGCAACATGTATGTGGCAGAGAGAGAATTAGTGTGTAAAGTAAGACAGTGTACTGTTATCGAGTTGTCTCCCTTCTCTCCTCTCTAGACAACTTAGCTATACTTTTAAGTGGGGGTAATTCATTCACTGGGTCAGTGCAGCTCCGTGACCAAGAAAGGCTGTCACATTTCTACATGATAGTACATAATGCTCTCACATTTTACAATAAAAAAACTTACTGTACATGAAAATATTATCCAAGTGTAAGACAGTATGAAATGTTGGCATGGAAGCATAATAGATTACTTCAACTGCTTTACAGTAAAATTTTAATGCCTAAGAAATACCAGGGGAGGTCTGACTCCCTTGACTTCCATGAAAAATCTGCTACTTGTTGTTATCCATATAAAATTGTTGTAGTCAGATTCACCTAAATAAGATTCCATCATATGATGCAAGCTGTTTTGTAAAACCCCAAAGATGCTTGATCTTATGAGCTCATGACTGTTAATTGATGAAATTAGATGTATGATTTATTTAGAAATCATCTTTTTAAAATTTTTTTGGGGCTTGGCATATTGACTTGTGATATTTTCATTTCATTCAATTCATGAAATACAGAGTCACAGTGTGGCTATTATGGCAAAACCTATCCTTCAGAAACATTCTTTTTCCAAATATAATTACTTCACTACCGACTCGGAACACAAAGTTTTTATAGGTAAAAACGTAAAAGTTTTACCTTATAGCCTTAACCAGTTTTCGCTTAGATGTGCCATAACATACTATATTGGCACAGATACGTCGATAACATCCTAATACTATACAGGGGAAACAAAAGACAATGTGAACAGTTACTAACGCACATAAACAAAATACACAAAAACATAACCTTTACTGCTGAATACGAACACAACAATAGCATAAACTTCTTAGACTTCTCCATCACAAAATTTTAACACAGGCACAAATTCAATATATACAGAAAACCGACTACAACTGACATACTAATACACAACTCCTCCAATCACCCAATACAACACAAACTAGCTGCCTTCAGAACTATGATATGTAGACTTAACAACATCCCACTAGATGAAAAAGATGAACTAAACAAGATAAAATATCTAGCAGAATCCAACAGATACAACAGAACAATAGTCAATAAACTCCTACACAAAACAAACAACAGACAAAAATAGAAAACAACAAATTAATAACACTAACATACATCAACAACCAAACTGAAAAAAATAGCCCACAAATTCAAAAAAACAGGATACAGAATCGCATACAAAACAGAACACACACAAAGCACAAAACAAATTTGATCTACCTGGTGTTTACAAACTAAATTGCTCAGATTGCAACAAATTCTACATAGGCCAGACAGGACGTAGCTTCAAACAAAGATACATTGAACACACAAAGGCACTACACTCCACTACAGAATCCACCTTTGCAAACCACCTCATTGAAGCAAACCATACATACACAAACATTGACAATAACATGGACATTCTACACGTACACACAGAAGGCCGAAAACTAGACACTCTAGAACAACTGGAAATATACAAACAGACGAAAACACATAAAAACGACATCCTAAATGAACAGACACAATTCAAATCACACACATTATTCGAACATATCACACCCCACACACACAACATCGATCTTTCAAAAGTCGATACAGTCGCCAACAACAAGACGGACAGTGCACCCAATCGCATCCTCTGAAGAAGCTTTGTAAAAGCGAAAACCAGTAAAGGCTATAAGGTAAAACTTGTACGTTTTTACCTATAAAAAACTTTGTGTTCCGAGTCAGTAGTGAAGTAATTATATTTAGTTAAGTAATGGACACGTCATGGACAACGAAATCCAAGAATTCTTTTTCCTGTTAGGAAAGTTACAAAAGCTTCCTCATTATCTGGTAGGTCCCAAATTCAACATCACATCCACAAAAATGAACAACCTGTACACTACCGGTACTGACAAAATAGTTCGAAGAAAAATTGATGGTGAAAAGCAAGAACTAAACTGGTCAATTGCCCTATCTTGTCTGCACTTCTCTTCCCTACATTGTACCCAAGAAATAACCACTGAAGATTGGTTAATTTACCAATTAAGCTAATACCAAATTAAATCTAATAAAATAAAAACTAAATTAAAAAATAAAGAAAAACAATGGCATCCCATTAATGTGAACAAACCAAAAACCATGGGAAAATATTCCAATAGAGTTAATCTTGTTGCATCAGTAATATACTTCTGCCATGAAACATTAAATTAATCACGTGACGGTGAATAATATATGCACTTAACATGTGTGCGTGCGTGCGTGCGTGCGTGCGTGCGTGCGTGCGTGCGTGCGTGCGTGCGTGCGTGCGTGTGTGTGTGTGTGTGTGTGTGTGTGTGTGTGTGTGTGTGTGTGTGTGTGTGTGTGTGTGTGTGTGTGTGTGTGTGTGTGTGTGTGTGTGTGTGTGTGTGTGTGTGTGTGTGTGTGTGTGTGTGTGTGTGTGTGTGTGTGTGTGTGTGTGTGACAGGGGACAATGTTTGTGGCTGGAGAAACCAGGTGATTACCGTTGACTACACATGTATACGATCAGACAAAGAAGCAAAAGATAAGTGCTGACATTATGTCTAGTTTACATTAATAGTAAAATTTCATACATGTTTAGCACCGGATTAAGCTATCTTGGCGCCCTAGGCTAATTATATTTTAATGCCCCCTTCACCTCCCATAGGCTACTCTTACGTTTATTTCCAATGGGCTGAATGAAGCTTTAAACTCCCTACAATATATTTCTTAGTTAGGAATATTTCAAATATCTTACTGTTTTTGGAAATAGTCTCAAGAATTGAAAACTGAGGCTATTTTTTCAGAGATTGTTTTAGAGTTACACCTTCAACTATTTGTAGTTTGCATGGCTTTTATAAGAAAAAAATTAACTAAGTAGTTACAGAATTATAACAGTTTTATTAAGGGTACATTTAACATCATTTACACAAATAAGACAATCAGTTAAATACCTTGTGGATTTGTTAAGACTCATGTAAAGTTCAAGCTGGATTCTTTTTTCTCGCTTTAGACTGAGCAAATGTTTTAATCACCTCACTGAAATCAAGTCCTTGCAGAAAGCCACTTTCAGTGAACAAGAGGTCAGTTTATCCTGGTGCAAATTTGAGCGTAAATAATTCTTCACCCTCTTCAAAGCTGAAAAAGATCTTTCACCACTGCAGTTAGTGACAGGCATAGTAAGGAAAATGCGCAAAGCTATCTCAACAGAGATAGATGGATGGAATAGATAACGTGGTCGGCAATTCCACGAAAGTCAGGTGGTGGCATAGTTCTATGGCCGCTGATGACTCATAACTGGAGAAAACACTTTGGAAAGCACTTCTATTATATATGTACAGGTTTACCATAATTTCTCGCAAACAGGCGCCTATGTTCAAAACGAACTCAAATTTTTATCCTTGTAACTTATTACCAATTTTACATTTAGCTGTAAAATTTTATTCTTTTTTAGCTAAACGTTTGTGCCCCCCAAAGTGCCGCGCCCTAGGCTACAGCCTAGTCAGCCTAATGGTTAATCCACCCCTGTATATGTTATTTTTTATAATTATCTTGTTGGTACATCCTCTTCATTCACTTTTTAAATAATATATATATATATATATATATATCAGTGGCGAAGCTATTGAGAGGCTTTTGAGGCTTAGCCTACCCAAAAAATAAACGAAAAAATGAATACATGAAAAGTTAACGTTTCAGGATTATCGTATTTTATAAGTTCATAACAATTGGTTTACAAAACGCACTCTAAGAGCGCGGTATGAATGGAACTGCCGCCAGGCTATGTGAGGCTTTCTGGCAAAGCCTCTCTCCCACCAGCATTTATGACGTGCGACGGGCGTTATGTGTGTGTGTGCGGGAGGGGGAGAAAGCTGTTGCGTTGCGGGCCAAGAGGCTAGTCTCCATCTCGGGCAGTGAGCGTGAACGGGTATATCTTCCGTACTTAGTGCAATTAATTATTCACTCTACCAATTCATTTACGTTTAATTTAATTAATTTAGGCCTACATTCGTTAGTGTTCGTTTTATGTTTTGACTTGTGTGTTAGTGTTAGATATTTTTGTGTACAATGGGTGATACTGAGAGAAGGTTAACGTCATTATTTAGTGAATTAAATGTGAAACCGTTTTCAAGTTGGAGTTATGAAACAAAGTGTGCCTATAAAGATAGGAGATTGACACCACATTTAGATATTAAAATAGCGGATAGCAGACAAAATAGAAAGTTTCAATTCTCTTGGTACAAGAAATATCCTTGGCTAACAGGGTGCTCTGAGAAAAATAAATTATACTGTTATACCTGTATTCTGAGTGGGGGCGAAAAAGAATGGTCATCAGCTTCTTATGGTGTCTGTGTAACAAAAATTTTGACAGAAAGGCTGAAAAACATCAATGTTCAAGAAGGCATCTTCAGAATGAAGAGTGTAACGGTACGGAATTGTGAGCCACCCCAGTTTAATTTCATATTAATTCAAATCATCATTTTAAGCACTTTCCAAATTGCCAGACTTTCACCTGTAAGGAGCCTCCAGTACAGCAATGCAACATACACACAGTCAGTCAAAACAACTGCCAGACGCATTGCGTAACCGCCAGCAGCAGCCTTGTGAAACAGTCTACAGTCTGCTGTGTGTCATCAGAGAGAGTGGTAATAAGCAGCATACAGTGCAGATAAAAATTACATAGTGGCCTCGGGTGTAAGATAGGCCGTAGTTAAGAGTCGGCCTATCTTTTAAAGTACTAAAACCAGTATAAAAAACAGCATAACGCGCGGCCAACCTAGGCGAGCTAAGTGTTCGAAAATTTAAATAGAACGACAAAACAAAACTAAATGCTATTTTAAAGTGAACTAAAGTAATAGTGGCGCATCAACTTAATTTGAAATAAGCAATAACAGTACCGCGGTTAAACAGTGAAAAACTAAATCATGGTGTGTTAAACAGTGCATTCACAGCAGAGGTGCAAAACAGCGGAGTTCTTCAGACGTTAAGTATTAACTGAGTTTTAACCAAGATTATTTTACCTTTTTCCCCAGAGTATAATTCAACATAAATAAATTATAAATCTAAAATGTAAATCAGAGATCTCGAAGTGGGGTTTAAATAGAACGACAAAATCAAAGAACGAATGTGTGCGAGTGTGTAGCTAAATCACGTATTGGTTCATTACAAATAATAAATAGTTGTGGTATACCATAGTTGTCATAAGCTAGCTAATTAGGAAATATTTTGTTACTATGTTTGATTTCACAAATTGTTGCTCATTCTACAAGTATTTAATCTAAATGTCATGAAAGAGAGACGAAGTAGTTATTTTGAATAATAAATCAGAGGCAATTTGTTTTAGCACAAACGGTGTATTTGATCTTTGCCTATATCAAATCCAAATAATCCTTTTTGCAGCTGTTTTCGTCTGAAAGACTTTGGAATAAAAACCCGAAGGTAAGAGATAAATATAATTATACTAATGTAATGTAATTAGTAGAGTTACAAGAGACATTTTTATTGTTAGGTCATGGAAGAATTGAACATTCCATTTCTGAAGGCGCTAAGCTTCAAGCCATGAAACAATGAAATTGTGAAGCAAAACAGATTTGTAATTGAGAGACTTATGGATGTTGTGTGCTTCTTAGGTAAACAAAAGCTTGCTTTTAGAGGGCATTTTGAAGATGAAAGTTCCGACAGCAAAGGTAATTATCTTGAATTATTGGAACTTCTCTCCAGACAAGAACAGTGTTTACATGATCATTTGCAGTCCACTTCCAGTTTTAAAGGTACATCAAGTACAATTCAAAATGAGCTGATTGAATCAGTAACTGACGTAATTAATGAACGCATTAAAGAAGAATTACATTCCTGCTAGTTTGTTAATGTGCAAGCAGACGAAACCCTTGACGTTTCTTGTACAACTCAAATGAGCATCATTCTTAGATTCTGTACACAAGATGGGCCTAAAGAAAGGTTTATTGGTTTCTATGATGTTTCAAAAGACAAAACAGCTGTAGGGTTATCAGAAGTTATTATCCATGAACTTAATGCTCGGGAAATTACTGACAAAATTGTTAGTCAAACCTATGATGGGGCCTCTGTAATGGCAGGAGATCGAGGAGGCGTCCAACAGTTTGTGAAACAGGTCTATCCACGAGCTACATTTTTACATTGTTACGCTCATAAATTGAATCTCGTGTTACTATATTGTTCAAAATCAATCAAACAAGTTAGACTTTTCGTTTATAATCTTGCAGCTTTCCATACATTTTTCAGTAAATCCTCAAAAAGAACACAGCTTTTAGAAAATAAAGGATTTAGATTACCACAAACATGTGCCACCCACTGGAATTTCAATTCCCGAGCAGTGTATACAATTTATGCAAAATACAATAAGCTGAAAGATGTTTTCCACACAATTACAGATAGCATTGAAGAATGGGATGCAGAGTCATTCAACTGTGCTTCTGGCCTGCTTAATATCTTGAACAAAACACAATTCACTTACCTGCTTTGCTTATACAAACAAATTTTTGTATATATAGACCACCTTTTTGCACTCCTTCAAAACAAAGTAACATCAGACATAAATATGTGTAATACTGTAATCCAGAAGACCATCGGAGTAATAAAGAATATGAGATCAGAAAATACTGTGAAATCATGTGTTGAAAACTCTAAAAAGATATGCAACGATTTAAGTATAAGTGAACAAGAATTCTGGTCCTTCAAACTTTTAACCTACGAAATTTTGGACACACTGACTGTACAAATGGAAACGCGTTTTGGAGATATTGAAAAGATCAGACTTGTCGAATTGCTGGATCAAAATAGCTTTGGGGGATATAAACTAGATTTTCCTGCAATGAAATTAAACAACCATCTGTCCACGTATATATTTTTCAACAAAAAATGATTGGAAAATGAATTAAAGAATATTTATGTAGATGAAGAAAAACGTTTACCCCCTGTAGACCTTCTGAAATTCATAACTATCAATGGTCTTCAAACCATCTATAAAGAAGTGACACGACTTATCAAGTTGGTCTTGACTTTTCTGTTACTACGGCTTCCTCTGAAAGAAGTATGAGCACATTAAAAAGGATAAAAAATTGCCTCCAAAATTCAATGACAAATTAATGATTGCGTTCTCTCAGTATAATCGCCATTGAAAAAAAGTTTAGTTAAATAACTTTCTATGGGTCAGAGTTTCAAGGAACCTGTAATTGATATTTTCACAACAAAGAAGAATCGACGTGTGGACCTATTGTATAAAAAAATATAAGGTAAGGAAGCATATTTATATTTTATCAGCCTACCCAGTACTTACACATTAGCTTCGCCACTTATATATATGTATATATATAGATATATATTGCAACGTGACAATTTGGCAAATTTAATTTAATTTAAATTTGTGGAGTCCTTCGATCTTGGAGCACCAAATTTAAACAACGTTACATATACATAAATAGGTGTGAACGGTCTCACGTTCAAGATTGACAAATTCTTTAAACATATAACATTTAAATTGGGTGTCAGGTGTATCTGCAATAAGAACTCTACGGACTTGAAACGGTAATTAAAATTTATTTTATACTATAAAAAAATATGTGCACATGGCACTGACTTCGATTTTAAAACATTAGTTATTATTTGTTATTATGCCGGAAGGCTTAAGATATATACATCCTTACTAACTAAACATTCTATGCTACTAAATAGTATATAAAAGAAAAATCTCATTTTTAGACTACTCAGTCTATTAATATGTTTCAAAATCAATTTTTAAATCTTTTTTCTATATATGGTACGTACTCAAAAGATTAATAGTTATTACTTCTCAGTACTGTTTTCTCAAATACTAATTGTTTTTATTTATATTCTTTGTAATCATTTTATATCATATTAATTTGAGCTCTTGTTACGTTAATCGTATTTCTAAAACATCTATGATTTTTAACTCTACTATACAAGAAATATGACTCTTATTTTTAAATAAAATATTAATGTCTTTAACTGTCTTTGTATACTGTGTATGATTAAGATATGAATAAGTTGTCTATCTATTGTCGTCAATCATACTCGATCATTTTTTGTTCCATTGGTGTTCGTCTTCGTCTCGCCTCCAGCGTCGGCTGTCTCTCTTCTCCTCTTGTCCAGCATCGGCTGTCTCTCTTCTCCTCTTGTCCAGCGTCGGCTGTCTCTCACTCTCTCGTCCTCTCCTCTTGTCCAGCGTCATATCGCTATGGAACTTCTTCTCTTGTCCAGCGTCGTATCGCTATGGAACTTCTTCTCTTGTCCAGCGTCATATCGCTATGGAACTTCTTCTCTTGTCCAGCGTCGTATCGCTATAGAACTTCTTCTCTTGTCCAGCGTCGTATCGCTATGGAACTTCTTCAGTAGTGCTGTTATTAATTACAATGTTTGTCTTATAGCTTGGTTACGTATTTGTACATAACTGGCAATTTAAACTGTTTATAAAAATATTAATAAATATGCCGTGCTGACGGGCATAAGCTCCCGCTGCATCGTGGATGATTCAAGAAAGAGAACCACTGAAGCTTGCGTGTCCTATTTATACCCATGTCTTGGTCGACACCCTTCAGTGATACAAAATCGACATGTTAGAAACTGTCTTTGGCGTCAGTTCCCCCACTCTTTGTCAAATTCACTATTTTTTATATTTCTGCGAATTGCAGAGTCCTGTAAGTATTTTTTTATACTTATCTTATAACTAATTTTACAACACATGTTCATTGTAATTTTGGACATTGCAACTTAACCCTTTTGATTTGTACACAGTTATTTCACTATTGCACTTGTACGGCGTGTCACTTTCGCGTGGTTTTCGCACACAGTATTTATTAAATTTATTTACATTTTATGGTGCTTTTGGATTTTAATTCTTAATTCTAGTTTATGAATAATTACGGAAAAACAGTCATTGTGCAATTATTCATACTGGGGTGGCAAACTTGCCTGCAGAGACCTGCGTTCACACACACTAGCAAAATACTGGTGTACACAATTTCAGTTACATTTGTGTGTGTGTGCACATTGATTCAGGTCGAAACACCTGTTCATATTTTTGTCTGAGTCAAGCTTGCAATCCATAACATGCTTATTTCTAATATATTATTAATTATTTACAGTTTATTAAGTAAATTTAAATTTTTATATTTCATGCTCAGTACATCACTTATTTGTACTGTCGCATTATTCCTCTGCTTGGTAACAAAAAAAAATTTTAATAAATTTATTTATTATAAATTTTTTTTTTTATCTATTTATTTATTATTATTATTTGCAAAAAAAAATATAACAAATAATAAAGAATAATATTCGTCATTTCACCCTTAATAGGAGTGTATACAAATGTCTTACCTCCCCTCTTTCGTACGCTCACTGCTCGCGACCTTGAATTAGGGTGGCTTTACAAACAGCTGATTTGACTGGTTTCAATGACCTCTGTTTTATGTGTAGAACTTCTTAAATGACGTTGCGTGGAATTTACCAATTTCTTTCTTCTGTATCTCATCATATACAATGAAAGTGTTCTGTCCCACTCGCTGTCTTAACGTATACGGTCCATTATAAAGTCTGAAGAATTTCTTCGCCGTATTATCACTCCTTTTTCCCACTGGATTTGCTTTGAGTAGTATACTTTCTCCCACGTTGAATTGTTGTAACTTGTGAGTTAGATTAAATCTCTCTATTCTCTTGTTACCTCTCTCTCTTATTCGTTGCTTTGCGTATTCAATTTTCACACTTATTGGTACAGGTACATTTTGGTTATTAGGTTTGTTTAGATATTTAGTCCAAAATCTGGTTGGCTTCTTATCTTCTTCTAATTCCATTGGAGTGTATCCTGTTGCTTCACTATAATTTTCGTTAATGGCTTTTTCAATAAATGGTAAATATTCTGCCCATTTATTGTGTTGATTATGGCAATATATTCGTAAATATTTACCTAATTCTTTGTTAACTCTCTCAGCAAGGTTTCCTTGAGGATGTCTTATGGATGTGAGTACTGGTTGTATTCCATTTTCCCTTAACGTCCTCTCCCATTTTTCACTTTGGAATTGCACACCTTGATCACTGAGTATCTTCTTCATTTTTCCATATAACGGAATATATTGTTGCAGTAGTATCTTTAGAACAACTTTGGTTGTGGGTCGCATAATTGGGTACAGTCGGACTGCCTTGGAAAACACATCGATACATACCAATATGTGCTTCACACCTCGACTTGAACGTGGTAATGGTCCCAGAAAATCCACTGCAATTAGCTCTCCTTTGTTTTCCTTCTGTATACTCTGCATTCCTACATATGTGTGTAAATTCGGTCCTTAATTTTACATTAACTTACTCATACATTCTTACCTTCGCTTCTAAACTTCCTTAGCTCTTTTCTTAACATGACATTACTTTATCTAATACATTACTTATACACTACGTTAACATTCATTACCTTTTATTACATTTCTTTAACATTACCTTTCTGATCGCTACAACTTTCTTGAAATACACTTCCGTAACAGAATACTCTTTTAGCTTGTAGTGTGTCGTATGATCGGTTACAGAGGAACTGTCTTGGAAAACAACGATATTTTTCTCGAAGTCCTTAATCCTAAGTAGTCTCTGCCCTTATGACTTTTCACTCTCGCTTTCTTCTGTGTCCTTGTATCTTCGAACTTTCCATATTCAAGTTGATCCCGTACTTGTCGTTGGGTATGTAGATTCCAGTATCGGTTCTCGAATGCTTCACGAAACTGCTGATATGTACTTACGTTATCTCTAATAATAGAGTACCATTGGCTGGCTGAATCTCTAAGATATCGCGTGACGAAGTCTATCTTCTCGTCGTCATTTATTGCACTCCCAATTTTTTCCATTTCCTTCTCTACTCTTGCTAGGAATTCCATACTGTTCTCCCCTTTACCACCTGAGAACTTAAGTCTGCTCCTTTCTTCTGTTGGTGTAGGAAATATGGTCATTTGGTTCTGTCGTCTTCTTAACTCACTTCGTAGTTGGTTCATTTCCTCTTGAATCTCTTCTTTCATATGTGATACGTCTCCCGAACGGTCTTTCGTAGTTTCTTCAATTTTATTCTCAATAACTACAGTACGTGTTTCTATTTCTCTAAGTTTACTGGTATTTACTTGGGATACATTATTAATAGCTTGGATTTTATCATCCTGCTCTCTCGTTGTAGTAGTTAAAGTATCATTTATTTGTTTATGCGTTTCTTTTAAATCTTTTCTCCACTCGAGACGTAATTCTTTTTGTTTATTTTCAATCCGTACAACTTGTTCATGTAAGGCTTGTTTATAATTATTCTCTAGAGTATCAATACGTATGTTGGTGTCATTAATTTTTTCGGTTAACTGCGCATTACTGTCAATTATACTTTGTTTTATTTCAAGATTATCAATCTTTAACTCTTCTAGACTCTCTGTAATTTTTATGGTGTCCTGTCTAAAATTTTTGGACTGTAGCTCTAATTTATTTTCTAAATTTTCTGTTTGTTTTGCTAAGTTATTTTCTAAACTTTCTGTTTGTTTTGCTAATTTATTTTCTAAACTTTCTGTTTGTTTTGTATTTATTTCATCTATTTTTCTTATTTGTTTAACATTCTCCTCTTTCACATCCTCTTTAAATTTTTCGGCTTGTTTTATGACTAATTCGTCCATCATGGCGAGTATCGTATTTTTAAATGCTTCTAAATTCAACCCTCCTGGTTCTGCCATGTTGAATAATTATTATTAAAATATTTATATAATAGTAATTCTTTAAAAATTATTATTGATAACCGTTCCCTACTTATTTATTTATTTCTGTATTTTTATTAATAGTTATTATTAGTACTCATTACAGTTACACCTGTTACATAGACAACAATATTATTTGTGGTGGGCGCCAGCTGTGTGATTACACAACAATGAACATTACATTCAGTTACTGTTTACTACAAATAATAATTACATATTATACATTTTTCATTTAACACTCTTTATATATTTTAGAGCAACCATTTAGCTACTTAAAAAATTTTAATAGTCAAATGATGGGTATCGGGTCATACATTCATGATCTACAATTTATGTCACAAATTTTTTTTTGTACATAAATTTAGTCATGTCATGCCCCACGTGCAGGGCGACATTTTATATAACGTGACATATATTTATGAATTTAAACAAATTTAAATGTATTTTAATTTGTATAGCCCCACGTTGGGCGCCATTAATGCAACGTGACAATTTGGCAAATTTAATTTAATTTAAATTTGTGGAGTCCTTCGATCTTGGAGCACCAAATTTAAACAACGTTACATATACATAAATAGGTGTGAACGGTCTCACGTTCAAGATTGACAAATTCTTTAAACATATAACATTTAAATTAGGTGTCAGGTGTATCTGCAATAAGAACTCTATGTAACTTGAAACGGTAATTAAAATTTATTTGATACTATAAAAAAATATGTGCACATGGCACTGACTTCGATTTTAAAACATTAGTTATTATTTGTTATTATGCCGTAAGGCTTAAGATATGTACATCCTTACTGACTAAATATTCTATGCTACTAATTATTATATAAAAGAAAAATCTCATTTTTAGACTACTCAGTCTATTAATATGTTTCAAAATATCAATATTTAAATTTTTTTTTATATATATATGGTACGTACTCAAAAGATTAATAGTTATTACTTCTCAGTACTGTTTTCTCAAATACTAATTGTTTTTATTTATATTCTTTGTAATCATTTTATATCATATTAATTTGAGCTCTTGTTACGTTAATCGTATTTCTAAAACATCTATGATTTTTAACTCTACTATACAAGAAATATGACTCTTATTTTTAAATAAAATATTAATGTCTTTAACTGTCTTTGTATACTGTGTATGATTAAGATATGAATAAGTTGTCTATCACCTTATTGTCGTCAATCATACTCGATCATTTTTTGTTCCATCGGTGTTCGTCTTCGTCTCGCCTCCAGCGTCGGCTGTCTCTCTTCTCCTCTTGTCCAGCGTCGGCTGTCTCTCACTCTCTCGTCCTCTCCTCTTGTCCAGCGTCGTATCGCTATGGAACTTCTTCTCTTGTCCAGCGTCGTATCGCTATGGAACTTCTTCTCTTGTCCAGCGTCATATCGCTATGGAACTTCTTCTCTTGTCCAGCGTCGTATCGCTATAGAACTTCTTCTCTTGTCCAGCGTCATATCGCTATGGAACTTCTTCAATAGTGCTGTTATTAATTACAATGTTTGTCTTATAGCTTGGTTACGTATTTGTACATAACTGGCAACTGTTTATAAACTGTTTTATAAACTGTTTAAACTGTTTATAAAAATATTAATAAATATGCCGTGCTGACGGGCATAAGCTCCCGCTGCATCGTGGATGATTCAAGAAAGAGAACCACTGAAGCTTGCGTGTCCTATTTATACCCATGTCTTGGTCGACACCCTTCAGTGATACAAAATCGACATGTTAGAAACTGTCTTTGGCGTCAGTTCCCCCACTCTTTGTCAAATTCACTATTTTTTATATTTCTGCGAATTGCAGAGTCCTGTAAGTATTTTTTTATACTTATCTTATAACTAATTTTACAACACATGTTCATTGTAATTTTGGACATTGCAACTTAACCCTTTTGATTTGTACACAGTTATTTCACTATTGCACTTGTACGGCGTGTCACTTTCGCGTGGTTTTCGCACACAGTATTTATTAAATTTATTTACATTTTATGGTGCTTTTGGATTTTAATTCTTAATTCTAGTTTATGAATAATTACGGAAAAACAGTCATTGTGCAATTATTCATACTGGGGTGGCAAACTTGCCTGCAGAGACCTGCGTTCACACACACTAGCAAAATACTGGTGTACACACTTTCAGTTACATTTGTGTGTGTGTGCACGTTGATTCAGGTCGAAACACCTGTTCATATTTTTGTCTGAGTCAAGCTTGCAATCCATAACATGCTTATTTCTAATATATTATTAATTATTTACAGTTTATTAAGTAAATTTAAATTTTTATATTTCATTCTCAGTACATCACTTATTTGTACTGTCGCAATATATATATATATATATATATATACTGTTAATGATTTCGAGGTTCGGTCATTAATCATGAAAACTCAGTTTTGCGACGTTTCGAGTTTTCATGATTAATGACCGAACCTCAAAATCATTAACAGTATAATAATACGGTCGATAATTAACATTCCTATATATATAATCCCAGCGCCAATTCCCTCCCATCAGCAACCCATAACCGTTATTTTGTACAGACATTCAGTATTTCAAATCCCACTGAGGAAGACGAACACCACGTCGAAATGTCTGGGAAACAAAACCAAAAAATAAGTGTTCACAGTGAAAGTTTAAAATATATATATATAGTTGTCTTGATTGTTCATCTCTTCTTTCACAGCACTATCACTTTACTAAAAATGAACTTTATCTTGTGAAAAACTTACTTTTTTCGTCGGACGCGTTTTGGCTTAAGTATCCGCTTTCTTCAGCTTTTTGGTCAGACTGCCATCATTTCGTAACGGTTTTTGTGTGGAAGGTGTAGTGGGGGTGGTGTGTGGAGGAAGGGGATTGGTGCAGGGATTCAACGAAAATAATATAACGGAAATAAATAAAGACCCCACACTAAAATTTCATAAACAGATTAATAAGTTTATAAACAACACAAAACATATAATCAAACCAGAAAGCGCCAAATACCTTAAACAAATAAAACCTAACCCCCTAAACTAAATGCATTACCAAAAATACATAAACCGAACATTCCCATCAGACCATTAATAAACAACACACAGGCACCCTCCCACGAAATCGCAAAACAACTAGACAAAATAATCAGAGAAAATATTAATCTCAGTAACAACACATCTATCAAAAACAACATAGACCTAGTCAAGAAAACTGAACACATCCACATCCCACATAACTCAACTCTGGCATCTTTTGATATAACCAATTTATACACTAATGTCCCCATCAAAGAAACCATCCAAACACTAGAACAACTACTCAGACAAAACAACACACCTGAAACACACATACAAGAAATCATCACACTGACCAAACTAATAACTGAACAAAATTACTTTACATACAATAACAAGATATACACACAAACAGAAGGTCTCCCAATGGGCTCCCCCATATCAGGAATACTAGCAAAAATATATATACACAACATAGAACAGAACCACATAATAAACAACAACAAATACACTAACAAAATTATATATTGGCACAGGTATGTAGATGATATATTACTTTTATTCAAAGGCAACACAAGACAAGTTGAAAACTTCCACAAATACATAAACACTATACACCACAAATTAAAATTTACACTGGAAATTGAACAAAACAATAGTATAAATTTTCTAGACCTAACAATTAACAAAACTAACAACACACACACATACAAAATATACAGGAAACCAACCACAACTGACATGGTTATACACAACACATCAAACCACCCAACACAACATAAACATGCGGCCTTCAACCATATGCTCCATAGACTAACTAAAATACCCTTAAATAAACAAGATTACACCGACGAACTCAACACAATAAAATACATAGCAATCAAAAACGGTTACAACCCTAATTTAATAAACACACTACACAAACGCATCAAAATCAAAAACAACAAAACACAAAATACCATCAGCACACAACACAATAAATACATCACACTCACATACCACAACTCCTACACACACAAAATCGCCAACACATTCAGAAAACACAAATACAAAATAGCATACAGAACAACCAATACCATTACAAAACACATTAATAATACAAACACAGACATAGACAAATACAACAAAACAGGTGTTTACAAATTAAAATGTAATGACTGCAATAGTTTCTACATCGGCCAGACAGGAAGATCTTTTTCATCCCGTTATTCTGAACATTTAAAAGCTCTAACCAACAACAATATACACTCCGCATTTGCCACACACATACACACAGAAAACCACAATTACACCAACATAGACACCAATCTCGAAATTTTACATTACTTACATAAAGGCCGAAAACTCAACACAACTGAACAATACGAAATATATAAACACCGTACAACACAACCAAACAACATACTCAACGATCAATTACAATATAAATCACATACACTTTTTGACACAATTTTACAAAAAACAAACATCAAGTTGAATCCCTGCACCAATCCCCTTCCTCCACACACCACCCCCACTACACCTTCCACACAAAAACCGTTACGAAATGATGGCAGTCTGACCAAAAAGCTGAAGAAGGCGGATACTTAAGCCGAAACGCATCCGACGAAAAAAGTAAGTTTTTCACAAGATAAAGTTCATTTTTAGTAAAGTATATATATATATATATATATATATATATATATATATATTATTTTTTATATATGTGTGATGTTAATTTTTTTGTTTTGGCTTATATGTACAGGTTTTGTGTCCAGTATTACCCTAATTTGGTTTATATGTACAGGTTTTGTCCAGTATTACCCTAATTTTGGTTTATGTGTACAAGGTTTTGTGTCCAGTATTACCCTAATTTGGTTTATATGTACAGGTTTTGTGTCCAGTATTACCCTAATTTGGTTTATATGTACAGGTTTTGTCCAGTATTACCCTAATTTTGGTTTATGTGTACAAGGTTTTGTGTCCAGTATTACCCTAATTTGGTTTATATGTACAGGTTTTGTGTCCAGTATTACCCTAATTTGGTTTATATGTACAGGTTTTGTGTCCAGTATTACCCTAATTTGGTTTATATGTACAGGTTTTATGTCCAGTATTACCCTAATTTTTGAACCCGACTGACCTATGAGTTCATTTTAGCAGATGATAACCCAGTTTTAAAAACTATACACCACAACACACTGTGTTGGTAATCATACAAAATTGAAAATTAAGAAGCAAAGATGTTGTGTGTCATAGTAAAAACGTATACTACAGGGTCCATCACGGGAATCGCATGGTTTTCAAATAAGATGTACTTAGTCAGTTTGGCTTAAAAAATATTTTTATTTATGACAATACATAGTGTATGTTGGGAATTTCATTGTTCATTTATGTTTTGAAGATCACGTCGCTCAGATGTTGGCCATTTATGTTTATGCATGATTGTAGCCGGTCCCGAAAACTCCGAGTAGCGTTAATTAGCATCTGACGTGGAATACGAACGATTTCCTCCTGGATTGTCGTCTTCAGATCTTCAAGGCAGCGTGGCTTGTTAACATATACTCGGGACTTGAGATATCCCCACAAAAAGAAGTCACATAAGCTTAGATCAGGGGAGCGAGGAGGCCAGCGAAGATTGCCATATCTGGAGATAAGGTGGCCTGGAAACTGATCCCGTAAGACAGCCATTGAATTACAAGCTGTGTGTGCAGTTGCACCATCCTGTTGAAACCATACTCTCCTCATTGTCCATCTGCGACGTCGAAGTTCTGGGAAGAAGAAGGTTTGGAGCATAGTAATGTAGCGCTCTGAATTAACAGTCACAGTAATGTTGTTTTCCTCAAAAAAGTACGGGCCAATAATGCCCTTCTCCCCAACTGCACACCATACTGTTACTTTTGGGCTGTGAAGAGGGGACTCATGTAACATCTGAGGATTTTCATTACACCAATATCTACAGTTTTGTTTGTTAACAAACCCATTTAAATGAAAATGGGCTTCATCACTCATGAGAAAAATCATGTTTTCATTATTGACCATGGTTTCAAGCATGGTTTCACAAAAGACACGACGCTGTTCATAATCACCTACACTAAGTTGCTGACATACCTGAATTTTGTATGGGTGATAATGAAGATCTTTGTGCAGAATCCTTAGCACTGTTGATTCGTTAATCCCTAAACCCGCAGCACGCTTGCGAACCGACCGTTTAGGCCTCTGTATCGCAGACGACCTAACTCGCTCGATGTTTTCGGGCGTAGGGGCTGTGTTGACAGGGCCAGGTGGTTTTTTCTTCATTACGGAGCCAGTTGTGTTGAAGTTTTCAAACCATCTCAAAATAGTGTTGCGGTCTGGAACAGGTCGGCGGACCGGAATATTAAAATGGGTGCGAAAGTCATGTTGTGTCTGCGTCACTGACTCATTGTTTACAAAAAACCGCCGGAGAGCGAACGTACGATGCTCCACATTCCACGACATGGCAGCAACTAAACTTCCCATTCTAACGAACAAATCAAGGCCAACCCACACTCACTGATGCCAACCGCTCGGCCGTACTACCCAATACAAAAACATGCGGTTCCCGTGACGGACCCTGTACATAATATGTATACAGAAATAGGAAAAATGCCTATTTTGAACATTAAATTTTAATAATTTGAACTGCAAGATTCCTGAGGTATCTGAAAATGTCTACTAACTTACAAAAGCCATTGACCTTTCCGCCTGTTTCATGTGATTATCTGTCTTGCTGACTGACAGTCTATGAAAAAGACATTAGCTAAACATTAAATTCTAATTTAACCTATTTTTAATAGCACTGAAGGCAATTTTAAGTAGGCATAATATTCTGGTAGAACTGTGTTGATGACAGATAGTGGTTTAGGGTAGTACGAGTTGGCTCAAATCATCTTTTAAAACCCCACAACCTATTTTATTTATCAATATATAAATAAATAGTATTTTGTTATCAATATATGGAATTTATTGATTAACAGAACTACAAGAAAATTTGTAACAGATTCATACAGTATTCATGAATCTATTTCTATATGCTGTGTTAACTAATTTTCTGTTTATTGAATGTATACATAGCAATATGAAATATTTTGAGAAATGTTTATGAAATTTAACCAATCACATACACATACAACTACAGGAGGTGACACTAAAATAATTTAAAAAAAACTTTTATTTTCATATGAGTTATTCTCACTTGTCCTAGAAAAACAACAGTGACCAACAGAATTTATTTTTAATTATTTTATATCATATGAGTTATTAACTGAGCATTCGATGGAGTAGTAGTAGTATTTGTTTAGTGAAATCTGAATGTTAGTAACAAATAAGCTTATTAGTGTTACATTGTGTGCTAAAAAATAAAGAAAAATATAAAAACCAAATTAATACAAATGACACTAGATTTGTGTTGTATAATGGTGATATATCACAGGACATGCCCATCCACCTTTAATTGTGTATAAACTGTGTGTGTGTAATATTATGTACAATATTTTTAGTCATACTTGACTGACATGTCTGATTGTTTACCAAGCATTATTACTTACCTATGTCAAAAGTTACCGATTGTTATATTACTTAAATTAAGAATGCATATTTCACACATTATGTACTAATAAAGGATTTTACAGTAAACATTGAAATTACAATGTATAGTCATAATAGATCATATTATAAATAGTACGATTTATGTGCAGTGATGGCTTGTGCAGTGCAAGTTTTCACCGGGACCTGTAAAATCTTTGATATTTAAATGTAATAGTAACAGTTTTAATATAATTTAAAAAGAAGTATGTTATATAACAGTCAATACGCTTGTAGGTGCTGCTACCTATGTGTTGCTTCTTGTAGTTACATAATGACTTCCGTAGCAGACATCACGTGACCAACCGGCTCCACAGGGTCGTACCATATATATTTATTATGTGTTAGGGTGTGAAAGGTTGTGTTTTAAAGAACATAGCTTTCTGCCTGGTTGAAGTGATTAACTGTCTTGCTGAGAGTCTGTTTGGGAAAAAGGCATTAGACTAAACATTAAACTTTCCTAATTTAAATATTACTAATACCACTGAAGGCGATTTTAGCAAGGAATCATATTCTGGTAGGACTTATGTTAGTATCATGTTTATTTTATATTGAAAGCGTATTTGTCATAATCATTTTGTGAATATGCCAAAATGATAAAACTATAAAAACAATGACTGTTTAGAGCAAATATGTACCGTAACGAACGAATACGCGTATTTTTTTGTTAACATTTTATATCTGTTTTTTTTTTTTGAAAGATCGTGTGAAAGTTTTTTAAATTAATATCTCGTTTGTATATGAGTTACCGTCATGAAATAACCTAAAAGTTAAAAGAGTCAGTACGGGTTTTCCACATTACGTAAAGCTATTTGACAGCCTTAATGTGGAGCAGTGTGTACTACGTACGTATATAATGTAAATTAAACACAGTGTTGAATTATTGAATTGAGCTAACTCTGAATTAAAAAAAAAATCATGTTTTAACGTATGATTATGGTTGTTAGGTGCACAGTAGCTTTGTATGGACGGATATTATTCTGTTCTGAATTAATTTTAAGATATTCGTTATCAATTCGTGTATCTTTTTATGACATTTAATCATATTCCGTAGAGAATCGGTATTGTGTGCGAGAGATTGGACATGTACGGTACATAGCCAGTATTCATATAATTTTATTAAATGTAAACAATAAGAGATTTTTTGTAAAACGGTACCGAATGTAGAAAACATGCTAGGGACCGAAGTCAGTATTGACATAAGCTTAAGGAAATATTTTTATACTGTCATGTGCATCAGTCACTTGCCTGATTACAGTCTTGTGTAACTACTAAATTGTGTGAGTGTTTACGTAGAGTGGACAGACAAAATGTTTGTTTGTGTAGGAGAGACAAATGTGTAAAGTGTAACATGAATGCTTTTTTACTGTAAATCTGAGAAACAGTGATCGTCTGGAATATATGCGGGCAACAGTTACATGTATTGTATATTCTCTTGTTTGTTTGTTTCTTTTACTTATGGTATTTGATAGTTCTGTCATTGCAGCAGTGCATTGTATTATTATTTTTGATATGAAAATCATATTAACCTTACACCACTGTATGGCAAACAGGGTTCTTGTCGTTTGTCTCAGTTGTTTAAAGTCATATGGTGAATAAAACTATTGTTTTCATCTTGAAGTGACTGAAAAAGCATTTATGTTACTGTTGTATTTTGTAGCAACATAATATTTTATATTTGTTAATGAGTAAATATGGCATTTTCAGACAGTTCGTGAGTTTAAATTCGATGACGTTAATGCTTGTATGTTGAATAAATTTTACAATAGTTACAATTTATTATCAGTTAAACAAAATGTTAATGTGTGTGTGTGTGTGTGTGTGTGTGTGTTTTTGTTATGTGTATTTAGTGAAGTACTTGTGTCATTTTTAAGAGAGACAGCACATGTCAAGAACAAAATAAAACTGCATTAGATAAAACTGGAGATAAGAGTGATAACAAGTATGTCTGGTAATTATTGTAATGTTAAATTACCACTTATTGTTATAGTAATTATCATTTTATCTTTGTAATTCAAAGCAAATTCTTGTGTACCAAAATATTTTTAAATCCACACAAATATGTTTCTAACATATGACGTGTTTCTGTATGCTGATACTGCATATTTGAATTTAGTATCAAGTGAGCATACTTATTTTTTGTACTGTGATGTGAATTTTTTAGTGCATCCATCTATAAACGATAAATATGTTAATTTGTTGCAGGGCAGTTTATTAAAACCTGATTTCACTATTACAGTTGACCCAAGGTTTAACTCTATTTGGTAGTTTAATTGAACAGATAAAAATTGTATATGTGTACTAGTACACTGTACCATTTGAAGCACTATTAACATAAAGCACAATTTAATTAATTGTTAGATTGATGTACGAACACACACACTAGGGTGGATCCATGTAGGAAGAACTAAGGGTAATTCCCACACCAGAGGATGGCAGTTTTTTGTAGGAAACAGTGTATGATGTCAAACTATAACATTATGGTACAAAACTTCTTGTCAGTAATTATATACACACAAGCATTAAGGTTTTCTTATATGAAAATCTGCATTTATCGCTTATAGTTTGTCCAAAGGAAAACATTTAATACACAACATGAATTAAAGAGGTCACAAATTTGGTCAGTCTGAATGTCTCGATCCATATTACCCAGTTTTGTGGCCCATCATCAGTTGTGCATCACTTTTGATTAGTACTGTTGTGGACCATTCATATTAATGTCTTATTGTGGCAATGGGAGGTGTAGATCAGTTTTCCCAATATTGTTTTTGGCTCATATTGTCCGCTTGTTTCCTGACTGCCCTTGGGGCTGGTGATGAATCCCCCCCCCCCCAGATTCCTTCAGTGCCCAAAGAGAAGCAGTAACACCCACTTAATCTCATATAATAATTGTGATACTGTAGCAAAACAACTGTATGTTTTAATTGAGTTCAACTAATTTAAACCACATTTCATATAGGAGAATTAGTGGAGATACTTTCCCAAAATTAGCATGTTAAATTGAGGGACTGCTGTGTTTAGTGAATTTAGTAGACTGTGTTAATTGATAATAACAGGCCTACTATTTTAAAATAGAATGTATGATATGGTTTTGAGGCATAATAATTCGGATTTTCTGTGTCATATGTATTACTCAGTATGATTTGATTATGGTGTATACATAAATAAAGTGTTTGAAAAACAGTTAACTACCAGTGAACTTTTTTTTTAAATGAAACTTGTTCTTCTTTTTCAGATTGCCAGAAGATGGTTGACAATAGTTATAGACAGTGCCTCTAGGAATAAATCTTGTTTTGTTATGCGATATCAGTAGGTCCTATGTTTTTATATGTTATGGACCTACTTGTTTTTATAACAAATTTTAAGTGGGAACATGAAAGGTTTTTGTGATATTAGTGAATTTTTTACTACAAAAAATGTAACAATCGTGATATCTATTAAGGCTGAAATATTTCTGTGTTAAAAAGTAGCTTTTATTATCAAGAATGTGCATTGCTGGAGTCGTACTGTGCCTAATGCTTGTGGCATATATTGAAGGTGAGTGACTGTTAGTTATTAGTCTTATAAAAAAAAATCATTTAACTTGTATTTATCATTCCACGGTCATCCAAAATATTTTTCAAAATGTAAGATCTTAAAACTTTTTTTTTTTTTTTGGGGGTTACCAAGTTTATAAAAAATATTTTTATAATACTTTTATAAACACGGTGTTGAGATAAAGTTTTAGTGTATGTTGGTAAAACACTATAGTGTTGATCCAGTGAGTATTGTAATGATCATCTAGTAACGCAACCTTTAGAATAAGGTGGTTAAGAATAAATAAACAATATATTGTCATTAATTTTTCCAAAATACAGTTTTTTATTGTGAAAAATATTTTTGATAAATTTAATTATAGCCTATAAGTGTTATTAGTCATGTGGTGTGTTGTACATAAGTAGCTACTGTAGTTGTAATGACAGTCAGGAATTGTACCTTTTGGAAGCATAGGCGTAACTTGGGAGGGGCAAGAGGGGCACTCACCCACCCCAATGTTCCGAGCATTATAAAATTTTGTTTCCAGTTGTTTAGAAATAAAAACTAACAAATAGTCAAACAGGAGACAGTTTGTGTGCTTGCGAGCGCAGTAAGCACTATTTATCAACTTCTGTACTGTTATCAGATGACTAGTTGCCATAAATTTATTATTCTTATTTCTTTCAAAGAAACTGACAGATTTGAATGATATACGTCAAAATAATATTTCTGTTCGGAAAAAACAAACACTAGAGACTTAATTAATTGGAATACAATTTGCCTTTTACACAAAGAAAGACTTGTGTTGGAACACCACAAGACGTCGATGGCTTTGTTCACGAATCTTAAAAGACAGTCGTTTGTAACTATTATATGTTAATGATTACTGATACAAGTGCGGTTGGTTACTCGGTCGTGTATGTAATCCGTTAAAGTACACATCGCTTGTCTCTTTCTTAATTCGTTATTGTTGTGATTGTTTTGGTTTTTTTGTGTTGATAAATGCTGGGAAATGGGAGATAAGAAACGCAAAGAAGTAACACACCTTAATTTCTTTGAGAATTGCCTGACTGGCAATGAAAATTTCTTTGTGTTGTGACTGATTCGGCTTACTGCTACTACTGCTGAGCATTTTGTGACAGTGTGCCTAAGGGAGAGGATGCGTTTACGAAAACTGGGTGTAAGAATTGGAAGAACTGAAATTGTTTATGTTTATAGGCTACAGTATATTTGTTCTAGGTAAACATAACTGGAATTACAACTTCTGAAGAAAGGTTTGTTGATCATTAAAAAATGAAATTGTCCCTCGTTTACGAACTAAGAATTATTTCTAATTTTCTAATTTTTGTATATAATATATTTTATTAATTTCATTATATAGATGGTCTCACTACAAACTTGAATTTATGAAGCTTTACCCCCCCCCAAGTTAGGCCCCAAGTTACGCCCATGTTTGGAAGTATTAGTAACATGCAAAGCTTGAAAAATATGTCGGAAAGCATTTAATTAGTACATATGGGCAGGCACAATGAACCAGACTTTTATGACTTGGGTTAATTAATTTTTTTTAGTTTGATATGGAAAGAACAATAACAATTGTGCATATATAATACAAGCACATGTGTAAACGCACGCACCCATGCACACGCGCGCGCGCGTGCACACACACACACACACACACACACACACAACCTGATATGTAATTGTAATCTGCGTCCAGGCTCAGAAGTAGAAGGAGAACAAAATGTTAAATAAGTACAGTAAGATTCACTAGACATGAATCAACCGTTTTCGTGCTAACGGCGCAGGTTATGTAATGCGCATGTGTCAACAGAGAAACAAAAATCAGTTTTCTCTGAGATGCTGTAGAGATTATTGTGTGAGTACTTTTAAAAAAACATCAGTATTCATCAAAAGTGAAGCGTTTAGTTTCATTTCATTTGAATAAGAACAGCATAAAGACTAATTGGTTAGTAAAAAATTAGGCAAGTTAGTAGAAAGTAAGTGTAACGTTACGGGCTACGTTACAAATCCAGGGAACCCATCATAATTGACGCTAGCCAATTATACAGGCTGCCTACGTTGTAACGAACTGAAATTAAACTCAACACAAACAACAATAATATTTACGCTAATTATTAGGACACAAGGGGAAGGTATTTCACTGATTTATGCACTCACTTCAAAGTGTAATAAGATGACATCTCTTTATTAACAAATTATAAAAAAAAAGGATCCCATAACATAAAAATTTATACTGAAATAATTAAAAAGGGTTTTCTGTAAAACAAGGGATCATATTGATCATGTAATTTACCCCGGATCCGAGCCTGCTTTAAATATAGTAAAGACGTCTGAATTATACTATGCTCATCTAAGAGCTTGCAAGATTACATTAACCATTTGAAGAATGGTATTATTTATTAAAGGGATTATAATTTACATTTCAATATTAACGTTACAACGTATGATTTTCACTACTACAGTTTACATTTCTTTGGTTTTATTTATTGCTTAGAGAAAATTATTGTCTTTGAAAAGTCTCTTTCAACTATAAAAGTTATGTTTCAAATGTAATTAATTCTCAATAGCCAAGCTATCGAGTCACCTCTAAAATAAGCTTTGCTGTCCTCGTCCTGGGGTGAGACTCTTCGGAACTCTGGTAGCGGTGTAGTCATCTGTGTCGTGTCTCTGGTGAATATCTAATAGCCGTATTAGTGAGTAGACTGATGTAATGCTGCATGATGTTGGGTTGATCCACGCCGGTCCTGGTCAGCGTCGTATGGGTTGTAGACGTCCGTATGTGCAATTTGGCAGGTCACATATTCACATGTAGAGTTGTACTGGAGTTTACATCTTAAGTAGAGACGTCACCTTGTTTACGTGTTGATAATTTTTCTGATATTACTACATTTCTTGAACAAACTTTTTCTACATCATATACATTTAAAAAATCACTAGCTCCCCACGTTTTTTGTGGTAGCTAACCGTTATTTTAAAGTTTACATAACACACTTTTGAAGAGCCCTCGCTTGGAGGTGTGTACTGTCTGAACGCCGCATCGTAACTCTTAACTTGATACGACTGGTACATAACAACGAAGCGGAGCGAGTACTCCGCCATAATATACTTCCAACTTTCATTTTAATAGACATTCTTATAGCAAGATGAAACAAATTATTTAGACTTATTTACTTTACAGGAATTATTTTAACTACTACTTGTGCCTTCAAATTATTAATTACTTACATTACCATTTTCAAATATTTCTAAGTTACAGACGGTTCGCTAAGCACGTTGTGTCTGGAATTAAATAGGTCAACGCATGATGATTTACTAAAGGGTTAACTGTAATATTATTAACTATTTACAATACGATTTTTTTTTACTTGTTTAGTTAGATCTTTTCCATTTAAATCTCGTACTTATTCTTCGTTAGTACAGGGGTATTTGGTTTAATTGTGCGATTTAAAAATACTTAAATGCTTTCTCAAATTTTTGTATTAAATATTTATTACCAATTAAATCGTCACAGAAGTTACACATATGTATGTGTGTGTGTGTGTGTGTGTGTGTGTGTGTTGCGTTGCTAAGGCTGTAAAATTTAGTTTGGTAAAGTATTTAGTAATATAGTTAAAAATGTAGCTAATGAAATGTAGAAAACAATAAATACATAAAAAACATTAAAAATTAAAAATAAACAATTGAAAACATTATAAGAATGAATAGAAAATTAAGTAAATAAAGTTATAAAAATAATAAAAAGAAAGTAATTATGAATCAACAAGGCAGTATAACTGCTTTATTTCAGCTGTCATTATAAGCGATATCAATTTTTAAATTTTAGTACTTTTACAGGGAAAAACGTAAATTTTACTATTTTCTTTCATCTAAAGTAGAGTAACTTTGGCAGGTATAAAAAGTTAATCCGTCTCAAAATAGATCTCACACGCGTGTCTTCACAATTCAGAGAGTAGGCCCAATGTAACGAGTAGGCCAATATTTTCAACTGTGTTAGTAGACATTTTCCTCTCTCGTAGTTTCCACTGCTCCCGACTTCTCCTCACTACAACCTGCGCTGTGCTTCATGTCTGTTTAATTTTACAGTGAATGAGTTTACTGTGCCTCATCATTACATATATGTGTTTACATACTGTAACTCCACCATAAGAAAATAGAAAAACATGAAAATTATTGTGAGCTATACCGCAGGTCCTGATCGGCTCGCAGACAGCAGTGTTTCCATTTGTAAAGATATCTTACTTCTTGTGGCGTGACAGTTATTTACTGGATCCTGGCCTCCTTCCACCAATCGTCTCTATTCTGTGACACTAGCTGCTAATTCCAGAAACTTTTTTGCATACTTTCTGATGTCATGCACCACTGTGCCCATAGTCTTCTCTGGTTCTCCCTTCCCAGAAATTTTCCCTTTGCTGTCCACTTTGCTATCCTCTCGTCTTTCATCTGTTTAAATGTGCCTTGTCTGTCTTAAGTCTCTGCAACAAGATTCACCAAGTTGTGGTCAGCTTGAAGATATCCAGTCTTTTTTAGGTTGTCATTAATTTTTGACTTGATTACCTCGGTGTAATCCATCTTATGGCTTGGTATTTTCCTTATCACAACTTGTTTTGGCAATAAGTTCTCATTATCAGGTGCTAAAAATTCGTATTCTGTATGAGGATACATAGGTGAAATTCAAAATAGTCAGTATATAAATTATTTAATGAATACACAGTACATAACATACACGGCACTACAAAACAGTACACACTGTTCGGCATAACATCAACTCACCAACTAGTGCCCCAATCTGTCTCTCCAGTCTTTTTGTTATAATTCCCCACAAACTTCTCTTTTCACCCATTACTTAATGTATTTATCAAATAATTTATATAAGGACTGTTTTGAATTTCACCATGTCCTTGTGACAGGATAAGAATTTTTATCACCTGATGGTGGAACTTGTTCCTGAAAAATCTCATGATAAGGAAAATACTAATTCACAAGATGGATTACATTGAGGTAGTTAGTTAACATATTGCAAAACTGGAGACTGTATATAATGTATTTTTGGCTTGTTTCTAATATTCCCCCATTACACTCATTGGAAATTATCTTCTGATAAGGTTTTCTCATTTCTTGTCTACCATGTCATTGTCTGCCATGTCTTGTCCTGTCATGCTATGTAATTTTTCATGTCTTGTTTGCCATCTCACTCTTTTTCTGCTCCAGTACCATGTCACAAAAATCTGTAATTGAGAATTTGTCTCCTTTCTCAAAGAATTCCAAAACATTCGTCTTCTTTCATTTGTCTTCATGTTATACAGAGCCACTCTTATGGGGGTTCACGTATTGGGGAGGGGGGCTGGAGAGGTAGACGTTTGGAGTACAAAATAACCCCATTTGGGTGTTGTGTCTGCCTCAAGGAGTGTTTATCAAAAATAAAATTGAATAAAACCTGAAGGTACACTGTTTAGCTACAAAAATGATGACAGTTCTAGGTGGCAACTAAATTATTTTCACTAAAAATCACCCCTCATAAACTTTTGGGGACATAGTCCTTCAGGGCTGTGTAGATTTCCCAATTGATGCCCCACTGTCCCACCCCACACAAAAGACTTTTCAAGATTTTGTTAGACTCTGTGTTTATGAGTACACAACTCTCTCAGTTGTGTAACTGGTTTGATGAGGTCCAGCTGCGCGTCCTGTCCCAAGCTAATTTTCTTATCTTCAGGTATCTGCAACATCCCACAGCCTCAGGTACTCCATCTCTACTATCTCCACTTACTGCATTCTCTGTCACTAAAGAAGTTATAGCTTGGGTGCCTCAACTAGTGCCCCACCAACCTTTTCAGTCCCCACCATCGATGTATACTATATGAATCGCGTGCTGCATTCACTGAATTCGGTCTGATCGCTGGACTAGTGGTGGGCAAGAACACTGTGTATGCTATATAGACTACTACTATACCTGCTCAAAGTCTGACTTTTCTGCTTTGTTATAGCTTTTGTTGCTTTAGCGGAGCATATTTTGCGTTAAATGGTATAGTTATGTCATTTTAACAATTGATGACTCCAAAGTGGGAGGTTTTTAATAAGTTCTTTTACAAAATAAACACATTTGTTTCACTGTAAGATTTCAGTGTTTTGACACATTATTTCAGTTTGTCACTAAGTTGTGTTGCGTTCTTATTTATGAACATTTAATGTTGAAGCCACACGAATAAAGATAAGAATAAGGGAAAAAAGAATAAAAGACGTGAGCCATAAACTTTAAAATTTTTATTGCATAAAAGAAGCTGGCGTGTACGCTCGCTGTGGTCGTTAAAGTGTTCAATTAGCAATGCTAATTTACATTAATTTATTTTATTTTATTTAATTAGCTACATATTAAGTGTATAAAAATTGTTTACATTAAACATTACTAAATAATACAAATTTATTTAACTTTTGCCAGAAGGTAGCTGCAGTGGTTCTTTCCTTAGAAATATCATAGCACAAGATTTTATAAAATAATCTCCCTATTAATTTGATAAGTTTCAGTAGAACTGTTCCAAATATAATAATTGTAAGGTGTCAAAACAAGTGCATTACTGACTGATTGACTCATTTAATACACGTGTTAACTTAGCGCCAAACGCTTTATTGCCCACCACTGTGTGGGAAGCTGTACGTGCTTCGGACCGCTTTCTGCCCTTCACTTTGCCTGTCAGCATGCGATCCATATAGTATACATCGATGGTCCCTACAAACGTCTCCTTTCACCCATCCATTATTTCCAAGACTTGTTCATTTGTTACTGTGCACACCCATTTTATTTTTAGCATTCTTGTCTAACACTACAATACAGATGCTGCTTCTGTTGTTTGTCTTTCAGCTTTCGCTACTGTCCAGGTTTAGGATATGCAAAATCTGTATAATATTTACCTTATTTCTTCCGTCGTGTGACTTCGTTTTGCGTTTTGATTTGATTTACGCGTTTCGAGACATATGTCTCGTCATCAGAAATATATAAAATAAAAATTCACTCTTAGCGAGGTCATTACATATTAAAATACAAATATTTGAAAACGATTACACACATACCCGCTTTACTTGAGTGCGCACTCGAGTCGGACCGATCGGACACTGATTATCAATAGCTACCGTGTAGACAGGTTTATTGCGGTATCATAGAGCGGGTTTGATTTAAAATTTAAATGATCGTTTAGCACGAAGTCACGACTATGTACGTCATTGTACGCCCTATATATCTCAAATTCTTCCAAGGCGTTCATGTAAGTACCTTTATTACAAAAATGCATGGGTTTCAAGTTGGAAACAAAGCTTGTATATCTATGATTTTCGTCTATCAAGTGACATGCATAGTTGGATTTTATGTTTGATGGTGTTGCCTGACCCTTCAGATTGTATTTAGTAGGAATAAACCTGTTTTATTACCAAGCCACGTGTCCGTTAACTATATGAAAAATATATTGTACTAACCGTCTGTGACTTCTCGTAATGATGTCTTTTCCTATTGCTACATGTTTCGGGACACTTGTTCCATTTTCAAAGCATAAAATTTGTAGCACATATCATTCACTGATATACTTGTTAAACGTTAAAATCCATGCGTTATGATGACCACAAATAGCTCATTTTAACATAACGAACTATATTATTTTTTGTTACATGAATATGCACATCGGGCAAACAGTGTACACTGCGCAGCGACCCACCGCGCATTAACCACAATTGATTCTTGTTATCTTAGCATCTCAACGCGGTGTTGTACAATATATTAGATTTGAATAATAACTGGTCGTTCAAAATGTGTGGCTTGGTACTAGTGTTCCTGAACGCTTTGTACACCTCAAATTCCTTGAGTGCGTTCATATAACGTCCCCTACTGCAAAAGTGGAGGGGTTTTAAATTGGTTGCGAAATCGGTATAATTATGATTTTCATTAATAAGATGTTTGGAGAATTTTGAGTTGATGGTATCATAGTTGCGACAGATAGTGGGTGGTTTGTGTTCGTTAAATCTTTTGAGGAAACCACGGCCCGTCTGGCCCACATAGAAAGCGTCACAGTCATTGCATGACAATTTATAAGCGCCCGTTTTATTCTCAAGGCAAGTGGATGACACCGTGATACATGCCACATCATTTCATCCCATATCGCAAAAAATGGCTGCATTTCACAGCATGATACATAGACTTTTATCTTTGCCCCTTGATAACAAAGATTTTCTTAACGAGTTGAATACCATCAAATGCATCGCGGTCGCAAATGGTTACAATACCAACATCGTAAACAACATTTTCAAGAAACATAAAAACAGAAAAAGGAATATTAACCTATTATCAATGACTACACGGGAGAAAAAACCACACAAATATATCACCGCAACATACACCAATTTTATGCCGAACATTTTAAAATCACTCATAAACAAAAACAGTGATATTGTAGTCACTTAGAAGACTACAAATAATATCTTAAATAATCTTCGCACCCACGAATCCACTTGCCTTGAGAATAAAACGGGCGTTTATAAATTGTCATGCAATGACTGTGACGCTTTCTATGTGGGCCAGACGGGCCATGGTTTCCTCAAAAGATTTAACGAACACAAACTACCCACTATCTGTCGCAACTATGATACCATCAAATCAAAATTCGCCAAACATCTTATTAATGAAAATCATAATTACACCGATTTTGGAACCAATTTAAAACCCCTCCACTTTTGCAGTAGGGGACGTTATATGAACGCACTCGAGGAATTTGAGGTGTACAAAGCGTTCAGGGACACTAGTACCAAGCCACACATTTTGAACGACCAGTTATTATTCAAATCTAATATATTGTATGACACCGCGTTGAGATACTAAGATAACAAGAATCAATTGTGGTTAATGCGCGGTGGGTCGCTGCGCAGTGTACACTTTTTGCCCGATGTGCGTATTCATGTAACAAAAAATAATATAGTTCGTTATGTTAAAATGTGCTATTTGTGGTCATCATAACACATGGATTTTAACGTTTGACAAGTATATCAGTGAATGATATGTGCTACAAATTTTATGCTTTGAAAATGGGACAAGTGTCCCGAAACATGTCGCAATAGGAAATGACATCATTACGAGACGTCACAGACGGTTAGTACAATATATTTTTCATAGGCCTATAGTCTTCAGATTGTGCTTAGGTATATGTTCAATAAAACGTTTTTGGAAACCCCTTCCCGTCTGGCCGATATAGAAGCATTCACAATCGTCGCACGATAATTTATACACCCCCTTTTCTTTTCTAAAGGGATAGTTATTTTATTACGGAGTATGTTCATAAGATTATTGTTAGTTTTAAATATTACGGTTCTATTGTTATTATTTAACACACTAGTTAACATTTGTGGCATTATGTTGGTGTATGTTGTTGAAATAAAAATGGTTTTAGTGTCTTTTTCTATACGAGGTTTAGATAGCTTGCGCTTTTGTTTCCTGAGGAGGTTGTCAATCAAGGAACTATTGTACCCATTGGCTTGAGCTATGTATTTTATTGTGTTTAGTTCGTCATTAAAATCCTCGTCGTCAAGAGGTACTGTTAAAAGTCTGTGTATAAAGTAATAAAAAGCTGCCATTTTTTGCGAAAAGGGGTGATGTGAGTTGACAGGTATGGTTACATCGGTGGTGGTTGGTTTCCTATAGATATTGAATTTCAGTTTATCAATGTGTTTAGTAACTGTTAAGTCCAAAAAGTTTAATTTATTATTTGTTTCAGTCTCAAGAGTGAAGTGAATGTTTTTATTTATATTATTCATTAAGTTTTAAAAATTTTTGATGTGTCGTAAAGTACCTTTATATATTATAAATGTGTCATCAACATAACGTGCATAAAATATGATGTTATTTTTGTGAATGTTGTTAGAAAACAAAATGTTGGCACTCAAGTAAAGCGGGTATGTGTGTAATCGTTTTCAAATATTTGTATTTTAATATGTAACGACCTCGCTAAGAGCAAATTTTTATTTTATTTATTTCTGATGACGAGACATATGTCTCGAAACGCGTAAATCAAATCAAAATGCAAAACGAAGTCACACGACGGAAGAAATAAGGTAAATATTATACAGATTTTGTCAATAAGTGACTTGGATACCTATTCAATCATGTCTTTTTGGATATGCGATGCTCCAAACATATAACTTCAGAATTGTCTTCCTAATTTCTAATCCGGTATTCGGTAGTAATGTAATTTTCTTGTTGAAGAAAGCATTTCTGGCTTGAATTATTCTACTTTCTAGTGTTCTGGTGTGCGCTATGGTGTGTATCCCTTGTGATACTGCTTCCCAAGTAGGCGAATTCATCCATATAACTATATACGCAAGTAATGTGGGCACATTTTGTTTCCACAAACACGAAGGTGTTCAGTCCAATGAATGTTTGGCTGTAATGTTGTACTTATTTATGAGATGTCTCTGATAGCGGTAATTTTTACAGACTGTTAATTAATTTGTCTCATTGCAACATTTGCATGGTATCTTATCTGGCAACTGAAAAACCTAATTCTGAAAACACTTTGTCAGCTGTCAAAAAGTGTGAAAATATTTTGTTATCTGCACAAGTAAAATATATTGTATTTCAGAAAGCACGTTGAAATATCGACTCTATTTCGGTAAACAAGTAGGCTATAATAATTGTGATACTTGGAGTATTATTTATGGTCTCTTCTGTATAAATTGTCCATTATCTCAAGTACCCACCCTAAAAATGATTTTAAAATTGGGGAGTATATTGTGAAGTTTTTCTAAAATCGCCTTACTCAATAGAACACATTGCCTTAAAAATGAAATACTTACTTTTCTTTTAATGTAGCATCTACTCTAAAACAACAAACAACTTTATTGGTACTTAAACTATTTGGGGAGACAAATTAGATGATGTAAATTTCTCACAGTAACTTGAGAGAATGGTATTTATAAGATATAATTAGCAGACAATAAGGATGGCCCATTTACTTGTGGGAGAGGTATGTGTACATACAACAATTGATGGTAAATAAATATCTGTTTCCTAGATATCAGAATTTTCGAACTAACTAAAAACATTTCTGGCTGCTATAGTTACATGATTACATTGAAGAACAATTACAACACTGATTAAATAACTTCTCAAAGAAATTAGTAATAATACTTTACTAATAACGGTGAACTTGATTAACGAGCTTGACATTATACCCATGCATTTATAGATTAAGTAACACAACTCAAGGCACAACAACTGATTTAATATGCAGTCTGCATAACTAAAGAAATTTAAATTCACAACTGTTAAAGCAGATGTTCAAGGCTACTAGTTCTCTATGAAAATTTCCATATGGTTGTTTACTAATACAGATCAGTAAATTGTGGATGCCAGTGTGATTCTTCCAGTCACTGGTATTCTTTATTGTAATATTAATGGCATTAATGACCATTAGTGGTCATCTGTATTGAATTGTAATGGCAGCGGAGAGAGTCGGAGACATTCAACGTGTTCAGCAACAGTTATTTTTATAAAACAAAACGGCGACCATAGTGATTAATTACTTTTTCAATACCGTGGATTTTCGCACTTTTTAAAAAGGTGTTTATTCTGTAAATAGCAGGAATTCATTTTATTAAATGTCACAGCTAACAATGGACGCTGTTGGTTTTTTGTTTGAATTTACATTGCTGCAACCTGTTCCTTCATATAAACAGTCTCTTTCTAAAAGAAAAGCATTTGGGCCCATTTTTAGACGAAGCATTAGTATATTAATGTGCAGTTGTGTATAAAATCCTCTGTAACAAGAGAGGACATTTTTTAGTAGACAAGAAATAAAATTAATTTGGTGCTCAGGGGCAGAGTTCCTCAGTTTTTTTCAAACCATGGCTCCTTGTATTCTACCAGTAGAAAAGTTGCTATTTAAATGTTTTGGTTGTAAATAGAATATGTTTTATATTTGATTTTTATTATTTATATAAAATACAATTATATAAAAATGTATACAGTTAAGTATATCTTGATCAGTATGATCCTTACGCTTGATGACAGAAACAAGGGGTTTTACACATGATTCTTGCTATTCCTATTCCTGAGAGGATAACCGGAGATCATGTCCATCTGTTATATTAAGACATTCCTGTGTTTGATTAACTCAGCGGTATGAAACCAGATTCTACCAGATAAGAAGTGGTAAATGCTGTTAAAACAATTTGCTGTATTCCAAAGCTGTGAAACTTTACAGATGTTGTACACTTTATCCAAAAAATAGTTTTTTCTTGACTGAAAATTACTGTGGCAGCTCCACAGCTCTATGAACACATCTTCTAAGGAAGTTGAGAGCTACTTCTCAAGAAACAATCCACTGAAATTTGTTTTGTGTTCGTGGTTTAGACACACTTCTTGAATGAAAAAAGAAATACAAGTACGTTTTATTCTTCCAGTGTCTGTATAATGCTCTTTACTTCCTTATATGGCTCTCTAGTCTCTTGCTGCGGCTCCCCTCTTATATGATTTTTCACTTCTTATTTGAATTGGCCCCCTGGAGTATTCTTGTGCCTTCAGGGGGCTGTATGACCCCCTGGTTGAGAACCTCTGGTCTAGGGTACACGTAATCCTAGACATTTAAAAATTAAAATTATAACAACCCCTCTTTGTTGATTTAAAATGAAACGATTGAAACCTGATGGACCTAGCTAAACTATTGAAGTATAATCAGTATTACAATATTACAACTCCTTTTGATAACAGTTTAATCATGTTTACAATTGTTCATACAGCACCTTTAATTCATATTTTATTGTTAGAATTGTAGCATCATTTTGATCGTGTTTTTTGTGGATGTTGGAGTGGAAGATTCGTGGCAGACTCCAGCTCTGCTATTTCTGTACATAAATTTTTGTTAACGTGCTGTTTTTATCAAGTATTTGTTGAATAAGTGAAGAGAGTTCTCAGTTTTAACTCTTTATCATTTGGCATTTGTCTGTCTGTCTGTGTGTTTGGGGTATGTCTCATGATAAGTTTTGAATGCATCAACTGTTTTAGGTAAAACTTGGCAGGCATGTCCATACTTCTACCATACAGAAACCTATTGTTTTTATGACTGTGCCCTCCAATAGGGGGGTGGGAGGCAAAATTTTGAAAAAAGTAGCAGAAGTCCATGTGGGGTATCAAATTAAAGGAAATTTAAACAAAAATATGAATTTAGTGTTTATTTTAGAAAATTAAAATTAGCTTTGGATGCCGGGTGCCTCAAAAAGTCATGTGGCATTTCAAATGAAAAGGAATTTAACTAAAATGTGAATTTAAAAATTTTAAGTTTAGTTTTAAATAGCCTATTTCAAAATTTTAAATGCCAGGGCCCAGTTTAAAGAGTTTTATCTAAAATCTGAGTATAGTGATCAGTTTTGGAAATTTCAAAATTTTGTCACCCAGGGTCCAAAAATGGATCAAAAATTTGATAAAATTGTAAATATCTAGTTGGGTGTCGAAATCTGTAGGGGATTTTAATAACGGGGGGGGGGGGTATTTTACAGTGTCAGATTGAAATTAATCGTTATTTACTTTGCAACCTATTAAGGGGATTGCAAAAGTAGGTATATAGTAATGAAAAAAAGTGAAATTAAAAAATTGTAACACCAGATAATTTTGTTAACTAAAAATAAGCCTCACGTACAAATAAGCAGTTAATGACAGTCTCTTAGGTATTCAAATTAATTAAATTAAAGCGTTCACATGCTTCTGTATTCTAGATTTTATACTGAAGCACTCCCTGCTACAAAGTTCATTATTTACATTGCTTTCTTGGCATGCGTCTCGTATGAATTTAAATCTGTTATCCATAGCATGTGATTTTATTGAAAATACTTTAAAAATATCCGGAAAGAAGAAATCTGTGGTTAAGATCAAGAGGTCTAAGTGACTATTCAGTTGATCCTTATGATAACTGAAAAATGGAATAGATTACACATTTAGGACAGGACAGGAACGGGTCAATCCATATCAAATCAACCAATTATGGTTGCTATCAAAATTTATTTATTTATCATTTTTTTACACAAAGTTCTACTATATTCAGAGAGTTGAAAACAAGCATTCATTCATTTTTTAGACATTCAGTTTTTTTTTTGAGCGGCCATTTTGTATAGGTGCGTTAGACTATTTCGCACTTTACAAGGCTTGTGGTAAACTCTATAGCTCCTTTATTTTTGAAGATATTGATTTCAAACAAAAACCATTTTAAAGTGAATTAAATGTACATTTTATGTCCAGTACACATTTAAGCCTACTGCACTACAAATACCTTAAAAAAATTGTTGAAAGTTAAAGTTTTAAAAACGCAAATTGTCATTTTTGAAATTAAAAATTTTAAAGAAAAAACTAAGACTCATCTTTAATTTTTTTTCTAGATATAGGCTTCATAGTATACTACTTCCTAAAAACGTTTGATACCTGAGAGTCTCATTCTTTTTTTTATGGGTCTTCAAACATTGTGATTTTTCTAAAATCGGCTATATTCAACCTGAAATATCTCAAAAGGGACACACTTGAAAAATTTTCAAAATTTCACAAAACAATCTTTATTTTTGTAGCAATAAGTGGTTAAAATTTGATCACTGAGACTTTACTAGTTTTTGAGGTACGTTTTTTTTATGTGGTGAAATTCAGTTTATTAGCAACTAAACTACAACTAAACTATATGTTAGGTATTAAAACAACAATAAAGTTCAGTTGTGCCTTTTGTTTTATTGTAATAATATTTTACTGGGACAAACTAATTCTTAATCATTTACACATTTAGCACATTGTTGGTTACAGTGGACAGGAACCCCGTGTTACTAAAATTAGAAGTCCTCATTATTGTGGTATAACAGTATTTATCAGCATGTCAGGATATATTTGTTGGTATTGAAAATGTCAGGCCCAACAATGGAAGGGTTGCCATAACTGTAACCCCGGGGCTCATTCATCATTCTTCAGTTGCTAAGTAGGGGTTTTCTGTTAAGTAATAGACACATTTGTGCCTCTATTAATGATGTCTGGCTGTTTAAAATTTGTTTGACTGATCAAACTGTTTTGCAAATAATGCCATCATGTTGTTATTCATTTGAAATTACCTAGGAAAATTGTATAGCCTATGACCTGTGGATGATCTAATAATACACTCACTAATATAGGCTGATATTTTTTGAAAACCTAAATGTTGCATTACACTCCTGTGTTCAGTGTCCAACCCAACAATCCAGCAATTATCTCATTATTGATTTATGTGGGCTTAGATTAATACCGAAGCAGTTAATATTTAATTTTCAACAGTAGTAATAGTGTCTGGTCAACCACTTTTTACACATTACAAATTGACCCAGTGTGATTGTATTTATCTGATATCCTGTAAATGGTTAGGCCGTTTGGCGGAGGTGTACAAATTGTTCATGCCATATGTCTTAATCACTTTCAGAATTTTCTGTCTTCCAGTACTCTTTCAAAATCCATTTTCATTGGGTGTTGGTAAAATTACCAGCCATAATAACATAGGAAAATCACTGAAACAAAAAACAGTAAGAAGTATAAATGTTATCAGAAATGTTGTTTACAATAAAAGGTTAACTGATTTATATTATGAACCAATAAAAGAAAAAAATTAAGTAATGTAAAAAACTAATTATATAACTGTATACTTACTTTTGCACCATCCTCCTGGTATAAAGGAAGCCAGGTGCAAGCCCGTGAAAAACTGTATACTTACTTTTGCACCATCCTCCTGGTATAAAGGAAGCCAGGTGCAATCCCGTGAAAAAAAGTTTTTCCCACCCCCAAATCTTAAAAAAATTATGTAGGGGAAATCTTTTCTGATTTCAAATTTAATAATATTCAAAAGTAGGCTACTATTCAAGTTTTGTCAATGACTTTATTTCAAAGAGATCTAAAAAAAATTAAGGGAACCATTTTGCAAATTGGTTCACTACAGAAATTTAAAAAAATAACAAATTTCTTCAGTTTATATTTGTTTCCTCCCACTTCTAAGATGTCTCTCATAAAATACCTCTCAGGTTGTGCCCACAAAGAGAACAGTATTATGTTTTCTTTCAAATGTTTTATTCAGGTTTTTTCAGATTCAGATATTTTAGCTCAAATATTGGCAGATATTTATCACATGCCTTCAACACAGATGGCTACAAAAATTGTGAAGGTATTAAGAATTGCTGTGTAGAAATAAATTTTCTTCCATGATAAGGATGTTATTTAAATTTCACAGTGGAATGTATACGAATATGTGGGCTTATATGATTTACATGAATACTTCTGTAACAAAAATTTATAAAGGATAGAAACAGACTGGCAGTTTAACATATGTTATGTTCCATAATACGCGTAGATACAGAGAAATAATAACAGTGTCCTTGATTAAGTGTGGTAGGGAATATGTTCAAAATAAGGCAATAATTGAAAACCTTCACGTGATAGTTTGTTTATTGTTGGTTTGAAAATATTATTTATAATAAACATTAACGAATGTGTGACCGTTCATCTGGTTCAGGTTTAGCACGACTGATGCAGAATGTGGTGCAATATATTGCTATTGTTTAGCCTAAACAACTTGTCCAATCATGGGATAATGATTGTTTTATGATTAAGGGGGAAGCAAAGATATTTTGTTTATTTTTAAAAGTTAACAATACTGGGTTATTTGTATTGCAGTTAGAATAATGGATCTTAGCTATCGATGAATTTACAGAGCACCATTTTGGCCATTCTAAGTTAATAGACATCTTTACCGGTATTCTAAAGTAAATCTGAAACACAAGGAATAATCACTATGATTCTTGTCACATTTGTTAGGATAATTTAGATCTGTTATGGTGTACCAGAAACACCACTTCGATGGCCAGTGCATGTTGCTGGAATTTTAATAATTTGTTCAGTTGGTGCTCTTTTTAGTTATTGCATCTCCATGTCATTCAGAGAGAGAGAGAGAGTGGTGGTCACTGACTCTTCACTAAATGAGTCCAGTGTTTTGAAAGCGAATACTAAAATAGGAAACAAGGAAACCGATAAACAGTGAACAGTGGCATTTGTTAGTTGGGATGTCATAATTATGTATGTTATGATATATGACAACAAGTAGGTAAGATAGATAATTGGTGGATTTTGCCTTTTAAAGAGAATGTTTAGATTTTGTACCTGCAACAAAACAGATTTATTTATTGAACACAGAATCATTTGGCATCCATTGTCACACTTACAATGGCACGCATACTGATAGAAATTGTGACAGCTGCAAGGAGTGACGTTTGCCCGAAATTGTATTTTGTAACATTTGGCCTTTCTGCTAGGAAGCAATCCTTCCAGGAAATATAAATTATGTTAAGCCCAACAGTGACTCCTTTGTTTCATGTAACAGCTAATTAAAAAAAAAACATTCATACCCAGGACATTCAACTTATTACTTGGAACCGATATGTTTGCACTCCCATTAGTTAGCCTATCCAGATTGCTAGCCAGAAATCAAGACATTTTTTATATTTTTATTGAAAATATTAATTACAATTAATTATAATAATTATTTTTTATAATTTTTATTATTAATTATTAGTTATAATTTTAAATTAATTATATGTCCTACATCATTGTATAATAAGTATTACTATTAACATTAAATGCGTTATTATTTTTATTTTTATAATTTCGTTCACCCTACATGAACCATTAATATGCTATAATAACTCACAATGACCGATTTTGAGCCTCTTGGATTGTCTTCAGTTTGATATCAGTACAACAACTTACCTAGTAATCTCCCCCCTTTATGTATCTTAGCCTCTGGTCAGAAGCATCACCATAAGTGCAGGTAACCAAGCCTTGTACCTTAAGCCAGGTCACCGATCTGCATTATTTCCTATACTTCTCCAACCGCTGTGTATCAGTCTATTACAAATCTTTGTTTTGTATGTGTATCCGATTAATTTAAAATATGTGATAAAATATATGTGCATTGTCAAAATTTACTTTTGCATTAATTAAATTATTTAAACTCTTTTTCTTTAATATCTCAAGCTGCTCTCTTAGCTTTCTTTCTGCCGAATTTCGTATTCCCCTAAGGGATTAACAAATTGGGGTTATCTTCAGTAAAATGAATAGGATGTTGTATTTCTTTTTCTTCTTTTATGATACATCAGTCTGCAGTTTACTACATCATTATATTTCTGTTTATATATACCACATTTTTTTTTAAAATTGGTATTTCCTCTGTATTACTATATATTGCAATATTGTCGAACATTGTCATACTTTTGTTATTCGCTACATGTATTCCATACTTCCAAAAATATTCAATAATTCTCTTTGTCCTTGTTCCTACATATGTTACTGATCCCATGTAATTCTTTTATCATACCTGTCTCCCATACCTTGTACAGCCCAGCGTTTTGTTAACTATGTTTGTATTATAAATGTTATTTTTTGTTTCTCTCTTATCCTCTGTAATTTCCAATCTCTGCACTCTTCATCTTCCAAGTATTAATAATGTGTCCTATAACAAAATGCATTTAATACCACTATTTTATAAGTATGTGGATGGTATGACTTGTAATAGCAATTATAATATGAACAATATTACATGAAGATAATGTTCAGAAAAATTAATACAATTGTAGTTTCTTCATACTGAATATTGTACGAGAAGCTACTGAAATTAACATGCACATTTAGATAGCATTAAATACACGTTTATGGAACAAACAATCCGTTCTTGTTTAACCAGTAAAAGATTCTAATTTTTACTATACAGCAATCAAATAAGGCCAAGGAATAAGTAGACAAGGCATTTAACTTGATTATTTGCTACCTGTGTGTGTGTGTGTGTGTGTGTGTGTGTGTGTGTGTGTGTGTGTGTGTGTGTGTTGTGTGTGTGTGTGTGTGCGTGCGTTTGCAAAACAGGTAGTGGTGGGTGAATCATAATTGGCTGGAGTCTGAAATGTGAGGTAGTATCAAAGCAATATTTTAACAATTTTATATTCACACTTGATAGTAAGGCAATATGGCTCCAATCACAAAATCAGTGTAGATACACTGTGAGTATATCTGCCATATACGATGAGCACGAATATTATATGCTGATGTCTAAAACTACCAGTATTAGACCAGTTCCAGGTGGATTGTACAGAGCAGACGTAAGTTGTGTCTGCATGCTTTGTTTTGAATCCATTCTTATGTAAATATTGTTACACAAACATAGAATCCGTTATGTTGTTTTTAAATACATGTTATGTTTATCAGTAATTATTTCAGTTAATTGAAAGTCACAAAACAGATATCAGAGTTTGCACAGCTGGAATTTGCATAAAATGTTGTAAGTCATGCAGCACAAGTGTCTTTGAAGACGTGTCGGATAAATATTTTTTCCCATGTAGGTGTGTACTGCAAACGTTTTTGATCCGATTTGGATGCTTTTGTAGGATTTACACTTATCAATTTGTAATTAATAATAATTATTGTAATAATTAATTGTTGCTTTGGAATGTAGCCAGCGTGTTTACTTATTAATTTTTAATTTGAAGTTTTTTTTTAAAGGAATAGTGATTTTATTAACATGTGGTTGCATGCTGAATGCAAAGGAAATGTTTTTATATTGGGCAACAGAAATAGATTACGTTTATGAGTAATCACTGTTGTGATTGCGCTGTAGACTTTGTCTGCTTGACTGTAAGGTGAATTATCGTTACTGTTTTTGTTGTGTCTCTGATAACAGTTATTTTATCTTAGTGCATTGTTCACCCACATTTTTAAATGTGTGTGATAAGGATTTCTGACATGTGCATTTAGTTTTAGAAAAAAAAATTAATGAATACTTAAAAGTGTAAATCATGAAAAAATTGCAAATGAATGAACTGCACACTTCCACAAAAACGGTTATTATGTACATAAAGCCATAACAGCATCATGCGTGTCAAGTAAAAATACCAAACTTGAAATATAAAAGAACCTAATACACCAGTAACTTATAGTAACTTACAGTATTGAAGCCTGCACCTTGACAGAGACTATACATTGTCTAGGCATGGAAGGGAGCTATAGGATTAACTGACCCAACACACACTGACAGACCACACACAACGTTAGACTGGGACTGGCTGTCTCACCATGCTAATGACCTACTGAGTATTGTGTACTGTGATAAGTCAAAATTTAATATTATGCGTAACTTTTTAATTTTGTTTATTGGATTTATTACCGTGCGTGATTTCATGTAAAATAAGTCCAGACACAAAGTAATTATGACAAGATTAGTAAAACTGTCCTTCAGATAATTTTTGATTCATTATTCTAGTTTTAAAATTAAGAGATCACACGTGACAATTAACACCTGGCCAGTGTATAATGAACAGCTGCTGAGGATATTTTAAAGAAACAATTCTTAGAAAAGTTTATACACCGGTAAGAAATGTGGATGGTTTTTGGTGAATAATGAGGAGCTATGAGTTTGTTTAGCCAGATCACTACAGGGAGTGAAATGTTGTAAAATAAAATTTGTTAAATGACAATGACTTGTAAGGTTAGGCTACATTGACATAGTAGATTAAACATGTATAATAAAAAAGGTCTTAAATTGAAAACCATTTGAAAAGAGAATAAGAGGAAGGCCACGGAAAAGATGGATAAATGATAAAGAGGATGACTTGAGTGAGGGTGAAGGGGTCAAGAATTAGAAGAGATTGTTATTGGAGAGAGCTAAACGGAAGAAAACTGTAATAATAGTAAACACCCATTCTGGGTCATAGGGTTAGAATGGAATGGAACTAATATTGTTGATTGTTTTTAAAATAAAATGTATTAATAAATTGTGATCAGTTCTGCTATAATACTGAAGAGGACAGAAGAATTGTTCAGTTGGCTATTATTGAATAGGTTAACCACATTGTTAATGAGTGAAATATTATAGTATAGTGTATAATTAAATGTTTGTAATGCTTTTCTCAACACTGACGAAATTTTTAGCTGATTTAAGTATGTTGTGGAATAACGTACTGATAAATTATTGTTAACGAGAATATATATAAGGTTGAGATTGTTATTGTATTTTATCTGATAGGGCCCTCAAGGATAAGCAGTTGTCTCATCTGCCACAGCTTTAAACTTGAATTGCAACCTTATCTCTACATCTGACTGCAGGAACAGTTACAGAATTAGAATGTTTGCCTTATTCACTATATTATTTTTGGCAAGGAGCTTATCGACACACAGGTTTTCATGAGTGACTGTGTCTCAAGAGAACAAGAATTCTCCTGAAAACTCTTAATCTGCTTGTGTTGTTTAACATCGGCACATCGTGTTGAAGATAATATTGTAGTTTATTATAATACTATGTGGTTTCTTAGTAGTAGAAGATATTTAGAAAATAAATAATTATTATTGTCTAATGATTATTACTATTATAATTAGTAGTAGAAGAAAATAAAATAATTATTAAAAAAGAATAACTTTTTAAAAATATGTTGGCTTTTTTAAACAAAAAGTTCAAGGATTTCCCAATTTCATGCCAAGTAGACACTTAAAAAAAAGCTTCAGTTTATATACTTTTTGTTATGTAGTCCCTGTCCATATGCAGACATGACAAAATTGTTCATTTGTATTCTGGATTCCTATGGTGTATTAAATAAAACTGTTGATTAGCAAGTTCTAAAATCAACTTAAACCTTTCAGATTTGGATTATATGGTAGTAAAAATATATTCTGAATTAGGGAAAATCTGAACTATATATGTTTTTATAGAAATTGGTATAAATCAGGTACCAAAAATAGTGTATGTAAATTTTACTCTTTAAAAATACTGCTAAATAGATATTAATTATGATTTAAATTTATTGTCCGTATAATTGAACTGACATAAATAATCTTTCACTATCAGATTTTGAACTGAATAGTTTATAAATAACACACACATGCAATAATTAGTGAACATAAATGTTTATAGACATTTGATTTGATTATATTTTACAGAATAGAAATTTCATAATACATACAAAAAATTTCATTGCTTTAGTGTACCAAGATGTATTTATTATTAATGGTAGGTTGATGGTCAAACTGAAGTCGTATGGTTCAGTTACACAAAAAAATATACAAAAAAAAAAAACATTGAAGTGTAGAGTGTTTCATCTAGAGTTATTTCTGAATGATTTCTTGATGCATATCTTTGATGAAAGTATACAGAGTGGCACCCAGGAAAGTTAGTATTTTGAATATTAAGTAACTAAAAACACATAGGAACTAAAGTTGATCCCAAATTTATTTTAGAAATAATCCATACATATTGGGATTCAGTTCGGTAACATTTATTTTATTTTGAAAATCATACCATTCAAGTGAGAATCCATCATGCTGGATTATGGTTTTAAGCTCTGTGAGTGTAATTGCCAGATACCTTCTCATTCAGGAATCAACAAAGAATTAAAGTCTGCAGTAGACAGGGAGTGCCTTTGAAATGAGAAATGAGACAATTTGTGAAATTTGCATGCTTATTTCTGCACTATGTGCTGTAAATGTGGATTTTGTAATTGGTGTTGTCAGAAATCAGGAATTATAAATGTGTCTTAACATTTCTGCATTCACAGTAACAGCTTGCCCATTAGTAAGGCCCAGTTACTTCACACCATACAGAATACAAGTGAAGATACCAATTGATTGGATTAACATCAGACAAATATACAAAATTTTGTTTATTAACAAAACCATGTAGAAAAATTAGCTTTGTCAGATATAAGCAGATTATCGGCTGTTGTAATCTTGTGGCTTCAGTTCTTGAACAACTTGAATTTTCTAAGAGTGAAAACGTAAGTACTGATGAAGAATTCTTGAAACATTCAAAGTTCTTGTGTGATTTTCAGCAAACCAGTTGCCAATTTGGACTTTGGAATAACTCAGCCGTAATGCGTTTAAAATTTTTGGGTGTGCACACCATTTTCACATGCCCTGGCTTTTAACAGTCATGACAACCTGTATTATGCTCATTTTCTCGCCCACTTAAGAACTGTGTTCCACAATGGAACTAATGATCTTCCATTTATACCAAATTATTGCTTAAAAGCATATTCCACAGTCAGGGAATTAGTTTTAATACGGTTAAAAATTTTCCACGCAAAAACCATATATTTATTATCCATGTATTATGTACTAAATTCCAACTGATTGTTGACCAGCTGATGGAAGTTGGTTACTTTATTCTGAATGTTTACGCATTGCTGTCATCATACAGTCATTTTTTTGGGTATCACCCAGTAATATTTTACTCTTCGACTAAAGCAGTAATTGAAACTGGACAAAACCCAGTTGGGATGGGGTGGTACACTTTCAGTTAAAGGTACCCATATTTTGCCAACATAAAACTTTAAGTAATCCCTAAAAACAAGCGTTTTCAGAAAATCATATTTTATTGTTCTTTACCTTTAATTTTCATTTTTTTTAGGGAGTCTAAATTAACATTAATAACAAATTAGAGAAGTTTCGCTTGAATAAGATTTCTATGGATTTAATAGCACAAGATTGTCTATTTTAAAACATAGTTTTATTTCCAATTAAATTTATCTGCAGTTTTTAATGTCTTATGAGTGTAATGAATTGGTATTAGTAAAATGTCAGTTATTTTACATTGCTTCCTGGAAGTGGCTGAAACTATGAAAAATATAAATATTAACAAACGTATCCTGACTGTTTTGAGTACAAAAAGCAGGTCAGAATGAAATTGGTTTTATATGGAGAGTTATACAGAGCCACTTGGAATGTCCCTTATGTTATTAGTCAAAACATAGAATGCTCACGCGCACACACACACACACACACACACACACACACACACACACACACACACACACACACACACACACACACACACACACACACACACACACACACACACACACACACACACACACACACACACACACACACACACACACACACACACACACACACACACACACACGCAGGCATAACTGTATTAATATGTATACAACATTCATCATATAGCATTACTGGTACTGTGTTAATGTTTATCTAATATTTATCAGCTCAGTGTTAAAAACAGTATGTATCAACACTGTCAATAATAGTAATTGATTAGCAGAAAATTATTACATTTGAAATATAATAAACTAGCGTTTACCAAGTGAAAATCATCTGCATTATCTAAGACAGAACCAGAAGTATTGTGCATATGAAAAAAAAAATAACTTGAATAATCTTTGCCAGCGAAATAATAAATTTAAACTCTGTATAGAGTGATTCTGGGTCTATATAGAGCCTATTTAAATTTCACCATGATATGTTTTTATGACCGTGTACAGCACACCACATTGGGAACTTCAACCTACTTCTGTGTTTCTTCATCTCTGTACTCCATTGTTAGTAGTCCAATCCATTTTGCATTTCTCCAGACATGCTGCTTGATATTTTTGAGCACTCATTTTATCTATCCACCTTATTCCACATCCACATCCACACATTCGTATCCGTATCCCTTCTTCTCTGCGTGTTTTTACTTACAACTGTGTATGCGTACTTGTATAACCGTGTATGTTTTCCAATTGTGCAATGAAAATTTAAGTTGTTATGGGAAGCAGCAAATAAACTTTTCAGATAGTTTTAATATTGATTGTTTAGAATGAGCACTGGAAGTGTATGTAAAAGATTTTGTGAGTGAGTGCGCAAGTTTACTATACCGTTCACTAATAAAAAATGACAACATAATACCAATGTTGACTGATGTTGGTTCTGTGTTTGTGTAACAATAATAGGGCAACAATGTTTTTCATGTTATAAACAACACTAATAAGTATAGAATTGTGTGTGAAAAATCTTGCTGCTTATATTTTTGACTTTTAAGAGCGTGTATCTTTTTGACTTCATTACAAAAAACAGCTGGGCCAATAGCTTGTAATTTATATAATAACACAATAATAGTAATAGTAATATAAAATATTAATACAGCCTAATTAGTTGAAGAGTTGAGACTGTCTGTGTAACTGTTTTGGCAAACAGTGTGCTTCAGCCGTCATGGTGTAAAATCAAGTACGAATTTCGAAAGGCTGAGTTGATCTGGGTACTTAATTTTATGATGCTACCCAGGCTTTGAATCCTGGGACTCTCTTGGTTTGTAGCAACGTCCTAATCATCTGCTAAGATCCGTATGCCAAAATAAACTGTAGAAGTATTTGTGCGAGTGTATTAAAATACTATCATATACAGGCCCGGATTTAGGTGTCCTGCCGCCCCTAGGCACTATTGTTAGCCCCCCCCCCCGAACAAGTAACTTCTATATATTCAATTCTCCTTGACTGCTGAAAAAAAGTTGATTAAAATAGTCATTTCAACTATCTCTATTTCAAATATCTCATTTGATCTTAAATCTAAAAGGGAAGTGTGATGGAATTGTGAAAAAGATTACATTTTTTAACTTTTATTAATATTTATTTATGTGTACACTTTAGTAACACATAGATTAGTTTTATAACAAGTAATATACGTAGGCCTACTTTCTTTTTAAAGGTTTATTTATAGACCTACATGGTTTGGTTTTATCATCAAACGTAGTAAAATCAATGAAAGTAATGTAAATTGGATAAATAGAACAAATAATTTAAGAGTGATTGATTTACTTTAATTTAAGAACTTGATACATTTAATTTACTTAATATAAAACTAAATTTAATGTATCAAGTTCTTCCTTTCATTTAAACAACATTCTCTATTATGTTTTGAATATATGATCATGCACAGTAGGGATTGACTTCTAGATTGAGGCGCCCAAGCAATATCGAAACAAACTATTTTAGTTGGCAAAAAAGCGGAGAAGAATTTCAACGGAGTGTCCAGACCTGTATATACGACCGTGCTCCGCTCCGACCACCGCTATTGATAGGCCCAGTGTCAATACCATGTTTGTCAATGATATAATTAAAGGTTACTTCAAAACCATTTTCTTCAATTTGGCTATAATGCAAGTGCTCAATACAAATACTGTAATTAAAAAACCGAAAACATGAAATTTTAACAAATAATTTTTCACCTCGTGCCGCCCCCCTGAGCCTGCCACCCCTAGGCACGTGCCTAGTGTGCCTAGTGGGAAATCCGGGCCTGATCATATATTAAACGAAACAGTATGACATTTGTGCGTTTAGTTTTGGAAACATGCGCGTTTAGGAGGTGCATCATTTTTACATATTTATTATTAAAGAGTGAAGTTTTTTTATGATGTAATGTGTCATACTTATAAAAATAATGCTGTTTTATTGTAAGTATTGATTGAACTTTTTTACTGTGAGTGCAGGCTTGGAATCAGAAAGAATATGTGCTCAGGCTTATAGTAACCAGACTCATGTTTCAATCGAAAGGGATTACCCGATGCCAAATCCACAAGTAAGTACTGTTTGCCAGTGCCTGGTGTTTTAGAGAGGGGGGAGAGAGAGAGAGTGTGTGTCTTGGTGTTTTTATACATTAACATGGTGTATCTATTTAAAATTTATGAGTCTGGAAGCTGACAAGACAAATAGATGTGACAATAATATGATACACGAAAGAGGTCATTACCATTGTTACGTTGTGTAAACACGAACAATTCACACACACACACACACACACACACACACACACACACACACACACACACACACACACACACACACACACACACACACACACACACACACACACACACACACACACATACACACACACACACACACACACACACACACACACACACACACACACACACACACAGTAGTACGGCCTATAAACGGCCTTTAGCTGAGTAATGTTAGTACAATTTGCTTAGGGTCAGGAAGACACAAGTCCAGTAGAGACGTGCCGGAAAGGTGCAAACTCATGCTACGCTTTCTGGAAGGAGGTAAAGAATGCTTCAAATGAAACTATTCGAGTTATTTTAGCTCAGGGTGAGTTGCTTTTCAATTATACTACTCTGTATATAAAATTAATTATTGTATATATATTAAGTGTATGCTTTGAGTTTGATACCATTTGCATGTAATTTATGTACAGAGCATTATCTAAATACAATAACATTGCTTTGGTAAAAAATTTCTTCATCATGATATAAGTGTGTTCAATTAAAGAAGTGAATGCTGAATGGTAGCAGCAGTAAAACTAAGTGCATCACATGTGCGTCTTGTCAAGTGTTAAGTGCCACTCGTACAAGTGTTGAGAATGTCTTGAGTGCCAGATAAGATAGTAGTAGTTGTAGCAGTTTTAATGAATCCATTTAAAAAGTAACATTCTCATATGTCCTAACATCTGTTCTTTTTTTTCTTTTTGATAATGAAAAAGCATGTTGAGTACATTAACTTTGACAGAAAACATGTGTTCAAATAATAAAATTAAAAAATTAATTCATAATAAACATTGGTTAACTGTCGACCCTTCATCGTGTACACATGAAAGATTTAAAAACTCATTAATTTTGGTCCTTTGTGCACTCTGTTGAGGATGAATTTGTTGTTTAGTTTTTATGCCCTTTCTTAAACACTGCATTTTGTGGTATGTGTTGTTTAAAGTACAGTGAGTTATGCAGTTTATTTTGTATGTGACTGTACTATCTTTATGCCCATTAGGCTTAGTATACAGTATATGTAGAGTATATTGTCTGTAATAATGTACTTTCATTTATTATATACATTGATTCATTTCCATTTCATGATGTTATAACATAAACATAACTGTACAGTGAATATGTATGTATTTTGTTTTGTTTGATAATACATAGTTATTTTCACAGAAGTTTTTTTTCTGGAATGTACAGTACAGTACATGTATTGGCATGTGTCTTGTGCTTACTATGTGTGTTAATTATATATACTTTCAGTATTATATAAACTTCAAGAATTTTATTAAAAACTGTAAAGATACCACAGTGAACTTTTAATATATATATACCATACTGTACTTTCAATATAGCTGTTTTTATTTTACAGTAGACAGTAGATACCACGTGTCTACAGTACTTTATTGTACAAAAATACTCGTAGAAACAAATGTACATTGTTTTTTACTGATAGCTTCATAGTACGAATCCAAAACTTTGTTTTTATACAGTACAGAATTGAATTTACCACATTTTATTAAAGTGAAAGATGGTAGTTTAGTTAACACAACTGCACTGCAGACTGGATCTCACACAAATTGAAGTCTTACTGTAACTAGTCTTTGTATAATTGCTTAACATCGGGCCCTTTGCTCGGTTTTGATATTTATTTTTATATATATATATGTATATATATATATATATTACATTTAATATTTATAACTAAATTTACTTCAAGATGTTATTTTTCCTTATTTGGAACATGTTTCGAGAGCTCCCGTGCTCTCATCTTCAGGCTTCGCGATCTTGTGTCTGGTGAAGTATTTTTGTGTGTTGGCTGCTGGATGCTATTAAGGTTGTTTGTTGGTCTTTGGTATTTTAAAGTTGTATTATTGTGTGTGATTGTGGTATATGTATTTGTATTTTGTGTATTTTCGATGTTGAGTGCTTTGAATATTGTGTCATGTTTTGTATTGATTTGTATTTGTTCTGGTATTAGTTTGTTTTGTGTTTTATGTTTGTATATTTGTAAATTTTCCCAAATGTTCATTATGGTGCCTTTGTGTGGTATATGTTTTATTAGTGACAAATTGGTTATGTGTGAGAATTCATGTCCTGTGTTTATTGCATGTGTGGCTAAATTGGATTTATATATTTCTGGTTTTTTGTATGCGTTTATGTGTTCAAAATATCGTTTTTTCAGCTGTTTTTTTGTTTGTCCTATGTAACATTTATTGCAATTTTGGCATTCAGTTTTATATATACCGTTAGTTGTTGTATTATCTTTGTTGTGTGAGCTATTTAGATTTTGTAATTTATTTTTATTAGTTTTGTATGCTATTTTTATAGCTGTGTTTTTAAATAGTTTTGTCATTTTATTATTTATGTATGTGAATGTGGCCCATTTTTTGTTTTTGTGATTATTTATGTGTTGTTCATTTTGATTAATTCTTAATTGTTCAGTTTTTATTTTATATTTGATTTTATTTTCTATTTTGTTCACAGTATTTTTATTGTATACATTTTCGTAACTAATTTGGTATATTATATTTCTTTCTTTGTCAGTTTCTGGGTTGTTTAGGGGAACTTTGTACATTCTGTTAAATAGCGAATAGAATGCTGCCATTTTATGTTGTGGTGGGTGGTCAGAATGGTTAGGTCTAATGATGTTAGTGGAAGTTGGTTTTCTATATATTGCATATTGTATGTGGTTGTTGTATCTTGTGATGTGGTTATGTCTAAATAGTTGATTTTGGTATATTTTTCTTTTTCTTCTCTGAATTGTATTTTAGGATGTATGTTATTGATTTGTTTCAGTATGTTCTCTGCATTTGTGTTTTTGTTATTTGATACATATATTTGTCATTATACCTGAAAAAACAGCTGAAAAAACGTTATTTTGAACACCTAAACACATACAAAAAACCAGAAATATATAAATCCAATTTAGCCACACATGCAATAAACACAGGAAATGAATTCCCAGACATAACCAATGTGTCACTAATAAAACATATACCACACAAAGGCACCATAATGAACATTTGGGAAAATTTACAAATATACAAACATAAAACACAAAACAAACTAATACCAGAACAAATACAAATCAATACAAAACATGACACAATATTCAAAGCACTCAACATCGAAAATACACAAAATACAAATACATATACCACAATCACACACAATAATACAACTTTAAAATACCAAAGACCAACAAACAGCCTTAATAGCATCCAGCAGCCAACACACAAATACTTTACCAGACACAAGATCGCGAAGGCTGAAGATGAGAGCACGGGAGCTCTCAAAACATGTTCCAAATAAGGAAAAATAACATCTTGAGGTAAATTTAGTTATAAATATTAAATGTATTATATACACCAAGAAACGGACTGTAGCAGAAAGTGATTGAACACACACACACACACACACACACACATACACACACACACACACACACACACACACACACACACACACACACACACACACACACACACACACACACACACACACACACACACACACACACACACACACACACACACACACACACACACACACACACACACACACACAGAGATTTTTTTTTACATTAAATTGTCTAGGATTTGTAAACATAAGCAGAAACTGTATGTATATTGTATAAACATTTAAAATAATAGCAGTTACACTATACATATATAAAAAGAAACAAATAAATAGAATAATACGAAATACAGTATAATACAAAATTATTGGAAAGTTATAGTAAAGTCTTCTAGTATTTAGTATTTCTTTCCAAATATTTTGTGTATGGTGAGGATTTTCTGGTGGGAAAAGAACTTTTAAGCTATTTCGTCTTTTTACTCTAGAAAATGCTACATACAACATTCCATGCATAAAAACGAATATAAGTAAGTACATACCAATGAATTCAAATGTTTGTTCTTGAGCTTCGTGGATGGTCATAGCAAAAGCAGGTCTAACCTGGCGTTGCATAGTACATCCAAGTTGATTTTTGCTAGAATCTAATGTGATTCTTGGGATATGGACTTCTCGGCCTGCATTCTCTCCAGTGATAATCTTTGATTTAATAATATTGTTACACAACTCTAACTATTAACCTTGTTCCATTGCCAGAGACATCCAAGTTTCGCAAGAGCATTATTATTGTATTTTTTTTTAAGTTTCAGGTTATCTGATGGTAGATCAGTCATTTGAACGGAATTCAGGAATTCAGAAGTAAATTCGAGACCTCCTTCTGGTTGATCTTTGACAGAATCATAACTTTTGTAAACCTTGTACTCTCCAGGAAACTTTTCAATAAGTTCTGCGTTAATTTTATTAACATCTTTATTTAATGGTGCATAGCCCTGTCCTTCATATCTGTTATTAGCCAGACAGTCTCCGAATACTTCTTCAATAAGATTTCCATTGGAAAGAATATCCTCTGGTAGTTCAATCTCATCCATAGCATTTACTGGCAAATCTCCATTGCCAACTTTTAATAAATATTCAGCAAAGTCTCTTTGCTCTGGATCCACACGCATGTTTTCTGTCAGTGAAAAGAAGTTAAAATGACGCCAAAGACTGCTTTTCTTAATCGAAAGGTCTACCAACTCACTGCAGTTAGCACGAGGTTGAACGGGCAAACATTGTCGGAAATCTCATCCAAAGACAACAGTCTTTCCACCAAAGGGTATAGTAGGATTTCCTGTAGAACGAAGTAGTTGATCCATATTGTGTAATCCATATTTAGGTAACATGTGTGCTTCATCCGTCAGGAAGACATTAATTTTGGCATTTTAGCTCTTTTGCCTTAGAAGATCCAGGTTCAATATTTGAAATTGAATCAGAATTTAATGGCACCTACAACAAAAAATAAAATTTTATTGATATATTATTTAAATAATTTAAAAGAAAATAATTTCGATAGAATTCAGTATAAATACAACCTTATTGTGTGTCCAAGCAGCCATGCGCCCTGAAGGATTAAGCGACCCCCCCCACACACACACACATGCAGCCCGGCCTACCTGCCGCTCAGTGTGGTGGGCCGGGCTGCGCGTGTGTGTGTGTGAGTGCGCGTGGGGGTGCGAGGGTCGCCTAATCCTTCAGGGCGCATGGCTGCTTGGACACACAATAAGTTCAAAAGTCTTGTGAGAAGTTCGCCCAGTAGGAAGAAAAATAGACGCTATCCCAGTAAACGCCTTGCACTTGACATTATACTTTCATCCAGTTAATATGTAATATAGGCATTTATAAACAAATGTTTTTCTGGTACCACCAGGACTATCAATAAAGTAACATCTGGGACCAGCCAGTTCATTCGTACATGAGTTTAGGACTGCGTCGACAATTTCTATTTGTCTTCCTCTAAGAAGTTGGTACATCTCTTCTCCGATAGCAGCATTTTCATTGATGTTTAAAAGCTCTTGGTTTTGTTGGTTTTCGTAGCCCTCAATATCATCCATGTTGTATCGTTGCACCCAGAAACGAAAATTCCTACCTTCTGTGGCTTCAGTATTTAACTTATAAGCAATTATTCGATAAGCTCGTTTAATTGCTTCTTCAATGGAACTTCCATTCCGCCTTGCTTCTCGTATAAAGTCTTCGGCTAAGTCTTCTTTAAATGTATCCAATAAAACCTTGGGATTTTCTGGTGACCCAAAAATAAGAATTGGTGTGAAAAGAGTTCTCATGACTCTAGGCATTTTTGATACAGCAGATTCTCGCAAACCTTCTATCCACTGTTGATCATCATACTGTGGCAACAGCGAGTCATTGTGTCTGCTTTCCGGTACCAGTGGCACGGCACATGACACGAGAAGAAGACGAGGCGAGCCAATCAGGGATCAGCAGCCGAGACATGACCAACTAACGTGCTCGGTGCGAGCCAATCAGCGATCCCGGTTAGTGCATAAAACCCATGCCGGCAGAAAATTTTGACGAACTTCATTGCCACGCCATCGGACGCACTTCATCTCCTCTCCTTTCTTGGACGACATCGACGTGGAGTCAGCATTCTTGCGTCTTCGCCCTCCAGTTCCGCGCCAGCGATAGGACGTCACTGGGCCGGCAGCCGACTCTACAACCGATGCCGAAACTAGAGGAGGACTGCAGTACGCTACAAACAGTGGGTGCAGCCGCCGAACATCTCAGCGCGGCACTACCAACATCAGTGTTCTCGCCACCTGGTCCTTTTTAGGGCCACCAAAAACACTAGAGTGTACGATTGGCGCCATTTGTCATGTGGCAAGCCTTTTGTCCTGTGACAAGTGGCGACCAACGTGGGGCGACGATCATCTTGCGGATGCAAGATCCAGCCACGCCAGCGAGCTACCAGCCGGCACACCAATCAACATGGCGCCCAACAGACACTTCTACAACATCCGGAGAAAAGCAGTAGGCTGGCTACCGGAGAGCATTCAAGACCTGGGGGAGTTGTGGCAACAGCGAGTCATTGCGTCTGCTCTCCGGTACCAGCGGCACGGCACGTGACACAAGAAAAAGACGAGGCGAGCCAATCAGGGATCAGCTGCCGAGACGTGACAAACTAACGTGCTCGGTGCGAGCCAATCAGGGATCCCGGTTACTGCATAAAACCCGCGCCGGCAGAAAATTTTGACGCACTTCATTGCCACGCCATCGGACGCACTTCATCTCCTCTCTTCTCTTGGACGACATCGACGCGGAGTCAGCTGGAAGGAATGGCCGAATAATAGAACCTGCGTTCTTGCGTCTTCCCCCTCCAGTTCCGTGCCAGCGATAGGACGTCGCTGGGCCGGCAGCCGACTACAACTGATGCCGAAAGAAGAGGAGGACTGCAGTACGCTACGAACAGCGGGCGCAGCCGCCGAACATCTCAGCGCGGCACTACCAACATCAGCGTTCTCGCCACCCGGTCCTTTTTAGTGCCACTAAAAACACTAGAGTGTACGATTGGCGCCATTTGTCTTGCGGCAAGCCTTTTGTCCTGTGACAGTACGTAAGTCCTTTGTTGTATAATAATACAAATTGTGTACAAATTTAAATGTATTTTAAATTGTATAGTCCCACGCTTTTGGGAAACAAAATTATACAACGGTACATAACATAAATTTTATATAATGTAATTTATGTGGCCCCACGTTCTTTGGGACGCCAGTTTTATACAACGATATGTTTTATGTATGCAGGTTGTATAACGATACCAGGTGTTACTTAAATAAGAGTAGTAAATTTATGAGTAGTTAAAATTTCATGTTTATTGTTTTAACAAGCATTATAAATAATAAAACATTGTTAATAATCTCCGATCAAGTTATCGCTCATTATTAAGTTCATCTCTTAAGCTATGCAGTGTTACACATATTTAAAACACTCTTACATCTAGACATGTTAATAATCTTAATCTAGACATTTATTCAATTTGATTTAATATTATAAATAACATTTAAATGTAATTAATTTTTATTTTAATTGAATTCATTAACTCAGATCTGACCTCAGCTTGATGAGTCTATACCAGTGTTTTAAAAATAAATTTAAAATTATATTAATTACTCTTAGACTGGCATTTGTTTCATATTCAAAATTTAAATTAGTCTTTTCTACAAAATGAAAATATCCAATCATTTCAATTATTTTACTTTGAAAAAAAAAATAGTATCTCAAAATTAAACTCTTTTTTTTTCTTCTATATTTATCTATATGCGATCGCTCATTCTTCCGACTAAAACATTTATATAAGACTCTATTACATTAAATCTAATTATAAATTTTTTTGTTTTAATTCATTGTCTCTTTATATAGTCTTTATGAGCTCTTAAAAAAAAATCATTTAGAAATGCAGTATGCATGTCACCACGAGTTTTGATGACCTTATGACTTATTGAGGGGGTCCAGCGTTGTCTAGAGTTGGGTTTCCGTTACTCCTGGCTTGGCACGGTCCTGGATATGTCCTGAGTCCAGCGTCGTTCTCCAGCAGTGTGTGATCCGTCCCAGAGAATTAATATCAGCTGCAAGGTGGATCTCGTTCAGCTGTTAGGCGTCTAACAAGCATCTCCTAATGTCCAGCATCTCGCGTCGCTGTTTGTAGCTTCTCTGTAGATACTCTTACTGACTTAAATGGTCCCGGTACTCTACGTTTCCCGTACTAGTGTAACATAATTACTGAACGTCTTTATTCGTTCGTAGATGAGACTTATAACAAAATAAAACTGTTCTGCCGACGGACAGCATGTCCAACTGCAACTGTGGTTTGAAAAGAAGAGAAGGGCTTTCAGTTGAACCCTTAATTTATACCCTCTCAAGATTCCGCACCTGTTGGTTCCTAAATTGTCCTGTTGAGACCTGCAGATCGCATGATAGCCCCCACTCTTGAACCTTTTCATATATTTGCAATTTTTTGCAAATGGCAATGTTTTGTATGGAATTGAGATAGCACAAATCATAGCTAATTTGATTAAGCACTCACTGTATTAATTCGAGCGTCGTAGTGTGATTTGCGTATTTTTGGCACATTTATTTCGCACTGACTTTGCATAGTGTGTCCTACTAACGTCATTTTCTTACTGTGGATAACTATACAATTTACACACATTTTGGTGCCTTATAAAATTTACACACATTTTGTTTATTCACTAATTAGTTTTCACACGGTGACTTAAAATAATTATTTGGGAGGATTGCTGAGATTCCTGTCTGTACATGCATCACTAACACACACAAGATACATGTGTAACACACATACATTCGAGCAGGTGTTCCTTGCCTGTTGGAACAGGTTAAATTCTCCCCTAGTATAACAGTGAAACATTTTTACAATCCCAGACCTGTCCATTTACCCCAAACTTATAATAATTTTACAAATTTTATGTTTATTTATATCAATGCTCAATCAAGACTATAGGAATGAGGTTAAAATTATCAAATACATAGCCATAAAAAATGGTTACACAAGTGATATGGTAGATAATTTGATTCGGAAACATAAGTATAAGCAGAATAAGATAAAAAATGACAGAGATAAAGTGCAATTTGTGTCAGCCGAATTTACTAATATGCTTCCCAGTATAATTAAAAACGAGTTCAAGAAATTAAATATCAATGTTTCATTCAGAACTGTTAATAATTTAAAAAATATATTCGTGTTAAGATCTCTTAAAGTAATAGAAAATTGCTCAGGCATATATAAATTGCTATGTGATGATTGTGACAAGTTTTACATCGGCCAAACGGGGAGGAGATTAATTGACAGATGTAAAGAACATTTACCAAAAAAGGACTTCACATCAGCCAAGTCAAAATTTGCTTTACATTTAATTAATGAAAATCACAACTACACTGGGTTTGCGGAGAATATGGTACCCATGCATGTCACTAACAAAGGTCGTTTTATGGATGCGTTGGAAGAATTCAAAATTTATAAAGCATCTAAAATACATAAAGAAAGGTTGCTCAATGACCAGCTTTCATTTAAATCGAACACGTATGATACCGTAATAAAGATAAACGGTGAACTTTACAATCAGCCCAGATGATATGTGACTGTCAGGCAGTGCGCACTGTCTTCGTTAGCTGTGTGTGTACGGTGTTTTAATTATGTAATTTGTAACAGTTGTGTTTGTTTTATTCGTTAGTGTGTGTATGTGTTTTTTAATAATTTTACTGACGACTCCTATATATTAGGAAGAAGAAGTTTTACCTGATGATGTGAATTTAACATGTAGTGGAATATTTAACTACAAGATCGCCTGACGGATCAAATTAAGGTATAATTTCAAATTAATTGAATCTTATAAGCGATCTGGAGACCATTTATATGATGAATATTTAACTGCTCGGATACTTCCTACATTTTCGATGTTGATATGACAGTTAAATCTTTTGAGCAGATATGCATTATATGCAGCTATGTGAGGATTGTCTCTTGTTATTTTACGGCCATGAATATCCTTGCGATAAATGGCATGTTCATGAGAAAATTGTGGGCTACGTGGATCGAATTTAGAGTCATAGCGTCAGCGATAATTCGGCTTCTCATCTTCAGCTAAGGATAAAATCTCCTGATGTGGTTTTGGAAAATCAAATCGACATTTCATTCGGCCATTTTTACCAAACATGATGCATGGGGATTATGGTCACCACACGGATTATATATCATCCATTTTAATACCAGCTTTCGCAATGATCATCGTCATTTGGAATTTCAGCAGAAATAAAGTTGTCGAGGTCTTCAGAATTATGAATTTTATCTTCAGGATGCATTATCAATAGCATGCATGTGAGGAAATTAAAGTTCCCTCTCTTGGCTGGATGTCCAGCAGCCATCTAAAATTAAAAGATACATACACAATACATACCCCATGCACCAACCTGAGCGTTTTATTCTATAATAAAACGTACCTTTCTGTTCTAAGTCACTAAGAAGCAAGAGCAACAGTTTAAAAAAACTCATAAATTATTATTAACTTTAACTTACTAAAGAAAGAAAGGTTCAAAAAACCTTTTTCGAACGTTTCAATACAATCCTTGAATATTTTTGTCCATGACATGTCCGTGTATTAATACTTACCTCAGAGAACACATAAAACACAACAGCGTACAGGTAACACGTTATAAATTAATACGTTATTGCTCGCTTAATTATTAGATAGGGTATACAATTATTGCTCATCTCAACTCTTATTTTGTTTATTTACATTGCTTTGCAACAGCTATTTATTCTTCTTCATATATAAACATATCAATACTACATATCGAAATTACGGTTGCCTAGCAATAATTAATTGTCGCGCGGTATCGGTCCCGCGATATTTTGTAATAAAGGCCATCAGATGTGGCCCTTGGACGAATTTTGAGGAAAATGAGACTGAGTCCAATCGATTCCTGGTGTCAAAATACCCTTAAGTACCAACTTCCAAGAAAATCGTTAGAGCCGTTTTTGAGAAAAAAAAAACATAGATACATACAATTATTGCTCGCTTAATGTTATAGGATTACATGTGTGCGTATGCAGAACATTTATGTACGAGTTTCCTGTTTTGTCACTTTATCGTGGTTTCTTTCTTCATGTTTTCTACTGTATGTGTGTATTATATGTTATTATGAACCTTACTGAATTAGCATAGAACAAGCAGTTAACATATTCACTGGTGTCACTGATCCATGACATGGCACGTACTGTCTGTTAACACATTCTCTACTGTCACTGATCCATGACATGGCACATACTGTCTGTTAACACATTCACTGCTGTCACTGATCCATGACATGGCATATACTGTCTGTTAAAACATTCACTGCTGTCACTGATCCATGACGTGGCACATGCTGTCTGTGGTGCTTATGTCATGGATCCATGATATTCCCTCGACTCATTGTAATGTGTTAACACCAAGTGAGCATGCAGCGTGAAAGGTTTTGTTAGCGAGAAGTAAAACCATTACACAATTTCTGTCTATTAGTAGCTTTGTATACCCTTGTGTTAGAAAAAGGTACATTTACAAAAAAGAAAAAAAAAAATGAATGAGCTCCTAGGATTTGTAACATAAAATCCTTAGCAGTGAATGTGTTAATAAGTATTCATCACCTGGGTAATACTATTAAAACAGTATGTGAAAAATGTTATCTGTAACTATTGATATTGTCATGTAATTATACAAATTAATTATGAGTCAGACATGCATTTATACTATTTGTAACAGCTAATGTACAGGGTATTATAGTAGTTATTAACCTCTTTTGAGGATAGAATAATATTTTCAGTTTGTTATGAAAACTTCATTCTAATTTTTGCTTTGTCACCTTTCCAATGGTACAAAAACATGATATAATCTTTATACTATTTTGATGAAGCTAAGGAAGTAGATCTCACATGGTATTTAAAAATTGCTCTTTGATTTTGTTGTTGTTGTAATGTTTGCTAAAAACAAATTTCTAGAAAAATTAAAAAAAAAGGATAGTGTTTCACACTGTACATAAAGTATGTTATAACATCTGTGATTCAGTACATTTCGTTAAGAAGAAAGAAATCATCCTCAGAATGAGTTGAATAAAAAAATAAGTGATTAGAATTTTTATATCAGAAACAAATAACCTTCTCATTACCTTCCTTTTTGACTTAGATATCAATGCTTCTTCCACATTCATATGACTATCAATTCGTCTCTGTATAGTGTTAACTATACAACACTGCAATAGTTCTCAGTAATTAGTAATTAAAAGTATTTTAAATCGTGTTACTTTACCTTGTGCAGACGTCAACTGAAACGTTAAAACAAATTTAAATCTTGACGTTCGTGTGCAAGTTGAACAAGGTGTCGTCTAGTGTACTCGGCAGAGAATAATAGGCCAATGCAAATAACAAATACATATTTATAAGTTCACATAAAACATTATTTTATTTCTTTAACATGACATTCATTTCTTTTTCTACGTATTTCTATATAATTATGTTACGACATACTGTGATAGCCCATTATAGGATGTTATCAACTAAACATATTAAAAGAAAACCAAATATTGAAAATACACATTATAATCGGTATACCTTAAATAATTAACACAACCCAGTGTTTTTGTTCATTACATAATTTTCACACACCCATACATACATATATATATACTATTTCTTTAAATCCCCATTTTCTTTTTTAATTAATAGCTTTCTCAGAATTCAGTAGATAACAGATTAAGAGTTTGGTGCATCTTTAATAAATATATAAAAATGTTTATGAGTTACTCATCCCTTTTCCTGCTTCTCCTCACTTTTTTCTCCATTTAATTTCCGAACTGTTTTTACAAATTGTCACTGCTGTATATACACTTTTCTGTCCGAAATATTTATGAAAAACTGTTTCTATTTAAACTTCTGAAGTACTAACTTCCTTCACACTTTGGTTGTTGTTTTATTAATTCACTCATTATTAGTCGGCCGACTTGATAGTTTGCTCGGGAGCACTGTTTTCTGACCGCACGGTCTGAGGACTTTTGTCGACTGGAGATTTTCAAAATGGCCAAAGATCTTCTGTGTGCGGCAACTTGCGTCGGGGTTGGTGGGACGCATCTCGAGGAGATTATGTCATCTAGCACCTGGTGGGAAGGAATTTTTCAGGCGTGGTTTTTTTCGTGTGATCGTTGGCTGACTCGCGCGCGCCTATGCATGAATTCGCACCCCTTTTGACCATTTACATTCTCAGACTCTTTAATTGCTTTTGTGCGACACGTATGGCTTGGTACGAGGGGGACTGCAAGGTGTTCAAAAATGTCATGCGTTTATGATCAAAACGTTGTTCAGCCTGAGTTGCTACTACTTTTTATAATTATTAAAGAATAAAATAAATCCCAATAGTTTGTCCCGTTACAACAAGTCATAAACTTGTACTATGCCAATTTTAAGGGATTACTTCAATCTGTACAATTCCACTTTATGATTTGTTATACATTTCTAGTAATATAAAAATGATTTGTCCAGCTTTCCATTTTGTTTTACGTCTGAGTGTCGCTGTTATCGATTATCTTCAACATTTTATTTATGTTGCTTAGAGTTGTGCCATGTCTTTCTTTTTGAGAAGAAAGAAGTTTCACTTCCATAGAAGTTGTGCAACAGCCATTGCTGTATTCACAAGTCACCGTGATTTCTGTATTGTGTTTATTGTGTGTTGAAGTTTATCATGCACTTCTTTCTCCTGTAATGTTCCTGCTTCTGAAAGGGTCTTTCCCTACAAAGACCGTTTTTATTACTTGTTTTCCAGCTGATATTTTAAGGGTAAGTTTTGGCAAATGCAATATAATTTATTTTGGTAAACTCCAACTGCTGCATTGGTAGCAAGAAGTGATTGGCAAATGTTCATCATAAATGATGCATAATTAATGCCAAATAAGTGGTCCTGAACCGAGGTGCCAATTTTATCAGGATGTACTGAGAATCACTTGTGGTGTGCATGGTTACATTTTTCAACAAAGTAATGCTCTGTTCTGCCTTGTGTTGTTCAGGGTTTGGGCCTCTGAAAGAGGACACTCTAAAGTCATAGAGTGAAAAAATCCACATTGTTACCTTGGAATTCAGCACTTATACAATGTTGTGTGGCATCAGAATATAAAAGAATGTTTCATAAATAATTAGAAGTTCAATAATATTATTTAACACTTTGAGGACCAACGGCGTAATATTGTGCCGCCAGTGGACTTGGTATTTTGACAGGCAGTGTAATATTACACGCCACTCACTTTTCAATGCTTTCAAATGCTTCGCGTCGTACTATTACGCCACAGAACGAATGCAGAAGTTTTATTTGACATTTTAGTTCGTGTTTCTGCCATCAGATTGCAGCACTGACTGAAGAAAATAGTTTTTAGGAAAATAATTTGTACAGTTGGCAGTGTCATGACTTTGTTTACATTTTCCGTGTTCAATTTGGAAGTTGTGATTTTTGTTTACGTGAGGTTTGCAGTTTTTCTGAGGTTATTTCATATTTATTTTGCATGTTATTGATAGCAGCGAGCGTGTTTGTTTTAATTACTATATTATTAGTTACAAAATCGATAAACAATATTTGACAGAATTTTTTGGTTAAAATAATTGTACAAAAAAACTTATTTTTAAACAGCTTTAGTTGCAATATATAAAATCAATAATAAAAATTTTATAAGTATTTGCATAAGAGGAAAGTAGGAAAAAGTGTGGTATAATTATTTTTTTATTATTACATTGTATTAAGTATTTATGAGTGTTTATACAACAGTGCTTTTTTTTAAAAAAACCGCTGGTCATAGGGGATGGTCTATGCACAAACGCCACGGCACTCAAAGTGTTAATGTTAAATATAACTATATCGGCTGAAGCGTAGTGCTGGCCATACTGCCTTCCTTGTATGTCGTACAGCTCACATAAGGCAGCCTACCCTGCCTTACTCCTAAGCTACTTCGGTGGTATACATGGGAGCCATTATTATTATTATTTATATAACTGTATATGTATTTAGTATTGTTACATACTAATAACAGTATAAGAGTAAGAATAAGGGAAGAATACGAGTAAGAAGAAGAAAAATTTGGTGGTTTAGGTGGTAGGGAAGGAGGAGGAGGAGGAGGAGGAGGAGGAGGAGGAGGAGGAGGAGGAGATAAAAAGGAGGAAAAGTAGTGTTAGGTGGACGAGGTAGAGGAGGAAAAGGAGTAGTGGGAGGAGAATAAGGAGAAGGAGGACAAGAAGTTAGAGGTGGAGGAGCAGGAAGGAGAGGAGTGGAGGTGAAGTAGGAGGAGGAGGGGAAGAAGAAGAAGAAGAGAAGTAGGAGGTGGTGGTGGAGGAGAAGGATCTGGAGGCTGAGGAGGAAAAGTCGAAAGTGATGAAGATAAAGTGAAGGGGTGTAGCAGGAAAAGGAGGAATGATGGTGATGGAGGAGGAGTGGGAAGGAAGAAAAAGGAGAAGAGGAGGAAGAAGAAGATGATGAAGATGACGGTTGTATGGATCATCGTGTTGTATAGTGGAAACAGAATAACTGACTCCAGATGGAGTCGCTAATTGCAACTTTAATTACACTTATAAACATACAAAGAGATTGAAATACAATGCTTCAAGTTGAAGATTTTCCAACACACAAACAGTAAATGTCACTTTATTTAGTTTTGCACTAAGTAACACAATAATCACTTTAATATAAGGTGCAAGTCATGACAGTCGCTCCTAAATGCACTCTAATATCACCAGGTCCCACACTGAACTAGGCTGGCTGCTGGGTGTTTATTTATACTCTGTTTAGACTTGAGAATAATCTGTCATTTTCAGAGTGACACATTAAGAATAAATTGTGTTGCTGTAGGCACTGGAATGCTCTGGAAACTGACAATATTTGCCTTTGTACACATTGTGCAATCTGAATGCCGATAAAATAGACAAATGCTGGAATGCGTGTCTGAAACAATCTTGTACACATTGTGCAATCTGAATGCCGATAAAATAGACAAATGCTGGAATGCGTGTCTGAAACAATCTTGAGCGTTGTATAGGGTAGCCGTATTTTTTATGTCATCTCAATATAGCACTGCCCCACCCCTCCTGAAGCATGTACATCTCCAACTGACAAATCCTCTTGTTTTCATCATTTTAATTTTGACTCTTGAAAGTCCTCTTTCCACTTCCAAAGCCAGCCGTATTTTTTTATCTATCATCTCAATATAGCACTGCCCCACCCCTCCTGAAGCATGTACATCTCCAACTGGCAAATCCTCTTGTTTTTGTCATTTTAATTTTGACTCTTAAAAGTCCTCTTCCACTTCCAAAGCCAGCCGTATTTTTTATCTATCATCTCAATATAGCACTGCCCCACCCCTCCTGAAGCATGTACATCTCCAACTGGCAAATCCTCTTGTTTTTGTCATTTTAATTTTGATTCTTGAAAGTCCTCTTTCCACTTCCAAAACCAGCCGTATTTTTTATCTATCATCTCAATATAGCACTGCCCCACCCCTCCTGAAGCATGTACATCTTCAACTGGCAAATCCTCTTGTTTTTGGTCATTTTAATTTTGACTCTTGAAAGTCCTCTTTCCACTTCCAAAGCCAGCCGTATTTTTTATCTATCATCTCAATATAGCACTGCCTCACACCTCCTGAAGCATGTACATCTCCAGCTGACAAATCCTCTTGTTTTCGTCATTTTAATTTTGACTCTTGAAAGTCTTCTTTCCACTTCCAAAGCCATTTTCACATCACTTGCAAATGCCTCTTCTTCATTTCCATTTTGCTTTCCCAGTCTGCTTCAAACATTTGGTATAACAGCCTCTTCATCAACTTTTTCTAGCCCTGTAACAAGCGTCACCCCATCTTCGAACACATCCATTCCCTGTATGCCCGGTATGCTTTTTCTTCCCACTCCTACGTACTAATTATTTCTTCCAAAGGTGCTACCTTTAATTTGGGAACAAGCACTAGCTTTCAGTTATAACCACAGTTGGTGTTTTCGATAATCCCTTCTGTCATCACACAATGTAGCACATTGTTCTGCTCTTGTCCCATGTATGTATCCAACACTAAGAGTTCCTCTTCTCGTCTGATGACTACTTTCTTGGCCACCATCACTTGTTTGATTGATAGATTGGCTGTCCTTAACGGGTCATTCCATGTCAGTTCAACCAGGCCATCTCACCCACCATCTCAGATTTTGATGAAACTTGGCTTATTTGTTCTCCCTACAGAGATAAGTAACCACACCAAATTGTAACCATTAAATTGAATATCACAGAAAGGGAAAGGGATAATCACAAAAACTTTTTTTTCAAAATAATCCTCAATACATGGGCTATCATATGAAAAAATAAAATTGATGGGGTTTTCATTCCTTTGTTGTTTTTTCTGTTATAAGTAAGTTTAAAAAAAATTTTTTATTCAGCGATTTTACTAAGCCATAGAAATTTAAAAGGGTCTTAAGTAATTTTTTTTAATAAAACTAAAATTTTAAGTGATTATAAAACAAACAGGCCCTATATTAAAACAAATATCACAGAAAGGGAAAGGGATAATCACAAAAACTTGCCCACCCAAAGAAAAACACAGACTTTTTACAAACAAAATTTGAAGATTCTGATGAAGACAATACCATTGAATTCAATCAAAGGATTTCAACTGACAGAACACAAATGATTACATGTTCTGCAAAAATTGGTGAATTTATTGATGACCTTTCATCTAAATTGGAAAAACTTGTCTCACACTCTTACATTGCAAAGTCTCAATAAAAATATTTCAAGGCACTTAAAGAATCTTTTGTGCAAACGTTGCCACAGTATCAATTGTCTTTAGTGAAAATTACTCTTTTACTATCCAGGACGAAGCCCAAGGATACCACTGGACATCTGATTCTTGCACTGTACATCCTATTATAATTAACCTTAAAAGTATTGAAGGTGAAAGATTGGTTTTGTCTCTTTGTGTCATATCTGACGACATGAAACATGATGTTTGTATGGTCTACAAAATTCAAGAAATTGTGACAGAATTCATTAAAGAAAGGTATCCACATGTTACAAAAATCCACTATTTCAATGACGGGTGTGCAGGCCAATATAAAAATAAATTTAATTTTATAAACCCTTGTCTGCACGAAAAAGATTTTAAGATCAGGGCGCAGCGGTCGTTCTTTGCAGCTAGCCATGGGAAAACTGAGTGTGATGGTATAATTAAATGGCACTGTTAAAAGGCTAGCATGAAAGGAAAGTCTACAAAGATCTCTTGGACATCAACTATTATCTCCAGCAGATTTGTTTGAGTTTTGTAAAGTCAATATCACCAAAGTTAATTTTCATTTTATTTCTAAAGATTCTGTAAATCAGATACGTTCTGATCTTGTGGAACGGTTTGAAGATGTACATACACTTCCAGGAACCAGAAGTCTCCATAACTTTAAGCCATTAGAATGTTTAAGGAACTTTGAAGCAAGGAGGATCAAAGGTGATGAGAAACCCACCTTTATGTATAATTTAAGGAATAAATAGACATCACTCGTGAGAGAAGAAAATTTGAACCCATCATGCTATGTAGCTTGTAAATATGACAATCTGTGGTACTTTGGAATCATCACTGAATTAAATAAAGAAGAAGGTGATATGACTGTTCAATTTTTGCATCCTGCAGGACCAACGCCATCATTTCAGTGGCCCAAACGAGAGAACATTTGCCCAGTGCCAATTCCTCATGTGCTTGCAATTGTTGAGCCTCCTCACACATCAACTGGAAGAACCTACCAATTCCCAGAGGAGTGTATGAGTTAAATTCAGAAAAAAATGTTACTCCATTAAATTTCTTTGACTGTGCATACTGTAAATAACAAATATTGGTATGCAGTTTTGGTAAATTTCCAGACTTTGTTATTAAATGTACATAATGTTAAAAAATATTTGATCTTTTGTGTCAGCATTAAAAAAAATTCTTCAACAAGCCTATTTAGGTTAAAATAGAATATTTCCTATGGATGAAAATATTTATTAGTTATTTATTCTTCAACCTAGGCCTATACCTCAAAATTCAGAAGTCTCAAGAAAATGCAATTAGGGATTTTTTGAATTTTGATTGATTACTTGAGAAGTTGTTGATATTGTTTTAACTTATATTTGTTTTAATATAGGGCTTGTTTGTTTTATAATCACTTACATTTTAGTGTTATTAAAAAAAAAATACTTAAGACCCTTTTAAATTTCTATGGCTTAGTAAAATTGCTCAATAAAAATTTTAAAAAACTTACGTTTAACAGAAAAAAAAACAAGAAAGGAATGAAAACCCCATCAATTTTATTTTTTCATATGATAGCCCATGTATTGAGGATTATTTTGAAAAAAACGTTTTTGTGATTATCCCAGCCTATGATATGTGGGACAGTGTATTGTCGTGTTGAAGCCACCATTCACCACTCCGATGCAACTGTGATCTTTTTCGTCGATTGCATCCCTCAATCGCCTCAAAACAGAAATGTAGTACTTTCCCTTTCTGTGGTAATCAGTTTAACGGTAAACCATGTTGTTTACAAAAAAAACTACAAAGATGCAAATAAAACATTTTTTCCAACCTTAGTAGTTTTACTTAAAGGTATTGTGTAATTTTTCTAGAATCCTTATACTTTAGAGTATATAACTACAAAATTTCACAAAGCTTGGCTAATAAATAAAAAAGTTACAAATTAGTTTCAAAAGGTTAGCAAGTCTCATTTCGCGACAGCCGATTGTTAAAAACACCAAAATTCCAAAACTTTGAAAGCCTATACAATGAAAACGGAGAGAGATAGAGGGTTACAATTTGGTGTGGTTACTTATCTCTGTAGGGAGAACAAATAAGCCAAGTTTCATCAAAATCAGAGATGGTGGGTGAGAAAATGATGTTTTTTGGTTGAATTGATGTGGAATGACCATATCACATCATCTATATAATACTTTTTATCTTCTTTTGGCCTTCCCTAAGGACATTCTTAAAGAGTGGACTCTTTAAGTCCACTATAAACCCATAGGGATTCATAATGTGCATGCCAAGGATCACTTCATCAACAATGTCTGCAATGAGCATTTGGTGGCTAAACTCGGAGAGACCCAGATATACACGTATGTCACCCTTTCATAACACTTTTGACAGCTGACAGTGGTTGAGTAAATCAGGGTGTACAATGGACACTGTAGCACCTGTCTTAACTGTAAATGCAGTAGGTTTGTCTTCAATAAATCATTTGTCAATCAGGTTACCCGTATTACAGTTTCGTACTAAGTAACACAATGATCACTTTACACTAAATTTTATATTATTATGTTACTATTATTTTATAATTTTACTTTTATTTCTTTTTATATTGGGATAACCAAAATGTTTATTTCAAAAACTGGGTAGATACTATTCTTTAAAAAAAAAACGGCTGTTCCTGTTAAGCAGTATTTTGGTTAATGGAGGTTTTACTGTACACGAGTAAAAAAAAAGAAAGAGATATAAATTACAGTCATATTGTTGAACACATAAAAATGGCCAGTGTTGGCCATCGGTGACATCCAGAATCGTTCAGCCTTGTAAGTATTAAATATTTTGTGAATACATTTATGCACTCACTACATAAAGGACAGAATGCATCAGTGGCATTGAATAAATATACAAGACACTACTGGGTGTTTATTTTCGTATATCTTTATTCTCAAAGTGCCTGTGAAGCTTCAGTTATAGTTATTATTGACATTGATATTGATTGAAGAAAATTAAGCAAAATGATTTTGACCAAAAGAGATTACAAAGGAAGTGTGCACTTAGATACACTGTATTGAATGGAATAATACAGAACGATAACTTGACTTAAAAATTAATATTACTGTCATCAACACACAAAATTTTAAAATTCGGATTGTTAAGGTATTTGTTGGGGCGAGATAGTGTTTCTGATTAATTAGGTTTGCAAAAATTGTCATAAAACAGAGCGTTGAGCCGTGGCTATCCAGATTTGAATACATTTAAATGAATAATGCAGTAGTTTGAACTGTGGTTGCAAGGACAGAATACATGAACAACAATAGACAGACAGTACACCCTTCACTTATATAATTGGCTTCATAAATACACAGATAACAGTTTGGATAACACTTGATTTAAAAATAGATAAAATCTTTTGTATTTGTAAGTGTACGTTAGTCACAGGGGTGGGGATTCAAACAAATAACATCCTTTCCCAGAGCAAACTTGAAGTATTTTTTTGAAAGGGAACAAAAACTCTTGTCAACGTTTTGAAACTGTGTGACTCTGAAGATGATTTATGTTTACCTGATACCATAAGTATTACTAGTAACACAGCTCTTTACAAACAGTTAGAAATAAACAGTGGAGATTATCTAGAATATGTTAGAGTTTTGATGTATGTTGGAAATGTCATTGCTTTCATTTTACTGTCTCATATGATACAAGACTTGTATTATTCTTTGGGCATGCAGTGCACTGGACCAAGCTGATTACAACAGACAGAATGTGTGTGTGTGTGTGTGTGTGTGTGTGTGTGCGTGCATGCATGTGTGCGTGTGATGTGCCATTGCCAAGCAAATGATAAGAGGTACCAAGATGTACTGCGTTGTCATGACTTTGGATATTCAGAATGCCATCAACTCAGCTTGATGTAACTATGTTTGAGGAGGCATTGAACTTACTTGTGAAAGTTAAGCTAAAATAAGGAAAAATGTGTTCAGGAATTGTATTTGCAAGACATAAAGGCTATGACAAGAGTCAGTCTGGTGTGAGTGATCTTGGAGACAAGATCATAATGAGGAATGCATAATGCAGCCAATCAGTCATGCATAATAATGACAAGAAACTTGTAATGTATTGGATGTAACACCATTAGACTTCCCATGGATACCACAGTGTTGTTGTGATTAATTCATAGTTAGATATTATGATTGTGGTTTTAGAAGTGGATATATTTTAGTTTGTTCAATGCTTTTAGTGTCTTTCGGAAGCCGAGATAAAAGCACTGCTCCAGAAAATTGTAAATCTTATTGGTGCTGGTTACTTTTATTAGCTGTTTTAGGCACATAGAGTCCAGTAATGTTATAAATGACTTGTGATTTTGTTGATGAATTTACTGACAGACCAGAGAAACATGGTATTACAGTAGAACCTCTGTTAACCGAAACAAAGGGGGGAAGGTGGTTTCGGATAACCAAAATTTGGATAATAATTAAGATGTCATTTTTTAAAGTTTGAGGCAAAATAACTGAAGACAATTTACAATATTATCAAAAGATTTTAATAAAAATCAAACTATGTACATAAAGTAAGTTTCCTTATTTTCCTTTGCTTTTTTTTTTCACATCACTTTCTTGTAGCAATATCTCGCCATCGCTTCATTAACAGAATGTCAGGGCTTTGACCCTTCAGATCGTTCAACGAACCATATCTGAAAATATGAATAAAACTGTAAAAAAAACGCGTATTTCATATAGCATAATTTAATGCCCTAACCCAAAATAAATCTCTTACTTCTAAGGCATTGAAGATCTCGTCAGCAGTGTCATGGCCGCTGCTCTCTGCTATGTCATCGTCTTCATTGTCCCTTTGTTACTTTCTCATTTTGACATGTCTTCATTGTTTTCTTGTTTGGCATCTTCGAAGCATGCTCTTCAAACTTATTTTTCATCTTGACCCAGTCAGAAGCAGTACAAACAGCAACACATTATCGGCTGCCACAGTTCTCAAAATCTCGCTATTTTTAATTCTTTTAATTGTCTCCAATTTTTCTTCAATCATTATCACGACCCGTTTCCACTTTGTTGACATGACACACAATTTATAAAACTCAGTTCATACAAGATATCACACAAACCACAACACACGATCATCACTGCATGGGCAGTTACCAAGAAGACGATGTGAACTTTCGAAAGGGCCAAAACAACCCGATTCGACAGTTTGGAAGACCACACAATGTCTTGATCTTGAAGCAAGCTGTCAATATAACAGTCTGCGTGCGCCCGTTACCTACTCCCTTTGTCTAAAAGGGATCCATGAGGTGGTTGACCTGACGGATGACACTCTATGCTTGCTTTCTACCTCAAACTAAGGAAACCTGTTTGTTTTGAACAGAGCTATAATGACAAATCACACTTTATACACAATGTTTATTACATCAGTTTTCGTGTTTTATCCGGAAAACAAATTTTTATTGTGAAAATCAGGAATATATAATTTTTGGTCGATCGTTTCGGTTAAATGGTATTTCGGTTAATGGAGGTTCTACTGTACATGTTTTAGTACTTGATATGGTGTAAATTATTAACTTATGATCCTGGACAGTATTTATATTACAGTTTAGTCAAGAGATTATCAGCTAGTTGAAATATGTGGAGTTAAAAATTGATAAATATATAAAAACATTATGCGTAGGCCTACTTTATATCAAAAGTTGTACTATACTGCGTATGTTTAAATTAACTGTACTATATGTATCTAATAATACTTTTGTGTGGTCAGTTTTGTTTTAGTAATGATATGCTTGTGACCATTGAGAAATCATTATAGTTAATATTACCTCATGTATCCGGGTACACTGGTGCTCCTCCTTGCAACTTCATTGATTTTAACAACTCCGCGTTTCGGGACTCATGGTCCCATCATCAGGTTGGTAAAAACGAAAATCACTCACATGGAGTACGTCAAATTAATAAAATACAAATAAAAACTTTCACTCGCCATCAATCCAGCACACAAAGTCACAGTACCGCGTGTATACAATTACACCACTACACGATGCGCATCGTATCGGACCTCACGAGCGACTAACCAGTACGTGTCGCACTATATCTACCTCTATCTATGTGTTGTTCCAACACGCGTATGGCCGTGTCATACAGTCCGTTGGACTTAAAAGAAAGATTGTCGTTCAAGAGCTGATTACCTTGGGTTTTTGAGGCCTTATAAATTTCAAATTCTTCCAGCGCGTCCATAAGCCTGCCCTTTTTACAGAAATGTAACGGCTTGAAGCTACTTTGAAAACTCGAGTAATTATGGTTCTGGTTGACTATATGCAAGGCAAAGATTGATTTTATTTTCTGGATATCACCTCTAGGGAGATGTTCTCTGTACCTATCCAGAAATTTCCTGCCTGTTTGTCCAACATAAAAATTGTTGCAGTCCTCGCATTCTATTTTATAAATACCAGAACAGTTTTCTACTAGTCTGTTGGTACTGGTCTCAAGGCGTTCAAAATACAATTACTCGTTTTGAAAGAAACTGCGAAACCATGTTTTTTAAAAATGTTCTTAATAGTATTAGGCAAAATATTTGTAAATTCCGTTGGTATATATTTAGTGTCATGTTGTGTGTATCGTTTATGCTTATATTTTTATATATGTTCCTCTTCTGCCTCACTGCTATTTTGTCTATAACTGTACTACTGTAACCGTTGGCCACCACGATATACTTTATCGTATTAAGCTCAACGATGTAGTCTTCTGCCTCTAACGGAATTTTTAGTAATCTGTTAACCAACAAGTTGAATGATGCCATTTTTTGTGCAGATGGATGAAATGAAGAAGCGTGAATAGTAATATCTGTGGCGGTTGGTTTTACCTAGATAGAGGTAGATATAGTGCGACACGTATTGGTTAGTCGCTCGCGAGGTCCGATACGATGCGCATCGTGTAGTGGTGTAATTGTATACACGCGGTACTGTGACTTTATGTGCTGGATTGATGTGCGAGTGAAAGTTTTTATTTGTATTTTATTAATTTGACGTACTCCATGTGAGTGATTTTCGTTTTTACCAACCTGATGATGGGACCATGAGTCCCAAAATGCGTAGTTGTTAAAATCAATGAAGTTGCAAGGAGGAGCACCAGTGTACCCGGATACACGAGGTAATGTTAACTATAATTAGTTATATGCAACTTGGAGACCACAACACAATATGTATATTGAGAAATCATCTTGTGGCTTACTGACATTTTATTTTAGCTTTTCATGCTTTGGGTATTTTATAACTGATGTATTACAAAATATTAATGTTTCATGTGGTTGAATTTATAATTGATGTTGTAGATGTAGAAATATGTGGATAGTTAAAAATGTGTGTGGTATATATTTTTAGCATGCAACAGATTATATAGAGGACGTGCTACAAAAAAAAAAATATATATATATATATATATATGTATATGTTTAAGGTTGTTGGGAGAGTTCCGGTAAAGAGGACTGTGAAGCCGATACATGTGTAGCTGAAAGAAAACCACCTAAAGCGCTAAACAATACTAAGTTTTGTTGTTGTTCTGGTGACCTGTGCAACAGCAATGTAACACAGATAGACGAAGAGTGGATAGAAGAGCCTAACATAGATCTGAAGCTCACGCACCCTTCTCGTAAGTTAAATAACTGTTACAAAATTTATTTTTAGAAGGTGTTGACTTCAAATGAGTCTAAAGCTAAACATAGATTTGATTCCAAATCAGATAAATTTTATGGTACTGGCAGGTGTGTAGATTTGTGTGTGTTAGTTATTTATTTTGTATAATGTGGAATCTTGTTAATGCAGAAATAGAATACTAAATTTCAAAAAAGTATCTGTATAATACAAAAATTTAGTTTCTAAAATTTTACATTTTATTGAATTTCTACCAATCGATATTGCCTTACTTAAAGAAAATGAACTAACACATTTATGCTATGTATTATATGTACAAAAATGATTAAGACGCATGTCAGAAATGACTGCTGACTCACAGAATTTGAAAATATCACAAATGGCTCACAAAGGCAATATGTAACTTTTGACATGTTATCTAAGCTAGTTGAGTGCAATGAGTGTTTATACATCCTGAATTGCTGTTTTAGTAATTAAACATTTTTCAGTAATTAGTTTGACATTTTAGTAATTAGTTATGCCATGAAAATTTAAACTTAGGAGCTGTGGAAGGTAAATTTTCCCATAGTAATAATTAAATATCTTGCTCTTGAAGGTCCCGCAAGGAGGCTGGGTCTGATAATAAATGAAAGCAAGACAAAATACATGGTCACAGGACAGGAAGCTAGAGAAGGAGAGCATGACCAAATTAGCATCTATTCCTTTGAAAAAGTCAAAAATTTGTTTTATTTAGGATGCCAAGTTAACTCCAATGAGGAAACAACAGAAGAAATAAAGCGAAGGATCACCTCAGGTAATAGGTGCTTCTTTGGTCTCAGACCCCTGTTCCAGAGCAGAAAAATTGCCAGGAGCATCAAGTTGCTTCTGTATAAAACACTGATCCGCCCAGTTCTCACCTATGGTTCTGAGACCTGGACCATTTCTAGAAAGTCTGAGTCAAGCCTGCTGGTTCATGAACGCAAAATCCTCTGCAGTATTTTTGGTCCAATATGTGTGGGAGGTGAATGGAGTAAAAGGACCAACCAAGAACTGAACACTCTTCTGAATGAACCAGATATTGTGAAAGTTATAAAACTTGGTAGACTCACGTGGGCTGGACATGTAATCAGAATGGGGGAGAATGAAATACCCGGAAAGGCACTCACAGAACAGATCTATGGCACCAGATCTGTAGACCCAAACTATGTTGGGAAGACATTGTGAACTATGTTGTGTGCCATATCCTTGGGACCCGGAACAGGAGAGCAGCTGCACTTGACCGGGACAACTGGCGGAGGCTGTTAAAGGAGGCCTTGACTCAGTAATGGGTTGTTGCGCCGCTGAAGAAGAATAATAATTAAATATCGTATATGGGAATGATTTCATTGTTTTGAGAAATAGTTTAACAATCATAGTTTGAGAAACACTGTGTTGAAGTGAGGACCACAGCTAAATTTTATATATCACTATTGCTTAGCGATAAACGTTATTAAAGCTGGCAAGCTGTCTTATTTGTGTGTGGTATTATGATGAGTTCTAAATGCAGAAAGATTCACTTTACAATTTGTGAATGCAGTTCAGTATTTCATGTGTTGTGTATTTTAGTCAGACAGTTATTTTGTTTTGTGTAATATTTTTGGTGTTGTGATTTTAATTATCATATAAACTTATACAGAATGGTATATGTTGTATCTGTTAAACAGGTAAACATACTACCTGTGAGGAAGAAATTTGTTATTTATAAAGCAAAGAAAGTTGCAGAAAGGACATTTGATAAAGTACATGTGCAATTTACAGTGCAGAACTTGACTAATTTCTGACTCTTGTATAATGTGGAAACTTGTAGAAACTGGACAAAAAATAAGTCCCTTGCAATTCCCCTTCAAACATGGTTTACTGTAATATTGTGCATACAGTGGGAAGTGGTCCATTGCAATGAGCTGATTTACGATGTGATGTAATGGATTCTCTCTTTTGAATCATAAATGGAAAGACTATGTAAGGAGAGAGGTGACTGGAGGAAACTTATTGAACAGGCTAAAACCTGTACCGGGTTGTTGAAGAAGACGAAGAAGAAATAGAGTAAAGGCGTGTACAAAATAACAGACATAATGGACATAACAAAAGAAAAGTAACAATTCTGGAACAACCATGTCAACAGGATAAATAAGGGCAGACTAGTCAAAATGACCCGATATAAATGTCCAAAAGGCAGAAGGATTGGATGATGAAGTATGAGATGGAGAAACTGCATAGAAAAGAATGTCTCATAACTCAAGAGAAGAAGAAGAAGAAAGCATCTTATCTTCCAGAGTTCGTTTCACTTAGTTATGTCTATAATTAGTGTTTTATGTAATCTTTGTTTACCTCTCTACCTCTCAGTTATGGCATGTTGAATTTATTTTTATTCTTTGTGTTTAGAATCAGCCTGAAGACATTTACTGATTTCTAGTGCCAGTATTTTTTTTTGTAAGTAATCAAACGATGGGAACCATCCATTATTCATCACTGTTAACTTTTAATGATGGTAGTAGTATAGCATAATTGTAGAGTAGTGTAACATTCTCCATTTTGTTACCTGTTGTATAAATGCACGTATATAATACTACATTATTGTGGTATGGTGGTGACACTGGAGTTCTACCAGAATATTGTTTGTGTATGCAGGAACTATTGTTCTTACATCCGGAGTTAGTCCACAGCGGGATGAAATAAGGGAAATTTTCCCCCACTTTCAAATCTTACAAAAATTTTCTATAAGCCTGTTAGGAAATAATTCATATTTTGGCATTCTTGGTTTTGTTTCAAAACTATTCGAGATTGCCGTTTGAGAATAATAAAAAAAAAAACTATTTCAAAAGAAGAAATTTGAAAATGACTTTCTTTCTGTTTCCTGCATTTATAATGCACATGAATCTTTTATAATTTTAAAATTCTTTTTTTAACAGGTGTGATGCCTTTTGATAATTTGTAGGTACTCTACAGGAATTCCCCACTACAACAGTTTCCTCTCAGGATCTGCCACTGCTGACACCAACCGCTGTAAAACTGTATATTTTTGTTTCCATCATGTACGGGGGTCATTCAGTATTTGAAGATAGAAGTAGCTGTAGCGGAAAAATGTTTTATTTAATCAGTATGAGAATTTATTTATTTTCCAACATAATCCTCAGCTCTTGTCCTATCTCGGAATGAGCTTTTTTATGCCTACTGCAGAGACATCTGTAAGTTGATGTTGGAGGCATTTTAGGACATTTTCTTTGACCTAGTTGTTGTAATACCATGTAACGCCTCCTTGAGTGCACCGAACAAGTGGAGCCAAGTCTGGACTGTAGGATGGGTGAGGTAGAGTCTCCCAAGCCAATTTATTGATAGTTTCATATATTAACTCAGCTGTATGTAGACAGGCATTATCATGAAAGAGAATGACATCTTTGCACAGAAATCGAGAACTTTTCCAAACATTGCCAGCTTTACTTAGTTGATAAACATGTGAGAGCAATATGTACTGTTTATTGTCCACTGAGCTTTTAAAAACTCACAATTGAAACCTCAACTGGACCTGCAGAACGGTGCTCGTCAGTTACTGAAGTTTGAACTGTTCTACCCACTTATAAAAATTTCTATGGTTCATACAGCTTTTTCCATATTGTTTAGTCATATCAGAGTAAATTTAAGCTGGTTTTTCACCTTCAGATAGCAGCAAGCGGGTTACCTCACGTTCAACTAATTTTGAAACTTCAAGAGGACTCGCCATTCTTAAATGAGAATTTGAGGTTATAAACAAAACAATTCTAATCAAACAGCTGATCTCATCACAGGGATCAGCTTCAGTCGCGGTTCTGAAGGTATCGTACTCCAACTACCAACTGTTTTCCCTCTACAGCTATTTGTCTCTTTAAATATTGAATGATTGGCCCTCGTATATTAGGCAGGGAATGCCCAAAGCTGTAACATCACAGCCAGCATAACCTCAGCAACAAAGTAGCTTGGCAGCATTATCTTGATGTCCTGGTGGAAGTCTCAGGTCAACTAATACTGTAGTGTACAATTGTGTGTGTGTGGGTGTATGTGTGTGGGGGGGATATATACATTCACAGATGCATTAAATTAATAATGTGCATTGTTTCAGCTCCTTCTACGAATTTGTCTAGGAGAGAAACAATAGTAGTGTTGGCAGCTTGTTTGATGTCGTTATTGGGTGTAGTAGTGGCATTAGCTGGGTTGTATAGACGTTGGAGCGGGTCGTGTACACCGACCAAGCCTCTAATGTCAGACTCAGTCCATTTAATGGAAGGGGGCAATCGTGGCAACAATGGTCATCAGATTGAACAGCTGAAACTCACTGCTCTTATAGGTTAGTATACATGAATGTGGTAATGATGAAATCCAATACTACACACAGCAGAAGTAGTTCGTAATGGCCTACCACAAGTAGTAACTGTTCATTTCATACTTTTTGAGTAATATATTTTTCTCAGTAAAATTATTGTCCAGGCTGTTGAACTGCTGTCCTCGTAAAAAGCCACACATTTTGACTGCAGCTGTACTAGTCATCTTTGGTGGATCTTCTGTTCTGCTTCTTTGGCGACTGTCGACCCTTTTGCCAAGCCCAACAGCCCGGACAATTTTACTGACGTTGTCAACAGCCATGAGAGCTTTAATGTTGTAACATATTTCTCTTGTTTGTGTTATATTCTTTTTATGTTTTTCTTCTCTGGTCCTCAATCCAAGGGCTTTATGAATAACTACTTTAATGTCCTCAGAGTTTTCTAACCATTACTAATTTCTTTAACTCGTGGTAACTCCCAACGCCCACTCCTCCGTGCATAAACCACTTGATTGGCCTTCATCCACCTTCCATGCCTCTCATAAAGTAACCATGAAGTCATTATCCCTCATCACATCCCTTATCTACTTCCTTCTCCTTCTATTTATTTCTTTCCAAATTCTTCTTTTTTCATTCACTCATCTGAGAACTTCTTCATTGTCCAATATCTTCATCACCCTCCTTCAGCACCATGTCTTAAGTGCCGTGTCCCTTTTGTTACCAGTCCAGGTCTATGGCTGCACCTGAATGACATTACTGGACTTCTCTGGTCGAGACCCCAACACCGCAAAGTCAGACAGGCACCCGCCACAGTATCACCAAACTCTGTAACATTCAATCAAAAATATCAATTACGTGGTTTTCAACATACCACATCCTTAACTGACTTGTTTCCTCTTAGTCGTACTGGTTTGTGTTAAGAAGCACTGGTTGCATCTATTCGTATATTCTTACCATACGTATATTACATTTGTATATTCAAATAAACATTCTTATTTTACAAAAACCTAACCTCAAAATAAGCTATACCATTTAGGTTAATATCTGATAACAATTTTTTAGCAGTAAATAACTTTTATTTCCATTTCCATTAATTAAATATTTTACCTGTTGGTCTGGTATTATCATTTCAAATCAAAACTGGATTATTCAATCCCCATCATTGCATTTCTATCAGTTATCATTTATTTTATAATTCAAATCAAAAGAAATCCAAGTTCATTACCAAAATTAACATTTTCATTTAATTAGATCATCTCTTTCCATTAATTACTTACCATTTTCCAGATTCCAAAATTTTTTAAATGAATTTACTTTTCCTCTTAATTTACATGTTAACAATCATTGTAAAATAAACAACTTATTTCTGTTTAAAAGGAATAAATTCCAATTTTAGTACCAAGCCACGTGTTGTTCAATCAAATATATTGCAACTCACCGTCTGCGGCTTTTTGAAACAACGTCTTCACTATAAAGTTGACATGTTTCAGGACACTTGTCCCATCCTCAGAACTTAAAATATTCATGTATCATTTAATGTTGATACAGTTGTCAAATAATTAAAATATTAAAATCCAATATAAATGTTTAAAAACGAGCGCCACGGTTAAACGATGTACATCGTATGGTGACTGACCGCGCACTCCGCACTTTGAGCTTTGAACTTTGAACTTTGACCTTAAAACGGTCGATCACCCTTTTATTTGTTCCTACGCGAACGGGTGATAGCCGCTGTTCCATAGTTCTGGTATGATTTCCCCTGATTCACCCCCCGTTAATTTCTAATTCAAACCAATTTTTAAAAAGGCAACCAACCATGGTCAGGTTTACAATATCTGCCCACAACTGGTTGTCGTCCAAAACCACGATTAGTGTTGGTGAAGCAGTAATCGCCCGAAATGTGGGGAAATCTGTCATTTGAGCATGTTTTAACAAATCATTTTTTCATACACTGTACCTTATAAATTTTCCATATAATATAATATTGTATAATATTTGTGTACAATGTATATCACACCCTATTTGGGCCTCCTTTGATTGTAACATTCACAGATGTTAATCAATCAAACCCTTACCACTATCTATAGCAACAACATGCCATCACTATAATAGTATACCTTATAACTAAATTTATTCCATTCACACATTACATCATTTTCTTTTTAACTACCACCAGACACTGGTCTGCTATTTTCTATTTCTGAAATTTAAGCTACTATCTCCTATGGAGTTAAACTAGGTACACATACAAGCACTCTAACTTATTTTTCTATAATAATCTCTAACAAGTGCGACAAGTATACTATAATGCTAATTTGGTCATCTTAACCCTTCTAAATTTAAATCTAAATTATAGCTACTTCTTTTACTCCTTCATAACTTCAATCGCCATCTATACTAATTATACTAAGGTTTCGTAAAATATATAAAAACACTTGGTAAGTTTCACAAATTTTAAAATTATTTTGTATTTCATTACTTAATAAGACTGTTACTTATTACTGACAATATTATTAGGTAATGAAATGACTCCTCACGAGTCACACTTGTTATTTACATTAATTTTGGATGTTTTACACTATCTTGTGTATGTGTACGTGGACAACTGCCAATTATAAGGTTTTTTTTTTTACGAACTTTAGGGGTCCCCCTCCCCGTTCTACAATATAACTAAATTTCTACTTGTTACCAATTTTGTGAAGCCGGACCATCGTCGTTTTCACCACCCGAAGGAAGTTACCGCCAACCATGGTCCGCCTCCGAATAGCCAAAACCCACTGTCAGGGTTGGTAAGTCCGTGACCGCCCGAAAATGGGGGAGGATCCCTTTTCATTTAGTTATACAATATCTGTGTTTATGTATCAAAATTTTAATAAAAAAATATATCTAACATCACTCAGATAGATAATACTTCTTTAATTGGGTCACATTATACGTTCCTTTTATTTCTCTGGTTTGTGGGTCTATTAATACATAAGCATTTTCCATTTTTATTTCACTAACCTCATATGGACCCGCGAATAACAAGAAGAACTTTTTTTTTTCTTTATCGAGTGCCGATGATTGATCATGGTTTTTTACTAATACTAGTTGCCCTACCTCATATTTGATGGGTATTAAATTTCTATCATGCTTTCGTTTCCATTGTTCCGCCTTACTTAAGAGCCGCTCCTTGGCAAGCACCAGCTTCCTACCATGTACCATGCACCATGTGGTAACTCCATCCGTGTCGTAAATTTTATTAATTCATCTATTATGTGTGATGGCCTCCTCTGAAACATTAACTCATGAGGACTACAACTTGTGGATTCATGTAAGCTACCGTTAATGTACCCTTCTATTTTATTTACAAATGTGGCCCATAATGAATGTTTTTGATGGCAAAATGTTCTGAACATACGCCCTAATTCCCGCTTAACACGCTCACTAGGGTTTGATTGGGGATGATATACTGATGTATGTTTAACTAAAATATTCTCCCAACCTAACGTTTCCCTCCAAGTGTTGCTGGCAAACTGAGAACCATGATCCGATAATACTATTTTAGGTTTACCCACTTCAGCAATGTATTCATTTACTATCTTTTTTGGTAATATCAGATAACCTTTTTTACAGGGTATGGCTTTACAAATTTAGTAAAAACATCTAATGCTACGAACAAATAAGTCACTCCGCCTTGACTCTTTTGGGTAGTGGACCATATAAATCAACGGCAACTATCGCCAAAGGACTGTCTGGTATTACATGTTGCATTAACCCCTCCTGTTTACGATTGTTTATTTTGGCTTTTTGACAGATTTCGCATGTTTTTAACATTTTACGCACGGTTCTTTCCATATTATTAAATTTACATGATTCTTTTAATATGTCACTGCATTTCTTGGGACCTATGTGACCATATCTCAAATGACAATCTTTCACTACTTCGGATATTAAAAACTTAGGAACGCATAACTTCCAATCATCACCTTGTTCTTTTGTTCGGTGAAATAAATGTTTATCATACAAGCTAAATGTTTTTCCCATTTGTTAGGTGTATTTGGCATCTTATTTAATGCTGTTATTATTTTACCAAGTTCTAGATCTTTCTCTTGTTCTGCCGCTAGGTTGTGCATTAATTTTTTCATATCTAACCCCTCCACTTCTTTAATTACAAATATTTTATAGGTGTTTGCTGTATCTACATCGGTATTATTATTAAAATCAGTTCTAGATAGGACATCAGCTACTATGTTCTCTTTACCCCTACTGTATTCTATGGTTAAGTCATACTCGTGTAGTATTAACATCCATCGCACTAATCTACCATGTGTTATTCTTCGTATTGTTTAAATTAGCAGCCATCCTTACTATTTCTTTTATGAATTTGCTAGCTGCTATAATTTTTTATTGTTCGACTAAGCTTTTCGTCATTACTGACATCTTCAGGTCTTAAACAACCTTTAATAGGTCTTTCTTTTGTTTTACGTGTTTTCAATTTTTTTGTTTTCTTTTGTTTTGTCAATCTTTCAGGTTGTTTAAGACCTGAAGATGTCAGTAATGACGAAAAGCTTAGTCGAACAATAAAAAATTATAGCAGCTAGCAAATTCATAAAAGAAATACCACGTGTTAGTTTACAGTTTTTTAAAAATGTCAAAGCTTGATGGTCTGACCTTATGATTATTTTATTTCCCAACAAATATGTTCTGAATTTTTTACAGGCGAAAACTATCGATAGTGCTTCCTTTTCTGTTATAGTGTAGTTCTTTTCACTAGCTACCGAGGATCTACTGGCAAAAGCTATCACATTATGATTACCTTCCCTATCCAATTGAAACAGTTCTACCCCCAAAGCTATGTCGGATGCATCGGTATGTATGTAAAATGGTTCCATAAAATTAGGATGAGCTAATATGACAATGGTTAAAAATTTATTTTTTATTTGTTCAAAGGCAGTTTGTTCTGGTAAACCCCATTGCCATTGATTACCTTTATTTAATAAGTGTCCCAGTTGTACGGTTAAATATGAATACTTTTCTACAAATTCCCTATAATAATTACACAGGCCTAAAAAACTTTGCAGCTGTTTAATATTCTTGGGTGCTGGAAAATTTTGTATTATTTCTACCTTTTTAGGATCTGTACTGATACCCTTAGCTGAAATTATGTGGCCTAAAAAATTGACCTGTTCCCTTAAAAACTCTTGACTTTTTAAATTTAACAGTTACTCCATATTCGTGTAATTTGCTTAACACTCTATCTAATCTCTCACAATGTGTATTAATATCTGGTGAAGTTATTACTATATCGTCCATGTACACAGTGGTAAACTCTAAAATTTCTCTCCCTAACACGTAGTCCAAACATTTAATACAGATTGATACACTTACGTTCAGTCCAAAAGGCAATCTACAAAACTGATAATTCCTTCCATTATACAGAAAGGCCACATACTTTCGGGATCCCTCCTCCATTTCTATTTGTCAGTACCCAGCCGTCAAGTCCAAAGTCGTGATGTATTTGGTGCCACTAAAACGTTGCAAAATTTCTCCCACTGGTTCTGGTGATTCTCTATCTTGAATAATTATTTTGTTTACTTGTCTAGCGTCTAAACATAGTCTTATTGATAAGTCTTTCTTGTCACCACTACTAAAGGGTTGGAGTATGGTGAGGTGGATTTTTCTATTATTCCTTCGGCTAACATTTTATTTATTTCTTCTTGTACTAACCCCCTTTTAGAGTATGGTACTGGGTATGCTTTAGGCGCGAAAGTTTTTTTCTTTAACTATTAATCTACCCCTAAAACCTTTTACTAGACCTGGTTTGTCTGAAAAAACTAATTTATTTTTATCTATTACCCGTACTATTCTCTCTCTATCCTGATAACTAAACTCCCCAGTTTGATATAGAATTTTATTCATTTTTTCAACCGAACTATTTTCAGTTTCAATGAATTCATGCTTATTTACCTTTAAATTACAATAATTGATCATCAAAGGTCTGCATTCATTTATTTCATTATCGGATACTAATATTCCTTTACTAATTATTTTTAACGCTTTCATTTCCACATCTCTTCTTCGTATAAACGGTACTTCAATTACATTATTTTCATTGTTTAATTTCATAGTTTGTGTATAATAGTTTAATTCAGCTTTAAAATTGTTTTAAAAAATCATTTCCCATTATTGCCCCCATATTCAAACCTGGAATTACTAAAAAAGGTACAAAAAAGCTCTACAATTAGGGTTTGGACATAACCACGTACCCCCCTCTGACCTACTCATATTATTATCATGTCTAATAAAATGGTCTGGTTGGCTTAATTCGGCGTTCGTTGGCCTCGCCTCTCTTTCTCTAAATTGATATTTATTGTCTTCTTCCTCTTTCATACTCTGGTATGCCTCTAATATTTTTTCTAACTCAGCTATATCGGTAAACTCCCGGGTTCTAATGGTGCATCGTATGTCTTTAGGTAAGTGTTTACTAACATATCTTATAAAAGATGACAAGGGCATTGGTGGTTCTAAATATTTAACCTGGCTACATAGTTGCATTACATATGCAGTAATGCTCATATGTTTAATATTAAAATTGCCCCACCCCATTATGGTGCTACGCTGACCCTCTTGTTTTTCTTCTGACCAGAATTTATTTTTAAATGCTCGTTCGAATTCATTAAAATCTGCTCAGTTATCATTATGAGCGTCCGCCCAAATTTTAGCATCCCCTTTAAAATATTTCAAACTTCATGCCAACTTTATTTCCCAACTTTCTTTGTTATATTTATTGAAACTTTTTATCGAGTTTAAAAATTGTATGGGGTTCACCCCCCTACGTTCATTACTGAAATAACCTAACTCAGCTTCGATGTTCACTCTCTCACTCACATTTGTTAATTTTTGATTAATTGCTAAGCTTAGATCCTCTCTGACTTTAACTATTTCTTGTTCATGTTCTGTATGTTTACTTTTTAAATTAGTTACACTATTTTTAATCGTATCAATTTGTTCAATGTTGCTTTTGAATTCATTATTAATATTTTCTTGTATCTTATTTGCTCTTTTAATTTGCTCACACTCATCAATTACCCCTTGAACATTACTATCAATTTTGTCATTTTGTTTTTTAAATTTATCGTTAAATTTATTTGTTAACGTGTCGAATTTTTTGTTTGTCTTTATCAGTTTCTCGTTTTGCTTTTTGTTAATTGTTTTTATATCATTCTTCATCTCGGTTTGTATTTTGTTTATATTTATAGTCATCTCACCTTTCACTCCCGCAATAGTCTCATTCATAACCAATCGGCTGTTCATGTTTACATCACTCATTTTTAGTTCACTTCTTATGTTCGCAAATTCGTTATTTATGTCTGCTAACCTTTCGTCTTGTTTGTTAAATTTATTATTTATTTCATTTATCTCTGACTTTAACTCATTCAAACTCGTGTTTAAATTATCGTTATTCTTATCATTATTCTCATTTTGTTGTTCGAACTTATTATTCATCTCTGACTTGATTTCAGTTTTAAATGCATTCAAACTCGTGTTCAAATTATTATTTTCTGACTTCATTTCAGTTTTAAATTCATTTAAATTATCATTATTCTTTTTCATTACTTCCATAATCAACGCTAATTGATTAAATATATCTACATTATTGCTCTTGCTATTCTTAGTGTCTACTATTTCAATTCGTCTGTTGTATTGTTTACGCTCTCGTTAATATTTGTCGATACTAAACTGTCTTGTGTAACGTTTAATATTGACCCCCCCCCTCTACACTCTTACATAAATTTGCATTCGTATTTTTCTCTGCCATTTCGACTAGGTTGTAAATTAATTTAATTTAATTTTAATTTACAACGTCGCTGTTAGGGCGCCATTTGCAATAGTACTCTGCAATTAAATGATTAAAAGTATTTAAATTTGTGTTACTGTACCTTACTCGGACGTCAATTGATGCGTTAAAATAGTTTTAAATCTTGATTTTCGTATGAAAATTAACCAAGAGGTCGTCTAGTGTATTCGGCAGAGAATAATAGGCCAATGCAAATAACAAATATATATTCATAAGTTCACATAAAACGTTATTTTATTTCTATAACATGACATTCATTTCTTTTTCTACATATTTCTATATAATTATGTTACGACATACTGTGATAGCCCATTATAGGATGTTATCAACTAAACATATTAAAAAGAAAACCAAATATTGAAAATACACATTATAATCGGTATACCTTAAATAATTAACGCAACTGAGTGTTTTTGTTCATTACGTAATTTTCACACACCCATACATACATATATATATACACACACACACACACCACACACACACACAGCCTATATATATATATATATATTACTATAATACTTATAACTATTTTACCTCAAGATGTATTTTTTCTTTAGGGACATGTTTCGGGAGATCCTGTTCTCCCATCTTCAACCTTCGCCATCTTGCTTCTGGTGCAGTATTTGTGTGTTGGCTTCTGGATGTTATTATGGTGGTTTGTTGGTCTTTGGTCCTTCAATGTTGCATTATTGTGTGTGGTTGTGGTATCTGTTTTTGTATTTTGTGTATTTTCGATGTTGAGTGCTTTGAATATTGTGTCATGTTTTGTATTGATTTGTATTTGTTCTGGTATTAATTTGTTTTGTGTTTTATGTTTGTAAATCTGTAAATTTTCCCAAATGTTCATTATGGTACCATAATGAACATTTGGGAAAATTTACAGATTTACAAACATAAAACACAAAACAAATTAATACCAGAACAAATACAAATCAATACAAAACATGACACAATATTCAAAGCACTCAACATCGAAAATACACAAAATACAAAAACAGATACCACAACCACACACAATAATGCAACATTGAAGGACCAAAGACCAACAAACCACCATAATAACATCCAGAAGCCAACACACAAATACTGCACCAGAAGCAAGATGGCGAAGGTTGAAGATGGGAGAACAGGATCTCCCGAAACATGTCCCTAAAGAAAAAATACATCTTGAGGTAAAATAGTTATAAGTATTATAGTATTATATACATCAAGAAACGGACTGTAGCAGAAGGTGATTGAAATATATATATATATATATATATATATTATTTCTTTAAATCCCCATTTTCTTTTTTAATTAATAGCTTTCTCAGAATTCAGTAGATAACAGATTAAGAGTTTGGTGCATCTTTAATAAATATATAAAAATGTTTATGAGTTATTCATCCCTTTTCCTGCTTCTCCTCGTCGTCGCGTCACCGTTTTATAATCACTTTTTTCTCCATTTAACTTCCGAACTGTTTTTACAAATTGTCACTGCTGCATATATACTTTTCTGTCTGAAATATTTATGAAAAACTGTTTCTATTTAAACTTGTGAAGTACTAACTTCCTTCACACTTTGGTTGTTGTTTTATTAATTCACTCATTATTAGTCGGCCGACTTGATAGTTTGCTCGCGAGCACGAATTTCTGACCGCGCGGTCTGAGGACTTTTGTTGACTCAAGATTTTCAAAATGGCCAAAGATCTTCTGTGTGCGGCAACTTGCGTCGGGATTGGTGGAACGCATCTCGAGGAGCTTACGTCATCTAGCACCTGGTGGGAAGGCATTTTTCAGGCGTGCTTTTTCTCGTGTGACCGTTGGCCAACTCGTGCGCGCATACGCATGAATTCGCACCCCTTTTGACCATTTACATTCCCAGACTCTTTAATTGCTTTTGTGCGACACGTACGGCTTGGTACGAGGGGGACTGTAAGGTGTTCAAAAATGTCATGCGTTTGTGATCAAAACGTTGTTCAGCCTGAGTTGCTACTACTTTTTATAATTATTAAAGAATAAAATAAATCCCAATAGTTTGTCCCGTTACATCATGTCTGTGAAAAAGCGTTAAGTGACTGACGAGTGCCGTGTGTTTCAAGTGGCATGGAGCGAGAGGTATTTTTTTATAGAGTATAATGGTAAAGCAACATGCCTAATTTGCAAAGAAACCGTGGGTGTAATGAAAGAGTACAATGTGAAGAGACATTACGATACAAAACATGCTGGCAAATACAAAGAGTGGACGGGACAATTGCGAAAGGATAAGGTAAAAGAATTCCGGACAATTGCGAAAGGATAAGGTAAAAGAATTCCAACGTAAACTAACAAGTCAACAAAATCTTTTCCGGAAAGTGACTGATGACTCAGAAATTGCAGTTAAAGCAAGTTTTTATTTCTTTTATGAATTTGCTAACTGATAATTTTTTATTGTTCGACTAAGCTTTTCGTCATTACTGACATCTTCAGGTCTTAAACAACGTCTATCAACTGTACGTTGTAGGCTTTTATACTTTAGGCCCCTCCCCTTATGTCATCGCTCCTCCTATTGGTTCTAGCTGCTACCGCTCTTCACGGGAACTTTGTCTACCTTTTTCCGTTAGGCATTTTTCTAACGTCTGTCAAATTGTTTTAAGAATCTCCCATTAATTTCTTCAGTCTTGACTTATCATTTTTTTTTTGTAACCTTTTACATTTCGTCATTTTTTAGTGTGTTATTCTTATTATTTTAATTTAGTTTTGTTTATTGTTTAATATATAATAAAATATTTCTTCATTTGTAAAATCCACTTTTATATTCATTAATTTATTAAAAAAAAAAAAAAAATAAAAAAATAATGAATATAAAAGTGGATTTTACAAATGAAGAAATATTTTATTATATATTAAACAATAAACAAAAATAAATTAAAATAAGAATAACACACTAAAAAATGACGAAATGTAAAAGGTTACAAAAAAAAAAAAAAATTATAAGTCAAGAATGAAGAAATTAACGGGAGATTCTTAAAACAATTTGACGGACGTTAGAAAAATACCTAACGGAAAAAGGTAGACAAAGTTCCCGTGAAGAGCGGTAGCAGCTAGAACCAATAGGAGGAGCGATGATATAAGGGGAGGGGCCTAAAGTATAAAAGCCTACAACGTACAGTTGATAGACGTTGTTTAAGACCTGAAGATGTCAGTAATGACGAAAAGCTTAGTCGAACAATAAAAAATTATAGCAGTTAGCAAATTCATAAAAGAAATAGTAAGGATGGCTGCTAATTTAAACAATACGAAGAATAAAGCAAGTTTTGTTGTATCTAAAATTTTAGTTAAAAAAATAAAGCCGTACAAAGAAGGAGAGCTAGTTAAAGAATGTCTGGAAGAAGTAGCAAATATAGCTTTCCCAGAGAAAAAAAGTATTATATCAAAAATTAGTCTTAATCGTATGACAGTATCCAGAAGAGCAGAAGAAATGGCATCAGACATTCAAAAAACATTGAAGGAAAACATATTAGAATTTAATCCTTAAATTTTTAGTGACCGTCAATCAGTGAATGTTTTAGTGGATGGTTAGTGAGGATCGGTCAATAATACTACTTTTAGTTATTTTGAGTCGAATCAATCAGTGAGTGTTTTAGTGGATGGTTAGTGAGGATCGATCAATAATACAACTTTTAGTTATTTTGGGTCGATTTGAAGTTATTTCTTAAAGATAATTTGAAGATGTAAACAAACTATCATAAGTCTTCACATAAAAAATGATACGTACATACGCACGCACACACTCACATCACCAACACGTTCACCCAAATATTTAATTGTTTCATTATGTTTGATATTTCTATTGTATTTTATACACAGGTCCTGAAGATGACAATAAATATTGTCGAAACGTCGACACAAAGTAACTAAAAGTTGTATTATTGACCGATCCTCACTAACCATCCACTAAAACATAGAATTTAAGTTTTTTTTCATTGGCCATGGATGAAAGCACAGACGTCACTGACACAGCACAACTTTCAATTTTTATCCGTGGTATTAATGAAGATTTTCACATAACAGAAGAATTACTGGCGCTAGTTCCTATGAAAGATACAACCAAAGGTTCAGATATTTATTGTGAGGTGAAAAACATTTTGGAAAAGTACAATTTAGACCTTAAACTATTATATCGCATTTCAACAGATGGTGCGCCAGCCATGGTGGGAAAGAAGCAAGGAGTAGTGAACTATTTAGCAACAGATTGTAAAAACATGGACTTGATATAGTCGCATTCCACTGCATTTTACACCAAGGGAACCTTTGTGCACAAACTATTCATATGGAGCATGTGATGAAAGCGTGATCAAAGTAATAAATTTTCTTCGTTCCAGAGGACTCGCTCATCGCCAATTCCGAGAATTCCTATTACAATTAGACACCCAGTATGACTATGTTCTTTATTTTACACAAGTCTTTGGCTTAGTGCAGGAACAATGCTGAAACGAGTGTATGACCTGCGTAAAGAGATAATTATCTTTTTGATAAGCCGTGATGAGAATCTGGTAGCAGACTTTGAGAACAATGAATGGGTGCGTGATTTATCTTTCTTAGTTGACATAACCCAACATCTTAATGAGCTAAATACCAAACTTCAAGGAAAAAATAACATGATATACAATCTGTTTTACTTAATAAAATCGTTTGAGGTTAAACTGATTTTATGGCAGTCACAGCTGACGTCTGGGCTACTGACACATTATTCTACAATGAACAGTTTTGCAGCAAGTTCTGAACAACCCATTAACTTCACTAAATATGCCTCACTTATAGAGAATCTTCAAAATGAGTTTAAACATCGATTTCAAGATATGAGAAAATTTGAGAAATTGTTTGATATGTTTGCTCTACCATTGACTACTGATGTTGAGATAGTGCCCATTGATTTCCAGATGGAGCTAATTGATCTTCAATCGAACTCTGAATTGAAGACAAAATTTTCTGAGGTTTCTCTACTGGATTTTTATAAAAATTACCTTAGGAATGAAAGTATTGAACAATCATGCTCTAAAAACGGCAACATTATTTGGAAGTACCTACTTATGCGAGCAGTCTTTTTCTTTGATGAAACAGATCAAATCAAGAGGTCGTTCCTGTCTGACTGATGAACATTTGGAGAGGAACTTTGAAATTGCTGTGTCCAACATTGAACCCGATATAGACAGACTAGTGAAAAACAAACAGTGTCAAGTCTTTCATTAGGCTCTAAATTAGTTTCATCTTTAACCCTTTAACGTTCGCTGTGAACGCTAAGAGTTACGATTATCGTCCTTATCGAACGTAATCAGGTCGGACGATCAAACTCGTCCGGCGTTTGTGAAACCACCACACAGACATTCTGATTTCATTTATCAGTTTGGGCAAACCTGAAACCGGTGTCTTATGCGGAGGGGGGAATCCCTTGTTACTTCTCGAGCTCGGGAATGTGCCAGAAAAGACGTATGTATTATTTGCCCGCATACGTACGGGTGGACAAACAAAGCGAGCCGTGACCTGGACTCGATCCCACAACACCGGCAGCACAGCAACGCTCCGATTGTGAGTCGGAGACGTTACCGCTGTGCTGGCTTGCCCACGAATGATAATCGACTAAAAGAACTATAATCGTGTACGACTAGTGGTCGCTATATGTACCGCCGATCGTTAAAGGGTTAACAAATAATAGTTTTGTGCTGTCTTTCAAATTAATAATTTTATTGCAATTGTGTGTCTTTTAAAAGTAAACTAAAAAAAGTAAAACTGATTTTTAAAATTACGTGCTTTTAAAAGATTGTTTTAAAAGTGTTTATTTACAAATTAAAATTTGAATTTTGGAATCTGATGGCTGTATTATTTTTGTGACCTCAAACGTTTTTTCAGGTGAGTTTTTAATTATTCAATAGAGCTAGTTTAAATGTAGCTGTGTTAAGTTTACTTACTTACTTATGAGACATGTTAGAAAACGCTCTTCAATTAGAAGCATTATCTTTTACGGAAATGCTACTGGAAATATTAGGATAAGGGGAAAGGTTAGGTAGGTGGTTGGCGAAATGGAGGGAAGTCGCCTTGTGGCCCGCCATGATCATTTAAAAGTTTTTAGTGGCCCTCGGATGTTGAAAGGTTGTGCACCACTGCTCTACATCATAATAGGCGAGTTCTCCAGTATTAAATAAAGTATATAACTTGAACAAATAATAAAAGAACTTTGTAAGAGAACTGGAAGTAAAGAAAAGAAAAACATTAATCATATGAGAAATAATGCTTGTTTGTATATTTGTGTATAGATGTTTGTATTTGGAGTACTTAGGAAAATGTTCATTGTTTTTTTTGTTCCAGGGCAAGGTCATTATGGTACTGTATGGCGTGGTACAGTTAATGATCAGGAAGTAGCCATAAAGATATTTCCTTCACATTATAGACAGTATTATCATAATGAACGTGATATATATTCTCTGCCTTTCATGGATTGCCCAGCACTTCTTACTTATTATGGTCAGTATAAAGTTGTTTGTGTATGTGAATAAAGGAGAGTTGAAATTAGAACTTTAAATTGACATGGTGATTTAACATAATGCCAAGTTTTGGCTAATAGTCTAATGTAATGGATTCTTCAGCATGTGTTTCAGTCGTAAATGTTATACCAAATGTATTTGATATTTTAGATTCATGCATCAAAGCATGAATAAGAATGCAAACGGTACAGCGAATTTAAACATTATTCCTGAACAGAATGGATAAAGCTCTCTTATTATGATGATGTGAAAGAAGACTGTAGTAATATAGAAACCAACAACTTTGTTACCTACAAGGGAGACTTAATAAAAGCAACAGTACGATGGATTGAATGCAGATTTGTTTAAGTTTGGGGGTGTCTTGCTTAAACTTTGATTATTACGTTTCTGTAATACGTGTTGGCAAAGACAACGGGTCCCACAAGATTGGCTGACTGCTGAGTGGTGTCTATTTTAGGGAAGGGAACCGGAATGACTGTAATAACTATAGAGGAATATGTTTTGTTGATACTGTTTATAAAATATATGCAAGAATCATAAATTACCATCTGCAGATTATTTCTGAGGATCTTATTTTGGAGAAATAAAACTATTTCAGGAAGAGAAGATATTGTACTGACAATGTGTTTATTATTACACAGATCACTGAGAAGGATAGTGAGTTCAGTGTAGCTTTCATTGACTTTGAGAAGGCCTTTTATAGAGTAGACAAAAATTTGCTGTGGCAAGAATTAGAAGAATGGTGTTACTCACAACAGCTTATAGTGGAACAAGAATATCTGTTAAAGGATATCTCAACAAATATCTGTCAGTAAAGGGTGCAGTATATCATCTACTCTTTTTAACATTTATATGGAGCTTTTTATCTTTGGCTGGAGGGTGGAGGATCTTTAAAGGTAAACAGGCAGCACCTTCCTTATGCTGCTTGTTGAAGCCTATGTTGCCTATGCCTAGATGATGATGATGGTGATTGTTCAGATTTAAAATGTATTTAAAACAATTCGCCTGTGATGTCGGCTGCATGTCGCTTATCGCCGGACGAACTAAGGTCAGTTTGCCCCCCCCCCTTTCCAATCTAGCAGTCGACTCAATGAGCTTCAGGTGAAAACAGCCTGCTCCGCGCTTGTGTTACATAAAACTTAATTTACGCCCATTAACATGTGAATAATTCACTTAATTCAATTTAAAGTATTCCAAATTATCAGACATGCAGTCTTACGTGCGCACACGAATTTACTAAATCGCATAACGATGATTCAATCTGCTTTTTACAATAAACGTTTTATACAGTCCATTTTTACTGTTTTTTTACATTTGTCTAAACCCAACCTATGGATTAAAGTATGAACAGCCGTTACCCCCAAGCCATGCAAGGGGACAGCATGTTCATCACAACATATGGTCCATCAGTGCCGGATCTAACTGCGATTTCAAGGTGTGTAAAAAACTTAAAAACATTTGAGAGTGACGGACTTTAAGCTTCGCAAGAGAGTCAGTGCGTGCTCGTCTTCGGACATTAGTTCATCATAGCTGTTTGCGCCCGTGTATTGTTCGGGCATTGAAACTGTTAACTTGTAACCCGAACAATCATTAACCCGCGAATCAAATACGCAAAATTGTGGTTTGCTATGGGTTCATAAGTGTCTTCCGAACAATCTTCTGCATGCAGCTCAGACAGAATTTGACAGGTCCGACACATCTACGAAGAGGCAGACAGACGCATATTATCATACCGATTTTGCAGAGTTCCGACGTCACAAGCCTGCTGCTATCTCAACAGATAACGACCAGTTCTACTTAATGACAACTACGTCATCCTGGTCAACTCTCATCCGACAACATCAGCTGATTTTCTCCACAACTGTATGTAGCCTATTATCTCTACCTAGTGAAAGTTCAAGTAAGACGTTTTCGCCATGGTATGTTTTGAATTATTATGTACTCATTAATAGTATTCATTAATGCGTGGACTATACTCATTATATTATGTTATTTACTCTTATGTGTAATTTGTTTGCAATTATTCAATTATTTGCAACTCTTATTGAATTATTTGTAATTATTATTCAATTATTTGTTTGCAACTATTTAATTATTTGTAATTCTTATACAATTATTCTATTTATTATTATTCAATTATTTAACTATTAATAAGTAGTTATATTGCTGATAACTGAGTTGCCTGTCCTACTTTCGTTTCATGTTTTAATACGCTCGATATGGCCGAAAGCAAACAGCTCATAAGGCAAAGGGCCATTATTAAGGCCTCAATAACAAGAATCAATATATTCGCGGATTCTTTTGATATAACAAAAAATGACGTCCACGCATTGCATGTTAAATTAAGGTCGTTGGTGGATCTCCAGCGCAAATATGATACGATACAGTCCAAACTCGAGTTGTCCGAGGACGCTGTTTTTGACGTGGATAGCGATCGAATCCAGGTCGAGGATGTTTTGTGTATAATCAAGTGCAAACTGCACAATCTTATAGAGAGATTTTCGACTCATCTTGCTGAAAATTCTAATACTATTGCTAATGACAGTAGAATGGAAAAATCCGCTCATGCCACGCAACTGGAGCCCATTAAAATCCCGGAGTTTAGCGGAAATGTTATGCAGTGGCAACACTACATATACAGATTCAAAGATTTGGTAGATTCTCGTTTGGATCTCACCAACATACAAAAGTTTCATTATTTACACAATTCATTGAAGGGTGAAGCGCTCCAAGTTATACAATCGCTGCCTATAACTGGTGAGAATTATGGCGTAGCCATGGGGTTACTCAAGACTAGATTCAACAATAAGCTGGATTATCACCATCCATCATGTCGAAGATATACTTAGAATCAATTCAGTCGATAGGGAATCGGTGGGTAACATATCCAAATTTCTTAATAAAATAAGCGCAACTATAAACGTGCTCAAGGTTATGACGTTACCCATAAATATTTATGAGCTTCTTGTCACTCAGCTGTTGGCGTCGAAATTGGACCCAAATACTTCCAAACGTTGGAAGGAATCACTCTCTAACAACAACTTTCCCGATTTTGAAGGGTTGATTGAGTTTTTAACCAATAGGAGATCGGTGCTGGAAACCGTGGCGGCAGATTCCGAGAGTGGTCGGGCAGGCAGCTCAGCAAAGCCTAAACAAGTGATAAAATATGCAATTAACTCAAAACAAGGTAAGGTGGTCAGTTATCATGCTAATTCTAAAAACATTCAATGTGTAATGTGCAATGCTAGCCACCACTTATATATATGTAAACAATTTGAGGGATAACCATTGACAAACGTAAGGAGTTTGTAATTAAAAATATATGTTGCTTTAACTGCTTGCGGGTGGTACATTCTGTAAGTGAATGTAAAAACAAGCTCACTTGCAAAACTTGCTCTAAGAAGCATCACTCCTTAATACATACAGTACAGGGCACCTACTGTGCCCTCAAACTAAAAACTAATAGGAACATACTATTGTCTATGGCATTATGCAAGACCCTAGACAATACTGGTAAACCCCGCCTTTGCAGAATTTTACTGGACTCTGGTAGCCAGGCGAATTTTATTACACAGGCCTTTCCCAAAAAACTTAAATTGAATCTTGTAAAAAATGAGTTGCCAATTACAGGCATCAACAATGCGTCCTGCCGGTTCCACCACAGCACCACTATTACCTTATAATCGCGGTATGAGAATTTATACGACGCAATACACCACGGGAAGTACGGACATCAACGACATGCACCAAATGGTCGTCGCCCATGAAAACCTTAGTGACTACACCCAAACTCCAGTGTAATGGAGGGGCGTTATCCTCAATAATTATGACCACATCACCCTCCGCGAGGTACCCCTTGGGTATCTGCCACTTATTACGCTGTGGAAGCTGGTGCAGGTAGTCCTTGTACCACCTGCTCCAGATAGATTGCACAAATTTCTGCAACAATTGCCAGCGTCGCAATTGGTTGCATGGAATTGTTACAAGGTCAGCGTCGGGGAGGGCTGTCAAGGCCGAGCCAATTAAGAAGTGTCCGGGTGTGAGGGGCTGCGGATCCTTAGCATCAGATGAGATGGCAGAAAGAGGACGGGAGTTCAAACACGCCTCAATTTGAGTAAGGATTGTATACAATTCCTCAAGTTAAGAATGGTGGCACCAATGGTGCAGCACAGATAATGCTTGACGCTTTTTACACCACTCTCCCAAAGGCCGTGAATTTGAAACGATCTCATGTATGGGTTGGACTTTATGCAACGATTCACATTAATCCTATTGACTAGGTTCAGTTTACTATACAATTCCCTCCATGTAGGGAGAAGAGAATCTGATAACACCTCACCCAGTTCATTTTTGATTTCCAAAGCTGCTGCATGACCTTGTAGCAATTCCATGCAACCAATTGCGATATTGGCAGTTGTTACAGAAATTTGTGCAATCTATCTGGAGGAGGTAGTACAAGGACTACCTGCACCAGCTTCAACAGCGTAATAAATGGCAGACACCCAAGGGGAACCTCGCGGAGGGTGATGTGCTCATAATTATTGAGGATAACGCCCCTCCATTCACTGGAGTTTGGGTGTAGTCACTAAGGTTTCATGGGCGACGACCATTTGGTGCATGTCGTTGACGTCTGCACTTCCCGTGGTGTATTGCGTCGTCCTATTCATAAGCTATGCGCTTTACCTGTGTCCAAAGAATAAGGGTTGTTGTCACTCGTATGGGTTTCGCTCTATGCGAAGGGGTGTTATTATTCTGTTCCTCAGCATTGCTGCGTTCTGCAGAGGACTATTCACTTATGTGATTTATACGATTATTGTATTTATTTAATTTATATATTCTGTTTAATTTATGTATTGCATGCGATTTTATGTGATTTATACGATTCTTGTACTTTATTCAACTTATGCATTCTATTTAATTGGTGTTGCATGCCATTTTTGTGATTTATACGATTATTGTATTATTCAATTTATGTACTCTATTCAATTATATATTGCATTGAACTTATGTGATTTATATGATTCATGTATTCTATTCAATTTTGTGTTGTATTCAATTCATGTGATTTATGCAATTCATGTACTTTATTCAATTATGTATTGTATTCAATTTATGGGATTTATACGACTCGTGTATTCTATTCAGTTATGTATTGTATTCAATTTATGGGATTTATTCGACTCATGTACTCTATTCAATTATGTATTGTATTCAACTTATGTGGTTTATGCGATTTATGTATTCTATTCAATTATGTATTGTATTTAATTAAGTGTTATAACCAATTTATGTAGCCCCTGTTGGTGTCATGGGTGAGTAAACTGCTCACTGCATCAAGCTTGGGAAAAATCGAGATCTTTGATTTTTGATGGGCAGTATGTTCAGATTTAAAATGTATTTAAAACAATTCGTCTGTGACGTCGGCTGCATGTCGCTTATCGCCGGACGAACTAAGGTCAATCGATACACTTTCCAACCCCCCCCCTTTCCAATCTAGCAGTCGACTCAAGGAGCTTAAGGTGAAAACAGCCTGCTCCATGCGCGTGTTACATAAAACTCAATTTACGGCCGTTAACATGTGAATAATTCACTTAATTCAATTTAAGTATTCCAAATTATCAGACATGCAGTCTTACGTGTACACGCGAATTTACTAAATCGCTTAACGATGATTTAATCTGCTTTTTGCAAGAAACGTTTCATACAGTCCATTTTTACCGTTTTTTTACATTTGTCTAAACCCAACCTATGGATTAAAGTATGAACAGCCATTACTCCCAAGCCAAGGGGACAGCATGTTCATCGCAACAGTGATGATGATAATGATGATGAGTGATGAGTGATTCCCAGACGTTTTGGCTTCACAACACCCTTTCAAATTACCTGAAACACTATGGCACCCTTAAGTTCTACTAGTGTCAATGTACACTGTTAAGCTGAGGCTTTATAGTGACATTTAAGTGTTTATTTTTGAGAATTGAATGATGGACGTTGGTGAATATCCTCTACCATTGGTTTTAATGGCATTTGTGTAGTCATCACTACTGACAGAAGACATTGTTACTGCTTTGTACATTCTGTTGTTTCTTTGCAGCCTACAGTATTAGTGTTGCAGTCAGTTGTGTTTGGAACTACCAAAAAGTACTTTTCAGAGGGTGATTCATAGTTGGTGATACACAAGTTTTCAGCAGTTGTTTAACTGTTCGTAGTCAAGGAATGACTTATTGCCGTCAACTATTTTTTTAAAGAAGAAGCAAAAAGTGTATCAGAGAAGATCGTCTACTTATTCCATTTGGTAGACTGAGGGAATATAGACACTGCTTTAAAAATCAGTGGAAGCACTGTTCGGAGAGTCACTAAGAAACAGTGTGACATGTCAGATAGGTCACACAACTTCAATCCCTGAACCAAAAAAAAAAACCTTGCATGACTATATAGGAACAAAAATGGACAATTCACTGAAGCGTCAATCTGTTAGCACATTTATATCTATTATGGTACCATATTAGTCTGAATATAAGATGGCCCTAGATTTTTGAAGGTGTTTTACAGAAAAAAAGGGACTTCATATAAGATGACACTGAATTTTTTGAGGAGTTCTATGAGAAAAATAATAAAATGTATATATGTGGCTATTTTACATTAAAGGTGAATTATATAAGTGATAATTTTTTCCTTAGTACTTTCAGTGCCAGACATCATCCTCATTCAAAGTTCATCTTCAGTACTGGTACTGGAATCAGATTCATACCTGGAATGTTGTTTCCACAACATTTTTTAAACACCGTTACAAAATGGATTCACTTTTGATTTTCCTCCGGACTTTGATTATCTACTGGGCCAGTAGTTGTATGTGTGGTTGTCTGTGTCACTGCATGGTTTCCATTAATTAACCAGTCACTATAGTTCTTCCGTAAGTGGTCCTTAAATGGTTTAATAACAACCACATATAGAGCTTGAAGCTGAGAAGGTATCCCCCCAGGGTGTAACGGGACAGAATTGGGTGATGGATTTTAATTTAATTGTAAATGCGATGCACAGGAGTTACCCACATAGGGCCTCAATTTTAACCATAGACATTCCTTGTCGGGGCACCCAGTCGCACGTTTGGTCTGTATGCCCCGCAATAAGCTACATTTCCTGATGCTGAGGAATGTGAACGAGTGCGCGCCTGTTTGCCCAAACATAGTATTTGTCACGAACTTTTTGCGAGCCTTTGAACGCAGGAAAATGATACACAGAATCGCACCACAAAAGATATCACGTGACGCCTGATCAGCCTATGGGATTGCAAGTTGCCACGGACCGTACAAATTTTGGCCATCTTGAAAAGGACATTTGGAGTCTAAATTCGGAACCGCGCAGATACGTTAATGCGCGGTTCGCCTAAAAATTGTACTCAACAATGTAAACTGACCGGCCGACTAAATTGTGACATAATTAATGTGAACAGTAGTGAAACATGTATTTGGAACCATATATAGCAGTCGAAACCGTTTTAAAACCGAATTTCGGAACGTTAAATAAATAGTGAATCAAGTGATGGTGCAACAGCGGGGAGACATCTACAAAATGGCTAAGTACCATTTATAATTCAATGACTAAACTTCAAAAATAGGTCCATTGGATGTATCATAATAAATTCAAATATAACAATAATAAAGAGATCTCTAAAATAAGGGTGGGGATAAAAGATCTGCAAAGAATGAAAGTGTGAGCAAATGAGCAAATACCGGGTTGTCAAATAAAAATAAAAGGTATACCGCTTAGTTGAATTAGTACATTTTGTTTTCTTAAATGTTTAATGTATGGATTAATGTTATGTTAATGTTATGTTAATGTATGTATTAGTTATGTTTAATGTTATGGACTGTTAAGAGTTACAAACAGAGAATAATTAACTTTTAAAATGGATATAAATAAAATGGATTAATAGCATAACCATGCGTTAAGTCAATTATTACGCCAAATTAACATCACCTATCCCGTATGGAAAATTTCGCCTAACGAACCTGGTAAGTAATTGAATTCTAAAAGGGGAAAGTGTATTAAGGTCTCCATATCTGTCCTTTAAAGATATTGGTGGTGACCTATAAGTAATTTGGAGTCTTCTGTTTTGGTAAGTCAGGGTAGAGAGTAATCAGGGCGTGAGCGTAAAAAGATCGCACGCAGTAAGTAGAAGTCACGTGGGGGGGGGGGAATTGGTGAAAAGTAACAAATGTTACAAGGGATTATAACAAGATTAGTGTTCATTTCTGCATCCAGCATCTTTATTTTCTCAGTGTGTGTGGTCGAGTTGTAACGTTAATTACATTTAATACAAATAGAAATACATAAAATTCTTTGATCTTCCACCTACCTTGTTTAGTCTTCTACCAGAGTTCGGCACACGAACGTTAAGATGCAAGTATGATTATAGGTTATTGTAATAACTTACGCAACTCGCTTTTTGTGAAGATAAATTAATTAAAATTTTATTTTATACTTCAGAATTTTCTTTAAATTTTAAATTGTTATTTATTTGGCCTCTTAGCTCAAATCATGGAAAATGCATAAAGCCCTTACTGTTAGTTACATGATGGTATTACACTTATACTTACAGAATTACAATAAACACCTTACCTTAATTAGGCAGCCCAATCTGCTAAACATACCCACATTCACACTATTACAAAACCAAACTCCTTTTGTTTAATTTACATGTTTGCACAAAAACCCTTTATAAAAATTGTTGATTTGATGGCATATCGAAAAACACTGGTGTTTGGTCAGCATTTGCCATTTGACTAAGCAGGTAACTGTGGGCTCAGTTTATAATATATCGCTGATAAGCGATCAATTTGTCAGTATGATCTGCAGGTAGGTGTTGCGACGTCGTAAACACAGACCCAAACTCCGCATCATGCATTTACAGCAGCCCACGTTTGCTAAACAAATGGGCCGTTTTATGCACTGCCATACAATAAATTTATCGTTCCGTATTCAAAAACATACCGCGGTGTCCTAGGAAACGCATCCGATAAAATACCGGACGAGTTGTTTAGGTACGTGGGCCATAATTGATTCGTTTATGCACTAGCGTGCGAGTTTTTTATCGTTTGACTTTCAGACATCAGTGCTGCCAACCTTCCTGCCTAGCATCGGCGAGGCCAGTTATGCCAAGTAATCAGTGGTATTCATGGCGTGGTGTGATTTTATTAACTTGTTTTGTAAATATGGAAGACGTTACTATAGAAAGGCTCACTGACGAAATTCAGAACAGGAGAGCACTATGGGATCCCGCTTCCGAAGCTTATAAAGATGAACCGGTATGCGGCATACAACACGCACGGATACATTTTCCGTACTGATGATGGCAACACTGAAAGAGTTTGTTCAAAACTTATCGTACATACTATATTTTATTGTACGTTTTGAATCGGATCCATAAAAGGGGCCTTAGGCGGCGGTTACATTGCATTAGAATTCGTAAGAAAATGTGGCCGTACGAAATCGTGAGAGTTCGTGAGAATTCGGCAGAAGTGAACAAACCCATTGTTGTTCATAGATGCGGTTAGTTTGCTTCCAACCTCTGTGTATGAATACTCACGAATTCATAAGTCTAGTTTGTGATGTTAATTACCCTTTTAATGCATTAAATCATAAAATATTTTACTCTCCACTTACCTTTAAATTTTCTTCTCCGCCCAGAGTTCGTCACACGAACGTTGAAACGCGAGTATGATTGCAAGGTTGTATTAATAACGTACACAACTCGCATTTATGAAGAGAAATAATTGAAACTTTATTTTACTCTTTAAACCTTCAAACTTCGAATTTCTACTTCTTGCCAGAATTTAAAATAAACAAAACATTCTTGTAATATTTATAACATGATTGGATATTACTAAAATTCTATTAACTATCTTACCTTAAAGGAGGCCGCCCAGCCTGCTCATTCACACATTCACACCATTAAAAAATTTTACCCCTTTACTTAGATAGGCCCATTTTATTCAAAATTGCACATATATTTTAGGATAATTTACTCAATACCCCTGCCGGCAACGTGGCGTCTCCCCGACCTCATGGCACCTTATTCACAAAGTTCGTTCTAGATGCCCGAAACAATTTATGATTTCATTTTTCTTCCGACAACTATATTCACTTCCGCATTTTGAAAAAACTGCACTCACTTTTACTTATTATTAAAATGTTATTGTTAAGCCCCGTTTGGCGGGCTGCCTGCGCAGGCTAGCGTCGGTGAGGAACTGCTAGTAGCGTCTATCAAGTACCCCACTACCCAGGTTCTTTGGACAAGACGGAAAGCAATGCCTTATGCGTTAAAGTCTTAGTCGTTGTTCAGGTAACACGTGCAACTCCCGTGTGTTGGACGTCGACGAAATCTCACTGCCTGTAATTTCGTCACATAAATGGGTGTGGCGTACAATTATGTTTCCGTCATGTCGAGAGCACATGTTGAATCAAATTCACACCAAGCCATTTTGTGCGACTTTTGTTTAGCGTCGGTTATGCACTCTGCAGATGGTTTGTGCGTCTGGGTGCATTACACTGTATTACAGTTCTGAGAATTTATCCGTTGTGGGCAACACGACACATTCAATTGCAATTAGTTCACCTCACTGTTTCTTTGTTTGGACTACAATTTATATTGCCATGCGGCTGATCACGCAGATGAAATGAATTTAAAAATATTTTAATAAAATAAAAACCCCTCCCTTTTAGCCCCGTTACAATAACCCCCCCCCGAGGATCTTCTGCCGAAACAGAAGAAATCTCATTGCTAAACCCCTAAGAGGATCGGTGAGGATATGGTGCCAACAACCCCCCATGAATTTTTACACGTCATGGGTAAACTACCCCCCTGGCTCGGCGACTATGGCCGCATCTGAACGAGATTACTGGACTTCTCTATTCGAGATCCCAACACCATAAAATCGAACAGACACGCACCACAGCGCACCTAACCTTCTAACATGCCACCCCAAAATCCAAACCCCTGGTCTTATACCATGCTAGATCCTCAACCGATATGTTCCCCCTTACATGCACACTGGGTCGCCTTTGGCAATACTGGGCGCATACATATACTTATTAATACATTCTTTTATTGAAAATTCAGAAAATCTTCATCGTTAAATTAAAAAAATCATTTAAGTTACTTCCTCAAAATTAAAAAAAAAACAAAATCTGTTACATGAATCCATCAACTCTAGTAATTCTCTTCAATATTCATAACAATCCTAAAGAAAACAAATTGAATACCTTATTAAACATGAACTCACTTACTCTAACATTGGTTTACACATATATTCTAAACAATATAATTCAATAAAACCCTAGCAATACACATAAACAATAATATACTTAAAACTCCAACATCATCTATATGGCAGACGGAAAAAATCAAATAAATTTTTTTTTCTCAAAAAAATTTAAATTTATCAAAATATTAATTTTACCAATTTCGGAAAAAATCAAAATCATTTAAGTCACTTAAGCAACCAGATTGCATCAATCAATTGCCAGAAACAGGTCTTGCCTATAACATCAACCATCAACTGATCACACTGGGTCAAGTCAACGACCTTGACATACCTATGTTCATAAAATACATAAGACATCTTCAAAAATTTTGTGTCTTTAAACACAATACAACATAATAAAATAAGTCATTTAAAATTAACATAGTATTATTACAATTAACAATAAAATTGACATTTAAATTGACCAAAAATTACACATTTTATAGCTTTACATTATTCTCAAATTCTATTAAAATTTGTCACTTGTTTCAATTAATTTTTTCATTTTAACTATGATTTACTTTCTTTAACATTCTCAATCTCCATTAGTTTGGGTGACTTAATTATTCCTAATAACTTGATTTACAACTTGGCATTTATATCTACTCTTACCCCCCTTCTGACTCTATTACTCACTTAACAGCTTTAACTAATATGACACCCCTCTATCAAAAACATCTATCAAACATTCTCTAAACCCACTTACTACTCAACTCATATCACATCATTCTATCCTCATATATATAAAAAAAAATACTCTCTAACCCTTTGTACTCAGGATGTGTGTTCCCCTCCCAAAGCTCACTCCCTTATCTGGTCCCTGGACTCTCCCTAGGCAACCCTTTCCGGCGCTAAACGGTCCCTTCCTGTCCCAACAACTTTCGTTGCGGACTCCTTATCACACCACCCCCTTACAAAATTCCCCATCAACTCATTACTCTCCCAATACAATACTTTCATTTACAAAATATCTCCATTTACTTATTACATCAATATATCTATCATTACTATACAAATTATCCCCATAGCTACTGTGTCTCTATTACCTCTCAAGTTCTACATTACATTAATTCACAACAATATTATTCTCTCTAGTACCCCTTTTATCTCAACATGAACTGATTTAAATGTCCTAACAAAATAATAATCACCCAAAATCAACTTTACCACTTCTTACAAACCATTTAAAATTCTTAACTATCTCAATTCATTTTACCATCATTTAAATTAAAATCTTTAACCACATTGAAATCATTATATTTGAACATCAATTATATTCAATCATTTAGTTACATTGAAAAGTTTGTAAATTATTTGTAAGTGACGTAATACGTTTATAATTCCAGCAATCAGCTGATTTTCTTGGCAAGGTGAATGACCTTTCTATAGACACATTTCAAAATTATACAAATTGCACATTTTATCAATCCTTATCTCTAATACATTAAGAAGACATAATAAACACAGTATAATAAATGTCTACTGCACCCCTTTTCTCAAATCAAAACAAGATTATTTAGTTAGCTCTGTAGCGAGTCGTCATTATTCAGTTACAACAAAATTTTTAATTCGTTACCCCCCTGAGTAACCTCCCTAACCACACACACTATGTTTTCTGATGGTGGACTGTTGCGTCCATTTGCATCCACAAGGACTGCATTTGTGGAGGAATTTTGTCATCTCCTTGTCCTTGCTTCTGCGTTACATTTTTAAAATTAAGTAGATATCATCATATCTATTCTTATATTAACAAGCCCTTAATGCGGGTCTACCACCTGGTTTACTGTTCCCACGCGAACAGAGTGGCAGCCGCTGTTCCATAGTTCCGGGGATTTCCCCTAAAGTCACCCCCCTTTAATTTCAAATTATACCAATTTCAAGCCAGCTATGGTCAAATTTACAATTGTTGGCCATAGCTGGCCGCCATCCAAAACCACGATTAGTGCTGGTAAGGCAGTAATCGCGCGAAAATGCGGGGAAATCATCTCTAAATTCAGGCATGTTCTCTTCATCATTATGATACACGGCACGGCAATACATCAACATATAATATAAAATTATATAAAAGTTGTGCCGTGTATTTTTCGCCAGTTGGCCTCCGATGGAGGTAACACTCTCTGTTACTCTCCAATGCACATGCCACCACTGCAATAGCATACTAATAACTAAATTAACCCTTCTACAGTTAGAGTCTCTACATTCCCTAAGTATATCACTTCTATTAACACCACACAACCCCCCAAAATTACCCACATATCTTGTATGAAAACATAACATAACATAATAAACAAATCGACATTAACCTTGATCATCAGCATTGTTACATTCACATTAAACAAACAATTCTCTTTTAAATAATTTATACAGAAAATTATAAACATTATAATTTGAAATTTTTATTAACTCTTCTATATATCATCATTTCATTATTTATCACTTACTACAATTAGATTCCTCAAAAATTTCAAATTTATTGTTAACATTTATTTTATTTCATTTCAGTTATTACTATCTTTTGACTATGGTTTCTATTCAGTAAAATTATCTCACATTGGTTTCATCATTGAGTTTAAAATATTTTCAACACCTGTAAACATTTTACTCCATTTAACTTGTATTATAAAATTTATACTCACAGGACATCATTCAAAACACATGATTCCAAAACAATACATCTCCATTACCTTCTGAAACAATAACGATAATATGATTCCACAACTAAATACATCTTACCTTTATTCGTTTATTAATTATTATCAAATTTAGATCTCATAAAATAATTCAAAATTATTAGAAAAATTCAACCATATAACATTTTAAATCAATCAAATTTATTTAAACAATTCAAATTATTCACTTCAATTAATTATTAAAACACAACATATTTTAATTATCTTACTTCAACACAATTCATTAATTACCAACTCATTATTTATTCAGTCTACTGAAATAATCTTATTATTATTAAAACAGGTACCTACACACATTGTTTACATTATACACTTGTTACAATACACACAATTAATCTCACTAAATTTTATTTACAAATCTTCATCATTAATTGTTCAATTTTACCACACTTCATTTTCTAAGTCAGCAGGGTCATAATCACAAATTAAACTATTTAGAACGTTCATTCCCTGATTTTTTAATTCAACCTCCATCATCCAAAATTAGTCTTGTTTTCACATAACATTTTTCAATTGTATTTATGCACATCATATGGCTATCCTTTATGTAATAACCATAAAAATTTATTTTATCCATTTTACCACAATAATCATACATAGGGTTACCTCCCATTATTATTATTTTATCATAAACCAAGTCAACATTATTTATTTTTGTCCAGTCTCCATCAGTAGTTATATTCAATATAAAGTCAGTTATTTTCTCATCATATTCTTCTCCTACATTCATTACAACATAAGGTAAGTTATTATTATTTATACAGGTGTCATCAAAATAATTCTCAATCTCTATTTTACAAGGTAAGTATCTTATATTATTTATCTTCACCACTTCTAACCTCTCTTTCAACTCATTATATTTTCTCTTTAACTGATATATTATTATCTCCCTATCTGCACACAACTCTCTTTCAAAACATCTTTCATCAACATAACACCTGTCACTACCCCCCTGAACTATCTCATTCCATGCAAAGGGCCACACAAACTTACTATATGTCTTGGCACTTCCAAGATCATCACAAAAAATAAAGGTACTATTTGAAGGCACCTCGTCTTCCATACAACTACAGGAGGAAACTCTGTCCTCATTAAACATCTGTGAAACCTCTGTTTCACCATAAACTTGGGGAAAATTTGCCCTTTGCCCATCTAAACTTTCATTACACTCTCTCACACTTTCATCAGCACTCGCTAACAACACTTCGTTACTAAATTCTACTTCAACATCTCCCTTAATCACCTTACTCTCTAATACCACGTTTTTACACATATCATTATAATTCTCACTTGTTTTACAGTCATCGTTTACCTTGTTATTAATTATTTGATTTGCTTTACTTTTAATCTGTTTCCCTACTGACTCTACCACTTTCTCAATATCTTGTTTCAATTCGTTACACTCACTCTCACACTTAATTTTGACCTCATTAATATCAAATTTCAGTTCGTTAAACTGTCTACTCTGTTCCTCACATTTAGTGTCAAATTTATTATTTTGTTCATTCATATCCTTCGATATCGTTATTAACATATTCATCACATCATTATTAAATTGACTGTTACATTTTGTTGAAGTCGGGGTTAATTGCACACCCGAGTCTTCAGTCACATTGCTTTGATCTGTTACATTTAATTCTACTGTTTTATCTTGACTCACACTTGGAGTTGAATGTACCTCAAAATTACTCATAATGTTTGATTCATCAAAATTGTCAACACTAGTTATTTCATTGATATCGTTTTCATTTCCTGCCATTTTTAGATGGTAATTTTACTGATTTTTGTTTCACTACTCTTTAACTTACATCTACAACATCGTATATTTGATCTAACCTTCCTTACTTTATTGTTTTATGTACTTTACATAACTTTTTATGTACCGTTACTTAACCTTTCAACCATACTTGCATTTTATTTGTAGGTGTGGTCGTTATATTTTCATTTCAATTTATAAAAACTGTCCCTGCTTCGGACGCACCATCTGTGATGTTAATTACCCTTTTAATGCATTAAATCGTAAAATATTTTACTCTCCACTTACCTTTAAATTTTCTTCTCCACCCAGAGTTCGTCACACGAACGTTGAAACGCAAGTATGATTGCAAGGTTGTATTAATAACGTACACAACTCGCATTTATGAAGAGAAATAATTGAAACTTTATTTTACTCTTTAAACCTTCAAACTTCGAATTTCTACTTCTTGCCAAAATTTAAAATAAACAACACATTCTTGTAATATTTATAACATGATTGGATATTACTAAAATTCTATTAACTATCTTACCTTAAAGGAGGCCGCCCAGCCTGCTCATTTACACATTCACACCATTAAAAAATTTTACCCCTTTACTTAGATAGGCCCATTTTATTCAAAATTGCACATATATTTTAGGATACTTTACTCAATACCCCTGCCGGCAACGTGGCGTCTCCCTGACCTCGTGGCACCTCATTCACAAAGTTCGTTCTAGATGTTCGAAACAATTTATGATTTCATTTTTCTTCCGACAACTATATTCACTTCCGCATTTTGAAAAAACTGCACTCACTTTTACTTGATATTAAAATGTTATTGTTGAGCCCCGTTTGGCGGGCTGCCTGCGCAGGCTAGCGTCGGTGAGGAACTGCTAGTAGCGTCTATCAAGTACCCCACTACCCAGGTTCTTTGGACAAGACGGAAAGCAATGCCTTATGCGTTAAAGTCTTAGTCGTTCAGGTAACACGTGCAACTCCTGTGTGTTGGACGTTGACGAAATCCCACTGCCTGTAATTTCGTCACATAAATGGGTGTGGCGTACAATTATGTTTCCGTCATGTCGAGAGCACATGTTGAATCAAATTCACACCAAGCCATTTTGTGCGACTTTTGTTTAGCGTCGGTTATGCGCTCTGCAGATGGTTTGTGCGTCTGGGCGCATTACACTGTATTACAGTTCTGAGAATTTATCCGTTGTGGGCAACACGACACATTCAATTGCAATTAGTTCACCTCACTGTTTCTTTGTTTGGACTACAATTTATATTGCCATGCGGCTGATCACGCAGATGAAATGAATTTAAAAATATTTTAATAAAATAAAAACCCCTCCCTTTTAGCCCCGTTACAAGTTGTATGCGACCAAAATAATTTGTTTTTCATCAGTTTTCGTACGAAATTTGCCGTCTCTGGAAGTTGTAGATCATCTAATAGCAAGAAACAATTGTCGGTCGCCAGCGATTTACATCACTCGTATGCAGAGGCATAGCTAGGGGGGGCCAAGGGGGCAGCCGCCCCGGGCGGCATAGCTAGGAGGGCGGCAAAGTGAGCGTAGACTTGAAAAAATTGTTTTCAGTCTGTAAAATTTCAAACAACTTGTTTCTTTGATATGAGTATTCCTTTCATAAAAGAAGCATAACCAGCCAGCTTGCTGTTGTCATACCTTCCGTAATAAACAGTATTAGTCTATTACAAAGGACAGTCGTTTGCCTAAAGATGAAGATGGACGATCCTTAAACAAGTACTGGTTTGATAAAACCTTGCAAAATGGCGAAAAGATAAATCGCACTGGGATGTGTTTTTTCCAACTAAAAAATCTCTATTTTGTTTTTGTTACACTTTATTTCTAACAAAAAAGTTCCACAAAAAAAACTATCAAAGAAGCCAGTTCAATAGTGAAAATGGGTTTTCGTCGTAGCGAAAGTTAACTCCTCGTATTCAGGATCATGAAAATAGTCCTGCCATCAGTCTGCTTTTTTGGAATGGAAGGAATTGGAATGTTCTTTAAACAGAAGGGGACTCATTGATGATCTACTTCAGGAACAAATGAGTAAAGCTGCTAAGACATGGAAAGAAATCCTCGAATGGGTCATTGCCACAGTACAAACTCTTGCACAACAAAATCTGGCACTGAGAGGACATTGAGAGTCAATTACTAACGATCCACATCCTGGAATCTTTCTGGCTTTGTTAAAATACTTGGCTAAATTTGACCCTGTCATGAGATCTCATTTGGATTCAGTCTCTCGTAAATCTGGGTGTATATCGTATCTTTCGCCAACTATTCAAAATGAAATAATAAGCATGTCAGGAGAAAGAGTGTGCAAATACATTATTACTGGATGTAAGAAGGCGAAGTATTATATTTGATACAACATCAGATGCTGCACATGTAAAACAAATGTCTCAGATTATAAGATTTGTTGAAATCAAACACAATTCTGTTGATATCAAGGAAGCCTTAATAGATTTTATTCCTTTAGAAGTAAAAACAGCGGAGGGGATCACAGAAGCTATTACAAAAAACTTGAGAGAGATGGATTGAATCTTAGCGATTGCAGAAGTCAGTCGTATGACAATCAAGCAACAATGGCTGGTATCCATTCAGGAGTTCTGAAGAGAATATTAGATTTGAATCCACTAGCTGTGTTTGTTCCCTGTGACAACCATTCACTTGACTTGGTTGGAGTTCATGCAGTACATGTAAATGTTCAGGCAGTGACATTTTTTGGGACAGTAGAACGTCTATTCACCTTCTTTCCTGTTCCACTCATAGATGGAGAGTTCTTAAAGACTTCGTAAATATTACATTAAAAGGACATTGTGATACCAGGTGGAGCTCAAAAGCAGATGCAGTGAAAGCAATATCCACTCAGCTGGATGAAGTGATTGCTGCGCTGGAGAAACTGAGGGGTACACCGACTGAAATAATCGATATGAGGGAAGATGCAGCATTAATAATTAATGCGATAAAAAACTTCAATTTTGTGACCTTTCTATTTTTCTGGACAGATATTCTTTCTTCTATGGACAAAATCCAGAAAATCTTGCAGTCCAAAGGAATAAGCTTTACTCAAGCATTGACACTTTTTGAGACTCTAACGGACAAACTAAAAGTTTGGAGGAATGAGGTGTGTGACAATGTCATTTCTAAGTCAGAGCAGGTATGTAATGATTGTCAGTATCACAAAAAGGATAAGAAAGAAGCGAACGATGCCAGGGGAGTATGCAGACGATTCTGCATTAACTGTTCAGCAAGAAATGCGTCGTTCACTAATAGAAATTTTGGACAAACTGTCAGTTGAAATTTCAAGCCGTTTCTCTAACATAAAAGAGTTAGAAAAACGCTTTGGGTTCCTCTGTAAATTTGAGGCGTATGTAAATTATGGGGATATACATTTTAAGGAACAGCTTTCCCAGATCAATATTAAGTGCACAGTGCTTGCAAAACTGTATCCACATGACCTAAACAGTGAAGAATTGTTCAGTGATTTGAAAGACGGCGTATTTTTATTAAAAAGGGCAAACGTTAATGGAGAACAAATGGACTTTACACCTCAGGGACTGCTACAATACATTTCTTCAATGGGATTAGAAGTCTACAAATACTAGCAACAGCTTTAAAAAAATTTTTTACTTTACCAGTGTCTGTGTCTTCTTGTGAAAGATAGTTTAGTAAACCTAAATTGATTAAATCGTACCTACGATCAACAATATCTCAGGACAGAGTATCAAATCAAGCAATACTTTCAATTGAAAACGACATTGCTTCGTCTTTAGATTATATTGATTTAATAACCAACTTTGCAGCAATTAAGACCAGGAAAGGTACATTTTAGAACGTCTCGTTTTAAATATTTATTAAATATTAAAAATAAATATTAAGTGTTTATTAATAGAAGAGGGAACCATTAATCTGTAATGGTAAGTGATTTATTTTATTACTCTTAATGTACTTCTTTGTTTAACTTTATGTTGCTTTAGGATATTGTTTTGACGATGCACTTTAGACCTACAAGGAATTTGCGTATTTATTATAACATTTTTATGTTATAAATTTGTTATATTCCTACTTTTTTATAGTCTACATTTGTTACTAATAAATATGTACAAACTGAATACCGGTAATATTAAACTTATAATACGTATTTTCTTAATTTTGACTTAACAAATATTCTTAAGACGTTTCTGGACGTGCTTCCATATAAAATTCTACACATTTGCACTTATTAAGTACTTTGTTTGTACTGGATGCGCCTTCATTTTTGCTCTTTTGTCCCCTTTTAATTGTGAAGGCCAGGCGGCCGACGATCTTCTTGCCCCGGGCGCCAAAAAGCCTAGCTACGCCACTGCTCGTATGATTTAGGAAAGAAAGTGTTTCCACGCTGCTCTTACGATTTCCTACGAATTGTTACTCGCGAGTTCTCACGCACGACCACAAATTCTGATTTGTTAAAAGTGAACAACTTTTAACGTCTGTGACACAGTACGGTACTTCAGCGCAGTGGTGAAAGTGTGCTTGGGATTTTCACCTTGAGCTCATTATAAAACGTGTATGTTGATTCACGCAATGCACAGGGCAAGCCTGTGCAGCTGGCGAGTGTTCAAAGTACGCTAGGTACTTAACACAAAATTTTTAAATGTTAGGTTGCGTGTGTAAGACGAGTATGGTTTTTGAAAGGGCATTTTAAGGGAAAAATCATCGTCTTATATTCGGGCCAATACAGTATATTCAGCTTTCTTGGTAACATTGTAACGTGTCAATTTTGGGTCATTTTATTTTTTACAATATGGGGTAGTTACATTTTTAGTTATTTCGTTTTTGTGCGGGATTTTATAGAATTATTGTGCAACGTAGTTCATTACAACAGAACACGTGTTGAGAAACAGTGGTGTAACCAAGCAGAGACGCAGTTTGCTGTTGAGTAATGCGGCCGGGAATTCGCGCCCCCTCCGAATTTCTTAGAAATCTGTACATGTGTGTCGATGCACGCACGCCACTATACAATCACGCGCTCGGGGGACGCGACCAGTCTGAAAACCAAGATGGCCAGAGAACAAAATTATTCATCGTTCCCTCAGCGACCATCAGGAAATGCTGCTAAGGACTGCCCACTTTAATGACGTCAGCCAGTGCCTAGCTGAGATCATATGCTATATTAACTCCAAAAAACTACATGCATAGCATGGGACGAAGCTTCGGCGACGAAGATCAAGGCAGTGCTTTCCGTAGAAAGTATGAGATCACCTCAGTCATACCTGCGACGCTTTCGTCCCCAGTCTACTAACTGAACTCCCCGGTGCCGGGACGGCCAAAGTTGGCTCGTCATAAAAATTTGTAATTTAACAGTAAAAAAGGTGTAACTACAGCAACTTTTCATTTTATCGCGGTCAATCCATCAAGTGGACCTTAATCAAGAGTTTTTTTTTTCTCGGACAATAAAAGAAGTATTACTGAACAATGAGTGCGCACGAAGACCGCGTGACCGGCGTGGGGAGAAATTTATCAGTATTATAAAAATGTTAAGGGATAAATAAATTTTCTGTGTGGATGAGGGAGTGAGCAATGCTGGGCTGTTTGTGTTGATAATTGTGTTTGTGCGTTTATAAATGATAAGGTAAGCCATAGTTAGTAAGTTCAGTTACAAACAAGGTGCCAGAGTTGCACAACATTTGAAACATGTAAAAGATCTATTTTTGGAGAAAAGTGTAAATTCAAATCTGGTAATTAATAAAAGAAAAATAATTTCTCTTCCAAAAAATTGAGAGTTAAATTTTTTCAAAACCTTATTTCGTTTTATGTACTGTCAGAGTTCGTCGAACGAAATGGGTTGGTCCACACTACGCGATCCGGCCAGATCAAAAATGAAAGGTAAGTGGGAGTTTTAATCTGAATAAGGAAAATACCGCAAAAAGAATAAAAGTTACAATTGGTGCCGTGACCAGGATGTAATATAACACAAAAAGGGTTGTATTACGCCGGCTTACATTTGACAGTACATAGCGGAGTACGGTTGCGAAAGCAAAATTGATTTTGTATATGTTAAAACATCAGTTTTGAAAAAAGACCAATCATTGGCAGTTGTTACTAAGAAAAAAATGGATCAAGTAAAAAATGTCTGAGAACACAGAGAAAAGTAGGGAAATATATTCAGTTATGAGTGAAAGTGACCTTGAGTCGCAATCGCTGAATGAAAGTGGTATGCTGACGGGGGGGCCGGGCGCTGTTACAGAAACAGCTGTCGGCGGTAATATAATCGTTCATTCAACTCCGGTTGCGTCTCAAACACAAGTAAGCGAAATAGATGTTGACTCTGGGATTCAGTTGACCCCAGTGTCAACCAATAAAAATAAACAATCAGAGGAACTAGATATAATGAGTTTCTTACGAAAAATGGACAACAAATTTGACATGCAGAATAATGAATTAAATAAGCGTCTTGATAGAAATGACGAGAAACTTGAGATTTAAAGTAACGAATTCAAAGAACAGAAAATAAAATGCGAACAGCAGAATATTAAAAATGATATTATTTTTAATGAAATTAAACAACAGAATATTCAGTTTCAGCAGAATATAAATGTAAAATTTGATGAGTTGATAAATAATATACAAGACAAGAATGAATGTCTAGAAAGTACCAATAAAATAAGAAATAATTTGAATAAAGTAGAACCGAGTACGAGTAATACAAACAAAAGTTGTAATGACAGTGTTGTATTAGATAAAGAATTAATAAATAGTAATGATGTTGTTGAAAACAATGAGAATAATAATGTCATTGAAAATGTAATATCTGAGAGTACTGAGGAGTTTGTAGGAGGTGATTATGAGATGTTAATGTGTGTTAATGAGTTAGAGAGAGAGTGGAAAGAGAGTTATATTATAGGTATGAAACAGAGGGTAAATTGTTTACGAGGTAGAATGGGGGTGAAGGAAGACCTTCACGTATATATTGTGTAGATAAGTGTGCTACAAATAATTGTTTTTTGAAGTTTTTTGTTTTTCCTGGAGAAGTCAGGAAAGGTTTAATTGAATTTGTACCCTCTGTCTGTAATAATGATGTTGAAAGTATGATTTGGTATTGTGATGAGAGAGAGTTAAACAGAGAAGTGTATGTGGAGAAAGTAACAGAATTATATAAATTAAATAGAAAGTATGATGAATGGGAGGAAAGTTTAAAAGTATATTTGAGTAACAATGATTATAATGATTTAACTAAAGTAATTAACACGATCATGAATGTATTTACCGATGGAGATGTAACAAAAATACCTAACGTAGACTGGTTTAATGAGTATTTTGGTAAGCTGAATGAGTTTAGTTTGTATGGTTACAACACACAAAACAGTCATTTGTGTGGTGATAAAATGGAAAGGTGCTACATAAAACCAAGACTTATTTGGGACGATGGAGGCTAAACTGTAAAACAATAAAAGACAGCTAGAAACATTTTGTTTTATGGGTGTTAACATGGCAAATTTGGACAATGAAGTGCGGAAAACTGAACAGTTTTAAACTAAAATTTGTAAATAATAATGTAGTAAATTTATTGGTGTACATGGTGGAATGGTAAGTAAATAAGTGTGTGTAATTGTGGTAATAATAATAATAATATATTGCAATTTAAATAAATAAATATCAGAATTAACTTTGAAAACAGTAATTGAATAATAATAGTTGTTGATGGTAATGAATTTTGTATTGTTAATAACTAATTGAATTAAAACAATGTGATACATGTTAAATACTTTGCTTGACTATTTCAATGTTGTATAATTAACTTTTTAATGAATTTAAATTATTTTACGAGATGGAAATTTGGTAAGGAATGATAAATTATTTGATTTAACTAATATTTTGTGTTAAATGTTTCAGAGGTGAGGTGAAAGTATTGTGGTATGGGGATTATATTTTGTATATATCATGTTAACTGAACTGTAAGTATAAAAAATTTTATAATCGTGTATAACAAAAATGTTTACAGGTAACTAAGATTTTATAATTCAGCAATAAGATGTTTATTTGAAATAATTGTGTTCAATAAAAAAGATAATTAAAGAATTGTAAGAATAATTGAATGATGATATAGGATAATTATTAATAATAAATTTGAAAATTTTGTGTGTGGCCGGGAGGTGGCTCAAATGAGCCACGAATTTAAATTTTACCACATAAAGAACTTTTGCTAATTCAAATTGGATCAAATAAAACTGCTTGTGCTCTGTTAAATAACTAGCTGCTCAGACACTCAATATAAGGTGTTCATGCTATAATTTTAAGTGTATTATTTTATTGTTGTAAGTTAGATATAAGCATTGATAACAAAATGTGTTTTCATCATGTGTATATATTTTTCAACTAAGCAGATAATTGAACTGTCTGGCAGGCGGTTAATATGAATTATCAGAATCAGAAAGAAGGGAAACAATGAGGTGAGAAGTAGTGATCAATAAATATATATATATATATATATATATATTTCATGTAATTTGTTCAATTTTGAGATGTATTTTCATTGTGTTAGGAAATCAGCTGATCAGCAATAACATGTCACTGGTATAATGGTTATAAATGTTCCAAGTAATTAGTGTTCAGTGTAATGTTGATGTATTACAGATGTTTTAAAGTAATGATAAAAATAATTTGATAAAGTGAGAAGTAAAGTAATAATTTATGCAAGTTAACAAGAGATAGTTTTGGGTAATAAATATGTTGCGGGACATATAGATCTGTCCAAGCTGAAGTTAGAGTTGAAGTAAAGATCGAAATATTGTTTTGAAATAATGTAATGTTGTTTTTGAGTTAATATATGTTGTAGAAGTTTGAGAAGTATTGATGTTGACACAGTAGTAGTGGAGAATATATGTAGAGTTTTGAGTGATATATTGTGGTTAATCATTAATGATGTTGTTATTTGTTGTAATGAAGTAAGGTAAGGAGATTGAGATTTTGGGGATGGCAATTTTGTAGTAGGGGGTAGTGTAATGTGGGAGTCCAACATAATGATAAGTTGGGACGGGATTAGAATCGATTTAGTGAGGAGGGGCCGCCTTAGGTAGAATCCAGGGGCCAAATAAGGGAATTGAGTTTTTTGGGTGGGGGAAACACATATCCTATGTACAAAAGGTTAGAGAGCATTTTTTTATATATAGAGAGAAGGTGGCGATTTGAGTTTAAGGATAAGTTGGGTTTAGAGTGTCTTGATTAGTAGAGATTTTGATAGAGATGGGTGTCATGTTACTAAAAGTTGTTAGAGGTTAGAGTCAAGGAGAGATAAAGATTATATATGTATACAGATCAAGTAGTACAGTCAATGAGAATAGATAATTTAAATCACCCACAGTAAGGGAGAATCAGATTGTTAAATAAAGAGAGTGATTTATAATAAAGATATAAAATTTTCATTTTTTAAACCAGTGACAGAATTTTGATAAAATTTGAAAATAATGTAAAATTAAGAATTGTTTATTTTAAATAATTTAAAGGTCAATTTGCTTATTATTTATATTAATATTTTGTTTGTTTTAAATGTTTTAAATGATTTTATTTTATTGTTTTGTGTTTCAAATTAGATTGTTACAGATGTTAAATGTATTTTCAGATTGGGTGTACATAACATATGTAGGTCAAGGGTTTTGGACTTGACCTAGTTTCGATCAGCTGATGAGGTCATACACATACTAAGCTTGTGTAGTAGGAAGTCAATTTAATTTGTTTATTTTATCAATTCAAACAAATACTAAGTAATTTCGATATATAAAGGAAACCTTTTCATAAATTTAAATTTTTTTGAATTTTAAAATTGTTTGGGAAATTTTCTAAAAAAAAAAAAAAAAAAAAAAAAAAAGATTTTTTGCCTGCCAGCGAATGAATATTTTAAGTATTGATTATTTGTATATTAACCATGTTTATTTTTATTGATTTATTTGGTATTGCATTGTATTGTTAGACTCTAAGTATTCACATGTTAGAGTAAGGATATGTTTTGATTAGGAGAAAGGTTTAAATTAATGCATTTTAAGTAAAAACAGAAAAAAAAGGAAGATAATTTTTTTGATAAAATATTATTTTGAATTTTTAATTTTTTGTAAATTTTAAAGAATTTGTCAAGGTGTAATATGTAATGTGAGTGTGTGTGAGCCCAGTATCTGCTAAAGGCAGCCCAGCTTGCATAAAAGGGGAAACATATCGGTGGAGGAGCTGGCATAATTTAAGCCAGGGATTGAGGATTTTGGGGGTAGCATGTTAAAAGGCGAGGTGTGCTGTGGTACGGGTCTGTTCGATTTCTCGGTGTTGGGATCTCTTACGGAGAAGTCCAGTGATCTCGTTCAGATGAGTCCATAGTCGTTGAGCCAGGGGGGTCGAGTACCCATGTAGATTAAGAACAAGGGGGTTGTTGGCACCAGTTCCTCACCGGTCCTCTTCGGGGTTTATCAATGAGATTTCTTCTGTTATGGACAGCAGAATTCTCATTGAGGGGGTATTGTAACGTGTCAATTTTGGGTCATTTTATTTTTTACAATATGGGGTAGTTACATTTTTAGTTATTTCGTTTTTTTGCGGGATTTTATAGAATTATTGTGCAACGTAGTTCATTACAGCAGAACACGTGTTGAGAAACAGTGGTGTAACCAAGCAGAGATGCAGTTTGCTGTTGAGTAATGCGGCTGGGAATTCGCGCCCCCTCCGAATTTCTTAGAAATCTGTACATGTGTGTCGATGCACGCACGCCACTATACAATCACGCGCTTGGGGGACGCGACCAGTCTGAAAACCAAGATGGCCAGAGAACAAAATTATTCATCGTTCCCTCAGCGACCATCAGGAAATGCTGCTAAGGACTGCCCACTTTAATGACGTCAGCCAGTGCCTAGCTGAGATCATATGCTATATTAACTCCAAAAAACTACATGCATAGCATGGGACGAAGCTTCGGCGACGAAGATCAAGGCAGTGCTTTCCGTAGAAAGTATGAGATCACCTCAGTCATACCTGGGACGCTTTCGTCCCCAGTCTACTAACTGAACTCCCCGGTGCCGGGACGGCCAAAGTTGGCTCGTCATAAAAATTTGTAATTTAACAGTAAAAAAGGTGTAACTACAGCAACTTTTCATTTTATCGCGGTCAATCCATCGAGTGGACCTTAATCAAGAGTTTTTTTTTTCTCGGACAATAAAAGAAGTATTACTGAACAATGAGTGCGCACGAAGACCGCGTGACCGGCGTGGGGAGAAATTTATCAGTATTATAAAAATGTTAAGGGATAAATAAATTTTCTTTGTGGATGAGGGAGTGAGCAATGCTGGGCTGTTTGTGTTGATAATTGTGTTTGTGCGTTTATAAATGATAAGGTAAGCCATAGTTAGTAAGTTCAGTTACAAACAAGGTGCCAGAGTTGCACAACATTTGAAACATGTAAAAGATCTATTTTTGGAGAAAAGTGTAAATTCAAATCTGGTAATTAATAAAAGAAAAATAATTTCTCTTCCAAAAAATTGAGAGTTTCGTTTTATGTACTGTCAGAGTTCGTCGAACGAAATGGGTTGGTCCACACTACGCGATCCGGCCAGATCAAAAATGAAAGGTAAGTGGGAGTTTTAATCTGAATAAGTAAAATACCGCAAAAAGAATAAAAGTTACAACATATATGTTGACAAATGTTTAACATTAAACAAGAAATTTAACGTTAACATTGTTCACTACCTCTTCTTTTCTGATTTACACCAAATTGTAAAATTTGGTTGAATATTGCAAAATTTGTTAGAAGAAAAGTGCTTCATACAAAATTGTATCCACTGCTAACTGCCACAATGAATATATAATTGTAAAGTGCATGCAAAATAAGAGAAGAATATTCATAATTGTGTATCTTTCACTGCACTTGAAGCTATCTTCACAAATGAAAACACCTATAACTATTTCCACTGTCTGTTTATAATACTAAAACTACCTTCAGTAAATATGATATAGATGTATTTCTTCTTCAGGAATAATAATATGATTATGATTAGATATTTTTCACAACATAAACAAAGAGCAGACACACAGTTGAGGTCAGCTAAGCACAATGTACCATAAACAAACTGTAACAGTACAATTCCGGCCCGATTATATTTTGGGGAATAATCGATATAAAGTGTGTATTTTATTTTAAAGCCCCATATAAAAAATTGGTAAAGTTGTATTGAGAGGTTGCAACTGCGCAGTATATGGAGTGAACAAGGATTGCGTCAAGGTCAGGGATAGACGTCCAGAACAGCAAAACAGTCGTCATACAAATGTGTCACAAGCTGCGCACATAATTACATCAGCCAAAAAATTATGCAATGCGTATTACAACTGGAGTTGGGCTCTACACAAAGGAATGACGACGTAGTTTGTCCCCCACCTCGGTATTGCCGCATTGTAATTCGGCCTCAGTCAAATGATATCAGCATCGCCGGCCGGCCGTGTATAAAAATTTTCTAAAACCAAGTCTCGGACGTCCGTTAGTACAATGTAAAACAGTGAAGTATTTATAGAATATAAATAACAGTGAAACGTAAAATGTAAACTAAAGTTTTGTAAAAGTTTTAACACCTAGAGCGCGAGTTTAGCGACGAGACGTCCGGAGGACTAAATTACAGCTAAGTGACAAAATGTGGTCGATACAAAACTTTTAATATTTTGATATTTCAATATTTCATTCACTAATAATAAAATGAGCTCAATTTGGGGAAAATTAAAAAAGAAATTGTACTAAGAATGCGAGCGTGAGTGAATGAGAGAATGTATAACAAAATAACAAGTGCTGGGTTGTGAAATTACTTTTATAATTATGATATCATAAAAAATATAATTGAATATGTTATTTTGGAGGGCTTATGAAATGCTTAAGGGAAATTTTTAAACTTATACAGTAGAACTGCGTCTCATGACGCAACGCCAAAAGGCATATAATAGCGTGCTTGTTTTTGCACAATAGAATAGCTTGCAACTATGTGGGTGTAACTGTGAGTAACGATAATTTAGAAAAAATTAAACAAGAGTTTTCTTTTCAACTATATATGTCGTTAGAATATTTATTTCGTACCCCCACACTGTTTCTGACCTCGCTTAAGAACGAAACCTGGGAGCCTAGTGCGAAGTAATAGTGGTAAGTAAACAACAACAAAGCTTAATTATTCATAACAAATAAAGGTAATAAATGTGTTTTTATACAAAACGTAGAATGGAAACTGCCGGTTTGTTTGTTTTGATAGTATGTAGTATCTTAAAAAAATATCAGATAGCATTATTAGTACTGCAGGGCTTGATTTCAGGGGGAATGTGCTGGAATGGCGTTCCAGAACCTCTTGGATCCAAAAATAAATTACAAAAAAAAAATATATGAAAAGAAAAACCTAATTATTACAAAAATTTACTATTACTTTTTAAATTGTGCCCCTCATCAGCCCTATTACAAAACTAAACATTTGTCAAAATCCAACACCAGCACTAATTTTTATCTTAACCACTATTGTTCAAAAAATGCCAATAAAATGTGGAGAAAATAAAACAAAAAAACTTGCTTCAAAATTAAAACTACATGAAAAACAACTGATTGGGAGCTTCCAAGAATATGATATGTGCATTCCAGAATCTTTCCGGATAGTCTTTCTACCTTGAAATATGCTATTGAATCAATACCAATAACTTCAAGTGAATGTGAGAGGGCTGATTTCTGGCCATCATACAGCATTCTACACAAAGTGTAAGGAAAGGTCAAGAAACAAACAATATGAATGATGACACAAAACTTATACGCAAATATAAAATGTAAGTATATTTGTGTCTGTATAACTTTTGAATTGATGCGTTCCGGCACCTATAATTTTAGAAATCAACCACTGACTATAAGTGAAGCAATCATACATGAACATTGTAGTAATTTGGGCACGAACTTTGAAAACAGACTGGTAAGTTAGCACCCTGTAACATGTGTTCCATGTGGAATGTACATTTGTAGCACTCTGAGGGTTAAAACAGACATATTGACTTGTAAGTTCCAAAATCTGTGAAGGGTGTTTATAGCAGAGCTTGTGTAACATGTCTTTATCTTGTACACATGCGTTTTTGTGTATGTACCACCATGTTTTATCTGAAACTGAATTGGGTTTTAAATTAGGTGTTGTGTCATTTTTAGTAATTAATAAAACGCAATAATGTTACAGGAAGTAATGAACGTATGAGCCTTGATAACTGTACAGAATATTTGCTAGTACTTTCGTATTGTTCGAACGGATGCCTGCAAGAATATTTGCGCAATAACACACTAGACCTGCCCACATTTTGTAAAATGGCTTTGTCAGTCGCAAAAGGATTAGCCCATCTGCATACTGATATAAGGAAAGGAGGTAAAATAAGCTTTGGTTTATCACCTTCAGTGTCATTTATTTTCTGTTTGTTATTATATTCTGTATGTTGATGCTTCACACACACACACACACACACACACACACACACACACACACACACACACACACACACACACACATACACACACACACACACACACACACACTGTATACATTTTAATATTAAGATATCAGAATGTACCTGTGGACCTCAGCTTAGCTACAGACATCCTAACCTCCAGTCTCGTATGCCAGTTTAACTCTTGCTCTTTCCATGGTGCCTTGTAGTAGTGAAAGTTTATAAAATGTAAACTTACACTATCTACATTTTGTTTTGTTTTTGACTATTCGTCATTTTTCACTGTTACAAAACGATTATAATTAAATTCAAAAATTTGTGTTTGTAATAATTGTTCTGAAGATTTCCAGGCCTTCTGAAAGATCACTTTAATTTTTTTAAACTTTTTATAATCTAGTGTTATTTTAAGAGAAGGCTTTCAGGTCTTGGAATGATTTATGCCACTTTCATTGTTTTAGAACTTTTTATAATTAGTGTTATTTTAAGAAAAAGCTTCCAGATCTTCTGTACGATTTATTTCACTTTTGTTGTTTTAAAACTGTTTATAATTTAATATTATTTTAAGAGAAGATTCTCAGGTCTTCTGTATGATTGTGTTTATAATTACTTTCATACAGTAAAAGTGTAATTCTTTCATTACTTTAGAACTGTTTATAATCTAGTGTTATTTTGAGAGGTTTTCAGGTGTTCTGTATGATTGTGTTTCACTTTCATTACTTTAGAACTGTTTATAATCTAGTGTTATTTTGAGAGGTTTTCAGGTCGTCTGTATGATTTATTTCACTTTCATTGCTTTAGAACAGTTTATAATCTAGTATTATTTTAATAGTTACGTTTTCCCTTTTTCTATAAATTGTCATATGTGTAGCATTCTTCTGTCACAACTACAGTGTCAGTGTGTGTAGATTCTGTACCTTGGACACAAGTCTTTTTGTAGCTTCACATTTGCCTAATAAAATCAAATGTCATGTGATAAAAATACAGGTTCTTAGGTTTTTCATAATTTTTTTTTTCCAATCATTCGATCAGAAGTTCATTTGTATTACTCACACCTGTCTCATTGCCCACATGTTTTAACTTGTACATTACAGGACAGACTGTTGACCAGCGTATTGGTGTATTGTATTTTAAATAAATGCGTGTTTTAATATGCTTTGTTATAATGGCTGAGACAAGTTAATTGATTATATGGATGTCAGTTACCTTATTTAGGTGTTTATGAATTTTTTGAAATTGGGTGTACTAAAGTAATGCATATAATCAGCACATGTGCTTGTAATCAAAGTTATGATGCCAAATTTGAGCGTGCATCATCGTTAATTTCAAGCTATTCAGCGGTTTCTGCTCTCTCCACAGGTATGTCTTGCACAAAGTAGTGTAACTGTATTTTTAGGGTTTTCTGTTTCATTAGGAATGACAAATAAGAAAATAAAAAACAATTTGAAATGCAGAAACACAATCCCTAATGTTGTAGAGGTTGTCAACGATAGAGAAGCTCAATTTGTGCCAGTAGGAGGAAGGTGCGGGGGGGGTACACGACAATACTGGTAGGGATACTGAACTTACAAAGCGCGCGACAACAACACAGAGGCTTGCTGACCAGCTGTGCGTATCACGAAAAACTAACTACGCTTTTACCTTATAATGACAACTGAATACAACAAAAAATTATCTGTTACTGATATCAGGGAAATGGTTCAATTCCATCCAGCAAGTCGTCCTGATCATCTGTACAATCTGAAATTCAGATTCGTTGTCAGAAGTGTCGCTGTTGTCAAGTCGTATAATAAATGCTTCTGTTTCATTGTCTATTTAACCTCTCTGTCTCTGCATATTTTTGTTCACACTTGACACTATGATCACAACACTTTTTCCAGTCTTCACTTGTTAATTCCGAAAAAACCTGTTCAACCATTTCATGAACTACACTCAATTGATTGGATCCGTTACAAGCCGCGATATTATTTTTTACCCTTGGCCAAATAAGTTCTATGGGATTAAATTCCGGATGATAAGGGGGTAATTTGGTTTAGTAAGTTTTATTAAATGGTAGAGTTTGGGTTTATACATACTTTCACTACATTGAATATTTTTGTTTCGTAACCACTCTAACATTTCTGACTTTCTAGAAGTGGAATTCAGCACTTTGTGTAACTTTTTATTGTGGTACGAGGCATTTCTATCACTAAAATTAACCGGGGTGGTAGGTTTGGAATTAGTTTCATTTTCAGCCATTTTTTGTAATTGTCTGGATCCATTTCGTCGTGATAATCACAATAACGCTGGCCCGACTTAAAAACTAAAAGTGCGTTTGGAACACCTCCTGTCTCACTGCCTGCATTAATCATTATCAACCTTTGTCCTTTTGATACCTTTTTTTTATAACCACTTAGGGATCCATCAAACCAAGCCATACTTTTTACGTGGGTAGAATGTATGGTTGACTTGTCCGAAAATATAATTTTTTTGGCCACTTTTTCTGAATTCTTGAATTTTTTTAAATACGCGACACGTTTAAAACGGATGTCATCTTTTTCTAATAAAATTTGTCTGTTGTCGACTGTTTTCTTCCATCTAAATCCCATACCTTTTATAACTTTTCTAAGTGATTTGTGTGAAAAATCGATCCCAAGTTCCGCATTTTCCATTTTTAAAACAGATAATAATGTTCTTAAACATGTCAATGTTTTATGAGTGACATGAAAATTATATATTATATTACGCAAAGCACTTGTCTGAAAACTATCTAAATTCACTTTTTTGTTGACACAATTACGAGTTTCTTTAGGCGTCGAAAAAGGTTTAACTGGTCCCAGTTTACTTGATTCTGTTACAAGTTTTCGGAGAGATGAACACATATTACGCACATATCAGCTACTTTATTTAAGATTTCTGACAGTGTCATTGTAGGATTGTCTTTTGAAACAGAATTATGCACGTTCATAATTATGCACGTGCTTTGACTTTTAAAAGGAACTCCTTTTCCTAAGCGGCGAGCAGTTCTCAGTTGAGGCATTGTATATTTATAAAATATAACACAACTGTGAGTGGAAAGCAACTGCTGACGTTGTTACCCACACCACTGCAAATATTTCTCCCCACTACCCCCACTACTCCACTCTTGTGTTTCACTGCGCATACGCTTCTCTATACTTGACAACCTCTATTTGTAAAAATGTACATGAAACGATTGGTGTTGATGTTGTGTGTCATAGATAAATGCAAGCCGTGTGTGTGCCACAGAGATCTAAACACAAGGAACATACTAGTAAAGAACGATTTGAACTGTTGCCTGTGTGACTTAGGGCTTGCAATCAAGATTGTAGGGTCTCATTATTACACATTGGGCGAAGAACAGCATGCTGAAACAAAGTCCATCAATGATGTAAGTTATTGTACTGTACTATATCTGTTAGGAAGTATTATTATACAGTTAGTATTAAGGATTAATGAGTTATATATGAAATTTGTAGGTTGGAAGCCTGAGGTATATGGCTCCAGAAATACTAGAAGGAGCAGTCAACTTGAGAGACTGCGAATCATCTCTTAAACAGATCGATGTGTATGCTTTAGGACTTGTTTTGTGGGAACTGGCTACAAGATGTTCTGATCTGTACCAGCCAGGAGTTGAAATTCCACCATACAGAATGCCTTTTGAAGCTGAAATTGGTATGCATAGAATATGTGTGAATGTGTGCGGGCGTGCATGTACGCGCACATCTAGATGATTGATTTAGTAAGATTTCTGGCTTTGTGTGTAATTTCAGCGGGTATAAATCAGTCCAGTCCTCTCTAAACTAAAATGTATCGGTAGATCGGATTCATTCATACAAATATATGTATGTATATATGCATGCCTGCTAGGTCAGCCATTGAAATAAAAACACTCATTCACTGTCGATGCCTTGTTTATTTACTGGTATCACAAACAATTGTTCACAAATGAAAATATATTGCAGAAAATACAATTTTGAACCAAAACTGTGATATTGATTATTAACACAACTGTAATTTATACAAACAAAAAGATAACATATATAACAAATGTGGTTATCAAACACATGCACTAACATCTGCTACTTAACTCACTGAACTCTGAATCGAGACTAACTTTGTCCATCTGTTTTGTATATAGCTGGTAATGATGTCATTCACAAACATGGGTGCTTTGTGTATTAACAACTTTCTAGTATAATCGAGCTCATTCCAGGTGCATATTCTAGAATCTTGTAGAACAAACTATGCTACCTTTAAATGTATTTCTGCAGTTCACACTCTAGTGTATTCTGTAAATAGTGTACATCAGTATACATAAGGTACAGTGGCGAAGTTACATGGAGGCAATTGAGGCAATGCCTACCCTAAAAAATTCTGTAGAATAGAAATTATAAATACGTACGAACTATGTAACGTAAAGATTATACATTGTTACTGTGACTGTCGAATTTATTAAGCTGAAAGGTGCTTTACTGAGCGACCGCTAGATGGTGACAGGTGAGATTTGGCATAGCTCATTTAAAGCGAATGAGGCAACGTGAACTTGCCTCAGCGTTTTTTGTGTACATCGTATGTTAGGGTGTTTCATTTTGTAAGGCAAAAAATAAAATGTAAAAGTTTTGCAGACTTTGCTTACGCCCCGAGTCTCAGTGATGTAAAAGATATATGTGCCAAATTTCAAGAAGATTGGATAATATTTAGAGGTTGCACACGTTGATCAGTTTTGTAAAAGTAGGCAAAAAATACGATTTTTCAATGTTAATTACTTTTATTGGAAAACTAGAAATCACAAACTTAAAATAATATTAAAACTAGACACTAAGATTAATAGGTATTATCATAGGCGAAACATGTGTTATATTAATCAACTTTGAACGATGCAATCCCTTCTTTTGTTTGCTTGGTGACGACTTTTCTGTGATGCTCGACTACCCTCAACAAGAATTGTTTTTGTTGTTCGTCCCTGACCGATTTGTTAAACTTTTTTATCAGAGCAATTCCTCTTTCTGCGGTATCATCAGGGAAAGTCAAAACTTTGGAAGATAGAGTTGCAGTTCTAGTGACTGGCAAAGATTTTGAGCATTTGCTTGGCGTACCTGTTGCCCTGAAAGGCACTGGTGAGCAGATGGCTGAAGTAGTTATTCGTGAAGTGGACCGATTTGGGCTACGTGACAATATCACCGGTATATCTTTTGATACTACAGCATCTAATACAGGACTGATCCAAGGGGCATGTACCAGAATTGAAAGGGAATTCGGATGAACATTATTGTGGTTGGCTTGCCGTCATCACGCCCATGAACTAATATTGAAAGGAGTGTTTGAGGAGTGTTGTGACATACCATCAAGTGGTCCTGACATCCAGATTTTTCTGAAGTTCCGTCTGTGGGCTTCACTTGATAAGAAGTCATATACGACAATGCTGGATGAAGAAAGTCCCGTTCAAGGCTTTCTAGAAGAACAACGAGTGAAAATGGTTAACTACATCCAAAATGTCCTAAAAGACGGAAGTCATCCAAGAGAAGACTACAAAGAGTTATTACAACTCTCACTCCTGTACCTAGGAGGTTGGTCTAAAAACGACTTCAATTTCAGGATCCCAGGGGCTCTGCATCAAGCAAGGTGGATGGCAAAGGCAATATATGCACTTAAAATTGCCCTCTTCACTAAACAGTTGAATATTCCTCAACGAGAATTGAAAGGAATGAAACGGGTTGCACATTTTGTCAGCCTCATATATGTTCGCTTTTGGCACAAGGCAATTGTAAGTCGATGGGCTCTAAAGAATGATTTGGATATGCTACAGCTTCTGAGCACTTACCCAGATGCAGACATCAAAAAAAGTGCTCTCACAGTTGCTAAGAGACACCTTTGGTATCTATCAGAAACAAACGTAGGATTGGCTTTTTTGGACGAATGTATTACTCAGGCTGTTAAGGAAAATATGACTAAAAATTTAGAAACCAAACCTGCAAAGAAAAAGGAAATGTAACGATTAGAGGGTAAAAACCTAGTTTTTGAAGGAAAAGACCTGAGCCATTTCGTTACTAATAAAACAAAGACGTTCTTTGAATTGTTTGGGATCCACGACGTGACAGAATACTGCAGTGATTCTGTAAGAAGCCATGTGAACGGTCTTTAAGGTGGTCAATGATACTGCAGAAAGAGGAATTGCTCTGATAAAAAAGTTTAACGAATCGGTCAGGGACGAACAACAAAAACAATTCTTGTTGAGGGTAGTCGAGCATCACAGAAAAGTCGTCACCAAGCGAACAAAAGAAGGAATTGCATCGTTCAAAGTTGATTAATGTAACACATGTTTTGCCTATGATACTACCTATTAATCGTAGTGTCTAGTTTTAATATTATTTTAAGTTTGTGATTTCTAGTTTTTCCAATAAAAGTAATTAACATTGAAAAATCGTATTTTTTGCCTACTTTTACAAAACTGATCAAAGTGTGCAACCTCTAAATATTATCCAATCTTCTTGAAATTTGGCATATATATCTTTTACATCACTGAGACTCGGGGTGTAAGTAAAGTCATATGAAAATCACATCTTTGGAAAAATGAAACACCCTATCGTATGTATAGTAAGAATGTGCTGGCATGATAGGGAAGTGCATGGGAGGGGGATTGTGCCGCGCTGTACACACAGAGCGTTGAGGCATGTCTCAGTTCTGTGATGCAAAAAGTTAAGTTAAAGCGCGCTGTATTGTTTATAAGTGTGTTTATTTTATGCGGTTATTAAAAGTGTTCCTGTTATACCGCTGAACTAACAGATGATCAAGATTGTTATTTGAATTATTTGTAACATTAAACATATATATATATATATATATATATATATATATATATATATAGAAACTAATCAAGTTTATAACTTTGAAGTTCAATCAGTTGTATTATTGTGTATGACTTATACAAGGATTGTTCAATAAAAACACGTTTAGGGATGTAAAGCATTTTTTATTCAACGATTTTAAAAGAAGTCTCCATTAACATTAAGATATGAGTCCCACTGTTGCACTAATCTGTAGATTCCCTGCTAGAAAATTTCTTACGGCTGTTTGTGGAACCATTTGTAACACTCGGTTACTAAATTTTAATAATGAACTATATTGCAAACTTCCACTTACCTTTTGCGTCTTAATCTGGCCTGATCTCTAAGAGGGGACGAACCCCGTTCGTACGGCGAACTTGACAGCACATCGAATGAAATAAGGTTTTTTAAATGACTTTGCTTACCAAAATAATCAGTTAAAAGATACTTGTTTTTTATTTTACGCTTGTTAAACAACTTTTCCATATATAGAATACAAAAAACATTATTCTCTCCACAAGGTGTTTTGATAGCTTTTGAAGTACAGCATTATAAATTTTTTACAACATACTGAATACCTTACCTTATTCTAGTGCACATAACACAGCCCAGCCTGCCATTCTCACATACACTCAATTTAATTTAATACCCCTCCCCTGATCATTTTAATTACCCCAAACCCTTAAACATGTGGTGAAATACACCAGCCGGCAACGTGGTCTTCATTCTAACTCACTATTTAGCGTTTGGCAATCACTGGTGTGTCCGGAAAAAATGTATATGTTCTTCACTGCATAATATTGACCGCGGTCACATAGTTAAACTGTTAAGTCACTTTAAAACGGGCAATTTATAAAATTTTTTTCACAGTAGCCCCGTGGAGCTGTACCTGCAGGTACGGTCTATGTCGGACTGCCCCGAGCGGCACAACATTCACCGCTAACTTGATTGCGTCTTTTGTTGTGGAAACCAAGGCCTCATAGTTCTTCGATGCTGGTAAGTTCTATTCAACCCATGCAATTGGTGGTGTTTTGATCATACCCGATATTCGCGCAGCACTGGCTGACGTCACTAGGTAGGCGGGACTTAAGCTTTACGTCCGGCCGCATGTTAGTCTAAGGAAACAGAAATTGTGCTCTTAGCCATCTTTGGTGTTTCACCCAGGCGTCAGTCCGCGCGCATGGTCGTGTGATGCATACGGGCGCACTGCCACACACTTGCAAAGTTCTTGGAAATGACGACTTGGTACATTCTTCTGTACTGATTGCACAATTGTTGAAGCGTAGTGCTGCCTTTGTTATACCACTGCTACGATACAACACGTGTTCTGGTCAGAGTTGGAAATTAAATTTATAGATATTTTAATAAAACCCCAAAAATTCAATAAAATAAAATAACCCTCAAAATCGGCCCGTTACAATAACCCCCCAATGAGAGGTCTTCTGTCGAAACAGAAGAAATCTCATTGCTAAAACCCCTAAGAGGACCGGTGAGGAACTGGTGCCAACAACCCCCTCTAGCTCTTATACTTCATGGGTAAACAACCCCCCTGGCTCGGCGACTATGGACGCACCTGAACGAGATCACTGGACTTCTCTGTGCGAGATCCCAACACCGAAAAATCGAACAGATATGTACCACAGCGCACCTCACCTTCTAACATGTTTCCCTAAAAAATCCAAATCCCTGGCTTAGATCATGCCAGATCCTCAACCGATATGTTCCCCCTTATATGCAAACTGGGCTGCCTTTAGCAGTTACTGGGCTCACACACACACTTATACTACATACTGTAAACATTGATATACTCTTAGCTGTACCCTTTCATTTAAGTTAAAATCCAAAAAATCAAACTAAAATCTTTTATCTAAAAAATTCTCTTCATTAGTTTTTGATATTAGAAAATACACAAATTGAACATTTCTTAAAATAGGAACATCCTTAACCTAACATGTGATTATACATATGCCTTAACAATACAATGCAAATAAAACACTAATAATACACAAACAATAACATCATCAAAGTTCAAAATATCAATTAGATGGCAGGCGCAAAATCAAGAATTTTTTTTTTTTTTAAATATATATATTTTTTTCAATACTGAAATTATTTTAAAATTATTCAAATCAATTAAAAGCAAACTTGGATTTACTTCCTTGCTAAACGTGTCTAGTACATGACATCACCTATCAGCTGATCAAAACTGGGTCAAGTCAAGAACCTTGACCTACATACGTTATACACAAGTTACATCTGAAAATACATTGAACATCTGTGAAATTCTACCTTTAAACATAAAACAATAAAATAAAACATTTAAAATAACAAAATATTATTATAAATAACAATCAAATTGATATTTAAATTACTCAAAATAAACACTTTATAACTTTACATTGTTTTCAAACACTATCAAAAATTTGTCACTGGTTTCAATCAAAATTTTATATTTTTACTATAAATCTCTTTATTTAATCATCTCCTTCTCCATTATTTTGGGTGATTCAATTATTTATAATAGCTCGATTTGCCACTTGGCATTTATACATATAATATCTTTCTCACTTTGACTCTAATAGCCTTAACAACTTTAACTAATATGACACCCATCCCTATCAAAACATCTATCAAACAATCTCTAAACCCAACTTACCATTAAACTCAATCTACATCATTCTTTCGATATATAAAAAAAAATATTCTCTAACCCTTTGTACTTAGGATAAGTGTGTCCCCCCCCCAAAGCTCATTCCCTTATGTTGGTTCCTGGATTCTACCTAAGGTAACCCTTTCCGGCGACAAACGGTCCCATCCCATCCCAACCCTTTTGTTGCGGACTCCTCCATTACACTATCCCCTATTACAAAATTACCATCGCCAAATCTCATTCTTGTTACCCCACTTCAACTACAAAATAACATCATCATATATAAACATCAATATATCAATCAATACTCTACATATATTCCCCATAACTACTGTGTCAACCTCAATACTTCTCAAATTCTATTACATTACCTCACAACAACATTACATTAATTCAAAACAATATTTTCATCTCTAGTACCACTTTAACTTTAACTTGGCAGTACTGATCTATATGTCCCACAAAATATTAATCACCCAACATCCATCTTTTATTATCTCCGACAATTCATTTAAAATCTTACTACATTAAATTACTTTTCTCATCATTTGAAATAGCATCTTTAGCACATTAAAACATTATATTTAACATTAATTACCTTGAACATTTATAAACAATTTAACAGTGACATTCTATTACTGATCAGCCGACATTCCCAGCAAGTGAAAACACATTTCAAAATTATACACATTCTAGGAAAAATATATGGTTATCAATCCTTACATCTACCATACTACACATCATTGTTTCCCCTCTTTCTGACTCTGGTACTATTGTGTAAACCGCCTGCCAGTCGGTTTAGTTATTTACTTTATTTCAAAATTACACATTATATAAACACATTTTTTATCAATTCTTATATCTAACATACTACAATAAAATAACACATTGCTAAAATATAGAATGAACACAGTATACTGAATGTATGAACCCCTATTTATCAAAGCAGAATACAAGCATTTTATTAGAGCAAAATTAGAGTTAGCATTTTTTATGTTATGAAATTTAATTTCGTTGTTCATCTGAACAACCTCCTAATCCACACACACTATTGTAATTTATGTTGGACTGTAGCGCCCATTTGCTTTCACAAAGACTGCATAGTTGGAGGAATTGAACATCTCCGTGTCTTTGCTTCGGCTTTACATTTGAAAAATCTTAGGTATCGACATACCTTCGTTTTATATTTAAAAGCCCTTAAAACGGGTCTACCACCTGGCTATGCTGTCCCCATGCGGACAGAGTGGCAGCCGCTGTTCCATAGTTCCGGGATTTCCCCTAGTTTCACCCCCCTATTAATTTCTAGTATCAACCAATTTCAAGTCAGCTATGGTCAAGGGACTTGATATGGCCATAGCTGACCGCTAGCCAATGCCACGATTAGTGCTGGTAAGGCAGTAATCGCCCGAAAAGTCGGGGAAATCAAACTTCACTTCAATGCCTGTTCTATTCATCATTATGATGTACGGCACGAAAGTCTATCATAGTACAACAAAGAAATTGTATAGAAAAAGGTGTGCCGTACATTTTCGCCATTTTGGCCTCCAATGGAGGTAACACTCACTGTTACCCCCAACCCGTTCCACTATCTACTGGGGCACAGGCCACCCCAGCAATAGCACGTTAATAACTAAATAATAAAAATTAAATCTTTCTACAATTGCAGTTCCACACTCCACTGTTAAATCACTTCTTTGAGCACCAATCTACCCCCCAAAATTATCCCCACATCTTGTATTGACATTGTACTATTATTTATTATTGATATTAATGTAACCTAAGGGATTTTACTTTTAACTCATTATTCACTTTCTAAATAATTTCTTCGGGCGCCATCTTGTATTGCCAACTATAAGGAAAACTTACCAAGGTTCGATTCAGCGAACCGGGAGAACAGAATGTGGTTGCTGAAATAACAACAATCATTTATGTTCATTAATAATTAAATGTTATTAATGCTTTATTATTTTTTCATATTTCAATAAAATCGTACAGACAAAATTTGTTAGTGAATAATACTTGTTTCTACCTTGAATCTCTTATATACAAAATTACTTACTCACAATACAATAACAAGTTCTTAAAATACATTTATTAAGGGAACACAAACCAGCCTTCTTTATCTAAAATACATTCTCACATACACACGCACACACACACCGTTACTTTAGAGATCTCATTTTATGTTGAAAACTTTGAATTTATATTGAATATTTGAATTTTCATTTGAAGTTCTGTTTTATCCTGATTTGTTACTTATCTGTTCATTGAGTCCTGTAGATGTTACCCGCACAACACAGCTAGCTGTTTTCACTGAATTTACTTGAGTTTGTATTACTTATTTCACATTTTTATGTACTATAATAACGGTATTAACCGTTAAGTGTTTAATTTACATTTTATATCTACGTTGTTCACATTTTATAGCTTGCGGGCGCCCGCGATTTACGTTCCGGAACTTTTACGTATGTTACTCGTGCGAGTGGTGAAGTTAGACTGGGGCTAGGCCAACGGCACTATTTTATAAAGTCGCCGTGGTTGTATGACCAATTCTCATTGTTTTTAAGTTTGTATTACTACGCCAGCATACTGTTTTGGTTTCATAACTGAATTCCACCGTTAGGCTAGGCTCTGACGTAACGTCGCCTGATGCTCAGTTACATAATTTGTTTACAGTTTTGTATGTCATTGGTTGACCTTGGCACAGTTCTGCGGTTGTTGATTTTGTCGCTTCAGAAATTCACATACATAATGTCACAAGCAGTGCTACCACCGTCGCTACCAATAAACATACCTTTCGGTTATGTTTTGTCCCAATTATCGAGAAAATGTTATTTGCTTTATTGAAAAAATACAAATTTTTTTATTACCCCAAAATAGGCCCAAAATGTCCTGTTACAATACCCCCTCAATGAGATATTTTATGCCGAAGCATAAAAAATCTCATTGACACATTCATACTTGCTAAAGGGATCAGCCAGGATATGTCGCCACAACCCCCTTTATGGTTTACAAACAAAAATATAATTAACTCACCCTTGGTCCGGTGACTGTAACCGCACCTGAATGACAATATTGGACTTCTCTCTCGAGATCCCAACACCATAGAGTCAGACAGATACTTAACGCCCCTGCTCCGACGCGCTGGCCAGCTCAGGTCCGCCGCCACAGCATCACCAAACACTGAAACAACAAATCAAATATCAAATAGTGGCCTTATACAACACCATATCCCCAACTGATCTGTTTCCCCCTAGCGGTGCTGGTTTGCGCTAAGAAGCACTGGTTTTGTTTTTTCACTTACTTCTAACATATATCAGAATACCTAACAGCAACATGATACCCATTTTAAAATCCCATAATCTCATTCTATCTACTTTCACTTGTTAACTTTTATCCCAAAATTCAAAATTATTGCCCTGATTTCCATCAGAATTTAAATAAACATTTCCCATTACCATATTACACCTTTCTCTCATCCCCAATTTGCATCAAAAAAAATTTTTTAAATTCATAAAATTCTCTTAAATACTAACAAATACAATATAACATAAGAAAACATAGTACATTCATAATTCACATCATTATTATTATCTTAAAATAAACAATGTGTATTTAAAATGTTACACACTTAACATCATTAAATTTGCATATAAAATCATAAAAATTGCATTTTAATCTCAATTTAACTTTTCTTAATTCGTTCTCAAAAAATTATATATTTTTTTTTATTTATTTTTTTTTTATTTTTTTTTCCATTTCATTAACTTGGGTGATTCTACGTTACTCATTATAATTCACTGTATCAACTTGGAATTTACCCCTAATCTTACCCATTTTATGACTCTAACGCTCCCTTACAAAATATTTAACTAGTATGACACCCCTCTCTACCAAAAAATCTACTAACCCTTCTCTACCTCTAACTACTTACTACTTTAACTCAATTCGCCACCTTCTCTCAATATAAAAAAAAAATACTCTCTAACCCTTTGTACATAGGATACGTGTTTCCCCCCCCAAAAAAACTCATTTTCCTTATCTGGTTCCTGGATTCTACCTAAGGCAACCCCGTCTCCACTAAATCGATCCCAATCCCGTCCCAACTTATCATTATGTTGCGGACTCCCACATTACACTACCCCCTACTACAAAATTGCCATCCCCAAAATCTCAATCTCATTACCTTACTACAACTACAACAAAATAACATCATTAATTATAAACATAAATATATCACTCAAAACTCTACATAGATTCTCCATTACTACTGTGTCTCCACTTATACTCAAATTCTCTACTACATGTATTTCCTCTCTCATTCTCTTTAATACCCCATATTTTCAACTTGGACTGACTCAAACGTTTTACTCAAACAATTACTATCACCCAACTTCTATCTTTTGCAACCCATTGAAAATTTTAACTATCGCACCTTTATTTCATTTTATTTTAAAATCTATAAACACATTGAAAACATATTATTATATTTTTATAATCCTTATTCCTAACATACTACATGCAATTAACACAATAAGACAAAATAAACACAATATAGGAAGTATGTAGTGCATCTATTTTTCAAATCAAAACAAAATTATTTAGTAGCGAGTCATCATTGTTAAAATACAACAAATTTCTAATTCGTTACCCCCCTGGATAACCTCCCTGCCACACACACTATGACCCCCCTGGACTGTGGCGTCCAGTTGTGTCCACAAGGACTGAATTTTTTGGAGGAATTTGACATCTCTGTGTCCTTGCTTCTGCGTTACATTTGAAAGGTTTAGATATCAACATATCTTTGTTCTATAGTTATGCGCCCTTAATGCGGGTCTACCACCTGGCTTTGCTGTTCCTCCTCGAACAGAGTGGCAGCCGCTGTTCCATAGTTCCGGGATTTCCCCTAGTGTCACCCCCCATTAATTTCTAATATAGACCAATTTCAAGCCAGCTATGGTCAAGGGACTTGATATGGCCATAGCTGACCGCTAGCCAAAACCACGATTAGTGCTGGTAAGGCAGTAATCGCCCAAAAAGTCGGGGAAATCATCTCTTCCTTCAGGCATGTACTCATCATCATTAATTTGCACGGCACGGCAATTTATCAAGTTACAATATAAAATTGTACAAAAGGGTGTGCCGTGCATTTTCGCCATGTTGGCCTCCGATGGAGGTAACACTCTCTGTTACCCCCAACACTTTCCGCTATATACTGGGGCACATGCCACCCCAGCAACAGCAACTTAATAACTAAACTAAACCATATCTACAATTGCTGTCTCTACGCTCCATTATTATATCACTTCTATAGACATCACTCTACCCCCCAAAATTTACCCACACATCTTGTATAATACATTACATAACATAATAAACAAATAGACATTAACCTTGATTATTAGCATTGTTACATTCACATCAAACCAACTTCTCTTTTAAATAATTTATATAAAACTTATAAACATTCTTGTTTAAAATTTTTTATTAACTCTTTTATATATCATCATTTCATTATTTATCCTTTGCTGCAATTAGATTCCTCAACATTTCAAAATCATTATTAATCTATATATTTTTCAACCATTATGTTATTCCACAAAATAAACCATTTAACATTTATTTATTTATTACTTGTTATTAAATTAAAATCTCATCAAATAATTTAAATTCATTATAAAATTCAAACATATAATCTTCAATCACAATATTGAAACAGCTTAGATTATGTACTTCAATTGATTATTAAAACACAACATATTTCAATTATTATCAAAATTTACAAATCATTAATTATTGTCTTCATAATTATTTTTATTATTTATTTAGACTGCAAAATATTAATAATATTATTATTATTATCACAACATTTTCTACTACATATACACATTGTTTACCTAACATTTCACAATACACACAATTGAATTCACTACCTTATTTACAAATTATTCGTCATTAACTGTTCAATTGTTTCACATTTCATATGTCCACATCTGCAAGGTCATTACCATAAATTACAATATTTAAAATTGTCCATTCACTGATTTTTTATTTCAACCTCCATCATCGTATATATATCGAATATATTTATAACATGCATCATTGTTATCCACATACAATTTGTTATTATTATTATTATAATAATCCATTAACTTTATTTCATTCATTATGCCATTATAATTTATAGGATTATTCCCCATTAATATTTCATAAACCTTGTCAACATAAGTTATTATTGTCCAGTCTCCATCAGTATTATTGGTCAACGTCAGGTAAGCTATTTTATCATTCTTATATTCCTCTACTATTACATCAGGTAAGTCATTATCGTTTATAAAGATATTATCAAAATAATCCTCTATCTCTCTTTCAACAGGTAAGTATTTTATATGGTTTATCTTCACCCCTTCTAATCTTTTTCTCAATTCATCATAATTTCTTTGTAACTTATATAATTCTATCTCTCTCTCAATACACAACTCTCTCTCTTCATAACCCCACATCACACTCTCACAATTATTACAGACAGAGGGTACAACATTATACAACATCAATATACACTTCAATTCATCTACCAATACGGGGCTCTTGCCCTTCAAAAACAACATTTGTGAACACTCTGGTTCAGAAAAATTAATGGGAAAATTTACCCTCTGCCCACATTCTATCACTATACTATTTTTCCACTCTCGTTCTAACTCATTAACACACATTAACATCTCATAATCACATTCTACACATTCATCAGTATTTTCATTACTTATTTTCATCGTATCGACCTCCGATACTAATTCTTCAAATACATTACAATTATTCTCATTATTTTCAACATTATTGTTATCATTTATTAACTCTTTCTCTGGTATCATATTTTTACATTTGTCATTACAATTTTCATTTGTTTTATTATCTCCCATACATACACACTCTCTTGACTCCTTTGTTTCTCTACATATTTCATTCAACTTACACTCCAGACTACATAGTGAATTAGTTAATACATCAAACTTAGCATCATTCATGTCAAAATGACTATTCATCACATTAAATTTGTTCTCAAAAATTGTTTCGTTATTGTCAAAACGTTTATTTAATTCAGTATTCTGTATATCTAATTTCTCATTTACACTACTTTTAAATTCTTGCATTTAGTTTTTCTGTTCATCAAATTTGCTATCAAATTTATTCAACAATAACTGCATCATACTCATCATATCACTATTATTCTCTTTCTTAACTGAGGTCGGCGTCGATTGACTCGTTACGCCTTCCATTATTCTCGATTCAGTCTCGCTAAATTGCTATTTATTTGACTTTCAGTTTGACTATCAGTGAAACTGACTTCATTGTTAATATTTTCATTAGTATTCATCATTTTTATTTAATTCTTACTTATTTATTATACACATCTATCAATCATATTATAACCTTACTACTTATGTTTACACATTTTTTAGTTACCTTAAACAACCATTCTGTTCTCCCAAGTAGGCCTATATTTATATAAAAAAAAAATATTTTTTATATAAATGTCCCTAAGTTCGGAAGCCAATTGTACTATTATTTATTATTGATATTAATGTAACCTAAGGGATTTTACTTTTAACTCATTATTCACTTTCTAAATAATTTCTTCGGGCGCCATCTTGTATTGCCAACTATAAGGAAAACTTACCAAGGTTCGATTCAGCGAACCGGGAGAACAGAATGTGGTTGCTGAAATAACAACAATCATTTATGTTCATTAATAATTAAATGTTATTAGTGCTTTATTATTTTTTCATATTTCAATAAAATCGTACAGACAAAATTTGTTAGTGAATAATACTTGTTTCTACCTTGAATCTCGTATATACGAATTTACTTACTCACAATATAATAACAAGTTCTTAAAATACATTTATTAAGGGAACACAAACCAGCCTTCTTTATCTAAAATACATTCTCACATACGCACGCACACACACACACCGTTACTTTAGAGATCTCATTTTATGTTGAAAACTTTGAATTTATATTGAATATTTGAATTTTCATTTGAAGTTCTGTTTTATCCTGATTTGTTACTTATCTGTTCATTGAGTCCTGTAGATGTTACCCGCACAACACAGCTAGCTGTTTTCACTGAATTTACTTGAGTTTGTATTACTTATTTCACATTTTTATGTACTATAATAACGGTATTAACCGTTAAGTGTTTAATTTACATTTTATATCTACGTTGTTCACATTTTATAGCTTGCGGGCGCCCGCGATTTACGTTCCGGAACTTTTACGTATGTTACTCGTGCGAGTGGTGAAGTTAGACTGGGGCTAGGCCAACGGCACTATTTTATAAAGTCGCCGTGGTTGTATGACCAATTCTCATTGTTTTTAAGTTTGTATTACTACGCCAGCATACTGTTTTGGTTTCATAACTGAATTCCACCGTTAGGCTAGGCTCTGACGTAACGTCGCCTGATGCTCAGTTACATAATTTGTTTACAGTTTTGTATGTCATTGGTTGACCTTGGCACAGTTCTGCGGTTGTTGATTTTGTCGCTTCAGAAATTCACATACATAATGTCACAAGCAGTGCTACCACCGTCGCTACCAATAAACATACCTTTCGGTTATGTTTTGTCCCAATTATCGAGAAAATGTTATTTGCTTTATTGAAAAAAATACAAATTTCTTTATTACCCCAAAATAGGCCCAAAATGTCCTGTTACAACAACAAGTTTTTTATGTTATTTCACATTCTTCAAAACGTTCCCATGCTCACTGATACTAAAACTTGACAATTATATTTGGTCACTAACTAAAATACAGTTACTGATATAAAATTAAATGTATAAACAATCCGAACTATACAACAGTAAAATTTTTACATTTAGGAGGCTCAAAGTAAATCTGTGACCGCCGAAAATGGGCTCCTGCAGCGTCTAGACTTGCAGTCAGGCAGACACACTACGTGAATTCACGTCTCCTTTTTTATTGCTTTTACCATCAACTCTATTCCTATTTTCTTCCCATTTATTCCAATCCGCCGTCTGCCTCACTACACGCCCAGAAGCCACAGGAGTCAAGTTTCAGATTACACTGTAATTAAAGTCAGTAGCTAAAAGAATTTGGTTTTGCCACTGATATTCAAATATTAATTTGTATGCACTGCCTTGCATTTAAATAAAGCCTCCATTATATACATACACTCTAGAGCAGTGCAGGCACGTGACCGGTACACCAAGCCGCTACACCATGAGTGTGTTAATAAAATAGTGTGTGTCACGTACCTTTGGGGTCCCCCTCCCCATTCAATTGTGATGTAAGTTTTCAAATTTCAACCAATTTTGGTGGAGCCGGACCATCGTTGTGTTCACCGCCCGAAGGAAGATCCTCCAAACATGGCTCCAAGTTCCGAATACCACGGCCAGGACTGGTAAGATCGTGGCCGCCCGAAAATGGGGGAGGATCCCTTCTGAAAACATATAGAAACAATTAAATTTCATTCATACAATTCATTAATAATAATCATTGATAAAATTCTTATGCTGACCAATATAATTTCAAATTTGTAGCGTTGTGCGTTCCCACTATCTCCCTAGTTTCTCTCTATTCTGTAACACATATGAATTCTTCATTTTAACTTCTATTACCTCGTACGGCCCCTCATAGAGTAAGAAAAATTTCTTGATCTCCTTATCCTGAGCACTCGATAAATCGTGTCGTCGTACTAATACCAGCTGTCCAACCTCGTACTGCGTCCACTTACCTTTCATATCATGCCTCTGTTTTCTTTTCTCCCCCTTCGTCAATAAACTTTCATTCACCAGCCTAAGTTTTACATCGCGACCAATAGTATTGGATTCTGGTGGATACTCGATTAGTTGTTCCAAAATCCTCTGTGGACGCGTCCCTCTTATTAACTCATAAGGTGTGAACCCCGTCGACTCGTGGGTGGTGCAGTTAAGCCAATCTTCAATCTTCTGAACATATAGTGGCCACTCGCTGTGTTTGGCATGGCAGTATGTTCGGAAAATTCTGCCCAACTCCCTCATGACGCGCTCCGCCTGATTAGACTGCGGATGATATACGGCGGTGTGTTTTGGGATGATACCTTCCCATCCGAGAGTCTGGCGCCATCTTCCACTGATGAACTGTGGTCCATGGTCGGATAATATCACCTTCGGCTTACCCACGTTGATCATGTAGTCGCGTGTGATCTTTTCACTCAGCACCTTACTTGTTGCTCGCTTCACGCTATATAACCTTACATATTTAGAAAATGTGTCAAGTACAACAAAAATATACATCACTCCACCCCTACCCTTTGGCAATGGGCCATACAAATCCACAGCTACTAAGTCAAATGGTTTTTCTACCTTAATGTAATTTAATTCCCCTTCTAACCTATAATTTACCACTTTAGACTTCTGACATAGTTCGCAAACTCTAAGTATCTTTCGGACGCATTTCTCCATATTTCTGAATAGACAAGATTCCCTTAATACATTCACACACTTCTTTGCCCCAAAATGCCCGTATCTAAGGTGACAGTCCTACACTATTTTCTCTACCAGTCCTTCAGGTATAACTAACCTCCAATCCCTTTCTCTCCCCTCTACTTTTTTAAACAAACTCCCCTGAAATACTTGAAAATAGTGTTTATACCCAAATTCATCTACCTCTGATTCTACACTAGTAATTATCTTATTTAATTTACTATCGGCTCTTTGCATTACATTTATATCCTTCAATTCTTCCCCAAAAAGTTTATCTTCCCTGGACAGTCTATAAATCTCTATCTCTTTAATATCTCTACCCGTTCTATTTCTATCTGTGTCTATTCGTGATAGTGTGTCTGGCACCCTGTTCTCTACACCATTAATGTATTCCCAAGAAAAATTATACTCTTGGAGAGCTAACACCCACCTGGTGTATCAAGGGCAATGTTGCAATGTCTTGTGTTCTCTCGCCTCGTCCTCTTGATACAGTTCGGCTCCAAGTGCTATATTGCTGGCATCGGTCTGTAAATAGAAATTATCATTAAAATTTGGATGGTTCATTAAGATCATATCCACGAACTTATTCTTGATCTCGCTAAACGCTTCTCTTTCGTCTTCACCCCACCTCCATTGTTTGTTCTTTTGTAGCACTGCGCTAAGTCGGGCCGTCGTCTGAGCATAGTTTCGCTGGAACTTCCTGTAAAAATTACAGAGACCAAGAAAACTTTGTAATTGTTTTATGTTCTTAGGCTCCGGGAACGTCAGGATGGATTCTACTTTGTCCGGATTGGCCCGTATTCCTGTAGGTGTTATGATGAAACCTAGAAAGTGTATCTCAGTCTGTAAAAATTTTGATTTGTCCCAGTTCACCGTCAAACCTCCCTGGTATATCTTCTCCAGCACATATTCTAAATGTTCTACGTGCTCCTCAAATGTTCGGGAAGCTATTAGAATATCATCAACATATATAGTTAAAAAATCCAAGTTATGAGGTTGCAAAATTTCATCCAGACACTTGATAAAACTAGCTACACTGGTGTTCAATCCAAACGGTAGTCGTTTGAATTGATAATTTTTTCCATTGAATAAGAAAGCAGTATATTTCCTACTATTCGCTGCCAACGGAACTTGCCAATACCCAGCAGTTAGGTCTAAAGAGGTCATATATTTCACACCGCTGAACTTCTGAAAAATTTCCTCGATGGCTTTGGGTGACTCTCGGTCTGGAATAATTATTTGATTGATTTTGCGGGCATCTAAACATAACCTAACTCTCCCGTCTTTTTTAGTCACTACTACTAAGGGGTTAGAATATGGTGATACGGATCGCTCAATTATATCTCCCTCTAACATTTTCTCTAACTCAATCTGAACCGCTCTTCTCTTCGCATATGGCACCGGATAACTTCTTTGTACATAGGGTGCATGTTCCCTTACTTTTAATTCGCATTCATAGTTTCTTGCCCTCCCTGGTATATCGGCAAACACTCCTCTAAAATTCTCTACTACCCGCCACAACGATTCACGCTGAGAACTCCCTATTATGCCACCCTCACTACAAAATTTAAGTGCTCTCTCATCCCATAATTGATCTACATTCTCATCACACTCTATTTTACTCTCACTACATACATTCATACTAACTTCCAATTCTTGTCTATTAACCCGATCATGTATCACCCTTACACCCGAAATTCTTACCGCATCTACCACCCGCTCAAAATTAATCTGAACTGATTCTACTTCATTGTTTAATTCTAACACCCGTTTATGAAAATCAATCACCGCCTTATGTTTAATCAGAAAATCATTTCCCAATATAACCTCAAGATTTAATCCCCGTACGACTAGAAATGTATTATCGTACCCTACCCCGTTAATTATCATGTTTAAATGTACTTGTTTGGTGACTCTTTTACTCCTAACGCCCGTAATACCTACAATCGTCACTCCCGCTACTGGCAAAGATGGAATATTTTTATTTATTTTGTGATATTACTTATTTATTACCATTTAAATAGCTTAGTAAACCATACCATAATAAAAAAACTTACACTTACCGTTTGCGAGTTCTTGGGTCCAGGGTCTCATACGTACTTTGGGATACAAACGCAATTTTCAAGGTTACGTGAATGATTTACACAATACATTTTGGAAGAGAAATTAATTTTGTTTAATAATCAAATAGTGCGATTTTATAATTTTGTTTTCCAAATAAATTGTCTTACATGTTTTTAAAGGTTGGGTAACTCTTGTTTATACATCTTATTTAATAGCCTTACATAATATTACTTACGTCTAAGAAGATAGCCCAGCTGCTCACAGACTCTCACATTCTTAAAAACAACCCCCGTTACCCTAATTGATTAATATAATGCATTATCTAAAATCCCCGCCTGCAACACGTTCATCCGTGACCTCGTGGCCGCCCCGTGTTAAGTTTGTAATCGTCCCGAAAAATAAACCAAAAAAACAACAAATATGGATGTTGTTGTTCTGTAGTTATTCCCGCATCACTGCCACTGTTTTAAAAGATTGATTCACTTTTACTGCCACATTTTTTTAAATTTTGAGAAGAGCTAACCCCTTCGAGATGCACCGGCCGGTACTCCTTGGGACGAACTGCCGCAAACTTTTTGTTTGTACACTGTTACTTTTTAATGACTGTTTCACACTTTCTAAGATAGGCCAAATTTGTTTTAACGGCCTATCTTGTAAACCCGAGGCCCCTGTTTTAAATTCACAATTCTATTGTCTGCTGCTGCTTACTCTCTGATACCAAACTGCACACTCTGATGACACACTGTAGACTGTGTCACAAGGCTGCTGCTATGTGATTGTGCAATGCGTCTGGCAATTGTTTTGACTGACTGAGTGTATGTTGCATTGCTGTACTGGAGGCTCCTTACAGGTGAAATCTGGCAATTTAAAAGTGATTGAATGGGTGATCTATGTTAATATAGAATTAAACTGTGGTAGCTCCCATATATGAAGTGAATTGTACACTTTTAACAAAATCAAAACCAGGATTAATAAAAAATAAAAACCTTCTAATTTGACCCATTACAATACCCCCTCGATGAGAATTCTGCTGTCCACGACAGAAGAAATCTCATCGATAAACCCCGAAGAGGACCGGTGAGGAACTGGTGCCAACAACCCCCTGGTTCTTAACCTCATGGGTACACGACCCCCCTGGCTCAGCGACCATGGACTCATCGGAACGAGATCACTGGACTTCTCTATAAGAGATCCCAACACCGAGAAATCGATCAGACTCGCACCACAGCGCGCCTCGCCTTCTAACATGCTACCCCCAAAAATCCTCAACCCCTGGCTAAAATTACTCCAGCTCCTCCGCCGATATGTTTCCCCTTTTTGCAAGCTGGGCTGCCTTTAGCAGATACTGGGCTCACACACACTAACATTACATATTATCATAACACATTAAAAATAAAAACTTCCTTTTAAAATTTATTATAAATTCAAAAAATTCAATATTCAAAAAAAAAATCTTTTACCAAAAAATTCTCTTCCTTGTTTTTTCTAATTTTTTGTTTCCAATGACTTAACCTAGACATTTCTAATAATATAAACACATCCTTACTCTAACATGAGAACCACTTATATTCTACCAATACAATGCAATACAATAAAATAAACATGGTTAATGCACACATAATAAAAGAATCATTATCTAACATATTCATTCGCTGGCAGGCGAAAAATCAAGTTTTTTTTTTTTTCAAAAAAATTAAAATTTTCAAAAATTTTAAAATTCCAAAAAAAAATTTAAATTTATTCATTAAAAAAAAAATTTATTAAATTTATTTATTAAACAACATTTATTAAAATTATTCAAATATTGGTTTGAATTAATCAAACAAACAAATTAAAATTTGATTCCTACTATACAAGCTTAGTAGGTGTATGACCTCATCAGCTGATCTTAACTAGGTCAAGTCCAAAACCCTTGACCTACATATGTTATGTATGATTTCTGAAAACACTTTGAACATCTGTAATATCCTACCTTGAAATACAAAACATAATAAAACAAAATATTTAAAACAAACAAAATATTATTACAAATAATAATCAAATTGACATTTAAGTTATTTAAAATAAACACTTCTTGACTTTACATTATGTTCAAATTTTATCAAACTTCTCTCACTGGTTGAAAAAAATAAACAATGGTATAATCTTGATTATAAATTCCTCTCTTTAGTTAACAGTTTAATTCTACATTACTGTGGGTGTTGTAACTCATTTATTCTCATTACTGTACTAGATCTGTGTACATATATGAACCTTACTCTCTGACTCTAATATTAATCCACTTCAATTACCATGACACCCATCTCTATCAAAATATCTACTAATCAGGACACTCTAAACCCCAACTTACCATTTAACACAAATCGTTACCTTCTCTACATATAAAAGAAATACTCTCTAACCCTTTGTACATAGGATACGTGTTTCCTTCCCAAAAAACTCAATTCCCTTATTTGGCCCCTGGATTTTACCTAAGGCGGCCCCTCCTCACTAAAATCTATTCTAATCCCGTCCCAACCCTTGTTGCGGACTCCTATATGACACTACCCCCTAATACAAAATTGCCATCCCCAAAAAATCTCAATCTCATAACCTTACTACAAATATAACAAAATAACATCATTAATTATACGCATAAATATATATCGCTCAAAATCTACATAAAGTCTCCATTACAACTGTGTCAACATTAATACTTCACCAACTCGGTTACATCACATCAATTCAAAAACAACATTACATAATATTCATCTCTATCATTTCAAATTCAACTTTGATTTTAACTTGGACAGATATATGTGTCCCATAAAATTATGCATCACCCAAAAATTATCTCTTATTAGCTGGCATAAATTGTTATTTTATTTCTCATATTCCTTTTGTCTTTACTTCAAACTATCTGTAATACATTAAACATTAATTACTTGTAACATTTTCAAACCAATATACCAGTGACGTTATGGCTGATCAGCTGATATCTTAACATAATAAAAACACGTCTCAAAATTGAACAGTTTACATGGAACATACATATTTATTTTTATTTATTCTCACTTCTCACCTCATTGTTTCTCATTTTTCTGATTCTGATGCTTATGTTAACCTGCCAGACGATTTACTTATTGGCTTAAAAGCAAAATACACACATAACAAAATTACATATTCTTATCAATGCTTATCTAACAGACAACAATAAAATAATACACTTAAAATTATAGCATGAACACCTTAATTTACGAGTCTGAGCATATAATTATGTGTACAGAGCACAAGCATTTTTGATTGGATTAAACCTTGAATAAGCAAAACTTTTACGTCATAAAATTTTAAATTCGTGACTCCTTTACGTCACCTCCCAGCCACACACACTATTTCAGATTATGGAGGACTGTCTCGCCCTTTCGCTTCCACAGAGACGGTATATTTTGGAGCAGGGTTTTACCCCTCCGTGTCTCTGCTTCCGCTGTTAAGTTTAAATTGGTGAACATCATCATGTTCTTGTTATAAAATCATGCACCCTTAAACGGATCTGCCACCTGTCTTGCTGTTCCTCCTCGAACAGAGTGGCAGCCGCTGTTCCCTAGTTCCGGAGATTTCCTCTAATTGTCCCCCCATTGAATTTCAAATATATACCAATTTCAAGTCAGCTATGGTCAAGGGACTTGGTATGACCATAGCTGGCCGCTAGCCAAAACCACGGTTAGTGCTGGTAAGACAGTAACCGCCCGAAAAGTCGAGGAAATCTAACTTTAATTTAATTGCCTGTTACACATCACTACTATGTGCGACACGGTAGTTGGCAGTGTGTACACTTTAATTTACACTGATAAGGTGTGCCGCACATTTATCGCCCTTTTGGCCTCCGATGGAGGTAACACTCACTGTTACCCCCAACCCATTTCGCTATCTAAGAGAGCACAGGCAACCCCCTTACTAGCCACTTAATAGCTAACTAATTATTTAACAATTGAAAATTAAACTTTCTACATTTGCAGTTCCACACTCCATTGTTCTGTCACTTCATTGAGCACCAATCTACCCCCCAAAATCATCCCCACTTCTGGTATTGACAACAAGTTTTTATTTATTTATTTATTTATTTTTTTTTCAAAAATTACAATTCAAACACTTTAAGTTCATTGTTAAAAGCCTTGTTTCTATTAATTTGATTAATTTAATTGTTTAATGGTTTTTTAATGTCTCAAACTCTGAGTTACAATGATTACCTCATTATTATTTTATCAAAATTTTTCTTTAATTCTTTTATGTCACAATAGAGTTTTGTTATGGTCACCAAGTATGTCTGTAGGCATTAGTCACAACATACCACTCCAACACACCTGCTTACTGTTTACATGAACACAGTTGTGTGCTAGACTCGTTTTCATAAACAACAGTTATAAACATTCTCAGTTTCAGCTATCATAGACTAAACACTTTGGTTGCAACATATACTGACATATCTGCTTACTACACTTTTCAAATTTTATAAATCTTTTAGATAACATATTTGTCTCTTACATTTTTATTTTATGAAGTTAATGCATCAATATGTGAAATTACAATTTCCATGACTTTAATTACCATTTTCAAAATGATTCTACGTGATTAAATGTTTCAGTTTTTCTTAATATTTCAGTAAGTTTTACAAACCTTACATCATTGGTTCTAATCTCTCTTTAAATTCCTCCACAATCACATTCCAACTACCAATATACCGTACTCATAACCTAACATAGCAGGTACCACAAAATAATAATTGAACCCTTTGGTTACAACTTTTACGGTGAAATATTTTCCAAAATTATTTACTTACTTATTATAATATTTATACTTATTTTTTCTTAATTACCTGTAAATAGGTTATATGTTATATGTACATGACTATAGTGTACAGAGATTTATTATCTAGTTTGTCTACTCGGCCACAAAACTTCTCCACTACCTACCTAAGTAAGGGATGAGTTTACAATTCATAAACAACGCCAGTTTATTTAATTTTGAGGATTACCCTAATGTAGTATTTAGAATTAAGGCAATCAAATGGTTACAAAAAGTGTGCCAATTTGTGTAACTATTGTTTGTGTGTTTACTCTAAGGGGAGGGTAGGGAAATCGGGAAGATAAAAGGGATAAGGATTATTAAAAGGTCAAGAACTAGGACTAAAGGTAGGGACAAAGCTTCCTCCAAAAATAAAGGTACATGGAGAAAACCAAGGCTCGCGTGGGCAGGGGCGCGTCCCTGAAATAGACGAACCCCACTGGGACAAGTGGGGAACACCTATCCGCTACCACTAACTGTTTTATATCATTCATTTATTTATAATTATCTAACTATAGGTTTATTATAGTGGTTTAGTTATATTTAATTACAGGATTCAATGTATTATGTTAATTATTTCAATTATTGAAAACAACATTTTTGATTACTTTCATAAAGTATAATAGTTACAACTCATTCACTGTCTTCCTCCACATTATTTTTGTTATTTATTTAAACTGCAAAGTATTAATATTATTATTAATATCACAACAAGTTTTGCTATATACATACATTGTTTATCTAACGTTTTATAATGCATACAAATAATTTCACTAAACATGTATTTACAATTCTTCATCAATAATTATTCAGTTATATCACACTTCAATATCAAAATCAGCTAGGTCATTACCATATATTAGCATATTTGAAATTGTTCAATTGTGAATTTAAGGCTCAACCTCCATCGTCAAAAATTAATCGGGGTTTCACATAGCAATTTTCAATTTCATTACCACACAAATGACTGTTTTGTGTGTGGTAACCATACAAACTAAACTCGTCCATTTTATCCACATAATCATTCAACAAGTCAACATTATTTGTTTCTGTCCAGTCTCCATTAGTAATATTCGTCAAGTCAGTTATTTTTTCTTCATAAAATAAATTATTATTATTTAAACATGTATTATCAAAATAATCTTCACTCTCTATTTTAACAGGTAAGTTTAACATCTCTTTCAACTCATTATAATCTCTCATTAGTTTATATAATTCTATCTCTCCATTTAAATCTCTCTCATTCCATGCAGAGGGTACAAAATTATTCAACAAAATTAAACAACTCAAGTCTTTCATTAATAAGGGTCTCTTGCCCAAAAATAACACTTTTGAACACTCTGGTTCATCACAAATAAAGGGAAATTTTACCCTCTGCTCTACACATTCGCTTAAACTCTCCTTACACACACTCTCCATCTCATCAACAACTATTACCTCCTCATTAACCTCTAATCCCATTAAACTCTCATTATCACTACTATCTACACTTTCATTAATAATCTCATTATTTATTTTTTCCGTATCAGTCTCTGATACTAACTCTTCAAACACATTAACATTCTCAGTATTAAATTCATTATTTTCGACATTATTATTATTATTTGTTAACTCTTTATCTGGCATTACATTTTTGGACTTGTCATTACAATTTTCATTTGTTTTATTTTTCTCGGTACTCATCACATGTACTCCCATTCGCTCAACACTCTGTTCTAACTTATTCAGACTAGTTCTTATCGTTTCATGGGTATTTTTACAACGTTTATTAATTTCTTGAATGTCATATTTCAACTTATCGAATTTGTCATTCTGGATATTAAATTTAACGTCAGAGTCACTCTTTATTTCGTTAATTTGGTTCTTTAATTCATCCAAACTATTCTTTTGAACATCGAATTTTCTGTTTTGAACTTCAAACTTTGCATTAAAATCGCTACTTTGTCTATCTAATTTGATATCATTACGGTCAAAGCGACTATCAAATTTATTATTCATTTTATTAATATCACTACTCAAATTATCAGACATTGTTTTCATTAAATTGAATATATCTGCCATCGACAACTCTGCAACTCGTGTTGTCGACGGGGTAGATTGTGCTGCTATGTTTTCGTCAGTGAAGCCGACTTTATTGTCATTATTTTTATTTTCATTATTTGATTTTGGGGTCGTATGGATCCCCGAATCATCTGTATTATTTGACTCATTTATACTACTTGTGTTCAGAGTTTTGTCGCCTTGACCTACATTCGGTGTTGAATGTATGTCACGACTACTCATCACAGCTGATTCGTCAAATTCAGCTATTTCGCTTATCACAGTCGAGTCGGACAAATCGACTCCGTTCTCTGTATTTTCCATGATTATATTTTTAAATATGTAATTTATTTCTTATCTGTCTGAACAAATATTTTTTATTTATTTTACGTAACTTTACGTCTTTCACTTAACCTCTCAATTGCGCTTGTATCTTATTTGTAGGTATGGTTTTTACATCAAATTTTTAACTTATAAAAACTGTCCCTTTCGGCTGCGACAACTGTGATATTACTTATTTATTACCATTTAAATAGCTTAGTAAACCATACCATAATAAAAAAACTTACACTTACCGTTTGCGAGTTCTTGGGTCCAGGGTCTCATACGTACTTTGGGATACAAACGCAATTTTCAAGGTTACGTGAATGATTTACACAATACATTTTGGAAGAGAAATTAATTTTGTTTAATAATCAAATAGTGCGATTTTATAATTTTGTTTTCCAAATAAATTGTCTTACATGTTTTTAAAGGTTGGGTAACTCTTGTTTATACATCTTATTTAATAGCCTTACATAATATTACTTACGTCTAAGAAGATAGCCCAGCTGCTCACACACTCTCACATTCTTAAAAACAACCCCCGTTACCCTAATTGATTAATATAATGCATTATCTAAAATCCCCGCCTGCAACACGTTCATCCGTGACCTCGTGGCCGCCCCGTGTTAAGTTTGTAATCGTCCCGAAAAATAAACCAAAAAAATAACAAATATGGATGTTGTTGTTCTGTAGTTATTCCCGCATCACTGCCACTGTTTTAAAAGATTGATTCACTTTTACTGCCACATTTTTTTTAAATTTTGAGAAGAGCTAACCCCTTCGAGATGCACCGGCCGGTACTCCTTGGGACGAACTGCCGCAAACTTTTTGTTTGTACACTGTTACTTTTTAATGACTGTTTCACACTTTCTAAGATAGGCCAAATTTGTTTTAACGGCCTATCTTGTAAACCCGAGGCCCCTGTTTTAAATTCACAATTCTATTGTCTGCTGCTGCTTACTCTCTGATACCAAACTGCACACTCTGATGACACACTGTAGACTGTGTCACAAGGCTGCTGCTATGTGATTGTGCAATGCGTCTGGCAATTGTTTTGACTGACTGAGTGTATGTTGCATTGCTGTACTGGAGGCTCCTTACAGGTGAAATCTGGCAATTTAAAAGTGATTGAATGGGTGATCTATGTTAATATAGAATTAAACTGTGGTAGCTCCCATATATGAAGTGAATTGTACACTTTTAACAAAATCAAAACCAGGATTAATAAAAAATAAAAACCTTCTAATTTGACCCATTACAATTTCTTTTAATTCGTCTAGTACGTGTTCAGAAATAACAGAGATTTCGCTACCTGTATCTATCAAAGGTTTAATCTCCTTACCTTCAATGTTGATTTTCACCTCGGTCAGTCCATTCTCCCGTCTCACTGCTTCAAAGTCTTCTTCCTCCAATAATTCCTCAGATAAATCAGTTATGATAATGTTGTTTCGATATCTGTCATTCATTTGGACCCCAGAAGCTTCCGGCGACAACGGTCGGGTCCGGTGTTCCATTGTCTCTCTTAGTTTCCTGCAGACGTGCTCGCCACCGCTGGGTTGTATCCCCTTCCATTCTGGTTCACCTGCTTTTCATGGGCGTTACCTCTCGGCGCTCCTCCTTGGCCCTCTCCCCTTCGTTGGTATACCTGCTGGTTATGCGTGGGTTGTGGTCCCTGTCGCTGACCCGGTCTCTCTCTCCTGTATCTAAAATAAAAATTTTGTGACGCATAATTCTCCTGTGAACACGCCGGACAAGTCCACATTGGGCCTCGATTATTTTGTTCTCGTCTGGGGTATGCCGGTCCATTTGTAGGTCCCCTCGGTGGTCCCTGATTGCCTCCGTTATTCATATTCTGCTGGCTGTGCCGGCGACTCATTTCTTGGTCACGGATGTTCTGAAACACATCTAAAATGTTTTCTAATTCGCTAATATTGGCTACCTCCCGCGTCATTAGTGTTATTTGCACTTCCCTTGGCAAGTGCTTGCTTATATGCCTCACGAAGGATCTAAATGGCAACGGCGGTTCTAGGTATTTCGCCTCATTGAATATTTTCATTACATACCCTGTTATATTATTATTGGGTCCCCCAAAATTCCCGGTTCCCATAATTCTACTACGTAACACCTCTTGGTCTTCTTCAGACCAATATTTATTTCTGAATGCGGCCTCGAAACTTTTGAAACACCCCCATTCTGTTTTGTGTACCTCGGCCCATATCTCCGAACTACCCTTGAAGCATTTTAAAATTTTCAATAATTGTACCTCCCAGCTATTAGTATTGAATTTATTGAACTCCCTCACTCTACTTATGAATTGCATAGGATGCACTCTTTTATTATCACAACTAAATGTTTCTAACTCAACTTCACTGCTTACGTCACGAGTCATAATTACTCGTTCGGTAACAGTGTTTACTTGTTGGCTGATGGCCATACTCAATTCATTTTTAACATCCATAATATTCTTTTCAACGTTCATTAATTTATTGTTACTATCAGATTCAAGGTCACTTATTGTATTATGTATTGTCTTAAATTCAATCTTACAGCTATTTTCTATTTCACTTATTTTAATATTATTACTTTCAATCTTGTTCATAGCATAACTAACCTTACATTCAGTATTGGTGTTGCATTCATTTATTTGTTTCTCAACAGTTGTATTTATTACGCTATATTGTTCCGTGATCTGTTTTTGTACTTGATTTGTTATATCATTTTTTATATCAGAAACACGGCACTCTAATTGCTCATTCATAGACTCTGTCAATTGTGATTTAATATTTTCACAACGTTCATCAACATGTTTATCTAGTACACGACTCAGATTATCAAATTTTACACTTATACTCTGCTGACACTGAATATTCTGTTCTTTAATTTCTTTAAATATAATATCATTTTTAATATTCTGCTGTTCGCATTTTATTTTCTGTTCTTTAAAGTCGTTACTTAAAATCTCAAATTTTTCGTCATTAGAATTAAAGCGTTTATTTAATTCGTTAAACTTGTTATTCTGAATATCAAATTTCTCATTTACACTACTTTTAAATTCTTGAATTTCATTTTTCTGTTCACTCAGGTTAACATTTATTATATTAAACTGTTGCTGCAAAAAACTCATTATATACATTTCATCGGATTGTTTATTTTTATTGGTTAGAACTGGGGTCAACTGAATCCCAGAATCAACAGCTGTTTCACTTAATTGTATTTGAGCGGCAATTGGGGTAGAATGAATGATTACATTGCCGCCCACAGCTGTTTCTGTAACAGCGCTCAGCTCAGCTGTCCGCATATCACTTTCATTCAGTGACTGTGACTCAAGGTCACTTTCACTCATTTCTACGTTAGTTATATTGCTTTGTTTAGTATTCTCAGTCATTTTTTTAACTGATTTATTTTTACTTACGTAATAACTACAAATGATTAATCTCCTTTCAAAACATTATACACCAACATATATAAAATAACCCTTACACCCTAATTATGTACATTTCACATAACTAAAATTTCGCTTTCGCAACCGTATTTCATTCAGTGTACTGTCAAAATGTAGACCGGTGTAATACAACTTTCAATCATATTACATCCTGCTGTCACGGCACCAATTGTAACACTCGGTTACTAAATTTTAATAATGAACTATATTGCAAACTTCCACTTACCTTTTGCGTCTTAATCTGGCCTGATCTCTAAGTGGGGACGAACCCCGTTCGTACGGCGAACTTGACAGCACATCAAATGAAATAAGGTTTTTTAAACGACTTTGCTTACCAAAATAATCAGTTAAAAGATACTTGTTTTTTATTTTACGCTTGTTAAACAACTTTTCCATGTATAGAATACAAAAAACATTATTCTCTCCACAAGGTGTTTTGATAGCTTTTGAAGTACAGCATTATAAATTTGTTACAACATACTGAATACCTTACCTTATTCTAGTGCACATAACACAGCCCAGCCTGCCATTCTCACATACACTCAATTTAATTTAATACCCCTCCCCTGATCATTTTAACTACCCCAAACCCTTAAACATGTGGTGAAATACACCAGCTGGCAACGTGGTCTTCATTCTAACTCGCTATTTAGCGTTTGGCAATCACTGGTGTGTCCGGAAAAAATGTATATGTTCTTCACTGCATAATATTGACCGCAGTCACATAGTTAAACTGTTAATTCACTTTAAAACGGGCAATTTATAAAATTTTTTAAACAGTAGCCCCGTGGAGCTGTACCTGCAGGTACGGTCTATGTCGGACTGCCCCGAGCGGCACAGCATTCGCCGCTAACTTGATTGCGTCTTTTGTTGTGGAAACCAAGGCCTCATAGTTCTTCGACGCTGGTAAGTTCTATTCAACCCATGCAATTGGTGGTGTTTTGATCATACCCGATATTCGCGCAGCACTGGCTGACGTCACTAGGTAGGCGGGACTTAAGCTTTACGTCCGGCCGCATGTTAGACTAAGGAAACAGAAATTGTGCTCTTAGCCATCTTTGGTGTTTCACCCAGGCGTCAGTCCGCGCACATGGTCGTGTGATGCGCACGGGTGCACTGCCACACACTTGCAAAGTTCTTGGAAATGACGACTTGGTACATTCTTCTGTACTGATTGCACAATTGTTGAAGCGTATTGCTGCCTTTGTTATACCACTGCTACGATACAACACGTGTTCTGGTCAGAGTTGGAAATTAAATTTATAGATATTTTAATAAAACCCCAAAAATTCAATAAAATAAAATAACCCTCAAAATCGGCCCGTTACACATTCGCTAACAGCAAACTCTACCTCAGCGTCCGATTTGAACTACCGTCCTTTTAGTGATTCCTTAAAAAAAATTTAAGGTAAGATTTTTGCCTACCCATTCATTAACTACTAGCTTTGCCACTGGTAAGGTATACATCAATAAATAATGGATAATGTAAGTAACATAACCTATGTACTTAACCTATTCTAATGACGAATGGTTTTGATAATATGACAGATAGTTTTAAGAATACCATTCACAATATCACTTGATATATTTTACAATATTCATAATATTACTTGGAATGTGGTTTCAGGTTCTCTAGTATACAACAATGTATAATCACACTTAAACAAGATAGTTTTTAGTAACATAAAATGATGAATGGGAATAAAACATTAATTTGTTCTTTTTTCAGGCCATCATCCTAGTTTTGAACAAATGCAGGTGCTTGTCACTAGAAACAAAGCAAGACCACTGTTCCCAGAACTGTGGCGGGATTGCCCAGGAGTAAGACTTATCAGAGAGACAATTGAAGACTGTTGGGATCAAGATGCTGAAGCAAGACTGACAGCTTTGTGTGTGGAGGAAAGATTATTAGAACTGACTACCCTCACACATAGAGGTATGACTTTATGCTTGTTAGTTACAGAAACTTATATTATTCAATACAATATATACTGACAGTGAATAAATAAACACTTGGTATAGTTCTACAGATACGTTTTATTTTCCTGGCAATTTTTTAATCAGTTACAGCAGCTTCATAGGTTAACATGACTGCTTTGAAATTACTCCAAAGCTGTTGCAAATGCATTCTATTTCTCGTTTGTTTAGTCTGTAGTTTTTCATTCTTACTATTGCCCATTACAACCTTCTCTTGCCTTTGGTACCTTTGACTATTTTTTCCTTTTTTTTGCCTCTGGTAGATAATGGGCACTATATATATCTTCTTCCCTTCTTACCCTGACATCTAGTACTTTTTTCATAAAACATCTGTTGATTGTAACATAATGTATTATGGATTTTTCCATTATATCCTTAATCATACAAGTACATTTGTGTGTATATCTATGTTTTTAGGTGTTTGCCATTATCATGTTATTCTCAGCTTATCCCTATTATCAGTTTATCTATAATATGGAGTTACTATGCGTTTCTCCATGTCTTCCTGTTACATAATTTACTTGTCCATCTCCTTGTCTACCTGTGTTTTGGATTGCTGTCAAAGTTCATGCTAACAAATTTTTTAGCTCATCTGTTTTGTATAGTTTCATTGTAAAAGATAAATCATCATAACTGTATTAGTTGTATTGTGAAGCATAGTGTATTTTATAGTTTCTGAAAGTGGCTGGGTGCAAACAATTTGAGACAAAACGGACTTGAGTGTAAAAGGTAGCAATTTTTGTCTTCACTAATTTTTTTCTCATGAATTGAAATACCGTACTTACTCATATAATTTTTGCTCTCACATAATTTTTGCGCTCCCATAAAAATACATTTTTTGTTTTAGAAAACATTATTTCCTAATGGTTTACGGAAACTTGAGCTTTCAACATTATAATCAGTGGGACAGAATACAAGGACAAGCTAGCCAGATTACTGGAACTATGAAGATATATTAGGTTGTAATCTTTGTACCAGGACGTTTAACTTTTGATTTCAATCTTCTACTGTTTTCTGTGTCTTTCTCCAAAACCATTCATGTTCAACCACTTGTGATAAGTTGAAAGCTCTGTCAAGTTTTAGATTCCCATAATCAAAAACCAGCAGTGCTTTACTGACTAATCAGGTATGAGAGCAATGGCTGCAGCTATTCTGTATGTCAAAGCATACTTCTTCACTTTATAGTTACTAATGAGGCCTGGATTTCGAATTTTGTGCCAAAAACATTGTGCAAAACACAAAAAAGTAGCACCCAGACGCGTCCATGTCTGGAAAAACATTTGTTACAGTTGAAATTGCAGCAATTTCATAGTCCATCTTAACTTTTTGAGGAAACCATTGTTTTTTTTTTTTGTCAAAACAGTGAATAGTTGAATACTGTATATGAGCATAAATCATCATTTAACATAAACTATGTTCCTTAGTTTTTATTTTCCAAGCTATAAGATAAATATTTTTTTCATTAATGCCACTTCCAGTATACAACTGACAGTACACCTGTACACAACCGAGTTAACTGTTTCAATAAAATTTTGCAAGTTCTGACAATGTAAAAGGAAGTGTAAATCTTCAAAAAGGTTGAAGCTCCATTGCAGCCAAAAATCAACATTCTCTCACTGTTACTTTCAAAATTGGTGATCAAAATTATGTTCTGTCAGTGAACTTGGTTAGAGCCGTTGAGGAAGATTTATAGGCTGTTGATCAGGTTCTGAATAGTTCTCTGAGTGATTCTCAGTTTCTTACAAAGATTCACTTCACATTAGTGTATTTCGGTATTATTGTCACCATGTTGTGACCTTGATCAGAAAGTGATTGGACTTTCTGCTGGAATACTTGTTGAATTATCAAGTTCAGCTCCTCAGCTGTTTTCTAATGCTTTTGCTACCTCTGCGTCTGGCAATGTAAAACCGCCATGTTTTGATTACTGGCACTAACAGAATTTTACGGTAGTTCAGGGTAGAGTTAGTGGTGTTCTTTCTCTACCTGACTAATGGTACCCAAGCAAAGTATTTTTGTTTTGATTCAAAACAATATACAGTGAATCCTTGATATAATGCTCTTCTGCGGACCAGCCAAAAAGCGCTTTATATCGAGGGTCGCTTCATAAAAAGGTCCCAAGTTTAACTATTTAATTTACCGGGACTGTGAAAAATGAGTGTTACATCAAGGGTCGCGTTATATCACAGAGGTCTTATATCAAGGTTCCACTGTAGACGATGATAAATAATAACAGAACTCGTATACTGACAAATTTCATATGGACATGTATTCTAAAACAAAAGACATGATCCCAAAAGTCATGCTGAATGTGGGTTAGTAGAGCGCTTTATTGAAGGCTTTATAACATTGCTCTTATGGGGATTTTGGTGGAAATTCATAAAATGAGCATTAACACTTTGGCGATGTTGCCTGCAAAAAGTGCTGGCAGGCATTTTTCTCCCAGCGAATGTTGCCTGCGCTTTCCACAAGCATGTCTGTTTTTGTATGTAGAAATTTAGGTATGTGAAATCTGCAGGCTGCGTGAACTGGAACATAATTTCTCACATATTGAGTTAAAAAAAAAAAAAAAATTCGCAGCACTTTTGTGTTTTACATTCCATTTATTGGAGGTGCTGTTTACAAGCATACAGTATGGATTCTAAGGATCATTATTTGACCAAAGATGATATTCGTGAGTTATTATACGATGATTAGATATTATAATAGTTTAGATATATAATTAATTTTAATTAGATGTTGTGTAACATTTATAAATGCAAAATGGCTCAAAATTTTTATAAAACATTTTTGTAAGTGAAAAATGCATTTTTAAAAAATTAATAAAAAAATATTAGACATTGTTTTGTAATTTTTTTGTCTGTGAGTATGAGAAGAAAGAATTGAACTTTTACACAATATAATAAGCTTTCAGTAAACATTAACTAGTCTTCACAGAAAACATGAAAAATCATGTGTACTCTAGAAAAATGCAACTCTAAAAAAGTGGCTATCTGAAGTGTTAAAATGCAGTATAGCGCTCTACATTGGGTTACACTGTAGTTGTTAGATTAAAAAGTAGGGTTGGTCAGTAAGAGCAGCTCTTCTTTGGGCTAATCAGTGGTGTAACGTATATGATATTACAAAACGTAGGCAGGATTTTAAATCTTAGGATGCAAAAATTTGTTTGCGTATGGTATAGTATTGTGTTCAACCCATTCATACTAGGTCTGTTTTTAATAGAATATTTTTAATTTAAAGAAAACATGTAAGACTTTATATACATAAATAAATGAACTTCATTTTCAGTTTGTTTTAAAAATAATTTATATGTTATAATAAAACACTAGTCAGAGTAGCATATGAGATACAAATGTTTTTAGGCACAATGTACCAGAGTGGAGTGAGTCCTACTGTGAATGCAACACAGACTCAGCTGATGGCACTCCCAAGTTACAACAACAATAATCATACCATTGATTCTGCTGAGGACACAGGTAGTTGTAGCCAATAAGGTAGAACACTTATATAACACACACTTTTGCATGCGTATTTGGTACCATCTTTCTGATATTCTTGCTTAGAATTTGAAAGTGATAAGCATTTAATGATTCCATTGAACAAGTAGTAAGTTATTACTGTACAAAAGGATGATACCCAGTAGGTGAATCACACTACTGGGTGAGAGGACTTTCCACTGAATTTGTGTGGGCCTAACCACTGAACACAAAATTTTGTGTGTACGTAGATTTGTTGTAAACAATCAGTGTCATGGGGGTGGGGCTGAAAAACACACCTTTTATAGTGTATCCAAGAATTGAACCCAGTACCTTATGTTAGTAGCCAAATAACAAACCCACTAATCTATAAGCCTCATCTGTATCATTAATAAGTGTTGTAATATATGGTATAAAAAAGTTTAGCATTTAATATAATTAATAGATAAAAAAAAACATGGCCAATTATTAAGATGAAGTTTTGTAACTGTAGATACAGTATTTTCTGTTGTAGTAAACATTGGGTGCTGGAGAAACGACTGAAAGATCATGTACACACTCCATTCAGGTAGAATTCTTTTGCATGGTAGGGGTTTCAGACATGAAAAAAATCTGAAAACTAGTGGCATTTATGACAAGTTCAATATGTTTAGCATATGTAGTAAAGTAGGAGAACGTAAGAGAAAGTTGAGATTGACTGTTTGGACAAACATTAAATCTTGGGAATTTGACTATATAAACTGACGGTTGCATATGCTTGGGGTGATTAAGAAGGCATGATAACAGTGTACAGTAACAGCATTATACAACACCCAAGGCATGTATAAATACGAGGTATATTTCAAAAGTAAGGGCCAGTTAGCTATAAAATGAGAAAAAATGAGAAAATGAAAAATTTATTAGCGGTTACAAATAGATACAAACTACATTTTTCTACGTAGTCACTGTTTCTTTCCAACCACTTTTGGTATTGTGAAGCAAACTTTTTCAAACCTTCTGCATAAAATTCTGCTGCCTGAGATTTCAGCCAGTTTTGCACTGAGGTTTTCAACTCTTCAGTTTCTTTGATTAAAATTGAGATGCAAGCCAGTTCTTGAAGTGTAGGAAGAGATGGTAGTTACTGGGTGTGAGATCAGAACTATAAAAATCTTCCATCAGAATTTTTAAATTTTTTCAATTGTGTGGGCAGCCATGTGCGGATATGCGTTATCATGAAGGAGAACAATTCCTGACCTCACTATTCCCTGTTGTTGGTTTTAAATGACGTGGTGCAGTTTATAAAGTGTTTCACAATAGACTTGCGATGTGATAGTTGTTCCAGCCTCCATGAAATTGCCCAAAACCACACCCTTTTGGTCCCAGAACACAGTCGGCATGATTTTCTTTGAGACTGAGTTTGCTTGAATTTTTTCAGTTGGGGTGAAGTGGAATGATGTTACTACATGGAGCGTTGTTTCAATTCAGAGTCACTGTATGAAATCCACGTTTGTCGGCAGTGACAACATGGGAAAATATTAATTCCCCTCTCTGTGAAAGCAGTCCAGAATTCATGTGCAGATCTCTGTTCTTTGTGAGCACTTGTCAGTATTTTCAGTACTCATCGTGCACACAGGTTACGATAGCCTAGAGTGTCAGTCACAGTTCTGAACAATGCTGTGTTTGAAACTTCAAGAAGTTCTATGCAAAGGTCAATAATTATAAAGTGACAATTTTCTCTCACTTTCGCATTCATGCGCTCAACAAGATCATCAGTCTGGATGCTATACCTGCCACTCCTTTCTTCATAATGAACATTTGAAAAGCCCTCCTTAAACTCACAACACATTTCCTTCACTCATTGCGGTAGGTGAGTGAAGGAAATGTTCAATCATATGTTCCACACAATTGACAATTTCAGGAGCATTATTTCCTGTGAACTACTAGTAACTTATGAACTACTAAAAACTACACATGATAAGTAAGTGAATTAACTTGCCTTGCAGAATCCAGTAATCAATGTGAACCTGTGTGTGTGTGTGTGTGTGTGTGTGTGTGTGTGTGTGTGTGTGTGTGTGTGTGTGTGTGTGTGTGTGTGTGTGTGTGTGTGTGTGTGTGTGTGTGTGTGTGTGTGTGTGTTTTCTACCCTTCAGTTATAGTGTAAAGATTTTGCAATGGATTACCAGATTCTTCAAGGTAAAAGGTATTCATTACTGAATAGTGTTTGGCACTGTAAATGGTAGTAAATAATGGTGTAAATACCATGCAGTGTTCACATGTGACTACCTCTGGAATGATAAATTAGTTCTGATATAAAATGATTTTTTATGTTTTACAATAATTTGTTGGTGTGAAGACAGCTACTCAATTCTAGTATAATCGAAATGTTCCTTTTTTAGAACATTAAATCATTGATGACTAATGTCTGTTTTTCATATGTAAGCACAAATATGCCAGCACTGTTAACATTTAAATACACTTGAAAATTTATGTACATTTTGAATTTATGAACATTTATGTTATTCCACTGTCATTGGGTATAGACTCAGTTTTTGGACGATACTTCATAGCTATTGACTGTCCTCATATCCATGCACTGTACATGTTTTGTCTTAAACTATGAGTACAGATAATGATAATTTAATACCTAATTCTGAATTTCAGGAGAAAAAGAAGGTTTAGAATCAACAATATCTGAGGGCACTGCGGAAACATTGCTCACATTGTCACCTTCAGAGCCATATGTAGAAAATCTTAATCGTAAGTAAAGTTTTCTTTTCTGTTACAATCATGATATAGTATATCCTTAGATTAAAATGTAAGATATAATAATTTTATAAACTCCTAGATTACCAGGCCATATGCAGTGTACGTTTCAATTTTGGACGGCCAAGGACTGTGATATACACTACATGCATCGTAACTTATTAATACGTTTTAAATACGTTTTTATTTAAGTAAGTTTTCACTGCAATCTGGTATCAATAGGCTATCTTATATATAATGGTTGGTTGGCTGTTGACCATTTATTTTGTTTAAGTCTCATATAGACATATGTGGAAAAGGGAAGGGGAAGTGATTGTCATTCTACCCACCGCTTCTGTTGCATAAAGTACACAAGAAAATGAATTAGCAGAGTTATGAAATTAGAACCATTTGATGGAAAAACTTTAGGTTTATACAAATTGAGGCTTATTCTTTTCTGCTTTTGTGATGTAGTTATATAGTATTTGAAGTAAGTCCATAGGAATGATGAAGCATAATGCCTAATACCAATCCATTTATGCAAGTTCTACTTTCCTTTGTTTTTGCAAGAAAGTATATAAAAACCAGCAGTGAAGTTTAACGGACATTTCTTATCATTTAAGTTTATAAAAAAAATTTGGTGACCAGTTTTAAAATGTTACTATCTAAAAACCTTTTGCTATTTCTTCTTTGGTAAACATAAAAATATTTTTCCCCTTAATATGTATTCTAATGACACTGTTCAAAGATAATGACAGAATGGAAATAGGGTTATCACAGAAAAAGAATTTTCCGTTAAAACTGTGTGTAATTCAAGCCATCCGAAGAGACAGTGTGCACTGGTTTAAGTGGATAGGACAGCGAGGGGGAAGTTTGTTGGCATGCAGAAATAATTATTGGGGGAATAAATACCAACCTATTAATTTTTAAGTAATGGTTTTGTTAATTTTGTTAATTTGTACACTTATTTAACAATCAGAACAGTCTCATACACAGGCGCTGTTGTGTGAATGAGGTGTTCCCAATAAATAATTGGTCTGGCTTTGTAAGTGTGGTTTATTTACAAAATATTATATTTTAACATTTATCCTCTTCAGTTACGCCACGTCCTTTTTCACACAACGTTCCATTTAAATTTTCCATTTAAATGTTTCTACTGGGAGCAGTGCTGCAGTTGATCGTCTCCAAGCTCCTTTAGTAGGTTTGCTGTTTTTGCTTTAACTTCTTCCATGGATTGTAAGTGGGTCCCTTTTAGACTTCTCTTGATCAGTGGGAGTTGAAAAAAGTCACAAGCTGCCAAATCAAGCGAATACAGTGGGTGACGTTGTGAGCAGGAGTGTCTTGATGAAGGACCCAATTAATTTTTTTTTACAAAGAGCAGGCCTCTTTTTCATTATCCGCTCACAGAGCTTGGTCAGCTCTTCTAAATAATATGTCGGGTAGATTGTTCGTCTCTTGGGAACCCATTCCAGACAACAACAAAATTTTTTGAACTTTGGTTTGCTCATTGTTGCTTTTTTAATTCTTGAGGACTGAGGTTTTTAGCAGTGCATGAATTGACATTTTGCCTCAGGAACGTATTTAAACATCCAAGTCATCACATGTTATGAATCTTCCAAAGCAGTTCAGCTGCTTTTGAAGGTTTTTTTTAATGTTGAACACACGTTCTTTCAAAGCTCCTTCTGTTCAAGTGTTTTTGGAACTTGGAACAGTTTTAGCGCAGACTTACTCGTGTTTAAATTTTTTCCAATACTTGCCTAACTGTTTCTTTATCAATATTCACAATTTCAGGTTGTGTGTGTGTGTGTGTGTGTGTGTGTGTGTGTGTGTGTGTGTGTGTGTGTGTGTGTGTGTGTGTGTGTGTGTGTGTGTGTGTGTGTGTGTGTGTGTTAAGGGCTTTTTACAAACAGTTGGTATGAATGTATTTTAGAACTGTTGTGATGTTATGTAGTTATTTTGAAAAAAGAGAGTTTTAAAGAATGCATTAGTTGTATTGAGTAACAGTAAGATATTGATTATTTATTTTCAAATATAGTTTTCAGTTTATTTATTTTAGGTCTTTTATTTACAGAACACAGTAAGAATTCAAACAGTCGTGCCCAGCAATCTATAACATTACAACCACACCAAGGCCGCAATCCTTGTATTGAGCGCAACCTCATGTGGGATGTGAATGCTACTAGTGATTTGATAGATAGGTCCATGAAACATCATCCACACAACACATCAGAAACACAGAGTTTAGTAGGAAGTGATTATCTCAATCTGATGCCTCGGCCAGTCGCACCTATACCGTTTGTGCAAAATGCTGTGTTTGATCCACATACGTTCCAGACAATACCAAAACAACCGAATGTTCCTGGAAACGGTAATTGTAATAAACAGTTAGGGGGAATTTTACCAAAGCCGTTAAGGAAGTTATTGGATGTAAGAAAGAACCGTACGGATTTATGTCCAAAGTCTTACCTACGTACACGAATTTTAAAGGAGACTGAAGTTTCTGTAGGTGACAGACGAGTAGTAACAGCTGTTTTAGGTAATGACAAAGATAATTCTGATGTGGCATTAGATGTAAAAAATGATCTTACCAAGAAAGAAACAAAGTCAGCGAATGGGGTAAAAGTTATAATTTCACCGTTTGAAGAGAGATCTGATGGCACGTTGGAAAGAAAATCAGCAGAAAGACCATCAAGTTTGCCGATAGTGCCATTCAAGGAGAAGACTGCTGAAAGAAAGGTTAATTTAGATGAAATATTTATAGATGGAGGAAAAAGTAAGTTAAAAGATTTAGCATGCAGAATCAAAACTCCAGGTGATGTGCCTCCATCTGTTAGAAGAAAAAGAGGGAAAAGCGTACTCGGCGAAGCTCGGTTTTCATTATACGACGATAGAATGATGGAAGGTATTGATCTAGACAGAGAAGATAGCGAAGCTGCAGTTACATCTCGATCAGTGCCATCTGGCATTGATAATTCAGGCACACGAGTTAAGGTTGATTCCAGTTTTTGAACATGAATGTGATTATGTAATGATTTGTTATTGTTATTGAATGGGTGTCTTGTTGGTTGATTACTAGTAATAATAAATATATCAGATCTTCAGACGTTAAATAGTCTGTGTTAGTAAATAAATGGTGTGTAACTTCAAACATTTTATAATATAAATAATACAATAATATAAATGCCATACTCTGTATAAATAATGTCGAGTAAACATTATGTATGACTAAAGTCATGATTTTATTTTGCAGCGTGTTGTGTAGTTTATGTTTGCAGATTTTAATAAGAGAGCAAGAGTGTGTATGACACACACACTGTGTGTGCGTGTGTGTCCATTTAAAACTATACAAGTAGGTGGCATTTTAAAGTACAGACTATATTATGTGCCACTAAAGTGTATGCTTGTACAAAAGACACCCATTCATAATTTCGAAGAGTAAGTATGAGTTGTATTATAGTTTAATATATCACAAAATTAGCTTACTCACAAAAGTTGTGGGACTTGGCTTCAAAGTAACTGTGTTATACTGGAGTATAAATAACACTTTATATTAGAGACACATAATTGTGTCTATCAATTGCTGCAAAAAAATAAACAAGAAAGAAACAAGATAAAGTTAAGAAAATATAAGCAAATGTAATTTTAATTTAGTTGCCGTTAAATGTAGTGATATTTTATTCTATATATATATTTTTTTTTATTCAGCCATATCGCACAATAAAATTGTCAGTAGAATTTATTAAATTAAGCCTTTTTATACTGACCATGTAAACTCTTTGAATATTTACTGCTAATACTGTTTGCTGTTATATTATTATTATTTTTTTTTTAAGTGAGTACATGACATAAATTAGAAAAATTCAAACAATTGAAAGTGGTGCCTTGTACATGTGGCTTGTAATTGGTGTGAGAGCTTGCCACCATGCAGTTGCTATGACTGACAGAAAAGTGTCTATATTTTGTTGATAGATAATACTATAATTGGTGTTCTGAAGTAAAACATTCATTTGCAGATATATATAATAACCAAAATGCAGCTTATTGAATGGGTGTTTCTTGTTATAGTTGGGCTCTCAAAATCTGTAATAATTTAAAGGCAGTGGACAGAAAGTCAGCATCAGCAATTTCTTTCATTGTAAGTGAAATAGTGTGGCATGACTGAAACATATCAGCAAATGTTTAAGTTCAATTATGTGCGTGATTTATATTATGTTTTGATTCTTCTTCTCATAGTGATGCCACATTACTTATTGTACTAAAGTCATCATAGCATTTTCAATAGGGAGTTGCAGGTACTGTAGGCAGTAATACATCTGATTTTTTTCTTTTGTGAAAGTTTTCATTCTTCTTTGTTCAGGTGACACACCTTTATGTACTTCTGTTGAGTAGACATACAAGATAATATACTACACATTAATAAAGCATGTGACCGTTAGCTCTTTGATTCAGAAAAAGTTAAAACAAAAAAAATCTTTGTCTAAAACATGGATTTTTATCTAGTTAAAAGTAAATATAGTAGAATAAAATGATGAGAATTTCAGATCTCGCGTAGTTTGTCTGAAATAAGGAGTAACACACTGTTTAATTTGTTAAGATTTTGGTATAACACTGCTATAATGGAAAGACCCAATTTTTATGTGTAGAGTGAGATGCAAACACCAAGTAGGTGGGGATAGTTAAGTAACATTGTTGCCATCTTGTGGGAAATTGTAACATTGGTTTAACATCTCTATCACATTGTTGTGATTCAGCATTTGAAGAATACAGTAGAGTGCAAATTAATCCAAATACAGGGAATTTTTCTTTCTGCTCCTATGTTGTAGCTATACTTTTAATTATCTAATTATGTACACATTCTGTGTTAATTAACAAGTGCATATCCATCAACTGTTATATTGAAACATACTGAAACAAATCTTGTAGCATTGCTTTATGTGTGAGGGCTCAGCATTTTTGAAGTTTGTTTCACTGCTAGTTCCATAAGGCAACAGAATTTTTCAACAGATTTGGACTGCCTCCAAATTAAACCCCCCTCCCCCCTCTAAATTAACAACAAATTTTGAGAAAATGTTAGCCCTTTCAGTGCCATGGGCTGATTCATTTGGCTGCCAAGGCTCTCGATAATGCAGTTCACTTATTTGCTAACAGATGGTGTTGATTTCTGTACCATCAGAAAGAGGTATTATTAGTTTATACACCACACAAATTTTACCTTTGTCCAAGAAGCTTTGGTTTAACATAAGATTGACTAGGCTGTTGCTGGTTTACATTTGTGCGAGTTGCGGTATTGTGCATGGTGTAGCGTTGTGTTAGTAATTTTAATATTTTTTCAAAAACGAGTGTGTTTTTATAAGAAGAAGAAATAGAATTATTAATTAGAGTTAGTAGTTAGAATTATTAATTAGTAGTTAGAGTGAAAGTGATTTAACAAGTGACAATGAGAGTGATTTTGGTAACAGTTGCATAACAGTACTGGTGATAATTATAACCTATCAACACAGTGAGCTTAAATACAAATTTTATAAAATATTAAATTTGTGTTATATTTAAAAAAAATTGTACAAGGGTTTGTTAGGAAAACCGTAGGCTTTATGAATGTAGACTTTACTAGTGTTATATCCATCATTTTTTACAGATTTTCTGTGTAAAAATTACAAATTTGTAATTTGTGTGAACTAAAATTAAAAAAAAAATTTAAATAAATTTATAAATGACAAATGAAGAAAACTTCATCGTGTGGATTATACATTTGTGTTTAGGTAAATTAAAATTTCATTCATTTATCTTTAATATTAAATTTGTTATTGAATTTTAAGTAAACATGTGTTGTATAGTAAGAAATCAGCTTGACATTTGAGGACTACCCTATATAGAACCTGTTGGCACTGAAAGGGTTAAGTAACCACCACACAATTCCATGCTATAAATCCTATAGAAAATTGATTATAAAAAAAACTGACAGAAATTTAAACAGAGTTAATAATATTCATAGCAAAAATAATTTTTTAATCAATAATAACAATCAGTATTATTGTTTATGCTTAATTATTGTTTAAAAATTAATTGATTAATTGATGCAATAAGCCACTCAGTTTTTAAGTTGAGGTAACTGAGCAAAGAAGACATAATTGGACTGTCAGACAACATTAATTATTAATACAAGAAGGAAACCTGGATGTGAAGAATTTAGACACGTTATCTTTCATGTCTTGATTTAACGTTTGATTCTACTGAGCAATTAACGCTCTTTTTGACTGGTTGGCTTATAAAAATATTGAATCTGCCCTGGATGGAAGCATTTAGAAAGGATATGATGTACGTCTTCATTTAATGTTTGTTTCTGCTGAGCAATTAACTCTCTTGTTGTGTTATAAAAATCATTGGATCTGAGATGGTGTGAAGTATTTCGACTGTTTATCTTTCACATTTTGATTTTATGTTTATTTCACCAGAGCAATTAACTCTCTTTTTGGTTGTTTGGCTATAAAAGACACTGAATCTGTGCACAAATGAAGCATTTAGACAGGATATTTTTCACATCTTGATTTAACGTTTGTTTCTGATGATCAGTTAACTTTCTTGTTGTCTTATAAGAGACACTGAATCTGTGGTGGAGTGAGGCATTTTATGCCGGATATCTTTCATGTTTTGATTTAACATTTTTTCTGATGAGCAATGTTAATTTATTCTTGTGTGTTATGCAGGTATATAATACAGATTATAATAAGAAATTATATATCATACTAATCACCAACTTGGTAAATTATGAAAAATCGAATTATATTGTGTTGTAACCTACAGAGTGGCTGATAGGCTATATAGTACTTTTTGTTAATATGATTTCGGGGATGATTTTAATTTCACTGCACATCTCACATAAATGTTTTTGACATTATTTCTTGTGCTATTATGTGCACTCTAAATTTCATTGCCTGAGTTTCACAACTGCCTGAGAATCAATAATTTAATACTAAATTTATGTCAGTTTGTTAACTCGTAGTGGGAAACTTAAATTAGTATACCCAAAGGGAGATAGACGTATAAATTCTCTTGTTTCTTATTTTCCTTTGAACAGTAACAGCGTAATAAAGTCACAGTGTAAAATAATGGTGATAAAACTTTTAATTTCAATTTATTTGTTATAACAAATTATATAATACATGTATATGTTGTCACCGGACAAAAGGCTTGCCGCATGACAAATGGCGCCAATCGTACACTCTAGTGTTTTTGGTGGCCCTAAAAAGGACCTGGTGGCGGGAAAGCAGATGTTGGTTGTGCCGCGCTGAGATGTTCGGCGGCTGCGCCCGCTGTTTGTGGCGTACTGCAGTCCTCCTCTTCTTTCGGCACCGGTTGTAGAGTCGGCAGCCGGCCCAGCGAAATCCATCGCTGGCATGGAACGGGAGTGCGAAGACGCAAGAACGGCAGCGGTTCTATTCTTCGGTTGTTCCTTCCGGCTGACTCTGCCTCGATGTCATCTGAGAGAGGAGAGGTGATGAAGTGCGTCCGATGGCATGGCGATGAAGAGTGCTCAAAATTTTCTGCCGGCCCGGGTTTTATGCACTAACCGGGATCGCTGGTTGGCTCGCTCCGAGCACGTTGTTTGATTGGCTCGCTGTGTCCACCGCTGGTACCGGAGAGCCTGATGTTCGCATACCACTGCCGTCACAACTCCACCGGGTCTTGAATGCTCTCCGGTAGCCAGCCTACTGCTCTTCTCCAGATGTTGTGGAGGTGTCTGTTGGGCGCCATGTTGATTGTTGTGCCGCCTGGTAGCTCGCTGGCGTGGCTGGATCTTGCATCCGCAAGATGATCGCTGCCCCACGTTGGGCGCCACTTGTCACCGGACAAAAGGCTTGCCGCATGACAAATGGCGCCAATCGTACACACTATAGTTTTTGGTGGCCCTAAAAAGGACCTTGTGGCGGGAACGGTGATGTTGGTTGTGGCGCGCTAAGATGTTCGGCGGCTGCGCCTGCTGTTCGTGGGGTACTACAGTCCTCCTCTTCTTCCGGCACCGGTTGTAGAGTCGGCTGCCGGCCCAGCAAAATCCATCGCTGGCGCGGAACTGGAGGGCGAAGACGCAAGAACGACGGCAGTTCTTTTCTTCGGCTGTTCCTTCCGGCTGACTCCGCCTCGATGTCGTCCGAGAGAGGAGAGGAGATGAAGTGCGTCCGATGGCGTGGCGATGAAGAGTGCTCAAAATTTTCTGCCGGCCAGGGTTTTATGCACTAACCGGGATCGCTGGTTGGCTCGCTCCGAGCACGTTGTTGGATTGGCTCGCTGTGTCCACCGCTGGTACCGGAGAGCAGATGTTCGCATACCGCTGCCATCACAATGTATAATAAGTATATAATAACGGATATTTGAGTGTGTTATTTTTTTGGAACCGTTTCGTTTGTACCTGTTATATTCATATACTAGTTTAGCACACCTGTATTAGAAACGATATATTTTATGTTTTGATTTAACGATTGTTTCTGCTGAGCAATTAACTCTCTTTTTGGCTGATTGGCTTTAAGATACATTGAATCTGTCCTGGACTGACGTGTTTAGACGGCTTATCTTACACTACGTGATTTTATGTTTGTTTCAACTTTGCAATTAACTCTCTTTTCGTATAAAAGACACTGAATTTGTCTGTGAGTGATACATTTAGATCGGTTATGTACCACTACCTGATTTTACGTTTGCTTCAACTGAGCAATTAACTCTCGTGTCTTATAAAAGCCACTGAATTTGTTATTAAGTCAATTAAGCTTTCAATAATCGACCATAGTTGAAGAGTTCTATAAGAAGTCACACGGCGGGTTATTGAAAGGTAAATTAATTTATTAATTCTATTAAGTGACTTGGATACCAGATTCACCATGAATATTAAACTGAGTTTGTCCATTAGTGACACATTTAGATTGCTTATCTACCACTACTTGACTTTACGTTTGTTTCAACTGAGCAATTAATGCTCTTGTGTTATAAAAGACACTGAATCTGTCCTAAAGGGACACTTTTAGATCGGATATCTTCCACTACTTGATTTTACGTTTGATTCTGCTGAGCAATTAACTCACTTGTCTTATAAAAAAAACTGAATTTGTCCTAGAGTGACACATTTAGATCGGATATATACCACTACTTGATGTTACGTTTGTTTCAACTGAATAATTAACTCTCTTTTGTTGTCAAAGATATTGAATTTGTCCATGAGTGTCACATTTAGGTCGGTTATCTACCACTACTTGTAACGTTTTATTCCTTTCCCCCCTTACATAACTTCTACTTACCTTGTGCGATCTTTTTTACGCACTCGCCCTGACTTACCCAAAAACAGCAGATTCCAAAATACTTATAGGTCGCCACCAATATTTTTAAACAAAAGGACAAATATGGAAACCTTAATACATTTTCCCCTTTTTTACTTTACTTACCAGGTTCGTCTAGGCGAGATTTTCCATACAGGACAGGTTATGTTAAACGGGCGTAATATCTACTCTCTACGCATGGTTTTTTGTATTCTAATAAACGAGGTTTCTTTTATTAAAATGAATTATTTTCTTTCCCCTTTATGTTCACACTGAACTTTCAATACAAACAAGAATACAGGTATATCTAATCCCTCCTTATAAACTACTACAAAAATTGACTTAACAATATCGTTATTTATGCAACCAACACTTTGCATCCACTCTCTCCCTTACATACTCTTTTGATTCCCTTACTGAGATCTCTGTTTTTATTGAAAATCGATTTCTGGCCAGCTAAATTAGTTTAGTAATTGTACTCACTACACGTGGTACCCGTTAGTACGCATGGCGTCGCTCCCGTCTTCTTCACTAAGTTACCAAAATACACATGTTAACTTTGTTCCACACTCCCTGTTCCATGATAGTTTAACTGCACTCTTTGGTCGGCTGACGATACTATTTTCGGCCTACCCGAAAATTTTTCAAGGCACCAGTTAAAATTACAACTGCGCAGTCTGATGATTTGTGTTGAATTACTCTGTACTGCTTTCAGCTCTGCTGTTAGTCAACGACTGTTGTGTTAGGCGTTGGCCTATCTGCGCGCTAACATACGTATTTTTGATATCGCCTTCTCTGATTGGCCGGTAGGTTCCGACGCTTAGCCCGGGAATTCTGATATTCTTTACTGCCTGTTGAAACTGGCATTTTTCGTAATTCACGGCCGCCTGAGTTGCCAGTGGTTACGTAATACGTCTAGACTAGTTGACTCAAAGCAAAACACAAACGTGGTGTTTTGCAATAATGTTGAATGTATAGTTGATTAAGACGAGGTACCCCAAAGGTGAACACTGACTACTTTGAATTAAAACTGATTTAAATTATTATTTTTTAACACACAATTCTGTACCGGTACATCCTTGATTTGACTTTTGTTTCAAATGAGCAATTTACTTTTTTTTCTTATAAAAGACTGAAAATATCCTGGAGTGAAGTATTTAGATCCGATACCTTTCAAGTCTTGAATATTAAACTGAATTTGTCAAGAGTGACACATTTAGATCGCTTATCTACCACTACTTGATTTAATGTTTGTTTCAACTGAACAATTAACTTTTTTGTCTTGTAAAAGACACTGAAAATATCCTGGAGTGAACCATTTAGATCCGATACCTCTCACGTCTTGATTTTACCTTTTTTTCTGTCGAATTTGTTACATTTGCTCTTGTATGTTATGCGTTTGATAGTACTTTCTGTTAATATATAATTTCATAAATTGGTTTTGTTTATTTACTATGCGTTTAGGCTCTGTAGACGCCATGTTGTTATCTGCCAACCTAAGATGTCACTCGCCAGGGTTCGAATTAGCGAACGGGAAAATCAGAACTGGTTATTTGAATAATAACGATCTTTTTTTTTTTTACTAAGCAATTAAAATTTTATTGATCATTTTTTGTTTTTATATCCCTTTCAATTCCCATAATTCTTAACAATTTTTTTTGCATATGAAAATGAAAAATTATTCAGACAAAAACTTAATTTTTCTTATATATAACTTTATAGATAAAATAACATTTTAAAACTACCATCAAAATTTAATTAACACAAACCAGTGCTTCTTATTTTATCATTTTTATTATTTTTTTTTCACGCTCGCATTCATACATATGCCCCATGCCCATTTGAGATCTCAATTTCATTTAATGGTAAATAGCATACTCTAAAAGAACATAATTTTGAAGTTGATGTACCACTCCGGTTAGTGATCTGGCTTTACGAAAGAGTCCAATGTTCCGTAGTACCTTCCATCACTCCACACATATTAGTCGCACCATCTGTTACTTTAATTATTTAATTACTCACTGGATAATCATGTTCCGATTTAAATTATACACTCGGTTTTAAAATCACATTTTGTTTGAGTTGCGGGCCCGCATTTTTGTTCCGGAACTGTTCTTTACAACCGGCCGGTTTTAGAGCGTAATTGCGACTGAGGCGGATTTTACTGCATTGAGTTCTTTGTTTACTGCACATTGGGCGAGAAAGAATGTTTCGTACGTGTTTTTCAAGCTGTTCACAGTGTCACACCATGCGCGCGTACGTGCGAATACGCCCCCCTCGCTGATAGCTTTCACATTCTCAGACTCGTTAATGGCTTTTGTGCAACAACAACACCTACGTACGGCTTGGGTTAGAACCGCACTGACTGCAAGGTGTAAAAAAAAAACTGTCCAGCGTTTATGATTCAAACGTTGTTCGGCGGGAGTGGCCATTACATTTTACATTTATTTTAGAAGAAATAAATCCCAATAGTTTGTCCCGTTACATGCGAATATATAACACAGCTTATAATAAGAAGATATATCATTCTATCACCAACTTGGTAAATTATGAAAAATCGATTTGTATTGTGTTATAAGCTACAGAGTGGCTGATAGTCTATATAGTACTTTTTGTTAGTATGGTTTCGTAGAGGATTTTAACTTCACTGCACATCTCACCTAGTTTTGTTACATTATTTCTTGTCGTTTACGTGCACTCTAAATTTCATTGCCTGAGGTTCTCAACTGATTTGTCTAACCAAAATGGAATCTATAATTTAGTGCTAAATTTATGTCAGTTTGTTTACTCGTAGTGGGAAACTTAAATTAGTATACCCAAAGGGAGATAGACGTATAAATTCTCTTGTTTCTTATTTTCATTGAAACAGTAACAGCTTAATAAAGTCACAGTGCCAAGTAACAGTGTTAAAACTTTTAATTTCAGTTTATTTGTTCTAACAAATTGTATAATACATGTATATGTATAATAAGTATATAATAACAGATATTTGAGCGTGTTATTTTTTTGGAACCGTTTTGTTTGTACCTGTTATATTCATATACTAGTTTAGCACACCTGTATTAGAAACGATATATTTTATGTTTTGATTTAACGATTGTTTCTGCTGAGCAATTAACTCTCTTTTTGGCTGATTGGCTTTAAGATACATTGAATCGGTCCTGGAGTTACGCATTTAGACAGGATATCTTACACTACTTGATTATATGTTTGTTTCAACTGAGCAATTAACTCTCTTGTCTTATAAAAGACACTGAATCTGTCCTGGTGTGACACATTTAAATCGGATATCTACCACTACTTGATTTTACGTTGGATTCAACTGAACAATTAACTCTCTTGCCTTATAAAATACACCGAATCTGTCCTGGAGTGACACATTGAGATCGGATATCTACGACTACTTGATTTTACGTTTGTTTCAAGTGAATAATGAACTCTTATGTCTTATAAAAACAATGAATTTGTCCGTGAGTGACACATTTAGATTGGTTATCTACCACTACTTGATTTTACGTTTGTTTCAATATAGAAGACACTGAAAATATAGTGGAGTGAAGCATTTAGATGCGATATCTTTCACATCTTGATTTAACATTTTTTCTGTTGAATTTGTTACATTTATACTTGTGTGTTCTGCGAATATATAATACAGTTTATAATAAGAAGATATATTTCATACTCATCACAAACTTGGTAAATTCTGAAAAATCAAATTATATTGTGTTGTAACCTACAGAGTGGCTGATAGTCTATATAGTACTTTTTGTTAGTATGATTTCGGAGAGTATTTTAACTTCACTGCACATCTCACCTAGTTTTGTTACATTATTTCTTGTCGTTTACGTGCTCTCTAAATTTCACTGCCTGAGTTTGACAACTGATTTGTCTAACCAGAATGGAATCAATAAATTAGTAATAAATTTATATCAGTTTGTTTATTCGCAGCGGAAACCTTACATTAGTATACCCAAAGGAAAGTATTAATTGAATGAAAGACATTAAATTTTATCCGTGAGTGACACATTTAGATCGGTTATTTACCACTACTTGATTTTACGTTTGTTTCAACTGAGCAGTTAATTCTCTTGCCTTACAAAAGTTGCTGAATTTGTTAATAAGTTAATTTAGCTTTCAATAATCGTCCGTGTGACTTCTTACAGAACTCTTCTGTAACGCGTTTTGGAGAGTTCTGTAAGAAGTCATATGGCGGATTATTGAAACGTAAATTAAATTATTAATTCAATTAAGTGACTTAGATACTAGATTCAGCATGAATATTAAACTGAATTTGTCCATGAGTGACACATTTAGGTTGCCTATCTACCACTGCTTGACTTTACGTTTGTTTCAACTGAGCAATGAACGCTCTTGTGTTATAAAAGACACTGAATCTGTCCTGAAGGGACACTTTTAGATCGGATATCTTCCACTACTTGATTTTACGTTTGTTTCAACTGAGCAATTAACTTTTTTGTCTTATAAAAGACACTGAAAATATCCTGGAGTGAAGCATTTAGATGCGATACCTTTCACGTCTTGAATATTAAACTTAATTTTTTCGAGAGTGACATATTTGGATCGCTTATCTACCACTACTTGATTTAATGTTTGTTTCAACTTAGCAATTAATTCTCTTGTCTTATAAAAGACGCTGAATTTGTCCGGAAGGGACACTTTTAGTTCGGATATCTTCCATCTTCCACTACTTGATTTTACGTTTCTTTCAACTGAATAATGAACTCTCTTGTTTTATAAAAGACATTTAATTTGTCCGTGAGTGACACATTTAGATCGGTTATCTACCACTACTTGATTGTAAATTTGTTTCAACCGAGCAATTAACTTTTTTGTCTCATAAAAGACACTGAAAATATCCTGGAGTGAAGCATTTAGATCCGATACCTTTCACGTCTTGATTTTACATTTTTTCTGTCGAATTTGTTACATTTGCTCTTATATATTATGCGAATATATAACACAGCTTATAATAAGAAGATATATATCATTCTATCACCAACTTGGTAAATTATGAAAAATCGAATTGTAATGTGTTGTAAGCTACAGAGTGGCTGATAGTCTGTGTAGTACTTTTTGTTAGTATTATTTGGGAGAGGATTTTAACTTCACTGCACATCTCACCTAGTTTTTTGACATTATTTCTTGTCGTTTACGTGCACTCTAAATTTCATTGCCTGAGGTTCTCAACTGATTTGTCTAACCAAAATGGAATCTATAATTTAGTGCTAAATTTATGTCAGTTTGTTTACTCATAGTGGGAAACTTAAATTAGTATACCCAAAGGGAGATAGACGTATAAATTCTCTTGTTTCTTATTTTCATTGAAACAGTAACAGCTTAATAAAGCCACAGTGTAAAGTAACAGTGTTAAAATTTTTAATTTCAATTTATTTGCTCTAACTAATTATATAATACATGTATATGTATAATAAGTAAATAATAACAGGTATTTGAGCGTGTTATTTTTTTGGAACCGTTTCGTTCGTACCTGTTATATTCATATACTAGTTTAGCACACCTGTATTAGAAATGATATATTTTATGTTTTGATTTAACGATTGTTTCAACTGAGCAATTAACTGTCTTGTCTTATAAAAGACACCGAATCTGTCCTGGAGTGACACATTTAGATCGGATATCTACGACTACTTGATTTTACGTTTGTTTCAAGTGAATAATGAACTCTTATGTCTTATAAAAGACAATGAATTTGTCCGTGAGTGACACATTTAGATTGGTTATCTACCACTACTTGATTTTATGTTTGTCTCAAGTGATAAATTTAATTTTTTGTCTTGTAGAAGACACTGAAAATATAGTGGAGTGAAGCATTTAGATCCGATATCTTTCACGTCTTGATTTACCATTTTTTCTGTTGAATTTGTTACATTTATACTTGTGTGTTCTGCGAATAGATAATACAGTTTATAATAAGAAGATATATTTCATACTAATCACCAACTTGGTAAATTCTGAAAAATCAAATTAATGTCATTGTATTGGTATCCGCATCACAATTATTATAATTAAACTTTAAAGTTGTTACCTTAATCCGTCTATGTGACCGCTTAATTTTTCTTCTTTGTCTTCTTACATGTTTCGGATTGTGTTAATCCATCATCAGAGATTAAAAAATTCGTCGGTTGAGACTTCGTTAAACATTAAAAGTTATTTAGTGTAACTTTTAATGTTTAACGAAGTCTTAACCGACGAATTTTTTAATCTCTGATTATGGATTAAAACAATCCAAAACGCGTAAGAAGACAAAGAAGAAAAATTAAGCGGTCACATAGACGGATTAAGGTAAAAACTTTAAAGTTTAATTAAAATCAAATTATATTGTGTTGTAACCTACAGAGTGGCTGATAGTCTATATAGTACTTTTTGTTAGTATGGTTTCGTAGAGGATTTTAACTTCACTGCACATCTCACCTAGTTTTGTTACATTATTTCTTGTCGTTTACGTGCTCTCTAAATTTCATTGCCTGAGTTTGACAACTGATTTGTCTAACCAGAATGGAATCAATAAATTAGTAATAAATTTATATCAGTTTGTTTATTCGTAGTAGAAACCTTACATTAGTATACCCAAAGGAAATTATTAATTGATTGAAAGACATTAAATTTTATCCGTAAGTGACACATTTAGATCGGTTGTTTACCACTACTTGATTTTACGTTTGTTTCAACTGACCAATTAATTCTCTTGCCTTATAAAAGATGCTGAATTTGTTAAGTTAGTTTAGCTTTCAATAATCGACCATGTGACTTATTATAGAACTCTTCTATAACGTGTTTTGGAGAGTTCTATAAGAAGTCACATGGCGGATTATTGAAACGTAAATTAAATTATTAATTCGATTAAGTGACTTGGGTACCAGATTCAGTATGAATATTAAACTGAATTTGTCCATGAGTGACACATTTAGGTCGCCTATCTACCACTACTTGACTTTACGTTTGTGACTGAGCAACGAACGCTGTTGTGTTATAAAAGACACTAAATCTGTCCTGAAGGGACACTTTTAGATCGGATATCTTCCACTACTTGATTTTACGTTTGTTTCAACTGATCAATTACCTTTTTTGTCTTATAAAAGACACTGAAAAATCCTGGAGTGAAGCATTTAGATGCGATACCTTTCACGTCTTGAATATTAAACTGAATTTTTTGAGAGTGACATATTTAGATCACTTATCTACCACTACTTGATTAAAAGTTTGTTTCAACTGAGCAATTAATTCTCTTGTCTTATAAAAGATGCTGAATTTGTCCGGAAGGGACACTTTTAGTTCGGATATCTTCCATCTTCCACTACTCGATTTTACGTTTCTTTCAACTGAATAATTAACTCTCTTGTCTTATAAAAGACATTTAATTTGTCCGTGAGTGACACATTTAGATCGGTTATCTACCACTATATGATTTGACTTTTGTTTCAAATGAGCAATTAACTCTCCTGTCTTATAAAAGCCACTGAATTTGTTAATAAGTCAATTTAGCTTTCAATAATCGACCATAGGACTTCTAATAGAACTCTTCTATAACGCGTTTCGAAGAGTAAATTAATTTATTAATTCGATTAAGTGAATTGGATTCCAGATTCACCATGAATATTAAACTGAATTTGTCCTTTACTGACACATTTAGATCGCTTATCTACCACTACTTGACTTTACGTTTGTTTCAACTGAGCAATTAATGCTCTTGTGTTATAAAAGACACTGAATCTGTCCTAAAGGGACACATTTAGATCGGATATATACCACTACTTGATGTTACGTTTGTTTCAACTGAATAATTAACTCTCTTTTGTTGTCAAAGATATTGAATTTATCCATGAGTGTCACATTTAGATCGGTTATCTACCACTACTTGTAATGTTTTATTCCTTTTCCCCCTTACATAACTTCTACTTACCTTGTGCGATCTTTTTTACGCACTCGCCCTGACTTACCCAAAATCAGAAGATTCCAAAATACTTATAGGTCGCCACCAATATTTTTAAACAAAAGGACAAAATTTGGAAACCTTAATACATTTTCCCCTTTTTTACTTTACTTACTTACCAGGTTCGTCTAGGCGAGATTTTCTATACAGGACAGGTTATGTTAAACGGGCGTAATAACTACTCTCTGCGCATGGTTTTTTGTATTCTAATAAACGAGGTTTCTTTTATTAAAATGAATTATTTTCTTTCCCCTTTATGTTCACACTGAACTTTCAATACAAACAAGAATACAGGGATATCTAATCCCTCCTTATAAACTACTACAAAAATTGACTTAACAATATCGTTATTTATGCAACCAACACTTTGCATCCACTCTCTCCCTTACATACTCTTTTGATTCCCTTACTGAGATCTCCTTTTATTGAAAATCGATTTCTGGCCAGCTAAATTAGTTTAGTAATTGTACTCACTACACGTGGTACCCGTTAGTACGCATGGCGTCGCTCCCGTCTTCTTCACTAAGTTACCAAAATACACATGTTAACTTTGTTCCACACTCCCTGTTCCATGATAGTTTAACTGCACTCTTTGGTCGGCTGACGATACTATTTTCGGCCTACCCGAAAATTTTTCAAGGCACCAGTTAAAATTACAACTGCACGGTCTGATGATTTGTGTTGAATTACTCTGTACTGCTTTCAGCTCTGCTGTTAGTCAACGACTGTTGTGTTAGGCGTTGGCCTATCTGCGCGCTAACATACGTATTTTTGATATCGCCTTCTCTGAATGGCCAGTAGGTTTCGACGCTTAGCCCGGGAATTCTGATATTCTTTACTGCCTGTTGAAACTGGCATTTTCCGTAATTCACGGCCGCCTGAGTTGCCAGCGGTTACGTAATACGTCTAGACTAGTTGACTCAAAGCAAAACACAAACGTGGTGTTTTGCAATAATGTTGGATGTATAGGTGATTAAGACGATTTACCCCAAAGGTGAACACTGACTGCTTTGAATTAAAACTGATTAAATTATTATTTTTTAACACACAATTCTGTACCGGTACATACTTGATTTGACTTTTGTTTCAAATGAGCAATTTACTTTTTTTTCTTATAAAAGACTGAAAATATCCTGGAGTGAAGTATTTAGATCCGATACCTTTCAAGTCTTGAATATTAAACTGAATTTGTCGAGAGTGACACATTTAGATCGCTTATCTACCACTACTTGATTTAATGTTTGTTTCAACTGAACAATTAACTTTTTTGTCTTGTAAAAGACACTGAAAATATCCTGGAGTGAAGCATTTAGATCCGATACCTTTCAGTTTTTTTACATTATTTCTTGTCATTTTCATGCTCTCTAAATTTCATTGCTCGAGTTTGACAACTGATTTGTCTAACCAGTATGGAATCAATAATTTAGTAATAAATTTATATCAGTTTGTTTATTCATAGTGGAAACCTTACATTAGTATACCCAGAGGAAATTATTAATTGAATGAAAGACATTAAATTTTATCCGTGTGTGACACATTTAGATCGGTTATTTACCACTACTTGATTTTACGTTTGTTTCAACTGAGCAATTAATTCTCTTGTCTTATAAAAGATGCTGAATTTGTTAATAAGTTAATTTAGCTTTCAATAATCGACCATGTGACTTATTATAGAACTCTTCTATAACGTGTTTTGGAGAGTTCTATAAGAAGTCACATGGCGGATTATTGAAACGTAAATTAAATTATTAATTCGATTAAGTGACTTGGGTACCAGATTCAGTATGAATATTAAACTGAATTTGTCCATGAGTGACACATTTAGGTCGCCTATCTACCACTACTTGACTTTACGTTTGTGACTGAGCAACGAACGCTGTTGTGTTATAAAAGACACTAAATCTGTCCTGAAGGGACACTTTTAGATCGGATATCTTCCACTACTTGATTTTACGTTTGTTTCAACTGATCAATTACCTTTTTTGTCTTATAAAAGACACTGAAAAATCCTGGAGTGAAGCATTTAGATGCGATACCTTTCACGTCTTGAATATTAAACTGAATTTTTTGAGAGTGACATATTTAGATCACTTATCTACCACTACTTGATTAAAAGTTTGTTTCAACTGAGCAATTAATTCTCTTGTCTTATAAAAGATGCTGAATTTGTCCGGAAGGGACACTTTTAGTTCGGATATCTTCCATCTTCCACTACTCGATTTTACGTTTCTTTCAACTGAATAATTAACTCTCTTGTCTTATAAAAGACATTTAATTTGTCCGTGAGTGACACATTTAGATCGGTTATCTACCACTATATGATTTGACTTTTGTTTCAAATGAGCAATTAACTCTCCTGTCTTATAAAAGCCACTGAATTTGTTAAGTCAATTTAGCTTTCAATAATCGACCATAGGACTTCTAATAGAACTCTTCTATAACGCGTTTCGAAGAGTAAATTAATTTATTAATTCGATTAAGTGAATTGGGTACCAGATTCAGCATGAATATTAAACTGAATTTGTCCACGAGTGACACATTTAGATCGTCTATCTACCACTACTTGACTTTACGTTTGTTTCAACTGAGCAATTAACGCTCTTGTGTTATAAAAGACACTGAATCTGTCATGCAGGGACACTTTTAGATCGGATATCGTCCACTAATTGATTTTACGTTTGTTTCAACTGAGCAATTTACTCAGTTGTCTTATAAAGGCACTGAATTTATCCTGGAGTGACACATTTAGATCGGTTATCTACCACTACTTGATTGTAAATTTGTTTCAACCGAGCAATTAACTTTTTTGTCTCATAAAAGACACTGAAAATATCCTGGAGTGAAGCATTTAGATGCGATACCTTTCACGTCTTGAATATTAAACTGAATTTTTCGAGAGTGACATATTTAGATCATTTATCTACCACTACTTGATTAAAAGTTTGTTTCAACTGAGCAATTAATTCTCTTGTCTTATAAAAGATGCTGAATTTGTCCGGAAGGGACACTTTTAGTTCGGATATCTTCCATCTTCCACTACTTGATTTTACGTTTCTTTCAACTGAATAATTAACTCTCTTGTCTTATAAAAGACATTTAATTTGTCCGTGAGTGACACATTTAGATCGGTTATCTACCACTATATGATTTGACTTTTGTTTCAGATGCGCTATTAACTTTTTTGTCTTGTAAAAGACACTGAAAATATCCTGGAGTGAAGCATTTAGATCCGATACCTTTCACTTCTTGATTTTACATTTTTTCTGTCGAATTTGTTAAATTTGCTCTTGTATATTATGCGAATATATAACACAGCTTATAATAAGAAGATATATCATTCTATCACCAACTTGGTAAATTATGAAAAATCGATTTGTATTGTGTTGTAAGCTACAGAGTGGCTGATAGTCTACATAGTACATTTTCTTAGGATGATTTTGGAGAGGATTTTAACTTCACTGCACATCTTGCCTAGTTTTTTGACATTATTTCTTGTCGTTTACGTGCACTCTAAATTTCATTGCCTGATTTTCTCAACTGATTTGTCTAACCAAAATAGAATCAATAATTTAGTGCTAAATTTATGTCAGTTTGTTTACTCGTAGTGGGAAACTTAAATTAGTATACCAAAAGGGAGATAGACAGATAAATTCTCTTGTTTCTTATTTTCATTGAAACAGTAACAGCTTAATAAAGTCACAGTGTAAAGTAACAGTTTAATTTCAATTTATTTGTTCTAACAAAGTATATAATACATGTGTATGTATAATAAGTATATAATAACAGATATTTGAGCGTGTTAATTTTTTGGAACCGTTTCGTTTGTACCTGTTATATTCATATACTAGTTTAGCACACCTGTATTAGAAACGATATATTTTACGTTTTGATTTAACGATTGTTTCAACTGAGCAATTAACTCTCTTTTTGGCTGATTGGCTTTAAGATACATTGAATCTGTCCTGGAGTGACGTGTTTTGACGGATTATCTTACACTACTTGATTTTATGTTTGTTTCAACTGAGCAATTAACTCTCTTTTCTTATAAAAGACACTGAATTTGTCTGTGAGTGATACATTTAGATCGGTTATCTACCACTACCTGATTTTACGTTTGCTTCAACTGAGCAATTAACTCTCCTGTCTTATAAAAGCCACTGAATTTGTTAATAAGTCAATTTAGCTTTCAATAATCGACCATAGGACTTCTAATAGAACTCTTCTATAAAGCGTTTCGAAGAGTTCTATAAGAAGTCACACGGCGGGTGATTGAAAGGTAAATTAATTTATTAATTTGATTCAGTGAATTGGATACCAGATTCACCATGAATATTAAACTGAATTTGTCCATTAGTGACACATTTAGATCGCTTATCTACCACTACTTGACTTTACGTTTGTTTCAACTGAGCAATTAATGCTCTTGTGTTATAAAAGACACTGAATCTGTCCTAAAGGGACACTTTTAGATCGGATATCCTCCACTACTTGATTTTACGTTTGATTCAGCTGAGCAATTAACTCACTTGTCTTATAAAAAAAACTGAATTTGTCCTAGAGTGACACATTTAGATCGGATATATACCACTGCTTGATATTACATTTGTTTCAACTGAATAATTAACTCTCTTTTGTTGTCAAAGATATTGAATTTGTCCATGAGTGTCACATTTAGATCGGTTATCTACCACTACTTGTAACGTTTTATTCCTTTTCCCCCTTACATAACTTCTACTTACCTTGTGCGATCTTTTTTACGCACTCGCCCTGACTTACCCAAAATCAGAAGATTCCAAAATACTTATAGGTCGCCACCAATATTTTTAAACAAAAGGACAAGTATGGAAACCTTAATACATTTTCCCCTTTTTTACTTTACTTACTTACCAGGTTCGTCTAGGCGAGATTTTCTATACAGGACAGGTTATGTTAAACGGGCGTAATAACTACTCTCTGCGCATGGTTTTTTGTATTCTAATAAACGAGGTTTCTTTTATTAAAATAAATTATTTTCTTTCCTCTATGTTCACACTGAACTTTCAATACAAACAAGAATACAGGGATATCTAATCCCTCCTTATAAACTACTACAAAAATTGACTTAACAATATCGTTATTTATGCAACCAACACTTTGCATCCACTCTCTCTCTTACATACTCTTTTGATTCCCTTACTGAGATCTCTGTTTTTATTGAAAATCGATTTCTGGCCAGCTAAATTAGTTTAGTAATTGTACTCACTACACGCGGTACCCGTTAGTACGCATGGCGTCGCTCCCGTCTTCTTCACTAAGTTACCAAAATACACTTTTTAATTTTTTCCACACTCCCTGTTCCATGATAGTTTAACTACACTCTTTGGTTGGCCGACGATACTATTTTCGGCCTACCCAAAAATTTCCCAAGGCACCAGTTAAAATTACAACTGCGCGGTCTGATGATTTGTGTTGAATTACTCTGTACTGCTTTCACCTCTACTGTTAGTCAACAACTGTTGTGTTAGGCGTTGGCCTATCTGCGCGCTAACGTACGTATTTTTGATTTCGCCTTCTCTGATTTGCCGATAGGTTCCGACGCTTAGCCCAGGAATTCTGATATTCTTTACTGCCTGTTGAAACTGGCGTTTTCCGTAATTCACGGCCACCTGAGTTGCCAGCGGTTACGTAATACGTCTAGACTAGTTCACTCAAAGCAAAACACAAACGTGGTGTTTTGCAATAATGTTGAATGTATAGTTGATTAAGACGAGGTACCCCAAAGGTGAACACTGACTGCTTTGAATTAAAACTGATTTAAATTATTATTTTTTAACACACAATTCTGTACTGGTACATACTTGATTTGACTTTTGTTTCAAATGAGCAATTTACTTTTTTTTCTTATAAAAGACTGAAAGTATCCTGGAGTGAAGTATTTAGATCCGATACCTTTCAAGTCTTGAATATTAAACTGAATTTGTCGAGAGTGACACATTTAGATCGCTTATCTACCACTACTTGATTTAATGTTTGTTTCAACTGAGCAATTAACTTTTTTGTCTTGTAAAAGACACTGAAAATATCCTGGAATAAAGCATTTAGATCCGATACCTTTCAGTTTTTTTACATTATTTCTTGTCATTTACGTGCTCTCTAAATTTCATTGCCCGAGTTTGACAACTGATTTGTCTAACCAGAATGGAATCAATAATTTAGTAATAAATTTATATCAGTTTGTTTATTCATAGTGGAAACCTTACATTAGTATACCCAAAGGAAATTATTAATTGAATGAAAGACATTAAATTTTATCCGTGTGTGACACATTTAGATCGGTTATTTACCACTACTTGATTTTACGTTTGTTTCAACTGAGCAATTAATTCTCTTGTCTTATAAAAGATGCTGAGTTTGTTAATAAGTTAATTTAGCTGTCAATAATCGACCGTGTGACTTCTTATAGAACTCTTCTATAACGCGTTTTGGAGAGTTCTGTAAGAAGTCACATGGCGGATTATTGAAACGTAAATTAAATTATTAATTCGATTAAGTGACTTGGATACCAGATTCAGCATGAATATTAAACTGAATTTGTCCATGAGTGACACATTTAGATCGCCTAACTACCACTACTTGACTTTACGTTTGTTTTCAACTGAGCAATGAACGCTCTTGTGTTATAAAAGACACTGAATCTGTCCTGAAGGGACACTTTTAGATCGGATATCGTCCACTAATTGATTTTACGGTTGTTTCAACTGAGCAATTTACTCAGTTGTCTTATAAAGGCACTGAATTTATCCTGGAGTGACACATTTAGATCGGTTATCTACCACTACTTGATTGTAAATTTGTTTCAACCGAGCAATTAACTTTTTTGTCTTATAAAAGACACTGAAAATATCCTGGAGTGAAGCATTTAGATGCGATACCTTTCACATCTTGAATATTAAACTGAATTTTTCGAGAGTGACATAATTAGAACGCTTATCTACCACTACTTGATTTAATGTTTGTTTCAACTGAGCAATTAATTCTCTTGTCTTATAAAAGATGCTGAATTTGTCCGGAAGGGACACTTTTAGTTCGGATATCTTCCATCTTCCACTACTTGGTTTTACGTTTCTTTCAACTGAATAATTAACTCTCCTGTCTTATAAAAGACATTTAATTTGTCCGTGAGTGACACATTTAGATCGGTTATCTACCACTATATGATTTGACTTTTGTTTCAGATGAGCTATTAACTTTTTTGTCTTGTAAAAGACACTGAAAATATCCTGGAGTGAAGCATTTAGATCCGATACCTTTCACATCTTGATTTTACATTTTTTCTGTCGAATTTGTTAGATTTGCTCTTGTATGTTATGCGAATATATAACACAGCTTATAATAAGAAGATATATCATTCTATCACGAACTTGGTAAATTCTGAAAAATTGATTTGTATTGTGTTGTAAGCTACAGAGTGGCTGATAGTCTATATAGTACTTTTTCTTAGGATGATTTTGGAGAGGATTTTAACTTCACTGCACATCTTGCCTAGTTTTTTGACATTATTTCTTGTCGTTTACGTGCACTCTAAATTTTATTGCCTGAGGTTCTCAACTGATTTGTCTAACCAAAATAGAATCAATAATTTAGTGCTAAATTTATGTCAGTTTGTTTACTCGTAGTGGGGAACTTAAATTAGTATACCAAAAGGGAGATAGACATATAAATTCTCTTGTTTCTTATTTTCATTGAAACAGTAACAGCTTAATAAAGTCACAGTGTAAAGTAACAGTGCTAAAACTTTTAATTTCAATTTATTTGTTCTAACAAATTATATAATACATGTATATGTATAATAAGTATATAATAACAGATATTTGAGCGTGTTATTTTTTTGGAACCGTTTCGTTTGTACCTGTTATATTCATATACTAGTTTAGCACACCTGTATTAGAAACGATATATTTTACGTTTTGATTTAACGATTGTTTCAACTGAGCAATTAACTCTCTTTTTGGCTGATTGGCTTTAAGATACATTGAATCTGTCCTGGAGTGACGTGTTTTGACGGATTATCTTACACTACTTGATTTTATGTTTGTTTCAACTGAGCAATTAACTCTCTTTTCTTATAAAAGACACTGAATTTGTCTGTGAGTGATACATTTAGATCGGATATCTACAACTACCTGATTTTATGTTTGTTTCAAGTGAATAATGAACTCGTATGTCTTATAAAAGACAGTGAATTTGTCCGTGAGTGACACATTTAGATTGGTTATCTACCACTACTTGATTTTATGTTTGTTTTAAGTGATAAATTTAATTTTTCGTCTTATAGAAGACACTGAAAATATATTGGAGTGAAGCATTTAGATCCGATATCTTTCACGTCTTGATTTGACATTTTTTCTGTAGAATTTGTTACATTTATACTTGTGTGTTCTGCGAATATATAAGACAGTTTATAATAAGAAGATATATTTCATATTAATCATCAACTTGATAAATTCTGAAAAATCAGATTATATTATGTTGTAACCTACAGAGTGGCTGATAGTCTATATAGTACTTTTTGTTAGTATGATTTCGGAGAGTATTTTAACTTCACTGCACATCTCACCTAGTTTTGTTACATTATTTCTTGTCGTTTACGTGTTCTCTAAATTTCATTGCTTTAGTTTGACAACTGATTTGTCTAACCAGAATGGAATCAATAAATTAGTAATACATTTATATCAGTTTGTTTATTCGTAGTGGAAACCTTACATTAGTATACCCAAAGGAAATTATTAATTGAATGAAAGACATTAAATTTTATCCGTGAGTGACACCTTTAGATTGGTTATTTACCACTACTTGATTTTACGCTTGTTTTAACTGAATAATTAACGCTTTTTGTCTTATAAAACACTGAATTTGTCCTGGAGTGACTCATTAGGTCTTATATGTACCACTACTTGATTTTACATTTGTTTCAACTGACCAATTAATTCTCTTGCCTTATGAAAGATGCTGAATTTGTTAAGTTAATTTAGCTTTCAATAATCGACCGTGTGACTTTTAGATCGTCCTGTAGTCCTGCAGGGACACTTTTAGATCGGATATCTTCCACTACTTGATTTTACATTTGTTTCAACTGAGCAATTAACTTTTTTGTCTTATAAAAGACACTGAAAATATCCTGGAGTGAAGCATTTAGATGCGATACCTTTCACGTCTTGAATATTAAACCTATTCAATCAGAAACTGAATTTTTCGAGAGTGACATATTTAGATCGCTTATCTACCACTACTTGATTTAAAGTTTGTTTCAACTGAGCAATTAATTCTCTTGTCTTATAAAAGACGCTGAATTTGTCCGGAAGGGACACTTTTAGTTCGTATATCTTCCATCTTCCACTACTTGATTTTACGTTTCTTTCAACTGAATAATTAACACTCTTGTCTTAAAAAAGACATTTAATTTGTCCGTGAGTGACACATTTAGATCGGTTATCTACCACTATATGATTTGACTTTTGTTTCAGATGAGCTATTAACTTTTTTGTCTTGTAAAAGACACTGAAAATATCCTGGAATGAAGCATTTAGATCCGATACCTTTCACATCTTGATTTTACAATTTTTCTGTCGAATTTGTTACATTTGGTCTTGTATGTTATGCGAATATATAACACAGCTTATAATAAGAAGATATATATCATTCTATCACCAACTTGGTAAATTATGAAAAATCGATTTGTATTGTATTGTAAGCTACAGAGTGGCTGATAGTCTACATAGTACTTTTTCTTAGGATGATTTTGGAGAGGATTTTAACTTCACTGCACATCTTGCCTAGTTTTTTGACATTATTTCTTGTCATTTACGTGCACTCTAAATTTCATTGCCTGTGGTTCTCAACTAACCAAAATAGAATCAATAATTTAGTGCTAAATTTATGTCAGTTTGTTTACTCGTAGTGGGAAACTTAAATTAGTATACCAAAAGGGAGATAGACATATAAATTCTCTTGTTTCTTATTTTCATTGAAACAGTAACAGCTTAATAGAGTCACAGTGTAAAGTAACATTGTTAAAACTTGTAATTTCAATTTATTTGTTCTAACTAATTATATAATTCATGTATATGTATAATAAGTATATAATAACAGATATTTGAGCGTGTTATTTTTTTTGGAACCGTTTCGTTTGTACCGGTTATATTCATATACTAGTTTTAGCACACCTGTATTAGAAATGATATATTTTATGTTTTGATTAACGATTGTTTCTGCTGAGCAATTAACTCTCTTTTTGGCTGATTGGCTTTAAGATACATTGAATCTGTCCTGGAGTGACGTGTTTAGACAGATTATCTTACACTACTTGATTTTATGTTTGTTTCAACTGAGCAATTAACTCTTTTCTTATAAAAGACACTGAATTTGTCTGTGAGTGATACATTTAGATCGGTTATCTACCATTACCTGATTTTACGTTTGCTTCAACTGAGCAATTAACTCTCCTGTCTTATAAAAGCCACTGAATTTGTTAATAAGTCAATTTAGCTTTCAATAATTGACCATATGACTTCTAATAGATCTCTTCTATAACGCGTTTCGAAGAGTTCTATAAGAAGTCACACGGCGGGTTATTGAAAGGTAAATTAATTTATTAATTCTATTAAGTGACTTGGATACCAGATTCACCATGAATATAAAACTGAGTTTGTCCATTAGTGACACATTTAGATCGGTTATCTACCACTACTTGACTTTACGTTTGTTTCAACTGAGCAATTAATGCTCTTGTGTTATAAAAGACACTGAATCTGTCCTAAAGGGAAACTTTTAGATCGGATATCTTCCACTACTTGATTTTACGTTTGATTCAACTGAGCAATTAACTCACTTGTCTTATAAAAAAAACTGAATTTGTCCTAGAGTGACACATGTAGATCGGATATATACCACTACTTTATGTTACGTTTGTTTCAACTGAATAATTAACTCTCTTTTGTTGTCAAAGATATTGAATTTGTCCATGAGTGTCACATTTAAAATGAATTATTTTCTTTCCCCTTTATGTTCACACTGAACTTTCAATACAAACAAGAATACAGGGATATCTAATCCGTCCTTATAAACTACTACAAAAATTGACTTAACAATATCGTTATTTATGCAACCAACACTTTGAATGCACTCTCTCCCTTACATACTCTTTTGATTCCCTTACTGAGATCTCTGTTTTTATTGAAAATCGATTTCTGGCCAGCTAAATTAGTTTAGTAATTGTACTCACTACACACGGTACCCGTTAGTACGCATGGCGTCGCTCCCGTCTTCTTCACTAAGTTACCAAAATACACATGTTAACTTTTTTCCACACTCCCTGTTCCATGATAGTTTAACTACACTTTTTGGTCGGCCAACGATACTATTTTCGGCCTACCCGAAAATTTTTCAAGGCACCAGTTAAAATTACAACTGCGCGGTCTGATGATTTGTGTTGAATTACTCTGTACTGCTTTCAGCTCTGCTGTTAGTCAACGACTGTTGTGTTAGGCGTTGGCCTATCTGCGCGCTAACATACGTATTTTTAATTTTGCCTTCTCTGATTGGCCGATAGGTTCCAACGCTTAGCCCAGGAATTCTGATATTATTTACTGCCTGTTGAAACTGGCGTTTTCCGTAATTCACGGCCGCCTGTGTTGCCAGTGGTTACGTAATACGTCTAGACTAGTTGACTCAAAGCAAAACACAAACGTGGTGTTTTGCAATAATGTTGGATGTATAGTTGATTAAGACGAGGTACCCCAAAGGTGAACACTGACTACTTTGAATTAAAACTGATTTAAATTATTATTTTTTAACACACAATTCTGTACCGGTACATACTTGATTTGACTTTTGTTTCAAATGAGCAATTTACTTTTTTTTCTTATAAAAGACTGAAAATATCCTGGAGTGAAGTATTTAGATCCGATACCTTTCAAGTCTTGAATATTAAACTGAATTTGTCGAGAGTGACACATTTAGATCGCTTATCTACCACTACTTGGATTTAATGTTTGTTTCAACTGAGCAATTAACTTTTTTGTCTTGTAAAAGACACTGAAAATATCCTAGAGTGAAGCATTTAGATCCGACACCTTTCAGTTTTTTTACATTATTTCTAGTCATTTACGTGCTCTCTAAATTTCATTGCCCGAGTTTGACAACTGATTTGTCTAACCAGAATGGAATGAATAATTTATTAATCAATTTATATCAGTTTGTTTGTTCGTAGTGGAAACCTTACATTAGTATACCCAAAGGAAATTATTAATTGAATGAAAGACATTAAATTTTATCCGTATGTGACACATTTAGATCGGTTATTTACTACTACTTGATTTTACGTTTGTTTCAACTGAATAATTAACTCTCTTTGTCTTATAAAACACTGAATTTGTCCTGGAGTGACTCATTTAGATCTTATATGTACCACTACTTGATTTTACGTTTGTTTCAACTGAGCAATTAATTCTCTTGTCTTATGAAAAATGCTGAATTTGTTAATAAGTTAATTTAGCTTTCAATAATCGACCGTGTGACTTCTTATAAAACTCTTCTATAACGCGTTTTGGTGAGTTCTATAAGAAGTCACATGGCGGATTATTGAAACGTAAATTAAATTATTAATTCGATTAAGTGACTTGGATACCAGATTCAGCATGAATATTAAACTGAATTTGTCCATGAGTGAGACATTTAGGTCGCCTATCTACTACTACTTGACTTTACGTTTGTTTCAACTGAGCAATGAACGCTCTTGTGTTACAAAAGACACTGAATCTGTCCTGAAGGGACACTTTTAGATCGGATATCTTCCACTACTTGATTTTACGTTTGTTTCAACTGAGCAATTAACTTTTTTGTCTTACAAAAGACACTGAAAATATCCTGGAGTGAAGCATTTAGATGCGATACCTTTCACGTCTTGAATTAGAAACTGAATTTTTCGAGAGTGACATATTTAGATCGCTTATCTACCACTACTTGATTTAATGTTTGTTTCAACTGAGCAATTAATTCTCTTGTCTTATAAAAGACGCTGAATTTGCCCGGAAGGGACACTTTTAGTTTGGATATCTTCCATCTTCCACTACTTGATTTTACGCTTCTTTCAACTGAATAATTAACTCTCCTGTCTTATAAAAGACATTTAATTTGTCCATGAGTGACACATTTAGATCTGTTATCTACCACTACATGATTTGACTTTTGTTTCAAATGAGCTATTAACTTTTTTGTCTTGTAAAAGACACTGAAAATATCCTGGAGTGAAGCATTTAGATCCAATACCTTTCACGTCTTGATTTTACATTTTTTCTGTCGAATTTGTTACATTTGGTCTTGTATGTTATGCGAATATATAACACAGCTTATAATAAGAAGATATATATCATTCTATCACCAACTTGCTAAATTTAGAAAAATCGAATTGTATTGTGTTGTAAGCTACAGAGTGGCTGATGGTCTATATAGTACTTTTTGTTAGTATGATTTCGGAGAGGATTTTAACTTCACTGCACATCTCACCTAGTTTTTTGACATTATTTCTTGTCGTTTACGTGCACTCCAAATTTCATTGCCTGAAGTTCTCAACTGATTTGTCTAACCAAAATGGAATCAATAATTTAGTGCTAAATTTATGTCAGTTTGTTGACTCATAGTGGGAAACTTAAATTAGTATACCCAAAGGGAGATAGACGTATAAATTCTCTTGTTTCTTATTTTCATTGAAATAGTAACAGCTTAATAAAGTCACAGTGTAATGTAACAGTGTTAAAACTTTTAATTTCAATTTATTTGTTCTAACAAAGTATATAATACATGTATATGTATAATAAGTATATAATAACAGATATTGCAGCGTGTTATTTTTTTGGAACTGTTTCGTTTGTACCTGTTATATTCATATACTAGTTTAGCTCACCTGTATTAGAAACTATATATTTTATCCTTAAATTTTTTTTTAGTGACCGTCAATCAGTGAATGTTTTAGTGGATAGTTAGTGAGGATCGGTCACACAGTTGTGTGTTTGGCGTCAGCAACAATTGTCCTGAAGATGACAATAAATATTGTAATTCTTTTTGGCTGATTGGCTTTAAGATACATTGAATCTGTCCTGGAGTGACGTATGTAGACAGGATATCTTACACTACTTGATTTTATGGTTGTTTCAACTGAGCAATTAACTCTCTTGTCTTATAAAAGACACTGAATCTGTCCTGGTGTGACACATTTAAATCGGATATCTACCACTACTTGATTTTACATTTGATTCAACTGAACAATTAACTCTCTTGTCTTATAAAAGACACCGAATCTGTCCTGGAGTGACACATTTAGATCAGATGTCTACCACTACTTGATTTTACATTTGTTTCAAGTGAATAATGAACTCTTATGTCTTATAAAAGACAATGAATTTGTCCGTGAGTGACACATTTAGATTGGTTATCTACCACTACTTGATTTTACGTTTGTTTCAAGTGATAAATTTAATTTTTTGTCTTATAGAAGACACTGAAAATATACTAGAGTGAAGCATTTAGATCCGATATCTTTCACGTCTTGATTTAACATTTTTCTGTTGAATTTGTTACATTTATACTTGTGTGTTCTGCGAATATATAATACAGTTTATAATAAGAAGATATATTTCATACTCATCACCCACTTGGTAATTTTGAAAAATTGAATTATGTTGTGTTGTAACCTGCAGAGTGGCTGATAGTCTACATAGTACTTTTTGTTAGTATGATTTTGGAGAGGATTTTAACTTCACTGCACATGTCACCTAAAGTTTTGTTACAATATTTCTTGTCGTTTACGTGCTCTGTAAATTTCATTGCCTGAGTTTGACAACTGATTTGTCTAACCAGAATGGAATCAATAATTTAGTAATAAATTTATATCAGTTTGTTTATTCGTAGTGGAAACCTTACAGTAGTATACCCAAAGGAAATTATTAATTGAATGAAAGACATTAAATTTTATCCGTGAGTGACACATTTAGATCGGCTATTTACCACTACTTGATTTTACGTTTGTTTCAACTGAATAATGAACTCTCTTTGTCTTATAAAACACTGAATTTGTCCTGGAGTGACTCATTTAGATCTTATATGTTCCACTACTTGATTTTACGTTTGTTTTAACTTTGCAATTAATTCTTTTGTCTTATAAAAGATGCTGAATTTGTTAATAAGTTAATTTAGCTTTCAATAATCGACCGTGTGACTTCTTATAGATCTCTTCTATAACGCGTTTCGGAGAGTTCTATAAGAAGTCACACAGGCGGATTATTGAAACGTAATTCGATTAAGTGACTTGGATACCAGATTCAGCATGAATATTAAACTGAATTTGTCCATGAGTGACACATTTAGATTGCCTATCTACCACTACTTGACGTTACGTTTGTTTCAACTGATCAATGAACGCTCTAGTGTTATAAAAGATACTGAATCTGTCCTGAAGGGACACTTTTAGATCGGATATCTTCCACTACTTGATTTTACGTTTGTTTCAACTGAGCAATTTACTCACTTGTCTTATAAAGGCACTGAATTTATCCTGGAGTGACACATTTAGATCAGTTATCTACCACTACTTGATTGTACATTTGTTTCATCTGAGCAATTAACTCTCTTGTCTTATAAAGGCACTGAATTTGTCCTGGAGTGACACATGTAGATCGGTTATCTACCACTACTTGATTGTACATTTGTTTCAACTGAGCAATTAACTCTCTTGTCTTATAAAAGACACTGAATTTGTCCTGCAGTTATACATTTAAATTGGATATCTACCAGTACTTGATTTTACGTTTGTTTCAGCTGAGCAATTAATTCTCTTGTCTTATAAAATACACTGAATTTGTCCTTTAGTGACACATTTAGATCTTATATCTACCACTACTTGATTTTACGTTTTGTTTCAACTGAGCAATTAACTCTCTAATTTTATAAAAGACACTGAATTTGTTAATAAATTAATTTATTTTTCAATAATCCACCATGTGACTTCTTATATAACTCTCCAAAACGCATTACAGAAGAGTCTATAAGAAGTCACACGGCGGATGATTTAAAGGTAAATTAATTTATTAATTGGTTTAAGTGTCTTGTATGACACTATTAAGTGATTAAGTGTTACCAGATTCAACATGAATGTTAAACTGAATTTGTCCTGGTGTGACACATTAGATCGGATATCTACCACTACTTGATTTTACATTTTTTTTCAACTGAGCAATTACTCTCTTGTCTTGTAAAAGACACTGAATTTGTCCTGGAGTGACACATTGAGATCGGTCATCTACCGCTACTTGATTTTACATTGTTTACAACTGAGCAATTAATTCTCTTTTCTTATAAAAGACCCTGAATTTGTTCTTGAGTGATATATTTAGATCGGATATCTTTTACTACTTGATTTGATGTTTGTTTCAGTTGAGCAATTAACTCTCTTGTCTTATAAAAGATGCTGAATCTGTCCTGGAGTGAAACATTTAGATTGCCTATCTTTCACGACCGATTTAATGTTTGTGTCTGCTGAGTAGTTAACTCTCTTTTTGGCTGGTTGTCGTATAAAAGACATTGAATCTGGCCTTGAGTGAAGAATTTAGGTGGAATATTCAAGTCTTCTTTTAACGATTATTTCTGCGAAACAATACACTCTTTTGTTGTCTTATAAAAGGCACTGAACCTAAAGTGGAGTGAGGCATTAAGGCCGGATATCTTTCATGTTTTGATTTAAAGTTTGTTTCTGATGAGCAACTAAGTCTGTTGTTGTCTCATAAAAGTCATTTAATCTGTGATTAATTGAAGCATTTAGGATGTTTGTCTTTCACATCTTGATTTAAAATTTCTTTCTGATGAGCAATTCTACATTTATTCTCGTGTGTTATGTCGATATGTAATACAGGTTATAGTAAGAAATGGTGTATCATACTAATCAGCAACTTGGTAAATTTTGAAAAATCCAATTATATTGTGTTGTAATGTACAGAGTGGCTGATCTGTAGTGGAGTGACTGAATCTGTAGAGTCTGTAGTGTAGTGATGCATTTAGACCGGATATCTTTGATGTTTTGATTTTATGTTTGCTTCTGCTGAGCAATTAAGTCTCTTGTCTTATAAAAGGCACCCAATCTGTGGTGGAGTGCTGTATTTTGACCGGATATCTTTCATTCTTTGATATTGTTTGCTTTTGCTGAGCAATTATCCCTCCTGTCTTATAAAAGACACTCAATGTGTGGTGGAGTGATGCATTTAGACCAGATATCTTTCACATTTTGATGTATCGTTTTTTCTGCTGTGCAATTTACTCACTTGTTGTCATATAAGAATCATTGAATCTCTGATGGAGTGAAGCATTTATACCGCATATCTTTCATGTCTTGATTTAGCGTTTGTTTCTGTTGAGCAGTTTGGTCTCTTTTTGGTTGATTGGCTTATAAAAGACACTGAATCTTTGCTGGAGTGAAGCATTTAAACCGGTTATCTTTCATGTCCTGATTTAACGCTAGTTTCTGATGAGCAATTAACTCTCTTTTTGCTTGTGGGCTTCTAGGATAGATTGATTCTGTCCTGGAGTGAAGCATTTAGACAGGATATCGATCATGTCTTCAAGTAACGTTTGTTTCTGCTAAGCATTTAACTCTCTTGTTGTCTTATAAAAGACACCGAATCTGTCCTGGATTGAAGTATTTAGGCAGGATATCTTTGACGACTTGGGTTAATATTTGTTTCTGATGAACAATTAACTCTGTTTGTGGCTGGTTGGCGTATAAGATACAATGAATCTGTCCTGGAGTGTAGCATTTAGTCAGGATTATGGCAGAAGATGCATGGGCCATCTGAAGATATATGGAGCAATGAGCTATAATTAAGGTGAAAGAATTCAGACATTTTTTAGATGGTAGCATTGATGACAATAAATAACATTTGATTAAGAAAACTGTATTCAGATTAATTTGCATGTTGCTGTTTACTGTTCTTATATGTGATTAATGGTTACCTTATTCACAGTGTTGTTTACATGTAAAAAACTATAATTTTTTTATATTATACAGTAGAAGGAAACTTGACTTATCATCTTGATAGCACATGTAGTTTTACTTTAGTAAAGAGAATGAGTTGGCAACAAGGAAAATATAGTTTTATTGTAGAACCAGTATTTGATGGGAACTGGTTTTCATGTGAATTGAATTGTACGCTGATAATAAACATTGTATATTTTCACAGTAAGGTATTAGTTGAAAAAAGACATCTAAAACTTTTGTATTCACAATTATGACTGTGCACATTTCATTAGTGTTTGATTTAGATATATTCACCTTATACAGTATTATCAGTATGCTACATTTTATTACTTCAAATTGTATATTAATTAGGAGCATCTTTATATAGTGTGTTTGTAGCAAAATTTTGATTGGAATGGATTGTATATGTTCTTGGAATGAAAGTGAGATGTTGGAATGTAGCATTCGTTTAAAAGTGTGTGTTTGTGTAAACAAAAGTGGTGTGAATTCTTGAAGCAACAGAAACATGAAAAATTGTCAGTAACAGGAAGTTTTTCTAAATAGTACTAAACTGTATTCCTTAATTTGTCATGGTTTTTGTAGCCTTATTTATACTTTAACACTTTAATGTAACACTGTATCAGGAAATGCTGGTATAGCCAAGAAGGCGCTGAAAACATTATAAAGAATTTTTGGAAGTCATAATTGTCCAAAAAAAGGTGTAGAATATTACAAGATTTTTTCATCGTATTTTTAAAAATTATTTAAAATTGTAAGGCGTATTTTTTTTGGAAATTTTTGTTATTGCAACTGTTTGTTGTTTCCTCTTGTGAAACATAATTCTGTTTTATTTCATATTTTGTTTAATATTCAGTTATTTTTTTATAGCATTGAATATCAAAACTCCGTGGTGGAGGACAAAAACTTGTGTCAGACACGTTTGTTGAAATTATTGAAATGAATCTCTTGGTAGGAAACAGATAAGCAGTCCAATTCTGCTAGTCCAAAATGGATAATAAACGAAAACAGTTTTTGTTGAAAATGCTATTGTAGAAAAAAAGTTATATCACTTGGGTACTATTTGATAAAAGAGTAAAACTCTTGGGTCTGATATTAGTAACAAAAATCAAGAATTTTGCACTATGGTTTCAGATTCGGTTTACATTGCATAAAACAAAACCGTTAACCAATTGAAAATTTTTGTCAGTTGACAGCAATCACAAACACAATACACAACAGTGCAGTGTAGTAAGATCTTGAGTTATGGTAATTTAACTAATGTGAATTTGCATTAATGTGATTCATATTGCAAACAGACAGTAGTTTTTTATATACAGTGGAAATCGGTTAACACGAAATGACTGGGACCAGTTATTTTTTTCGTGTAAACCGAATTTCGCGTTAAGCGAACAAAAAGTGAAACAAAATGAGGAAGTGAACAAATAGTGTACTGTAGATTATTTATTGTGCTATCTAGTAAAATGCAACAAATAGGGCCTACAACCTTTTATTTATCCTCATGGTTTATTATTGTTAATTTTTCTTAAAATTATTATTAGCTGTTCTAAATTTAGTCCTATGATTTAGGTTTTCTTATAGACTACTGTATGTCTTTCAACTTTACCGTAGTTTTCGTGTTTATCTTTATTTATAATAATCCGTTATTTTCTTTTGCACACAATTTTGCACTATTTTATTTTCAACAAATTGTTCTAATTTATCAATGTGTTCAAACATTTCACCTTCCGAGTTGGCTTCAAAATATCGACGAACACGGCTCAGCAACGAAAGCATATCGGTAGCGGTAGGAACATTTCACTATCATTTTCCGTGTCAAGTTCGTCGTCACTATCATCACCTTCACAGCTGTCAACTTGCACTGTTTCCACGATATCGGTATCTGTTAATACGGGAGCCGTAGTTACGTTCTCGTCGATAGTCACGTACTCATTTAGAGAAATTGAAACATTTAATACAGATGACACACGATTAAACATTTCAGATAGTGTAGGATCAATTTCATTTTCTTCGGATTGTTCAGTTTCTGAATTCAAAATGAATCGAGCATGAGCGAAACAATTTTGAATTGTTGTAGGCGTCACGAGGTTCCACGCTGTTCTTAACAAGTTACAAGCATCCAGAACATTTACACAGAAATCTTTTTTCCCCTCAGTAGTGGCCAAGTATTTCCGCAGAAGTAACTTTCTGTACTGAAATTTTAAATTTTGAATAATACCTTGATCACAAGGTTGTAGGACACTAGTCGTGTTCGGTGGTAGAAAAACAAGTTTAATTGCCATCAATTTTAGGTCACATGGGTGGGCAGGACAGTTGTCAATAATTAACACTATTTTCCTCTTCTGAGAAGTGAAATGTTTTTCTAACGAAACCAGCCATTCGGTAAAAATTTTAGACATCATCCACGCTTGTTTGTTAGCTCTATATTCTACTGGCAACTTTTTAACATTTTTAAAACAGCGCGGCTTTAAACTTTTTCCTATAACAAGTAACGGAAGTTTTTCTGACTCATCAGCATTGCAACCTACCATCACTGTCACTCTCTCTTTGGACTTTTTACCACCAGAGCACTGCTCCCCTTTGAATGAAAGTGTTTTATCGGGCATACAACGGAAAAATAGTCCTGTTTCATCGGCGTTGAAAATATCCTTACGTGGATAGTCTTTTAAAATTGCAGGCAGCGTAGATTGCAACCACGATGATGTCATTTCTTGTGACACCTGTCTTGATTCGCCACAGATGTTTTTAAAGGTTATGCCATTTCGTTTTTTAAACCTTTCTAGCCGGCCAGGATTTGCAGTGAAATTTAAGTTCATCTGTTCAGCAAAAACGTTTGCTTTCTCCATCAGTAGTGGTCCAGAAATAGGAGCATCTTGTGATCTTGCTTGCTTAAACCAAACAAGAAGAGCAGCCTCTAAGTTTTCGTGGTTTGCCTTACGGAAACGTTTTCTGCCTGGTTCAAACTTGCCCGACTCATACAGTTCTAAAGTTTTATCTCTATTTTTTATAATCGTGGATAACGTTGAGTTTGGTATACCGAATGTTTTACAGATTTCTGTTTTAGTTCGAATACCCTCATTAACAGTTTGGAGGAGCTCAACTTTTTTTTCTAAAGAGAGGGCACTTTGTTTACGCACTTTCTTCTCCATTTTACTTCCGGACTGCAAAAACGAAATTTACAAAAGCGTAACTTCACTTAACACGTACACGTCACATGCTTAACGTCACTGAACTGGCTGTAAAAGACTAAGAAGTTTGTACAGTAAAAAGGTAAACAGTTAATCCTCACAACTGAGTAAATTTTTTACAATAAAATGGTATCGGTACCGTACCGCAAACTTTACCACCGCTGTACACGCACAGAATAAAACTGAACTGAACTCACCACACTCTATAGAGTAGGTAGTTAATGTAAGCGATAACGGTTTATTTGCTGTCAATGAACAACACATTTGGTGCTGAAGGAGAGGCTATGGTTTCTCGTAAACAACGGTACACTGTATACAGTATGTACTGTAAATAGAACTTGGTACTGAAGACAAAACAAAACAGGTAGACAAAACAAACTATGGTCACTACCTGCTCTTTCTCTTTGAGAGATGAAGAATGGATTCCGTTACATCGAAAACAAGCTTTTGGGCGTACTTGTGTGGCTTTATTTTGTATGCAGTTACTTAAAAGCCAGCCAAAAAAAAATTATTTTTAACAAAAATTTTTCGTGTTAACCGATATTTTTCAGGTAAACCTTTCGTGTTAACCGTACAAATAATACACTGTACATAACAAACGGCGATCGGTACCCGAGTGGTATTTCGTGTTAACCGATATTTTGTGGTAACCGTTTTCGCGTTAAACGATTTCCACTGTAGTTATACTAGCTAGATTTTTATACATCTTCATACAGTACAAGTACTATTGGCTACATTATTCAAAATAACACTTGTATTCTATTGCTAACATTGATTACATTTTCTGACGTTCTCACAAGAAGTGAACCGTTTGTACCAATACTGCTTATACTACTGTTAATCTCTAAGTGAATTTATAGTGTTCATTAGAGTATACAGGACCTTTTATACTTTATTTTTACAGTTTTGTTTTTTCAAGTTAATGAGTTCCAGTTAATTCTGGGGGCTACACTGGGTGTATGCAGCTTTTGTGCTTTCAGTACAGAAAATTAAATTTTTATTTTATTACTATTTTCTGTTGTATTTATAGTAATATAAACTTTGTATTTAAAGGTACTAAAATTATCTTGTTGTTGCATCCTCTTCGTTCACTTTATTAATTTAATAATATATATAAAACTTTCACTAATGAACTTACTCTTGTCACTTCCCAAACGTTTCGAGATGTTGTTTCTCTTCTTCAGTGGGTGTAATACTGACTGTCGATTACAGAATAACCGTTACGGAAAAATGGTGTGTGTGGTGGGGGTTGATGGTGGGAAGGGTTGGCGCTGAGGTTCGAATTGTGTGTGTGGATCAGTGTGTCGAATAGTGTATGTGATTTATAATGTATTTGTTCATTTAATATGTTGTTTGGTTGTAGTGTGTGATATCTGTATATTTCAAATTGTTCAGCTGTGTTTAGTTTTCTACTTTTAGGTAAGTAGTGTAATATTTCCATGTTGTGTTCTGTGTTTGTGTAACTGTGGTTTTCGTTATGTAAATGTGTGGCAAATGTGGAATGTATGTAGTTTGTGGTGAGGGCTTTTAAGTGTTCAGAAAATCTGGAAGAAAAAGATCTTCCCGTCTGGCCGATGTAGAATTGTTGGCAATCATTACAATTTATATAAATTCAATTCTACATCGGCCAGACGGGAAGATCTTTTTCTTCCAGATTTTCTGAACATTTAAAAGCCCTCACCACAAACTACATACATTCCACATTTGCCACACATTTACATAACGAAAACCACAGTTACACAAACATAGAACACAACATGGAAATATTACACTACTTACCTAAAAGTAGAAAACTAAACACAGCTGAACAATTTGAAATATACAGATATCACACACTACAACCAAACAACATATTAAATGAACAAATACATTATAAATCACATACACTATTCGACACACTGATCCACACACACAATTCGAACCTCAGCGCCAACCCTTCCCACCATCAACCCCCACCACACACACCATTTTTCCGTAACGGTTATTCTGTAATCGACAGTCAGTATTACACCCACTGAAGAAGAGAAACAACATCTCAAAACGTTTGGGAAGTGACAACAGTAAGTTCATTAGTGAAAGTTTTATATATATTATTAAAGGTACTACTTTTTTTACTATTTGTTTGGTATAATCTTGCGATATTGTGACACGTTTACAATAAGGTATTGAATTTAACACATTTTATCATAGTAAAATAGATGTACTCAAGGTACAAGAATTTTGAGGTATGCAACTTCGCCATAGTACACATCTCTCATGTAAGCCGAGGTCTTACTGTATATTATTTGAGATAAGGTGTTGTGGATAACAGAGTACACTGTAGGCTAAATCTACAGTAGCTGGTTTCACTTTAGGCATGTTTTTTCTTAGTATTTAATACCACAGCATGTTAATTTGAGTTATAAAATATATCACTGATATGTGCAGTCCATACTCTGGAAAAGAACCCACTCATATGAAATGGTCGAACATGTTTTCTTTTTGATTACCAGGATTGGACTGTAATCCCTATTCAAACTACACTTCTCAACTGTTCTAGTGTAAATATTTTAACTGTGTGTTTCTTCTTTTATCTTCCATGTGTCTGTCTGTTATCTCTCTCCTGTTTTCTCTTCCTCTCTTTCCATTCTTACATCTCCTAATTCATTTCCTATTATTTTTTCTCTTCTTTTCATTTTTCGATTAGTTTTCTGACCTTGTGAGAGGAAGTCGGAATTGTGAGAGAGACTGTCTGTGCATCAATTTATTGTTACAATGCATATGCACATAAGCTGATACCTCTAACTAGGAGACATTTTCAACTGTGTATAAACTATTATTGCTTTGTAGTCTTGCATTGGTTGTCTACATTAAAAAATTTCATATTTTTTTAGAGATTAGATTTCTTGTTATGGTATATATTTTTGTAAGTGGGTCATAGAATTGAATGCTTCATTTTGTTACAGAAACCGTACATATATTCCCATGCAAGTAGTACTTCCATACTAGGCTAAAATATATCTTCATGCTTTTACCTTATGGGATGTGTCATGACAATTTAACATTTTGGCTGCCAGAGATTTCCATAGTGTAGAATGCCAACCATTTTCAATGGTTTTCAGTTAATTGTTATAAAATTAAAATGTTGACACAAGACAGTTGAATTTCTTTTTTTTTTAATGATATGAAGATGTTCATGTTAGGTTTCAGAACTTTTACATTAATTTCTTTAAACATCATTTCTAGAAAAAAAAACAAAAAAGTTTAAACATAATAGACTTCAAAAAATATTCTGGTAACAAGTGTACAAATTAAAAACCGTTGTATTGTATCATTTTACTGTATAATCTTTAGTGTTACGAGGGTGGATCAAACATAAACTAGGATTTTTCTTTTATATTTTATTGACACAATAAAAAAAAAATTCTATCTTTTTCTACTTAATCTCCTGACTTGGAAACAACATTTTTTTCATAGAATTTGTAGTTTTTTGATTCCATCCTTGAAGAAAGAAGAGGCACATGTTTGCAGCCCATTGCGCACAAACTCCTCTTCCCCTATACCTCTACATCATTGCCAAATTGCTGTCCTCCCAACTTTTCTTTATGTGGTCCAAACAAATGGTTGTCACAAAGCGATAAATCTGGACTGTAAGGAGGGTGTTCTATGGCCGTCCAGTGAATTTTTTCCAGTTTCTCACACATTAATGTTGCGGTATGGGGCCTTGTGTTGTTGGAAGGAGAATGACATCACACACTTGTAGCCGAAGTCGTTTTTGTAATAGGGAGCATTTGCATCTTCCAGAAGCTTAACAATAATAGGCAGCATTCACTGTACTTAATTCATGAAAAAATTACCAACAGAAAACCTGTGAAGTCCCCCCCCCCAAAAAAAAAGGTTCCAAGCACCTTTCCAACGGACAAGCATGTTTTGACCCTGACTAGCACAGCTTCCCCTTTCTTCTGCCTTTCCATGCTCGCTTGTTTAGATTTGATGGGTGAGTGATGGACCCACGTTTCATCACAATCATCACAAGTGAGAATACGGTACAAAAATCCTTCCCTTCCTCGTCATAGCTAGTCAGGACGCTTTCACAAGCATCCAAATGGACATGTTTTTGTTCCGAAATAAGGAAACGAGGAACCCTCCTAGCAGACACTTTCTGATAATTAAAGTTACTGTTGATGACTGATCGAATGCTTCCGTAGCTTATTCCTGCTGCTGAAGCAATTTCTGAAATCTTTACGCACCAATCTGAATCAATAAGGCTATGAACAGCACTGATGTTTTTTTGTATGGCAGTTGTTCGTGGTCATCATTAATGGGGTTGGTTTTCCACATTTTTCCGTTTGGCAAATACTTTTTTGCCAATGAAACACTTGAGTCTTTGAAAGAGTTTGTTCACCGTATTGTACTAGGAGTCTCTTCAAATTTCAGCTGGTTTAACACTTTCTGTGGTAAGAAATTTGATATGCGTTGTGCAAAATATGAACTTATCCCTTGCTCAGTCATTGTGCTACTAATGAGATGTAAGACTTGTCCTATGAGTCTGGGAGATGGGCCGACTTCAGACATCCCCACCATGGCCACACGGGCATTGCTCACTTACTCAGCTGCTGAACAAGAATTCCCGTTTCATATTTGATCCACCCTTGTACTAAAAATAGGGGGATAATTTAACTTGTTTTCATCAAGTTTTTTATATTAAGTCTCATTTTGTGTTAAACAGAACAACTGATAAAAATATGTGGGATTATTTCTTTGGAGTTTTGATTTGTTTGTCTTTAGTAGCATCTATCCATCTGCTTAAAAAGGAAATATATCAACCAGTAATATAATGATAGTAGAAACTGTGTAATATGGCAAGAACTGATGAAAACTCCCCCATCAGATGATGAGTTTCTAGTTGTCAGAGGTTTCACTATGAGTAAAACTACTGCTTCAGACAGAACCATCTGTGATTTGTTCTGTTTAGATTTTGAATTGATACAGTCTTGGATCGTATTCAAAATAACATCTACACCTGTATAGAGTATCATAAAAATTAACAACATAAACTTAAACTAACAAAAATTCAGAAAATTATAAATATTCAACTAAACACAGTCAGTTATGTCACTTAAGAAACCAGTAAAAACTTGGAAAGTAAATTGTGGTGCATACCTAAGGAAATTGGATATACAAACTTCCACATATGAGATTGAACCCAATTTATACCACACCTTGTTGTTTATACCTTGGCAGTCCAGAACGTGACTACACAGATTATAAACCAACACAGTGTATAAATATAAATTAGGTTGGGTCTCTGTGGCAGTTCTGCACGTGTATCAGTTTCTTATGTGGCATTAACTGACTCTGTTGTGCTTGTAAGTTTGTGAATTTTTGTTGTTTTCAGTTTATGGTGTCAGTTTTTATGATTATCTGTGTAGGTTTCGATATTATTCTAAAGATGATCAGAGATTGTGTTGGATAGAAGCACCAATAGAAATCATGTTGGACCAAAGTAGGAATTTTACTCATAATATTGGGCCATCAGAAAAGAATTTTTAAGAAGTTTTCAAAGGTTTGGCATTTTACAAATGTTTTACCCTGTAAAATGACAGGCGTGATGTCAAAGTGTTAATCCATAACATCTACGCATTAGCCCACGTGTGCTGTGCCTACAGTGTGTGTGTGTGTGTGTGTGTGTGTGTGTGTGTGTGTGTGTGTGTGTGTGTGTGTCCGTGTGCGTGTGCATGTATCATATAGTATTATTATTGCAGAGTAATAGTTATGGTATATTGAATGTTTTAAATTATTTTAGTCCAGAATTTTCAGTTTTTAGAATATGTGTAGCGAGTTGTTTTTACAATTAAAGAATGTTTCTAGCAAAACACACACACACACACACACACACACAATTTATCTGTACCAGTGAATATTCATCTAATCTATCAAGAAATATTCTTTTTTGAGTAAATAGTAGTTAATGTCACCAAACATTGTGGATGTTCATATGTACCTGTAAGCTTGATCATAAATAGCTGTTAGAGATGTTAATAGAACATGAACTTTTATTGTGTGAATCTTTTTTTGTAAACGAAACAGAACATCCACATCTACTAAGAAATTTGGGCAATAAATTACTCAGCAAATTAGCAGTCAATTAATCAATAGAACTTCTTATAGACTATCATAAACTCATTTTAAATTGTGAGTTAGTGAACAATCAAATACTGAAACATTAAAGCAGCCTAAAACACAAATGTCAACACACACACACACACACACATAAGTCAAGGTTTGTTATCATTAATTCAGTACCATGTATCATTTAAGGGAATTCATTGCTGAAAATGTTGAAACTTTTGTTCTGTAACAAGCAATAAGTGAGCACAAACTGTCACAGCCACAGATGTCATAATCGTAAGACATGTTAACCAGGCTATAAGGCTGTGGTCTGAAATAGACATTTTCTGAAATGCCAGACGTTTCCACTGCGCTAACAGCAGCTGTCTTCAGTTGCACACTTCTGTCGTTAGAAGTGTAGCTAAGAAGTTTTGTTTACATTAGGTTTCTGTAATATATGAGGGTGGTCTGAAAAGTTCTTGGCCTAACAATGAAAAAACGAATTTATAATTTCAAAATGGTTTTTATTTTTCAACATAATCTGCCTTAAGACTAATACACTTGTTCCAGTGATGCTTTAATGCCATTATCCCATCTCTGTAGTGATTCTCTGGAAGGTCCGCAAAATACCCCTGTACAGCTGCAACCACCTCTTCATTAGAAGAAAATCGCTCTCCTGCGAGGAATTGCTTGAGTTTCAGAAAGAGATGAAAGTCAGAGGGAGCCAGATCTGGAGAATAGGGCGGATGCTCCAGCAATTCATAGCACAGATCTCTCAATTTTCCCATTGCCAAAACACTTTTGTGGGCGGGTGCATTGTCGTGATGAAACATGATTTTTTTCTTCTCCAAACCGAGTCTTTTCTTACAAATTTTTTTGTCTAGTTTGGTTAAAAGATTAGAATAATATTCTCTGGTTATTGTTCTACCCTTTTTGACATAATCAATTAACAAAATGCCTTTAGCATCCCAAAACACCGATGCCATGACCTTTCCAATGATGGGACTGACTTTGCTTTCTTTGGCCCTGAACAGCCAGCTTCTGTCCACTGTTTTGACTCTTGTTTAGATTCTGGTGTGTAATGGTGAATCCATGTTTCATCCATAGTAATAAACCGATGCACAAAATCAGTTTTAATTTTGTAAAAACACTCCAAGCACTGTTCACAGATTTTCATGCGAATGCGTTTTTGATCTGCTGTGAGCATGCGCGGCACCCATCTTGCGCAAAGCTTTTTCATATACAATTCTTCATGCAAAACATAACCTACATGTTCTTTCAAAATGCCCACAGCCTCAGCAATTTCACGCACTTTAATCCGTCAATCATCCAATACTAAATTGTGTATTTGTTCGATGATTTCTGATGTTGTTGCACTTTTTGGGCGTTCCTCACGTAGATCATCTTCAAGGCTGGTATGGCCACGTTTAAACTCAGCAGCCCATTTATGAATTGTTGAAAATGAAGGAGAAGATTCCCCATAATCTTTTATGAACTTCGAATGAATTTCATTCGGCATCAAACCTTCTTTAACAAAAAATTTTATCACTGCACGATATTCAATTTTATCCATTGTACAAAATATACACAATTAGCTACTGGAAATAGCTGTATACAAAAAACTATGTGATAGATTGACTCACAATGTCACATGAATTGTTGCGACAGGCATACCAACCTAAGAAAAAAAATTTTCCTAATATAAAGTTGATGCCTATGATTGAGGGCGAGAACTTTTCAGACCACCCTCGTATTCAAACATTAGATCATATTTGAGATTACGGAAATGATAATATTGAAAAATATGGCTCAGCCAAATTTAAGTCTAAATAAAATTACTCTTTTTCTACCCGATGCGACTGTGGACGTGTTTTTGTTCTTGATGTTTTAACACTCTTCTTCTCTTCATCTTCTTGTGGTATATATCACTCCTTTTTGTTGTGCCTGGTGAGTTTTGTTGGCTCTTCTGATGGTCCATGTTACTGGCTCTGTTATTCTGTCTGTCACTGTATAGGTGGAGAGAAGAATAACAGTGCGGAGCATGAACTAATGAAAAAAGTCAACAAAGCTTTCAGGGCAAAATGAATAAGGGGAAAACAAACACCATACAATTGAAGATGTTGGAGAAGAAGGATGCTGAACTGTTGCAAACAGTTCAAACATCCACACAGTCATATACTGAAGTACAGTATAGAAAACTAATCACATGCATGTGTGTGTGTATGTATTTGTGCTCACGTGCTTGCACACAGGAGTGCACAATCAGGGTTTCAGATAAGCAAATACAACGCTTTGTTAAGTTTTGGATTTTCAAAAGTACCTGAGGAGTCTACTACGTGCATCACATTTCTCAACATTCCAGTTTACTCTCATAATATGTAAGTACTGAGGGAAAATTGTTTCCTGATAATACTGTGTTTAGTGAATATTAAAATAATAGTAGATAAAACTAGTTTGAAATGTCGTATAATGGTAAATGCAGTTGAACTGTGGCCCATGTCTTATGCATATTTATTTATAACATGTCTGTAGCAATAAGCTGAACATTCAGCCAAACAAGAGCGACGATAGACTGTTATAATTTTGTTTCAATGCAATTGTTAAGGAAAGATTGAATACAAGTACTTTTGTTAGGGAAAGACCTACAGTTTTTTTTTAGTATTTTAGGCACATTCTACTTAGTGTTTTATTTTCTTGTGATTGTGTTATGTAAATATTATAAATAATCAAAAATTTGTGTAATCCACAGAAGGTATAAAATACCTTGAGGCTGTGATATCTGGACAGGCTAAGCTTGCATGTTATCTGCAGATCTGTTTTGCACGCAGCTAGTGCATACATTTAAAATTGCTTACAAAGTAACATTTTATTTTAAAATAAGTATTTTAAAGAAATAATATTTGCTAATATTTTTATGTTTTACTGCTTGGCATTTTATTATTTTTATTGTTATTTTAGTGTACAAAAACTTTGTGAAGTTTGGTGTATACTGGTGCCATTTGGCATTTACATGCTTAAAATACTGTACAATCTGTCACCAAGACAATAAAATATGTCTGTTTTCATTAATCCCAGTGTTGGAGATGGGATTAGATTTTATGTTGATATTTAGCAATTTTAGAAAGAGTTTTGGAACATTTGTCGTTGCCATGTTTTAAGAATTATTCAGAATCTTGATAAATAATGCTGCAAGGTCTGATTATTTTGTTTTTATTTTTTATTAGTTTATACGCCTTGCTTTTTTTTTTGAACGGATGAACATTGAAGTAATAGTGTATTTTTTTGTTTCTGTTATTTTGTTTTAAACAACAAAAACATTGATGGTTTGTACAGTATTGTTTATTTCTGTAGAACAATAAAATTGTTTTGTAGAAGAAGTCAGTTAAATTTACGTCTTTAGTATTTTTTTTTCTTAGTAATATTCACACAGCTGAGTTTTTGTAATGTGTTTTATTTTAAATACTTGATATTGAAAGTTTTTGTTATATTTGTATTGTTGATGTATTTTTACGTAATGATGATCAGCTTTTTATGAAATTAAAGAGACTTTTTTTAATTATTTGGTTAGTTTGTAATTACTCATAGGCATCTGTGACACCTAGATATTTGCGATATCTGCTGTGACATAACTGTTTGTGTTAACATTTGTATAAGTATTAAATATATGAGCTATGTGATCACAGAAATAAACACACACACACACACACACACACATTCTCACGCCAGCTGATTAGTATGTAATTGTTATTGTGACGTTTATTTTTTAAGTTTCATTGTATTTCAAGTGTATGTTCCTTGCTTACCCGTGCCAAAATATACATTTTTAGGTTGGTGATTTTTTTTTTTAAGTTAGTTTTTAATTTATTTTTACCATGATAGTTTGTATGTAAATTGTTTTTATGTCTGTTTTTAATAACACGCATTTATCGATATAAACTACAAAACTTGTTTGTATATAGCTTATGTCAGTATATTTTTGTTGTTGCTAACAAAGCATGTAGTTTTATTGGAAGTGTCCACATTGTGTGGTGTAAGAATTAAATTTAGTTTGCTAGTTGTTTTGGCAGTCACAACTCCTTGTGGGTAAACAAACCTGCCCTTTTCTTGGCAGTTTCTCTCCAGTATACACTATGTAATCATTTAAAATTATAAATTTCTCATCATACGGGCATATCTTTTGCTGTGCCCTCCTGTGGAGTCCTGGTTTCTGGGCTAGTAGTGCCCAGAAAATTTTGGGCACTTCTTAAATGAGAAATTATGTTGTAACAACTCAACTGTATCAAACAATTTTATTTTTTGTGTATGTTCTTCTCCGTGACATAAGGACTTATGTATATGTGAACTCAGAATATAGTAGTTAATGAGCTGTGTAGTTATATAAATTGTAGCACTACTGGTGAATATAATGTAACATATTTTTGTATAATTTTTTAATACAATTTGTTTATGGTGTTACAGTAAGACCTCAATTTATACGTGTCCAGTATATACAAATTTACATTTTCATTTTATCTCAGTAAAAACTTTTTTTAATCCACACTATAAATATAGTACTGTATAGTGTAATATGTATCTCTTATTGCAGCTATTGTTTATATTCCATTTTAACAAGAACACAACTGTTAGTTTAATTTTTATAGAAATTTCATTTTTTATTAGAATTTTTTCTCAAGTAACCTTGTACCTTATAGGCTGTACATTGAATAGATGAGAATAATGTGAAATGGCTTTGTTAGTTTAAAGGTCAGTGGCATGTAATTGACCTTTGAGACTTTTAAAATTCTCAAGTTTCGTAGGCTACCGTTACGAAGACTATATTACATATATCTCTAATTTCAATACTTTCACCACAAAGAAATGTTTGTGTTTTGTTTGATTACTGTTTTAGATTTATAGTTCGCAGTATGTACTATTTCTGTAATATTTGTGTGATGCGATCGTGTAATATTCTGACATCTAATGTGTAGAGTACTGTATCATGTTTACTTTGTTTTATTAAAATGAGATCAGAGTACATGATTTTTGCTGCGGCCGTTGCATACTGCCGTGTTTTAATAGTCTCCATAATTTTTGTTTTCTATCAAATATTTACATCTTTCATGTATGTTGAGATCTCGCTATATTCAAAAGCTTGTGTCCTTTTTGTGTAGGTTAATGTTAATAGATTTTTCTGGCTATGTCCAACTATAGCGGACAGAAACGGGCATAATTGTTATAGTAAACAACATGTTGAAAGGAGAAAAAAAATATCTTTAGACATGGAGTACACGTTTGTCTTACACTTGATATAATCCAGTGTTTAATACATATAACTTGTACAGATTGCTCCAAATTGTTAGTTAATATTAACAGCAGAATATACATTCGTATAATTCGAATGTATTTTGTTACAACTGAATACTTTTGTTTGTACCAAAACATGTATTTGGGTTGATTGCTTGTGGCTGGATTTAAATTTTCTGCACAGTCAGTTCTGAGTTGACTGTATGTGACACTTGGGAGACCGATTCATTATACGTAAGTACTACTCGACGTAAATAGGTGAGACTGTTGATAGCATATAGTAACTATTTTAATGGTGCACAAAGTGGCCGTACATCATTCGCTATGCAAATATTATTATTACTGACTGATACAGTCATCACTGCCAGCATGCAGTACAGTGTGTTAAAGTTTAGTTAGGATTTGTCAATTTGCAGAAGTTTAAATTCATTTAATGCATATTCGGTCTCATTGTCATTTAGTAGAGAAATTTGTCTATTTAATACTTTCATAAAAAGTATCCATTTTCTTCTGTATCAGTAAGTTTCTCAGTGACAAAGAAAAGAATATTAAACTGGGTGTGACAGGCATAAGCACCTAGTCTGATGGCACATTAAAGAGGTCAACACATTGTATGGTGTTAAAGGTAATCATTCACATTTTTGTTGAAATTAACTAATTTAAAATTAGTTAATTACAGTGGAAAATGTTTAGCACGAAAACAGTTAACACAAAATATCAGTTAACACATAATATTACTCAGGTTCCGATCGTTGCTTCTATTTTACAATGACACTTTGTACCACTAACACGAAAGTTTTACCTACAAGATGTTGATTTACATGAAAAATTTTGTAATAATAATTTTGTTGCTGGCTTTCAAAGTTACATAATAAATAAATCCATACAGGCATGCCTCAGCACATTGCAAGTTAAAAACTATGAAAGTGATTAGGGTGCCGACGAACTTGACAAGGAAAATGGCAGTGAAAAATTCATAAATTCTTACTGCTACCCATATGCTTTCATTGCTGAGCCATGTTTGTTGATATTTAGAAGCCAACTAGTAAAAGCTTATGCATCCCTTTTTAAATCCTTTATAAAGGTTTCTGTTAGTTTTTATGTGATGCAAAAAATATTCAATTAATAAAGTTGTGTTAGTGGTTATAATCACAAACAGAATTAACACTGTTGCACACCACTATAAAAAAAAATTATTCTACTTACCGCTTTCAAGCTTCATGGCTCATCATCGGATTGGAAATGATGTGATGATGAGCTGTGAAGCTTGAAATCACTAATTGGAATAATTTTTCTATAGTGGTGTGCAACAGTGTTAATTGTGTTGTAAAAAAATATTCCTTTCTGTTTCATAAAATGCCTAGACTGATTGGCTCTTATGTGTGATGGCAATCTTTTTTATTTTATTTATTTTTGTTTTTATATGAGCCACTGTGGACTACATTTGGTTAAACTGGTTCCTCCCTTCTCCTCCCTCTTCCTCCTCTCCCATATCTCCATCATTCTTGATCGTTGTCCCTCCCTCCTTTCATCTGTCCAGATGGCACCTGTCCTCTTCTTGAGTTTTCCTGAAAACCTTGGGCATTTTTTAAATTTCTTTTTGAGTGCAAGCATTCTTCAGTGTCTTGTTGAGTAATCTGAAGTTCTTTTATGTCTTTTTCTGTTTCTTTGAACCTCGTATTGGACATTTTGAGCTTTCTTAAATAGTTAAAAAGCTTCCCTGTTAGTTTCTTCTTTTAATATTATTATTATTATTTTGAATATCAGATATTTAGACACTGTTGTTTGTTTTTCTTGGACAGTAGTGATGATGGGTTGGGTTTAGTGTTTCAAAAGCATATTATGAATATGAATCAGAGTCAGATTAGCATCTTATTGCAAATTGAACTCTGTGATAGACTCTGTATAAAACAGTAGCATGGCGTTCATGTAACTGCGGGAACAGTGCTGGAAATTAGAGAAAATAATATTCATTATATCCAGAATAAATACTTTAGTTATTGAATAATTTGAAATCCGAACAATATTAGTAGGGAAACTTGCAGAAAAGTGTAGCATTGCTTTCAATCTGCTAGGCACTTGCACCGTCTTGTTGTCGGCTCAGATATCGACAGTGTTTTACTGCTTACAATCATTGACCTCATACTAGTTCTCACTGTACAAATTGAGGGGAGGGGACACTCGTCTGTCCAATGTGTTGCCGCTGTATAAACTGGCAAAATGCTCAGATAGCAGCTATGTTCGTTTTTGGAACTGACGTGCAGCAGTTATTAAATACCTATGTGTGTTTTGTTCGTTTAGTCATGCGTTTCTCTGTTTGTCTTTATTATTTTTAATTCAATTATTTGTGTTCTGATTTATTCTGTGTAAGTATAATGAGAGTCAGATCCCGTTGAATGGGACCGTCTTCTTCCAGCGAATGATAGAAAATAGTCTAAAAAGAACACTTGGTACAAACAAAAATTCGAATTAAGTTTTAGGCCTATCACAACCGGCAACAGGTGTTACGTACCCACGCCACACCACTGGTATAAAGAATTTTTCATTTACTGTATTCTGCAATGCAGTATTTTTATATAACTGTCGTTTGGGAAAAGTGAACAAATCTGTTACCACTATTATTTGTTTTTTAAATAAAAATGATTAGTTTAGAAACAGTGTAAAGATTGTATCCCATTTATATTTGCCATGTTTTCTCGATAAGCTAACAACAATGGACCTTTCGTCAGTCCAGATGGCACCTGTCCTCTTCTTGGGGTTTTCCGGAAAACCTTAACTAGCTTTACCATTCAAAACTCACAATGAAAAGACTTTTTTTCTGAATTTTAAAATTATTTAAATTTTATAGTAAATCATTTAACGATTTTTTGAATCCACATGGCAGACATGTAGTGACTTGAATGAGAAACATCTTCAATCTTCCCTCCAGATTGTTGGAATAAGTAGTTACGCTTGTAATAATGTTTCACTTGTGAGAATTAGTAACAGTTCCAACATTTTTGAGAAAATTTGGAGTTATAGAATATTTATTTTAGTTTCACTACTCTAAAATTATATCTAATCTGTTAGTGCATTGTACAGTAGAGTGGAAGGTTCAGTTTCCTTTCTCAGAGGTTTCCGACATTCATCTTATCTTATTACCTCATCATGACAGGTCATCTTGTAACTTTGTCAGGTTCATGCACACAATTTTGTTGATACATAAATATTTACTATAGTATCAGTGGTTGGTGGACATAGATGGTGTGGGAAACCTTACAGCAACAAATGATAGTATAGTGGAACAGTGAATTGTGTAATGTTCATATTCTGGTACATAAACTATTATAGGACTGTCCACTACAGCATAGTAAGCAGAAAGTTTGTTTATGGGTGCATCGTTTAGAATCAGTAAATACTTTGTTTTATTATTATTATTTTTATTATACATGTATATACAAGAATAAACAAAATTTTGTGACGTGTATATTGCCTTGGACATGTGCCCTAATAAGTTTAAATCATTTTGGCAGAAATGCATTTTTGGAGTTCCTTCTAGTACAAAAGTTATCATTCATCCCATGTTAGAACTTTATAACAATAATTACAAAACTATATGTAGAAAAAAGCATTTATTTTTGCTAAGTAAGAAACGTTAAGCTAACGGTACCTCTAATGTATTGAAATATGCTCCCAGCTGAATGCGTCACAAACTTTTGTGTCACACAATGCGTAATCATAGTTTGAGCAAGTCATCCTCAAAATCTTTAGCTTTTGCAGGATGGGATTTCATCCAGTGATTATTACAGTAGGTGCCCTTGAGGAATCAGATTAACCATCTGAGCAGCTTCAGTCCCTCGCAGAATTCCTTGATAGCTTTGAAAACCCAGCTCTTTCAAGACACGGATTAGTGCCATGGACTCAACAATACCACGAGTGCATACTACTTACAGGAGCAAACCAAGGATTATTCCATGTATCACAGTTTCTCCCTCCAAATCAGTATTTGTACTTGAGCATACACAGTAGCCTTATGTTTATCTATCAACCAGTGGTGTATCTAGAATTTGACTTTGGGGAAGGTCTGATCATGTAGGCTTCATACAAAAGAAAAAAGTCAAGACTAACCAGTATTACAGTCTTCAATGTGGCTTAAAAACATGTGATAATGTCCTGAAATCAATCCCATTAAAATAAACGGTAATAACAATAAAAATACGCATTATTGAAACATTGTTTACAAGATATTTATTGACATTTTACATTTAACAATGGAAAAAAGTTAAACTAAGAAAATTGTATACATAAAAAACTATACACTGTGTGAAAATGTTTTAGAGTGTAATGACTGTTTTTGGCCTTTTTATTAAGAATTTGTTCCAGGGTCACTGAATTGATTTCCCTAAATTTCATACTTCAAACGTATATGCAAATGCTGTGTAATAAACCTGTTTGTATATTTAAAAAAAGTAGTTGCTACTATATTACCATATACAGCTCAAAAAATAATAAAACAGCCTAAAGATTAAGGCATTAACAAAATATTTCTCGTCAAGTATTTTGACCCTCCGGGGGGGGGGGGTCTGGTCCTGTCCATAGTGTCATCAAGTCGTCCTCAAAATCCTTAGCTTTGCAGGACGGGATTTCATCCAGTGATTTTACAGTAGGATCACTTGCAAGATCTGTTGAATCAGAATAACCCTCTGAGCAGCTTCAGTGCCATACTGAGTTCCATGATAGCAATAAAATCATACGATAGCCTTTCAAACCAGCACACATATGGAAATTGATTTTGAGAATAAAGAAAGCAGAGTATTCTCAACGATGTATGTTCGACTCTTGGCTCAATTCACGTTTTCTATAGTAAGTAATGAAAGTTGAGAATAATCAGATTCTGGTCAGGTACATTTGTTTAATTATTGATTCTGGTTGATTGTATAATTTTTGTGATTTTTTTTTTTATAATCTAGGATCTCATTTTAACTTGTATATTTCAGTTTAATGAAACTTAATTTTAACATAGTATTAAGTTCAATGGAAAACATTTCACTGTTCCTTGTACGACTGACTTCTATTGTAATTGGTGTTGAAACTGTAATTATTATCATAAATTACAAGAATGTGTATAAGGCTGCATTTTTTTTAAGATGCATCTTAACATCCACCTTAAGACCAAATTTTTTGTTTACAGTAGTCAATTTAAGACATGAGTTTATAAAATTATAACTGTAATTCGTTTATGGTAGAGCCATGTATTGTGTTGCTGTTTGTATGCTAGAGTCGTGTTTGAACGAACGTTGCTGCTGATGTGGCATAAACGTCTGAAAGAAGTCTGTTTCACAGTGTACTTCTCTTTCCAAAGCATAATAATTTTTTGTAATTTAAATAACTATCGATTAAAAAATTATGGGTAGTTATGTACTTCTGGTATTATTTGGAATTGTTTGTAATAAATATTTTACTGAAAATGAAATGAAGTTGAGGCCTGTTGTATTTTCAGGTAACACAATAGCAATGATAAAAAAAATGGTTATTAAGTTGTTTGTGTTATATATACAAAAACAACATTTACAGTTGTAATAGAAAGTACACGTACAAATCACCATCTAACAGGAATTTTTTTTGATACTCTTTTTTTTCAAAACTAGTTGTGCAAAGTTGACTCTCAATGTAAGTAGGAAACCTTGACTATTCGGGTTTTCACTACACTATAAAATAATAAAAGTGTCCTGAAAATACGAAAATGCAGTCAACAGGAGAAACAAATGAAGGTTTTGTTCATTTACAAATATACGTTTTTCATTTATATATTTCTTGTCTCAGATAATGTGAAAGTTATAAACTTGTAAAGTCAGAGCTCTCCTTGCTTTGAACAGAGTATAAGTAAGAAGTGAACAACAACTTGCAAACAAAGTTGATTAATGAAATTTGCAGTTTCCAAAATGGAACACATGAGCCGGTCTCTAATTGGGAAGGATGAAGCATGCAGAATTGTAACTGGAAGTGGATATTGCAGAACTACTTTACTAGCATAGGGAAATATTATTTGATTGAGTCGGAAACAGTACAAGATGTGTTTGAAGCTCATGTCATATGGTATGAGCTTAACCTAAGTAAAAATTATTAGTAGGAACGTTTTGTGTTTGCTGAGTGTTGTTTAAATAGAACATGCATTTAGTTCGGATACAATACAGCAAGTACCAATTGACCTCAACAGTTTTAAGACCAAGATTGAAATTTATCTATCTTAAGTGTATTTAGTTGCTAGGTTGTTGAGCAATCCTCTCCCCCCCCCCCCACAAAAACAACAAAACGAAACCAGAAATGAGAATTTGAACCCTTATGCAGAAAAAAATATGGAACACATCAATGTGGTTTGAAAATGGATCCAAATTGCTTAGTTTACTGAAAGTTATTGTCAAAGTACAATTTGAGATGGCGTTATTTGCACATATGTAAAATGAAGACAAATTTGGAACTATTGTTCAGTTACTGTTGTTTTGACAGATTTATTCAAATGCTATGTGACCAACCACAAACACAACCTATGAGAATTAACATGTACTGTACTATTTCCAATTATGGAACACTTCCAAACTCTGATGAAGCTAGCTCAAGCAAAGGTACAAAATGTTTATCCAGAAATTGGTGTTCCATAGTCGGAAATTGTCCATTAAGTATTGTTAGTACTTAGATACAGCATGGACAAGAAACACCAAATGTATGCTAAATTTAATATGTAATATTGTGATTAATCTGTTATGGTTACAGATATTCCCATAATCTACTAATCGTTTTTGCGTAACTCTCTCCTTTTCTCTTTTTATAACTCTGTTAATAGGAGAAAATGAACTTGAATATTTTTTGCCTGGAATGTTATATTTCTGGTACCATATAAGTTTATAATGTTTTAGAATATTGCGTCAGATGGTGTTCGTCAGGTTGTGACCCAGACAACCGCCCACACACTGTGTCTGTCTAGGAGTAGGGACATATGTAAAGCCAATTTGTATAAAGTTCTGGGTATCATAAATTGAAATCTGCGTTGAAATCACTTTTTGATTACTGAGTACTGCAAAATGTCTTGCTTAGAAACAAGAGTAGGCACTTGATGATAAATTGAAAATCTGATTGTTTCCAAATTGTAACCGGCATAGAACTCCACTGCACTCTGGTCTGATATACCTAAAGAATATTGGGATCACTCGATTGACAGAACCGTTTAGTGAATTATTGGGAGTAAATTTGACTTCGGCTCTTAGTGTTTGTGATATCTTTTTGGACGTGTTATATGTTTGCTTCAGTACTTTGTTTAGGGTCACTTTGGATTGGTACTGTTAATTATATTATGAACTATCATATCAGCCTGTATTACTTTAAATATTTGGGCTATGTGAAAATTAAGATGGAAACTATATAGTTCATGTATAAATAATTAAGCCTGACTAATGAATTGAAATTGAAAGTGTTTAAATGTGTGTGTATGCTTTAGTATATGTGTACTGTGAGAATGTTGCATATAGTTAGTCATTCCAGACAGACAACAAGATGTAGCAGCCGGTGTTTGCTATCACAGTATGAGCAGTTATATAATTTTTGTATTTTTAAAATATCATTATTCTTATTCTTATTCTTATTATTTTTATTTTATGTAAGTAATTCTTATAATTTTTCTCAGTGTTCACTGGCTGTGGACACAAATTATTACGGTACTGTAAAGAAATGCACAGTTTTAAATAAATTTGAATAATTTTATACCCGAAGGGCATTGTTTTACGCTAAGTTTTATTAATAAGTATTATAAGGGAAGTGACATGATGTCCTTTGTCCTTCCGGTGTGGTACAATATTTGCAGCTTTCTTCCTTTGTGTTTTTAGTTTTTACGTCTTTTTTTATATGATGGCCACATATTACTTAAAATTCATTGTCAGTAGAATTCAAAAACACAATTTGATTCTACTGTGGTTTGAAATATTGTTGTTAATTATTTAAATAGATTTTTTGACTTTGCATTTTTGTTAGGTCGTACATTAAACCACGTGCAACAGTACTATTCCACACCAAAATTGTAGGAAAAGTGAATACCTTTGTGTAGGAAATATATTCATAAGAAAACCACACATGACAAGTTTCTAAGAACAAACTTTATTATGACTGTGTGTAACAGTAACAAAAATAATATTATATATGTATAATGTATATATTACATATACATGATACATGATGTATAATTTAGGGAAATGTTGTTAAGGAAATAATAATATTCTAAATGTAAAACAAAAACAAGACTACATAACTGTTGTTTGTGAATTTTCCCTAAATTATTTTCACCATTTTGTATAATATTAAAGCTTTCTTACCAAAGTACTATTCTGTTGCCCTGTGAATTCAAAGTGAAACAGAATGTTATAAAAAAATATATATAAATATATATATATATATATGTATTATATACTCATTTTAAAGTGTGGACAATTTAAAGCTTTGTTACTTTGTAGACAATTTAAAGACAATTAACAACATTATTACATCAGTGATTAATAATTAAATACAACTATTTCACTAACGACTCGGGACACGAAGTTTTTTATGAGTATAAACATAAAGTTTTACCTTACAACCTGAACCGGTTTTCACTTTTAAAAAGCTTCTTCAGAGGTTGCCGCTGGTAACATAAAAAACTTTATGTTCCGAGTCGTTAGTGAAATAGTTGTATTTAGTTAAGTAACGGACACGTCATGGACAACGAAATCCAAGGATTAATAATTATTAATAGTTATATATTTCATCTAAGTATATTAACAATTATTTAAACCGTTTTCCTGACCTTAACAAAAATGGTTGCCTTTGTTTATCTGAGTCACATATATAACCCCTCTTTGTTGTCTTCACATCTGGAATTTTAAATATCCATTATGTCCAATATGACTCATTCAGTTGGTGTTTCAATACTTTGTTCATGCCAATAAAAGTAAAACTATTTGTTTCAATTTTAGAGGAAGAAAATACATATTATTACATACGTTTATTATACATATTATAAATTTAAAACAGTAAGTTTAATTGCAGCTGTACTACAACTGTGCTGTAATTTGGAGAAGCAGCAGGTTAGTTACTAAACACGGAGCTAAAAGTCAGATTACGTTGGCTACAGCTCAGTGTCTAGACCACCACAGAGTCGGATACCTATTAGTGAGTGGTATAACACTTTGGATACATCGCCCATGCTTTCTACGGGCATGTCTGTTTGTATTTGTAGACATTTAATTATGTAAAACCTGCGAACTGCGTGACCTGTAACATAATCTCTCTCATATTTATCTCATGAAAAAAGAAAAAAACCAGGACTTTCGAGTTTTCCGTTCCTTTTTTTTGCAAATAGGAATCTTATGTTTTCACCGCCTTTCCGTGGCAAATTATTGTTAATTTTTCTGCAGAAAATTGTGAAGTTACTATTAATACATGTTTTATAAATATTTGTCTGGTGACTTGTTTAGCTATATAATTCATTTTAATTAGATTTTATGTCATATTTGTAACTGCAAACTGAGACAAACTTCTGTAAAACTTTTGTTATATAAAAAATCAATTTTTTAAAAATTAATTAAAAACATTAAACATCCTGATCTTGTAAATTTGTTTGTGGCAATTTAAAAAGAAAGAAGTGATCTGTTACATTATATATATTTTTTGCAACGATACAGCCATACGCTGTATTAGGCATTATTTTAAATAAATATAAAATTTGTAGAATTTGTATAAGTTATGGGTAAATGGACAGGTCTGAGATTGTAAAAATATTTCATTGTTAGATTAGGGGAGCAATTAACCTGTTCCGACACGCAGTGAACACCTGCTCAATTGTATGTGTGTTACACGTGTATCTTGTGTGTGTTAGTGATGCATGCAAAGACAGGAATCTCAGCAACCCGCCCCAAGTAATTAATAAAATAACTATTTTAATTCACTGTGGAAAAACTAATTAGTGTATGATCAAACCAAAAGCACCAAAGTGTGTGTAAAATTTATAGTTATCCCCAGTGAAAAGATGACGTTAATAGAACACGTTATGCGAAGTCAGTGCAAAATAAACGTGCTAAAAAATATGCAAATTACCCTAAGACGTTCAAATTAATATAGTGAGTGCTTAATCGAAATAGCTATGATCTGTGCTATCTCGATTCCGTGCAAAACAGTGCTATTTGCTAATAATTGCAAATAGATGAAAAGTTCGGGAGTGGGGGCTGTCACGAGATATGCAGATATTGACAGGACGATTTTGGAGCCAACTGGCACGGAATCTCGAGAGGGTATAAATTAAGGGTTCGACCAAAAACCTTTCTCTTCATTTCAAGACACAGTTACAGCCGGACATGCTGTCCGTCGGCAAAACAGTTTATTTTTATTTCTATTACAAGTCGCAGTAACAAAAGAAATAACGTTTGTTAAATTCACGACAATATTCCGGAAAAAGTAAATACTGAAATCATAAGTCTACCAAGAGTATACACACTGCTGGAGAGCGACGCTGGACTCTAGACGTATCCAGGAACACTGCTGGAGAGCGATGCTGGACTCTAGACGTATCCAGGAACACACTACTGGAGAGCGACGCTGGACTCTAGACGTATCCAGGACCACGCCAGGACAGGAGGAATGGAAAACTAACTCTGGACAACGCTGGACCCCGGACAACAAGTCGTAAGATCATCAGAACTTGAGGTGACTTGCGTAATGCATTTTAAATGATTTTTAAAAAAAGAAAAAGAGCTCATAAAGACTATATCAAAAGACAGTAAATTAAAATAAAGAGAAATTTATACTTAGTAATAATATTTTAAAATGTAGATAAATGTTTAGTCATAAGAATGAGCAATCGCATATAAAAAGAATTAATAAATGAAAGAGAATTTAAAGTAGAGAGAGTAGAGTTATTATCAAAATAAATAGTAAATTGATTTGATATTTGAATCATAGAAAAGATTAATTTAAAGTTGAATATTAAAACAAATGCCAGTCTACAAGCAATTAATATAATTTTAAATTGAATTTTAAACATTGGTATAGACTGAGCGAGTAGAGGTCAGATCTGAGTTAAGAAAATTTATTTCATAAAAACATTTTAATTTTATATTTAATTAATAAACCAATTTTTTAACATGTCTAGATATAAGATTATTAATATGTTTAGATATAAGAGATTTTTTTTAAATATGTGTAATGTTGTATATCATAAGATATAAACATTTAATAATGAGCAATATCATGACTGACAATTATTAATGATGTTTATGAATATTTATAATATTGAGTAAATAATAAATATAAGTTTTAAATACTGATAAATAAAATACTCTTATTATAGTTACACCTTGTATCATTATACAACCTGCATATATAAATTCGTTGTATAATTTTGTCGCCCTTGAACGTGAGGCCCGACACGCCTACATTTATGTATATGTATCGTTGTAATATATATATATATATATGTTTTAATAAATGTTAACTAGTATTTGCAGAGTACATGAAAAATAATGCATATCCAAAGTGTTAATAAATTTTATTTGTTAAATAATGAAATGGTGAAATTACCATCATCATTGGTTTAGGTACTGAAATAAAAGAAGGTAGAGTGACAGAAGTTGGCAAACAATTACAAAAACTAATTTTTAGCATTAAATAATATATTATAAAATGCAAAGGATTGTTTTGTACTGCACCCAATTATGTATATATTGCCAAAACACATACATTTTCTTTCTACACAGACTAATAAGTTTTGATAATGGTCGTCTATAGAATTGGAACATGTAATGTGTACATAACATAGGGGTAATTCTGTCAGGTAAGGAGAACAGATTCTTATTGTCGCGTTTTATATTTTAATTATATAATTAATAAATAACCACAAACTCCCACTTACCTTTAATCTGTTAACTCTCTGGGCAGATCGTCTAGTGGTGTAAACCCTATTCCGTATAGCGAATTTACCAGCACAGAAAATGAAATTAGGTATTTGAAATGATTATTCTAACACACATATATCAAGTGAAATAAAATATTAATTTATTATTTGATGTTGTAACATTCTTTGTTCTCCTCTCTCTTCATTTTCTTCTACATATTTTTTGATTCTGCTCTAAAAGTTATTAAAACCTATGTGGCTATGCCACTTATACAATTATAGCAACATTATATTTATTTATATTTTAATTAGATTATGTAAGGCAGCCCAGGTTGCTCACTCTCTCATCCACACACATTTAAACCTCCCCCCCTTTATATATAGAGATCTCTGCAAATTATGACTTTCAGGATTTAAAAGTTTATACAATTCACGGCTACTTGCCCTTGATGATCGGGTCGACCTCCCGCTACACAGGCTGTCCGAATGATGCTCTCACCGTTGATCCAATTCAGCCATCACTGATGATTTCAAAAGACACAGTTAGTCCGTGTTAGATTATTGTTAATTTGCACTCACTTTCTAGTACTTTTACTAAATTTTTGGCCCGCGAGCCTTTGTGTTCGTCTGGCCACCGCCGCAGCTGTATGTCGACTGTTACTGTTTCCGTTACATTTTAATATACGGGCGAGATGGAAAATGTGCCCGGCCGGCAACGCTCACCACTGCTCGCGTCTGTTATGTTCAGATGTTTTTAGCCGACTGAGACAGTTTTCTGTGCGCACAGCGCGAAAGAATGTATTAATACGTGACTAAACGATGGAAAAGTTGGCCGAGGGAGTGCGCGGGTGGAGGTGCGTACGCTCCCTCGTTGATAACTGCAAATTCCTTTGCCACCGCAACAGTTTCGACTATACAGTCCACTCACCGTATTCGCTTATCCACAATTCCCAATGCGTACTTTCTGACGGTTACTGAACAGTACCAAGACTGATTTAAATGCTTAAAATTGGTTTCACCCCTTTTGCCCCGTTACAATACCCCCCCAATGAGAGGTTTTCTGCCGAAACAGAAACACTCTCATTGCTAAACCCTAAGAGGACCGGTGAGGATATGGCGCCAACAATCCCCCTTTATTTTCTAAACACATCATGGGTAAACTACCCCCCTAATTAGGCGACTACGGCTACACCTGAACGAGATTACTGGACTTCTCTATTCGAGATCCCAACACCATAAAATCGGACAGGTACTCACCATAATACCACCTAACCTTTTATCATTCCACCAAAAATCAGAAACTGCCCTTATACCATACCAGATCCTCAACCGATATGTTCCCCCTTCGTACATACTGGGTTGCCTTTAGTAAGTACTGGGTGCGTACACATATTCATTATTAATTACTCACTATCTACACATTAATTGTTATAATATAAAATTAATATAAAATTCAAATTTGGTTCCAACAGTTAAATAAATCCACGGACCCTATCAAAAATTTAATTGGATGTTACTTTACATTATTTGATTCAATTAATTTAAACATAATTTTCAAAACTTAAAGTCTTTATGCATTTATTTTCTCTACAACTTCTCTTAATTTACCGGTTAACCATCTTGTTACACAAAATAAAATAAACAATTTGTCCCTATACACTTATTCAAACACAATTACACATGATTATAAAATACATCATAATACAAACATCATATATCACCTGACACCTTATCTACCTATTGTGAACATAAAAAATTAAAATAGATTTCTTTACTGCAAAGAACAAAATTTTGTTGTTGTTGTTTAATTTTAATTTCCAAAAAGAATTATTTTGTCAATAAAATTTATTATTCAATCATTTAATTATATTGATTAAAAAAATCTACAAATCAATTATAAGGAACATACTAAATATCTAACATCAGTCATCAGCTGATGTCTCATGGTCAGGTGAATGACCTTACCCTAGATACACTTCAAAAATATTATACAATGTAAAAGGCATCACACATGTTTATAATTCTTACACTCTAACATAGTACAACATCATAAAACATAATAAACAAAACATAATCAACACCTTCTCTCCTCGAATTAATCTTTTGCAAAATCAGTAAATTCATCTATAAAATTATCATATTGAGCATAACATATTTAAAGCAATTACTTCTGAACAAATTATCTGCCTTTAGCATAGTATCTCTTGAATCAAAATAAAATCATTTAAGTAGTTTATCAGCTTATTCAGTTTACGTCAGTTTAAGGTTTCAATCCATTACTCCCCTGAGTAACCTCCTTACCACACACACTATGGCCCCCCCTGGACTGTGGCGTCCAGTTGCTTCCACAAGAACTGAATTGTTATTAGGGTATAGATGCTGCCTACCCCGTTCTTGCTTCAGCATTATATAAAAATTTGGCATTACTGATGTCCGAGGACACCAGTAATCCTACTATAATGATTCATACACCCTTAACACGGGGCACTACCACCACCTTCGATGATAGCCGCTTTCCATAGTTCTGTAGATTCCCCTGATTTACCCCCCGGTTAATTTCTAAATTATACCAATTTCACAACGATAACAGGTATGGCCAGTTAAGGCAGAACGTGACGCAATGAGCCCCGACCACAGCTGTCAAAGCTAAGCCAATTCCACGGTCAGGGTTCGGTGAGGCCGTGACCGCCCGAAAGTTGGGGAATCACTTAAAAAAGACGTACAACTCGTTTACAATTACATTGGTACTACAATTCACAGAAAGTAAAACCATTATATGTTACAACAAATTTATTATTTAAAATGATAAACTCTGAAACTCTTTTGAAATTTATTATTCAAACATTAAACCTTTTATTTTATTTAAACTGCATTATAAACTTCATACTTACAGTACATCACTCAAAACACATGATTCCTGTTATTGACACAAAATTATAAACAATTCATCACCACCAATATCACGTACAACCATATGTACCTTCTGAAACATTCATCTATAAAATTATCATATTGAGCATAACATATTTAAAGCAATTACTTCTGAACAAATTATCTGCCTTTAGCATAGTATCTCTTGAATCAAAATAAAATCATTTAAGTAGTTTATCAGCTTATTCAGTTTACGTCCACAACTAAGTACATTTTACATTTATTCAATTACTGTTTATTATCAAGTTCAAATCTCATAAAAATAATTTAAATTCATCATCAAAATCTCTTTATACAGGGTCCGGCAGAGAAACCTGACGATTTTTGAAGTAGTTCTGTAGAGTGTAGCATGGAGCGCTGCAATCGAGCTTGCGCTCATGTGTTCGACAGCTCAAAGCATTTCAGTCGCCATGGAGCGTTGGTCAGCACAACATCGTGCGTTCGTAGTGGAAACATTTTTTAAAAACAATGAGTCAGTTATTGTTATGCAGCGCGCTTTTCGCCGCCATTTCAGCATTCATCGAAATGACAGTGTTCCAAGCCGCAATACCATACTGTTATGGGTGGCGAATTTTCTGTAAACGGCCTCTGCCTTAAAGAAGATACCACCAGAGAAACAGCATACTGTTCGAACCCCGGAGAATGTTGAATGCGTGTGTCATGCTATTCGTAGGAGTCCTCGGTGATCGGCATTAAAACACGCAAGTGCCCTACAGATTTCTGACCACTCCGTACGCAGAATTTTGCATCTGGAACTCGACTTTCATCCCTACAAACTTGTTGTAGTGCAAACACTGAGTGTCCAGGATAAGAGAATTCGCATGCATTGTTGCCATGGACTTGTGAATATTGTGAATGACCAAGTGTTAAACAATCTGCTCATGACCGATGAGGCCAATTTCCATCTGTGTGGTTATGTCAATACGCAGAACTGCCGGTACTGGGCATCGCAGAATCCTCAAGAACTGTTTGAATGACCGTTACACAGTGAGAAGGTTGTTGTGTGGTGTGGGTTAACGTCTTCCTGGATAATTGGCCCCTACTTCTTTGAAGACGAAGAGGGGAATGCAGTGACTGTAAATTCACAACGTTACGTTCACATGCTTACAACATTTCTCGCACCTGAGTTACGGCAACATGGTATTGCATTGGAAACCACATGGTTCCAGCAGGATGGGGCAACTGCTCACACTGCAAGGGCTTCCCTGAATAAATTGAGAGAGATGTTTGGAGCCCAAGTGATCTCACACTGAGGGGATGTTCAGTGGCCTCCAAGATCGCCTGACCTCAACGATTACTTTCTGTGGGGGTATCTCAAGAATAGGGTGTACCAGAACCGACCAAGGACAATCGTGGATTTGAAGCAGAATATTCGGACAGAAGTGGCGGCAATCTCTCCGGAAGTTCTGGGTTGCGTAATGCATGGTTTACCGTTACGGCTCGAAGAATGTGTTGAAAATGAGGGACACCATCTAAAGAATGTGATTTTCAAAAACTAATTAATGCAAGTAAAATGCTTTGAGATGTACTTTAATTCAAAAATAAAATTTTGTTTATAAACTATTTATTCTGGTCATAATTTCACTTAGAAAACCGTCAGGTTTCTCTGTCAGGGTCCCTGTACAACATTTTAAATTAACCAATTACTTCATCTCAAATTATTTTAATTCCATTAGTTATTTAAAACACAACTTATTTTAATTACCTTGCTCCAAAACAATTACTATTCATTTATTGCAAACTGTCATTATTTATTTAGTCTAAGAAATTATTATTATTATTATGAAATAAAATTCTACTACATACACACATTGTTTATATAAAATACATTTTACAACACAAACACAATTAATTTCACTATAAATTTATTTACAATTCTTTGACATTATTTTTTCTCGTTTACCACACCTCATTACATAATCTAGCCAGGTCATTACCATAAACTAAAATATTTAAAATGTCCATTCACTGATTTTTTATTTAACCCCCATCGTCGTAAATTAGCCTTACTTTCATATAACAATTCTCATCTTTACTCACACTCATTTCATTATTTCTATTTATATAATAATTCTTTAATATTTCAACTAGTTCCGTAAAACCCACATAATAATCTAATTGACTATCCCACATTATTATTAAATCATAAAACCTGTCTACATAATTAGTTTTGGCCTTGTCACCGTCTGTTTTATTATCTATCACCCTTGAGTATTTTAACCTCTCAATTTCAAAATCGTCTATTATTAATACTCCACGGCTATGCACAGGTAAGCATTCAATATAATTATCAATGTTATTATTACTTATTTCTGCACTATCTTCATAACTAGGTAAGTCAACAATATTACTACTTCTCTCTCTCTTTATTTTCTCTAGTAGGTCTTCGTAACTTCTAACAACATCAAATAATATTATCTCTCTCTCTCTCTCAATGTGAATAATTCTACCACTCTCTCACAATACCTCTCATCATGACACCATCTCACTTTGTCTCTATCACTCCACACAAAAGGCAACATAACGTTATCATAACCCATCCTGATTCTTTCAGGGAACTCATGATAAACAAAAGGGGACCTACTTAGAGACACCTTGTCTCTATAACCACGGGAGGAAACTCTGTCCTCATAACTCACTATTGGAGTCTTTACTCCATTTAAATCACGGGGAAAATTTGCCTTTTGTAAACCCAACCTCTCTTCAACCACTATCTTATTACTACTCTCTATTTCCAATAAAACTTCATCTCCACTATTATTATTCACTTTATTTTCTAACACATTTTTAATTATCTCGTTGTTATCACTTTTTATTTTGCTATTATTTGTTAACTCATTACTATAATTATCATGATTACTCACTTTGTCTACTGCCACCTGTTTTGCATTTAAACTAACACCATGATTCTTATCACTGGTATCTCCGTTATTTTCGTTTATTCTGCACTTACCTGTATTTCTTGTAACGTTATGTACATCATCTTGTATTCGTTTTATAGCTGTCTGGAAACGTTCATCAATACGTTTACATAGTGCATTACTTAGATCATCAAACTTTACATTTATACTCTTCTCAAACTTGATATTTTGTTCTTTAAGTTCTTTTAAAATTAGTATCATTTTTAACATTCTGTTGTTCCCATTTTATTTTCTGTTCTTTACTGTCATTACTTAATTTGTCGATTTTAGTATCATTAACATCGAGTCGACTATTTATTTTATCGAACTTTTCATTAAAATCATTACTTTGTTTATTAAAATTACTATTCATATTTTCTGACATTGTTTGCATAAGGTTGAATATATCATTCATTGACAACTCTTTTTCTTTAGTTTTTGCCACTATGGGAGTAGATTTTGCTTCTGCATTAATTATTATAATTGATTCGGTTAGGTCAGCATTAGTTACTGATTGAATGCTCAAGTCAGCTGTTGGCATTGGCCGACTTAATTCACTCACACTCGGTGACGGGTTCATTGACCCAAGGCCACTCTCACTCATAACCAAGTCTATCAAATTAATTTCTTTTTCGTTATCAGACATTTTTATTGTTCTATTTTACTGGTCTATTAAATACTTATTAAATTTTACTTGTAATCTAAGATGCACAATTGATCAACACTTTGTAATTTTATTTTGTGTATGTTACGTAAATTTTACGTAAGTTATTTTCGGCTTCCGCCAACCCTATTCCATTCTCTGTGCTTTAAAATAGGCCAATTTGGAATAAATACACTATTTATTCCAAATCCTGGTCACGCCGCACCATTTGTCGCGTTTTATATTTTAATTATATAATTAATAAATAACCACAAACACCACTGCTCACGTCTGTTACGTTCAGATGTTTTTAGCCGACTGAGACAGTTTTCTGCACGCACAGCGCGAAAGAATGTATTAATACGTGACTAAACCATGGGAAAGTTGGCCGAGGGAGTGCGCGGGTGGAGGCGCGTACGCTCCCTCGTTGATAACTGCAAATTCCTTTGCCACCGCAACAGTTTCTTCGACTATACAGTCCACTCACCGTATTTGCTTATTCACAATTCCCAATGCGTACTTTCTGACGGTTACTGAACAGTACCAAGACTGATTTAAAATGCTTAAAATTGGTTTCACCCCTTTTGCCCCGTTACAACATATAGATGTACTATAACATACGTAGAATATGTAATACAGAAAATATAAGCTTACAGTAAACTTTATACTTTCCATCACTGTGCTTTTAATTATACCAAACAAAACTTACAAGTAACATCAATTAATCAAAATTGTTTATAAAAACATTATTATTTATTATTAAGAGCACTATACAATCTTAAAATAAGAAAAAGTGGGAAGCTGTTGAAGACATGTTACATGTTTGAATAACAAAGTAAGTGCTGCCTGCAGATATCCTGTAAGTGGTTAACTAGATTCATTCACTCAGAGAAATACAAAAACCTGTAACAACTCGTCAGAAACTAATAGTCATTAATAAATAATGAATACAAATCATTTGTAATGTAAACCGACCAATTTGGGAAAACGTGTTGTCAATAGCTTCGTCAAGTAACCAGCCTGCTACTTGTGCATTGTGCAATACAGATTTCACATTGATGAAACATAATAGGGCTGTTCTTAGTAAACTTTATCAATGGAAATGCATGCAAGCACCAGGGCCAGATTTGAGCCTGTGAAACTCCAGTACCTAAAATAAAAATATTTTTATTTATGTTATTTTTGTATATTTATTTATGTGTATTTGGGCCAGAAAATAGTATTAAGTGAACATAAAAAGAAAATTTTGCAACAGATGTATGTATAAAATGTCATAAAATGCTAGTTCGCTGTTAACACATATTTAATTCAAATGTTTTAAAATTTGAACACGTTATACATTTTTTGGAAAGTATTGTGAATATTAAATTTATTCAGTCTGGCTATTTTAGTTACTCAAGTAGAGAAAAAGACATGTGCAAGATTGATCAGTTTGTAAGAGATGAGATCAGAACAATATCAGTTTGATATGAATCAAAGGTCATATTGTACAGCTACTTTTTCATATTCCCACCTTTTAATTATTTCTGTAAGTAACAATTTTTGGCTACTTTGCTTTTACTACTATTATTATTATTTTTTAAATATTCATTTATAGGAGCCCCTGAATGAAGAGGTGTGTATGCCCTTCCTTATATCTGACCCTGGCAAATGTTGAACATACAGAGCCCTGTCAGATTGTAATCACTGTCATAAGGTTCACAGAAATTTCCGATGCCACATTGTTGTCGGTATTTCTTACTAACTAAACATCAGAACATTGATCACATACCACTTTTATCACATGTAATAAATATTTATGACAAATATTAAAAAGTCACATCTAATATTTTATATTTTCTACGTAGTGGTCCAACTGCTATACCCCTAATACACAATTGGTTCTTGGTAGTAAACAATTATTACACAGTTATTATTTGACCATAAATGACGTATGTAAAATAATAATAAAAAAAACAGGGTTCTTTAACTGTATTACGAAAGAAAAAGTATACACATCTGGTATAGAGTTTGCACTTATTTTAATGGGTACCTTACCAAGTACCCAATATGTATGGAGGAATGCTCATTATATATGACAGTCTCCATAAAGTATTTCCTGGTAACTAGCAATCAGATCATTCGCTTCACAACATTGGTCACATACCAGTTTAATGTAAACATGTAATAAATATTTATGACAAATATTAGAAAGTCATGTCTAATATTTTTGTATTTTCTGTTCTACTTATGGGTTAATTAGTATACGCCTACACTCATCAATGGTAGTAAACAATTAATACAGAGTTATTATTTGACCATTAATAATGTATGTAGAATAACAAAATTAGGGTTCTTTAATTCTATTAAAAAAGAAAAAGTATACACATCTTGTATAGAATTTGAACTTATTTTAATGGACCAAGTATTGAATGGAGGAATGCCCATTCCATATGACAATTCCTGAGAAAGTAAAATGACCAAAGTGGTCCAGCACACACACCATCAGATCTTAGGATTCTTTACTTGGAGCACAATTCATCTTCTAGACTAAATTTCAACTTTATAAGACTTTACAGACAAGGGGGAAACTGATTATTTGTAGGATAACAATCAAGATGTGTTTGGGACAATGATCTGGTTTGTCTCTGATTAAAATTTGGGGTGACTGGTGTGAAGTGTGCAAGCATAACCAGGTATTGTGTGTCAGAACTCATGACAAAAAGAGTTGATCGTTTTCTGCTTAGAAAGAAGTTAGTGTCAGGCAGTGGCGTGGTGTGGGTACGTAACAGCTGTTGCCGGTTGTGATAGGCCTAAAACTTAGCCTAAAAATTAATTTGAATTTTTTGTAGTACCAAGTGTTCTTTTTAAGCCAAAATATTATTTTTAGAGCTAAAATCTCTTTTTAGAGTATTTCCTATCTTTCACTGGCAGAAGAAGAGGGTCCTGGTTCAATGGGATCTGTCTCCATTATACTTACACAAGAATAAATGAGGACACAAATAATTGAATTAATAATAATAAAGACAAACAAAGAAACATTCCTAAACGAACAAAACACAATTAGGTAGGTAGTAACTGCTGCACATTGGTTCCGAAACGAACATAGTTGTTAACTGAGCATTTTGCCAGTTTATACAGCGGCAACACATTGGGTGGACAAATGTGTCCCCCTCCCGTTTGTACAGGGACAACTACTATGAGGTCAATGACCACACGCAGTAAAACATTGCCAAAGTCTGAGCCGGCAACACAAGATGGTGCAAGTGCCCAGAAGTTCGAAAGCAATGCTATGCTTTTCTTTAAGTTTCCCTACTAATATTGTTCGGATTTGAAATTATTCAATAAGTAAACTATTTATTCTGTGATATAATTAATATTATTTTCTTTCATTTCCAGGACTGTTGCCGGTGGCAACAGCAGTTACATGGATGCCACACTACTGATGTCGGGCACTTGGAACGTTCGAGGTCTATCAACATCCAGAAAACGTGAAACAGTCAAAATAAATCTGTTGAGAGAAAATATTACTGTGTGTAGAATGTCTTGAGGCAAACTGTTGACCTATAGTTAACAGAAGATTGAAAAAGATATGAGTGTGTCATTGGTCATCTAAGAAAGAGTACCGGTACATTTCAAGTTACAACCAAACTATATACCAAGTACAAGTTTACACAACATGGTAGCATGAAGTAATGTGCCAGATGAACTAAAGATTCACTGTTTAAAAACGCCATAGAAAAATGATCTCTATGAAGTAGTGTGATTTTGGAAACACAAGAGATGACAGTAATATACAAGATATACAAAGTCATTATGGTTAGTGTTAGAGTATTCATTGCAGTTGTATGCCTTGTTGTGTTTTGTGTCAGGAACAGTTCCATCCAATTATGACTGTCAGTGAACTCAGCAAGCAGAATTAAACGTTTTACTGCATACAAGAAATTTCTAGTGCTATTCTACTCGGGAGCTGTTTGTGGCCATGGTAATATACTACTGATGCCAGATTCCATACTGTATGGAAATTTACTCATATACCAGATGAATGTGAAATAAAGCAAAACTTTATGTGGACTAGAAGCTGTAACATTTACTGGAAGCACAAGGAACAAGTCAGAAAGTGTATTCTATAAACAGACAACAGTCATATAATAGACATAAAAGCAAAAGAAATCATTGGGTGCTTACAATTGATTTTTATTATAAATATGATCGGATATTAAAATATAACTGTAATTGCTATTTATAAGTAGTTGAATTACAATTATAATATTATGGACGTATATGTAACATCAATTCCATGTGCACTATTATCATATTCTGTATTATAGTTACAGAAGTAGTAAAAATGTGAAATCAAAATAGAATAAAAGGACTCTGAACTGAAAACGGAAGATATACGGTAACAACATCTGAGGAAAGCAACGTCGATAGTTATACATTCAAATGCTAATCGGTCATAGAAATAAAGTGGTCTGGTAAAAGTGATAAAAATGAACATATTAAGAGTATCTGCAAAGAATTAATGTTCTTACAGACAAGAGATTCTTGTAATAAAACTCGTGTCCAAATTAAAAAAAAAAGAAATATAGGTAATTGTAGAGGGATGTGTGGTATCAATTAAATTGCAGTATTACCTGTATCCTGTTTGTACAAATAGAATAATGAAATTGGTAACCAAAAAAGAAATTCCACAGAAGTGGAAATGCAAGATTTAAAATCTTCAAAACAGCTGATTGCTCATATTTGATATACACAGAATTATATACAGTGTTATATACAGATTATTCATAGTATTGAACACAGTATTTCATGCATTATGAACAGTATCTCATGCAGTGTTACACACAATATCATACACATACTATCATACACATACACAATATTACACACAGTACTGTACACAACATTATAACAGGATTATATGCACTACAATACACAGAATTATACTCAGTATCATTAAACACTACTATACGTATGTGTGAAAGTGCACCACTCGTGAAGAGCAATAGGGACGTATAAAAGAGGGGCTACAGGATGTTCATACCAAGAAACTGGCCATGCGTGCGCGCGCGCGCGCGCGTGTGTGTGTGTGTGTAAAGGAACCACTGTTTGTCAGAAAAATGGCACAGTTATTGAGTCTTAAAACAAAAATAAAGGTCAAAGTGGTGTGTTACTTCTTCTTCTGATAGTTCCTATCCGTTTTGGATGTTGGATATCATACAGACTATTTTAACTTTCTGTACTGCTGCACAGAATAAGTCTGTTGTATTCGTGCCAAGGTCCTTAAATATTTTGCCTTGAACATAGCCATGATGATATTATTAGCGATATCTGGACTCTCTTTAATGTAGTGGTTCCCAATGCCGTTGACGACTAGTAACTAGTTCATCTGCCTTTGGGGCCGATTTCTCAACCCCAGGACAATGAGGTGCCCTACTGCTTGCCAGTTCATCCACCCAAAGCTGTTGACTAGCAAGTGGGAGACTACTTATTCCGGTAGTCAGTCGGTCGCCATTTCCTCGTCAGTTAAAACAGGGTGCACCATACAACCGAGGCTGTACTTCGAGAAGGTGAGGTTGGCATTTGTACATGAGAGGCTATATATTGTGCATCATGTACCTTACACCCCAATGTGTTTAAAAAATGATGAAAACAAAATTGTATATGTCATTGTCTCAGTTTCAAAACAATTTTAATTTGAAAAATGTGGGAAAGGGACGTAGTAAGGGATGAAGCAGAGAAACAAGAGGTTTGAAGTTGAGGTTGATATAGAAATTTTTTGCTATTTTACAAAACTCTACTTGTAATAAAATTATATACATGTTCAACTCCAAATTTATTCCCTCCACAAATTAAAAACTACTTTTCCAAACAATGTAAATAACAGGATATATGCTATTAACATAATTTAAGCAAAATGAAACATTGATTTTTCCATATTTCTTCTATTCAGCTTTATTGAATAATGTATTTTGTGTTCCCTACACATATTTTATGTTATATTGCATATACAACTGTACCGTTTGGAAATGGTGAATTGGTCTAAGGGAATTAATTATTGGTAACATTTAGCGAAGGATTTAAAAGATACAATTCAAGTACAAGGGAAAACGAAACGGTCAAAATTTTGAGAGATAAAATAATTCAGCTTAAATTTATTTCCATAGAAGAGTACAACTGACATACTTCAGCGTTTTTGTTCTTCATATTCAAAATATGTTATTCACTTTCAAAATAAAAATTACAAAAAAATTATTTACAGTTTTCAATTAACTACAGGAAGTCTATAAGCTCCTGCTATTCTATCCATAGAAAATGAAATATGCAAGATGATCAATTTGGGAAAGTGTTTAAAAATTTTCTGAAACCAAAAGACAAGAAATGTCTTAATAAATGACCGTGTCATAGAACTCTAAAAATAATGCACAAAAATCAAAATTTTAGTAAACTACAAGTCACTGAAAATGTATTCAACGTTTTACGAGGATCCATGTAATACCACTTGTACCATATAAGAGCCCAGTTTTAAAACATTTATATTTCAAATTTTATTATTTATGTCCATATTAGTTTCGAATCAAAATAATATAAAATAATGTGACAAAGTAAGGATATTAAAATTACATTAAGAGAGGTGGCAAAACCTGCAGCATCCCTTTGTCAGACACAGAATTATATGAGTCTTGCACAAAATACTAAACATAGCGTTATACACAGAATCAAACAGCCTTAATACAATACAATACTATAGACAAGGTTATACTCAGTACTGTAGCCTACACAGTAGTACAAACAATATTATACAGTCTCGTGCACATTATTACGTACAATATTAAACACAGAATTATTCCCTATATGGTATTACACACAGAGTGATACATAGCACATAAATCATACACAGTTCATGCACATTAATAAACACGAAATTATACACAGTATTATGTAAGTATTATACACAGTGTTGCACACAGTTATAATACAAATACTGTTGATTGTTCTACACTATATATATCACAGTTACATGAGGCTATATGCAGTAACACATATGGCATTAAACACAACATTACAGACAGTATTACTTACACTATCATATATACACAGCAGTGGCAGTTCTATACATTGTTATGTAGGGGAACGACAATAATAATTGAAGATAAAACATCTAATATGGTAGAGTATACTGTATTCGTGAACAACAGCAATAATTAAATATAAATATTTAATAAGAAATTACGTGTACTAACAGGTGGTGTGTCCAGTATATACTTGAATAAGTTAACGTGAACACTTGAGTATTTTCTCCCGGCGGAAACCAAAGCACTGTACAAAGTGTTGCACAGTGTCTCCTCTCTCTCTCTCTCTCTCTCTCTCTCTCTCTCTCTCTCTCTCTCTCTCTCTCTCTCTCTCTCTCTCTCTCTCTCTCTCACACACACACACACACACAGTACAACATATAATAAAATCACAGCATTATACATAATACATACAACTTGCAAGGCGCTAACTACAAATTATCAGTCTATATCATCTCCCCCCCCCCTAAACCACAGCACTGTACAAACTGTACAGTACTGTGTCACAGACAGCATTATTCACAAAGTTACACACACACACACACACACACACACACACAGTACAACATACAATCAAATCACAGCATTACATATAACAAATACAACTTGCAAGGTGCTAACTACAAATTATTATGAGTCTATACCTTCTCCTCGCCAAAACCATAACACTGTACAAACTGTACAGCACTGTGTCACAGACAACATTATATGTAGTGGCAGAGGATAAAACTTTTTCAGGTTTTACTAGTGCTTGACTTACAACATTCTTCTCTCCTACAGTCAGTGCCTCTCTCTTTGGCCACTGATTTTTTATGTAATGATTCTTCCTATCCCTGCTGTCTCATTCACACAAGAAACAACAGAATTTAGTGTACCCAGGTTGCAATCCAAGTAAAAGTGCTATCACTTTCAGATCTTCACAAATACGCCATGAATATTTCTCATACTGAATACTGCTCAATACAAGTTTCATGTTTTTGTATGACTCCATGTAAGCAGCATAAGCTAAAGGGATTGATGGGTATTTATTTCCAGTGTGAGTAGAACTGCTTTCAAACTAAGCTTTGAAGAGTATAAATAGATGCCATTCTTCAGGATATGCCCCAAAGCTTCCAGTAAAGAATTCACGTCATTGCAGTACACTAAGTCCTCGTACTGGGAGAAGAAATGTTCAAATTGAGACTGCCTGTCACGGAAAACACTTATTTTAGTATACTGCTGTAAAAGATTCCATCCTTTCAATCTTGATGCCAGTATTTCTGCTTGACTCTTTGATAAATTTAGATCATGAACAAGGTCATTTAATTCTGACCGATTAATTAAGTGAGGTTCAGTTTATGTATTTTCCAAAAAATCTGGGTCTCTTCTTTCTTCATCATTTGATAAGTCTGCACAAGGTTCAACATCAGAAACAACTTCATCTTCGTCTAAGTTCCATGTTTCTGGTGGTACTGGAATTGGAAGCTCTGGACTGTGTGGCGCTGGCCTTATATTTAACATAAGAATATTTAACATTATGTCTAGTCTTAACTGTTATCCCAGATGTTTTTGTTATACAAAAATAACAGTCCGTGGTGTGATCCTTTGGTTCTCCCCAAACCATTGGAACTGCAAATGGCATGTGACGAGATCCATTTAGCCAACCAGTCAACTGCATTACATATGAAGCACAGCAACTATGAAGAGCCCAAGATTTATCCTGATCACCTAATTGACATCCAAAATACTGTTCATATGACTTTTTTATCAATGCGGTTATATTTCTTTTCTGAGACTTCAACGTTTCTGAGACCTCGCCACATACGTAGCAGAAATTGTTTGGATGACTGATGCAATTGCGAGGCATTGTTAATATATGATAGCTAACACTGTATAAAAACAAACTTTATAAACACACACTAATGAACGAGGGCAGTCTGAAAAGTTCTCGGCCTTGACCATAGGGGGACCATTATTGTGATTTTTTTTCATATGTTGGTACTACATCTATTGTTAGCATGCGTGTGCAATTTCTGGCCATTGTACCAAATAATTTGCATTATACAACTGTTTGAAATAGAAGTGTTATCCGTATTTCTTAAAATGGAGAACATTTTGTATCGTGCGGTCATAATGTTCTTTGTGAAAGAAGGCTTAACACCAAGAAAAATTTATTCAAGATTTATTAAAGTGTATGGGTACTCTTCTCTTCCTTTTAACAGTTAAAAAATGGGCAGCCGAGTTTAAACATAGTCATACCAGCCTGAAGACAATCCATGTGAAGAATGTCCAAAAATGGCGACAACTCCAGAAATCATAGGAAAAGTGAAGAATACGGTTTTGGACGATCGCCGAATTAAAGCGTACGGAATTGCTGAGACTATAAGGATTTCAAAAGAACACATTGGAGATGATTTACATGAGTAATTGCAAATGAAAAAGCTTTGTGCTAGGCGGGTGCCGCGTTTGCTCACACCAGATCAAAAATGCATGCACATGAAAATATCTGAACAGTGCTTTGAGCGTTTTAATAAGAACAAAGCAGATTTTCTTCATGGGTTTATTACGATGGATGAAACTTGGATCCACCACTACACACCAGAGTCCAAAGCAGTGGACAGAAACTGGTTGTTTAGCGCCAAAGAAAAGTCAATTCCATCAACAGAAAAGTCATGGCGTCAGTGTTTTGGGGTGCTAAAAGTGTATTGTAGATCGATTACCTTGAAAAGGGTGCAACAATAACCAAGGCATAGAAGCTTCTATAACAATTCCAACCTTTTATAGAAGCTAGACGAAAACATTCATGAATAAAGACCCGGTTTGCAGAAGAAAAAAATCATTTTCTCCAAGACAATGCACCTCCCCACAAAAATGTTTTGGCAGTGAGACAATTATGAGAGCTCCGTTATGAATTGTTGGAACATTCTCCCTATTCCCCAGATTTGGGTCCCTCAGACTTTCATCTTTTACCTAAACTCAAACTCTTTCTCGCTGGTCAGCGTTTCTCATCAGATCAAGAAGTGATTTCAGCTATACAGGGGTCTTTTACAGACCTTAGAGAAAACCACTTCAGGGACGGGATAGTGGAATTGGAACATCACTGGAATAAATGGCCTATGCTAAAAGGAGATTATGTTAAAAAATAAAAATATTATTGCAGTTATAAATATGTTTTTTTCATTGTTAAGCCGAGAACTTTTCAGATCTCCCTCATAATATACACTCACTCGCTTTACAGAAAAAAAATTAAAAGCAAACAGATACAAAAACTAGCTGCAGCACTAAATCTTATATATACGAGAACTCGCACTTGAATGAAGTATTCAAAAAGCTAGCTCTAGCCTGCATGATAGTTTATTGTTTAATTTACGTATTGTATAATTTACAGCTCTGAGTCACCAGTCTACAGAAATAAAATTATAAACAATATGTTATGACTAATGGATGAAATGTTTACATTAAGAAGAAAATATGAGAGATGAATCATACATTCTTGTTTGTTTTGATTAGTGTGTAGGAGAGAGTGTTGTACCTAGAGAATAGTGTACCTTGGAACACTCGTGGTTTTTTAATCAGTGCTGTGGGATAGTGGCCTGTGAGGTAACTAGTTCGATAGCTTGCCGCTAGAGTGCACGTCAGTTTGAGTTTGAGTAGGATCCGACATGTTTTGTGACTTTGCTGTGCAAATAAAATTTTGACTGTCAAAAATGTAAATATAATTGTTTAAAGTTTTTTAATATTGCTATTGAGTTCAAACTATATGTTGTCTGAATCTCTGTGGTACTTCATTCTGTAGATATTGGTGAGTAAAATGCTATGTTTTATAATGCTAGTAAACACTAAGTGAGGTTAATAGATTAAATAAAAATGGCTACCTCTTGTACCAAGGAACACAGCTACATGACGTACCTTGGAACATGTTCCTAGGTACATCATGTAATATTTTTCTCTCTTTTCGTTTCAGACGAAAATGCCACAAAATAAAGCAGGTGTGAAGAGGACGCCAATTGATCCCCAAAATATGCTGAAAGCAATTAAAGCCGTGACTGCAATTGATGATACAAAAATTTCTATTCGGGAAGCTTGCAAAGTCTATAATGTAAAATTAGCTACTCTGTCACGAAATTTAGCTAAGTTCAAAGAATCTGATCAAACAACTTTCAAATACATATAAAACTATGACATAAATCAAGTTTTTTCAGAAGAAGCAGAATCTTTGTTGGTAGATTACATAAAAAAAATTGCGAACATGAAATACGGCCTTTCTAAAAAAGGCGTGAGGCTTTTAGCATTTAAGTTTGCCATTGCAAATAAGAAGAAAATTCCTGACAACTGGGAAGCGGGAAAAATTGCAGGTGAACAATGGATGAGACTGTTTTTGAAAAGGCACAGTGACACACTATCTATCCGCAAACCAGAAGCCACAAGCCTTTCTAGGTCGACCAGTTTTAATAAAACTAATGTTGACTGTTTCTTTAACAACCTTGCTGATGTTCACAAACGCTTCGGTCCAATTCATGCTCACAGAATTTGGAATCTCGATGAGACAGGACTGTCAACAGTGCAAACACCAGGTCCCATCGTTGCTCCTAAGGGAGTTAAGCAGGTAGGAGGTTGTACTTCTGCAGAGAGAGGCACATTAATTACGTTGATTGTTGCCATTAACGCAATAGGAAATCATACTCCTCCAATGCTGATTTTCCCACGTGTTTACTTTAAAGACAGAATGATATTTGGTGCACCTCCAGGAACAATCGGCGCAGCTACCCCGACAGGGTGGTCAAATGAAGAAATGTTCAAACAAAATCCAAGAAGAAATGTTTTTAAGATTCTTGGATCATTTCATTGCCCATGTCAAGTGTTCAAAGGAAGAGCACGTTATTCTACTGCTTGACAACCACGAAACACATTTATCAATAGAAGCCCTTGACCGAGCTTCTGATGCTGGAATTGTAATGGTTACATTCCCTCCCCATTGTTCTAACAAGCTCCAGCCCCTTGACCTGACAGTGTACGGACCTCTAAAAACATTTTATAACCAAGCACTTGATGACTGGCATTTGAACAATCCAGGGAAAACATTCAATATCTATTCAGTCGCAGAGGTGGTTGGGACAGTTTTTCCACGTGCTTTATCGACCAAAAACATTGTTAGTGGTTTCAAAGCTGCTGGGATATTTCCCCTAGATCGAAATGTGTTTACTGACGACGATTTCTTATGTTCTTCAGTAACTGATCGTTTAATGTCAGGGAATGGAATTAGTCTTCCAACAAGCAGGCCTAATTCAAATGCAGGTTTTTCTGATCCATAGCCTTCAACCAGCTCATGCGATCCAACGCTAGGAGGAGCTCCTGTTCCCATCTGCAGTGCAGAAGTTAGCCCTAACCATGCTGAAATAATAAAGTTACCAGTGCCTAACAATCTGAGCCCATCTTATGGTGTGGTTTATCAGGCTCAGAGTGTGATAACTCCAGAAGAGATACAACCATATCCGAAAGCAAACAAAAGAAAATCAAATAAAAGAGGAAGGAAACAAGGCAGGACTTTAATTCCTACAGACACTCCTGAAAAAGAAAGAATTCGCCAAGAAAAAGAAAAGAAATGGATGGAAAAAGAAAGAAAGCTAGTAGGCCTACAATCGCAAGGAAGAAAGACACGTAGAGAAATTGACTTTGATATAAAAACATCTGAATTGCCTAGATCTGAAAAGCACCCAGCTAAACTAAAGAAAATAAAACAAGTGAAGAAAAGGGAGCGAGACATTTCTTCATCTTCATCTGAGGATGGCATAGTCCCACTAGTCGATGCGGATGATGAAGACAGTGCAGATGAGGAGTGCATGTTCTGTCATCAACCCTTTAATCATGACCGCAGTGGTGAACAATGGATCCGCTGCACAGCATGCAAGCGATGTACTCATGAGTTATGTGCAGGGTCAGAAAAGAAAGGATGGAAAAGTTATGTTTGTGATTTGTGCAGGCCATGAGGTGTTGACATTTCTAATTCCATTGTATTCAATCAAAAGACTGTTTTCATTTATGTTATCTTTGTGACTGGTGCAGACATTGAAGTGTTGACATTTTTAATTCCATTGCTTTCATTCAAGAAACTGTCTTCATTTGTTATCTTATGTCTGCGACTGGTACAGGCCCAAATGTTTTGCTATTTTTAATTCTATTGTATTCATTCAAGAAGCTGTATTCATTTTTTATTCATTTTGTACATTAAATACACTATATTGTAACACTTTGAGTTGTTAGTTGTTATTTCTCCAAAAGATTTGAGTGTTCCAAGGTACAAGAGGTAGCGTTCCAAGGTACATCACCATGTTGTACCTAGGAACACTTGTAAGCCTTTCAATTTTTTTATTGTTTTATTGTTGTTGTCAAAGAATTAGCTTAAATAAGTATCCCATTTGGTAGAGGAGATAATGTAGTTTTTTTAAATAACATTGACTCTAATAAAACATTTTAGGTTTTTAAATTAAAAGCTAGATTTATATATATATATATATATATATATATATATTACTATAATACTTATAATTAATTTACCTCAAGATATATTTTTTCCTTTAGGAACATGTTTCGGGAGATCCTGTTCTCCCATCTTCAGCCTTCGCCATCTTGCTTCTGGTGCAGTATTTGTGTGTTGGCTTCTGGATGTTATTAAGGTGGTTTGTTGGTCTTTGGTCCTTCAATGTTGCATTATTGTGTGTGGTTGTGGTATCTGTTTTTGTATTTTGTGTATTTTCGATGTTGAGTGCTTTGAATATTGTGTCATGTTTTGTATTGATTTGTATTTGTTCTGGTATTAATTTGTTTTGTGTTTTATGTTTGTAAATCTGTAAATTTTCCCAAATGTTCATTATGGTGCCTTTGTGTGGTATATGTTTTATTAGTGTTACATTGGTTATGTCTGGGAATTCATGTCCTGTGTTTATTGCATGTGTGGCTAAATTGGATTTATATATATTTGGTTTTTTGTATGCATTTAGGTGTTCAAAATAACGTTTTTTCAGCTGTTTTTTTGTTTGTCCTATATAACATTTATTGCAATCTTGGCATTCAATTTTGTATATACCATTGGTTGTTGTATTATCTTTGTTGTGTGAGCTATTTAGATTTTGTAATTTATTTTTATTAGTTTTGTATGCTATTTTTATATCTGTGTTTTTAAATAGTTTTGTTAGTTTTGTCATTTTATTATTTATATATGTGAATGTGGCCCATTTTTTGTTGTTGTTATTATTTATGTGTTGTTCAGTTTGATTAATTCTTAATTGTTCAGTTTTTATTTTGTATTTGATTTTATTTTCTATTTTGATCATAGTATTTTTATTGTATCCATTTGCATAACCAATTTGGTATATTATATTTCTTTCTTTGTCAGTTTCTTGTTTGTTTAGGGGTATTTTGTACATTCTGTTAAATAACGAATAAAATGCTGCCATTTTATGTTGTGGTGGGTGGTCAGAATGGTTAGGTATAATGATGTTAGTGGAAGTTGGTTTTCTATATATTGCATATTGTATGTGTTTGTTGTATCTTGTGATGGTTATGTCTAAATAGTTGATTTTGTTATGTTTTTCTTTTTCTTCTGTGAATTGTATTTTGGGATGTATGTTATTGATTTGTTTCAGTATGTTCTCTGCATTTGTGTTTTTGTTATTTGATACATATAGTCCATCATCTACATATCTTATCCATATGCCATCTGGGTCATGTGTTTTTATGGTATTTTGTATTTTGGTGTCTATATGTTGTAGGAATATTTCTGCTATTATGCTTGATAATGGTGATCCCATTGCTAAACCTTCTTTCTGTTGATAAATTTTGCTATTAAATTCAAAGTAATTTTGTTTTAGTATTAGTTGGAGACTATTTTTTATTTCGGTTATATATTGTTTGTTTTCATTTTGTTCTATAAGTTTGTTTATTATTATGTCAATTGTTTCTTCTACTGGGATATTAGTGTACATGTTTGTTATGTCATATGATGTGAAAAATGTATTTTCATTTATATTTATTATTTTTAGTTTGTCTATTAATTCGTATGTATTTTTTATGTTATGATGGTTATTTGTTAGATGGTTATTTTTTAGTTTTTGTGCTATTATTCTTGCTATTTTGTATGTAGGAGCTTTTATGAAATTGATTAATGGACGTATTGGGTTATTTAATTTGTGTATTTTTATTAGGCTGTTCATTTTAGGTGGTTCTGGATTATTGTTTATATATATGTCTATGTTTTTATTGTTGAAAATGTTTTTATTTGTTTTTATTAGTTTTATTGTTTGTTTAAGATAGTTTTCTGTTGGGTTTTTCGCCACCAGAAGCAAGATGGCGAAGGCTGAAGATGGGAGAACAGGATCTCCCGAAACATGTTCCTAAAGGAAAAAATATATCTTGAGGTAAATTAATTATAAGTATTATAGTATTATATACATCAAGAAACGGACTGTAGCAGAAAGTGATTGAAATATATATATATATATATATATATATATATACATAAACACTTTCACTGTGAACTTACCTTTAGGTTTTGATTTCCCAGACGTTTCGACGTAGTGTTCATCTTCCTCAATGGGATTTAAAATACTGAAAGTGTGTACATAGTAACAGTTATGGGTTGTGGGTGTGTGTGGTGGGAGGGAATTGGCGCTGGGATTCAAAGCGTGTGTATGAATCAATGTATCGAAAAGTATGTGTGATTTGTAATGTAATTGTTCATTTAATATGTTGTTTGGTTGTAGTGTGTGATATCTGTAAATTTCAAATTGTTCTGCTGTGTTTAGTTTTCTGCTTTTAGGTAAGTAGTGTAGTATTTCCATGTTGTGCTCTATGTTTGTGTAACTGTGGTTTTCGTTTTGTAAATGTGTGGCAAATGTGGAATGTATGTAGTTTGTGGTGAGGGCTTTTAAATGTTCAGAATACCTAGAGGAAAAAGATCTTCCCATCTGGTCAATGTAGAATTGGTGACAATCATTGCAGTTTAATTTATAAACCCCTGTTTTGCTGTATGTGTCAGTGTCTTTGTTAGTATTATTTATGTGTTTCCTGATGGTGTTGTTAGTTCTGTAGGCTACTTTATAATTGTGTTTCCTAAATGTGTTAACAATTTTGTGTGTGTTGGAATTGTAGTATGTGAGTGTGATGTATTTACTGGGTTGTGTGCTGTTGGTTTTAGGCCTATGTGTTTTACTTTTTGTGTTTAGGATGCGTTTGTGTAGTTTGCTTATTAAATCGGGATTGTATCCATTTTTGATTGCTATATATTTGATGGTGTTGAGTTCTTCTTGGTAGTCATGTGTGTTTAGGGGTATTGAAGTGAGCCTATGGAGCATGTAGTTGAAAGCTGCGTGTTTGTGTTGAGTTGGGTGATTGGATGAGTTATGTATGACCATGTCTGATGTGGTAGGTTTTCTGTATATTTTGTATGTGTGTGTGTTGTTTGTTTTGGTGATTGTAAGGTCCAAGACGTTTATGCTATTGTTTTGTTCTAATTCAAGTGTTGAATTATAACGGTAACAAAAGACAAATTGAAAATTTCCACAAATACATTAACACTATACACCAAAAATTAAAATTCCCTCCCACCAGCAACCCCCACCACACACACCCACAACCCATAACCATTACTATGTACAGACTTTCAGTATTTTAAATCCCATTGAGGAAGGAGGAAGACGGACACTATGACGAAACGTCTGGGAAATCAAAATCTAAAAGTAAGTTCACAGTGAAAGTGTTTATATATATATATATATATATATATATATATATATATATATATTAATAAGTGAATGAAGAGGATGTACCAACAAGATAATTAAAAGCTAGTGTTTAAAAAGTGTTCCAAGGTACAACACTCTCCCCTAAGTAACAATAATAAATAAATAATGATGACTATTCACAAACCCAAACAATTATATTTGACTAATCAATTAGTTGCTGCAATAAATAAACCAAAGCTATTTAGTTGATATTATTTAAGTTCACAAAGTTCTATGCATATGGAGTTCATGCATGGTACTTACTGAAAAATAAAAAGGGCAGTTACAAAAAAAAAAACGGAGGCTGATAGAGAAATTCTGACTACATATTCAGAATCAGCACCCAAAAATACATAAGAATTAGCAAAAATTGAGCATTTAACAAAATCATTGTTGACCAGTGTTATCAGTCTATATCATCTGCCCGACCAAACCACAACACTGTACAAACTGTACAGCACTGTGTCACAGGCAGCATTATTCATACACACACACGCGCGTGTGCGCGCAATCAAATCACTGCATTACATATAACAAATACAACTTGCAAGGTGCTAACTACAAATTATCAGTCTATATCTTCTCCTCGCCCAAACCACAGCACTGTACAAACTGTATAGCACTGTATCACACACACACACACACACACACACACACACACACACACACACACACACACACACACACACACACACACACACACACACACACACACACACACACACACACACACACACACACACACACACACACACACACACACACACACACACACACACACACACACACACACACACACACACACACACACACACACACACACACACACACACACACACACACACACACACACACACACACACACACACACACACACACACACACAATCAAATCACAGCATTACAATTACACATAACACTTAAACTTGCAAGGTGCTAACTAACAAATTGGCAGTCAGCTGTAGCAACTACATACAATAGGCCTTGAACTACGAGCAGTAAACAAACATAAAGAATGTTACATTGTATACAAAGAACCACTTTGTATGGCATTGTCAGTTATGAGAAAACATTTAGTCAGCCTATTTATAATCAATTGTGAAGTGTGAGAAGAACGAGTGATGGGAAAACAATTCTTGTAGATTTTGTCACACACACACACACACACACACACACACACACACACACACACACACACACACACACACACACACACACACACACACACACACACACACACACACACACACACACACACACACACACACACACACACACACACACACACACACACACACACACACACACACACACACACACAGAGATCAAATCCGACTGCATTTGTTACTTAATGAATGTCAATGTGTCAATGAAGAAGGGCGTAGGTAGGGAACACTCTTCTTAGCATCATTGGGAGGTTAGAATGGGGTTTAAAATGGATTACCTATCTACCTTTCAAGACTGTTGTTTGTAGATGATGTAAGTTATTTAATGAAAATGTAACAGAGATGGAAAGATGATTAACAACTTCAGCCATGAAAAGTGAAAGGATGGTTTAAGGACTAATGTTATGAAGACAAGTACTGCGTTTAGGTGGACCAGGTTGTGAAGGCCTGTCCCATGTTAATTAAGTGGACTTTGCTTTCTCATTTAAGGGGAGATAAGGAGTTTTTCGGTCAAAAAATCAAAATTTTTATTATCCCAAATAATTCTCCATTTTATCTTGATTAAGAAAATATATACTTTTATGAGGTCATCTACATTAATGTGATCATAAAAAAAATAAAATAAAACGTATTACATGTTGTTTTCCAATACCATTGTTTAGCTTTACGCATGTTTTTCCGTAACCGCAAATTTCAACAATTAGGTTCGCTTTTCTCAAAAACTATAGCCTAAGTGGTAATGAGTTCAAGTCTTTGTGGCTGAACAGTACTGTACAATGGAACAATCAAAGTGTACTAGAATTAATGTCTTCCTTTAAAAAATTAATTTTGTACAAAATTTTAAAATAAAATCTTTTTTCAAAAAATTTATAAAAAGTAATTGTTTTTTTTTATATATCGGCATTTTTTCTTAAATTGCTTCAAACTAGTACATCATGTTACAAATATTATAAATATATGTTAAGGTATGGTAGAGTGATGATGCATTGTGGATGAACACCTATTCAGATAATATAAGAACTTATCAAAAGAGTTCTCGAAGCCTCTGTCACTCCAACTCCAGCACTTAACCTACCAGAGGTGCCCCTGTTAAGCCGAGTAATCCAGTGGAAGATTGGGTAACCAATCCCAGCAGGAAAGTGGGTCGGTGAGCTAGTGGCTGAAGATCAGTCATTGAAAGCAATGGATAAAACTTCTTTGGAAATTAATACCCCAGGTGGCAGACCAGGAACTCTGGAAAATCCACCCTCTATGGAGGCCGGCCCCATGGATTCTGGGGGGGGGGGCAACTGTTGCTTGAGAATGATCCTTTTAAGAGAAGTTCCAAAGTATTACGATCTCTCAGGAACAAGTGGTTCACAAAGAAGTTCAAGTGAAAGAAGCTCTTTTAATTTGGAGGAAAAAAATAAGGAACTCAGGAAAAGGCTGAGTGAAGTAGAGCTTCTAATCGAAAAGTTAAAGAAGAAGTAGGCCTACATGATCTCAAATCGAAAAATGAAGCACTAAAAACTGTCCGTTTATCAAAGGAGGTTGACAAATCCAAAAAGACGATTGAGGAGAAGGTACAACAAGAGAAAGAACACAGAGTTGACAATGTCCAAGAATACTATACAGATGAAGAACTCGTTAAGGAAACAGAATGGATTAGAACCAAGAATGTAACCAGGAGAATGAAAAAGAGAAAAGCTGAGTGTTCTCCAGAAATTGAAAAAACTGATGACACATTACCTGTTAAAAAAGTAGAACTGAAGAAGATTAAGGTACGAAAAGAAACGCAACCTCCACCAATTAATATAGTTGGCATTGAAGACTATGCAACAGTAAGGGCACTATTTGAACACAAACAAAGAAAAAATAACCAAAATTGTCTCCCTCAATAATAATGTGTGGAAAATCAACACTCAAGACTCAGATGCTTATAGATCTCTAGCTAAAAAATTGAATGAAGAAGGACATCAATGGTAAACATATGAAGACAAAAAAGACAGGCCCATCAAGGTAATGGCTAGAGGGCTTCACCCTACGTGTAGTAAAGAAGAAATATTAGAAGAGTTACAGCAGAAAGCAGAATTGAAAATAGTTGATGCTGTCAACATTATTAAAAAAGAAAGGAAATTGGATAAAGATGGAAAACAAATAATTTGCAAGAGAGAGCTCCCTCTATTCATGCTCACGTTTGACAATAAAGAAGATGTAGAAAAAATTTATAACATTAGTCTATCCTACATATGAGTGTCAAAATTGAACCCTTAAGAAAAGCTACAGACCTGATACCACAATGTAAAAATTGCCAAGGTTTCAATATACGAGGGCAGCCCAGAAAGTAACTTACGTTTCAGTGTGGGCAGCGATGGGGTGGGGGTAGCGCCGCCATCTTGGTGACACTGGGTGGCGTGACACAGTACACATCCAGTTGGGGCCGGTATAGGTTTGTGTTGTGTTTCTGTGCCTTACTAATAATTTTTAAAATGAGTGCTGCAATTGAAAATCCCGCGAGCTGTGAAGTGCGCTCAGTAATACGATTTCTGCAAGCAGAAAACTGCTGACCGGTGGACATTCATCGGCGACTGTGTGAGGTGTATGGGAAGAATGTTATGAGTGAGGGAGGAGTAAGGCAGTGGGTGTCTTATGTTTAAAAATAGCCGCACCAATGTGCACGTGATGAGCGAAGTGGCCGGCCGAGTGTTCTTACTGACAAACTGGTGGAGAAAATCAATAAAAAAATCCGTGAAAATCGCCGCTTTACCATTACTGAGCTATCACATGAGTTTCCTCAAATTTCACGTAGTTTGCTTCATGAAGTTGTCACGATAAAGCTTGGTTACCATAAGTTTTGTGCGCGATGGGTCCCGATAATGCTTACAGAAATGTACAAAAACCAGCGGATGGCATCAGCATTGTCATTTCTTGATGCATGTGACAAGGATGGTGATTCTCTACTGGACCGTATTTTAACGGGGGATGAAACCTGGGTTAGGTACGTTAATTGTGAAACAAAAAAATCAATCCATGGAATGGGGCCATACTTGCTCACCCAAAAAACCGAGGAAGTGTTTGCAGACCTTGTCAGCAAGGAAAATGATGGTGACAGTTTTTTGGGACAGAAAAAGGGTTCTCCTGGTAAAGTTTATGGAACGGGGTACCACAATCAAACGACAACGCCCGACCACATACAGCAGCACGTACGCAAGAACTTCTGGGAAAATTTGGATGGGAGATTTTCAATCATCCCCCATACAGCCCTGATCTGGCACCGAGCGATTATCACCTGTTCATGAGTATGAAAAAGTGGCTGGCAATGCAGCACTTTGAAGACGATGAAGAACTGAAGGCAGGCGTTAATGAATGGCTGAAATCGCAGGCGGCAGATTTTTACGATGAGGGCTTTCAAAAATTCGTAAATCGTTACGATAAGTGTTTGAACTTGAATGGAGACTATGTAGAAAAATAGTCTAAGAATGTAGTTTTCAAGTGTGTAAATAAAAAATTTTTTCATTTTTTTTATTACTTTTTCTAAAATGTAAGTTATTTTCTGGACAGCCCTTGTACAACCAAGTACTGCCACAGAGAACCTAGATGTGTAAAATGTACAGGGAAGCAGGCTACAATTCAGTGTAAAATAAATGGAGATACTCCACCAAAATGTGTAAACTGTGGAGGCTAACATCTAGCAAGCTATCAAACGTATGAGGTAGCTATGTAATTACAAAATATTCGGAACAGAACCAGTGGATTTCAAGAAAGAGATAGAAAACAAGTGGAAAAAGTATGGAGCTAATGCACGTGGTACAAAAACATCAGGAAAGTAAAGAAAGTGGAAGCAGAACATTCTCTCAAATTGTCCAGTCTAGACCAGTTAAGGGGAAGGAAACAGAGGAAAGTAATGTATTAGAAAAAATGTTAAGAAGGCTAGAAGCTATAGAAAAGCGTCTAGACTCTAATGATAAAAAATTTGAAGGTGTATACATGAACCTTGTAGCTATAAATAGTTATTTTAGGTAATATGAGTAAAACTTAGAATAACAACTTGGAATGCAAATGGATTGTCACAACATATTCAAGACCTAGAAATATTTTTGAATTCAGAAAAAAATTGATATTTGCTAAATATCTGAAAGTCATTCCACAAAGACATCATATGTTTAGGTAGGTACATGGTTATCTCTGCTATTCTGCTGTCCACCCAGCAGATAGAGCAAGAGGAGGATCAGCAATAAATGTAAAAGAGAACCTTCAAAATTATGAAATTCTCAAAGTAGAGGAAGAATATTTGCAAGTTATAGCCATTAGGATTCAAGCTAACAGGTACAAAGAATACAGTGTTGGTGCAATCTACTGTCCACCAAGATATAAGTTGAAGCGAGAAGAGTTTATACAACTGTTTGAAACTTTAATGCAAGTTCCCCCAATAAGAAAAGATGATGGATCTTGGACTAGAAATGCTAAGCAAAAAGCAGACCACTTCGCGGCATACCTAGAGGAAACTTTTCAGCCTCTCCCTAGACAAACAGCTGAAGAAAATATTTACCCTATACACAAACGTGATGATCTAGAAATAACTCCTGTGAGACTTCTGGAATTAAAAAATGAAATTAGAAGTAACATAAATGCAAAAAAAGCACCAGGTTATGATTTGATTACTGGCCAAATAGTAAAAGAGCTCTACCTGAAAAAGGACTTAGGAAGTTATTGTACTTATTTAGCGCATCCTTAAGGTTGAAGTATGTTCCTTTACAGTGGAAGGTAGCTGAAGTTATTATGATATTAAAACCAGATAAGCCACCAAATGATAGGAAGTCATATAGACCAATTTCTTTGCTTCCAGTAATTTCAAAATTGTTTGAGAAACTGCTACTGAAAAGACTTAAGCCTATTATTGAAGATAGAAATCTTATCCCTGATCATCAATTCGGCTTTTGCCAAAGGCACTCAACGATAGACCAAGTGCACAGGATTATGGATATAATAGAAAATGCACTTGAGAATAAAAAAATATGCGCAAGTATCTTTTTGGATGTAGCACAAGCATTTGATAATGTATGGCATGAAGGTCTGGAGTGGAAATTACAAAGAGACCTACTGAAACAATATTACAAAATACTCAAATCATACATAACAGACATTTTCGAGTGAAATATGAAGGAGAATATTCTGAACTGAAGAAAATAACAGCTGGAGTTCCGCAGGGTAGTGTTTTGGGACCGGTCTTGTATTTTTTATATACAAGGGACCTTCCTACTGTAGAAGATGCAACCATTGCCACCTTTACAGATGATACTACAATTCTAGCGACTGGAAATAAAATTGAAGAAGCTGTAGTAAAACATCAAAGAGCCTCTGATGCTGTGAGCAAATGGACCAAAAAATGGCGCATTAGATTAAACGAGATGTCAATAAGTCAATAATTAAAATCTAATCTTAAATATAAAATTAAAATTAAAGTCAATAATTTTACAAATCTAAAGATTGGTCATCGGATACCAGTTATAATTAATTCATTACCAATTCCTTATGCTAATACAGCTAAATATTTAGGAATGACATTAGATGCAAAACTTAAATGGAAGGAGCACGTCAAAAAGAAAAAAGCAGGAGTTGAATCTAAAATTCAGGAAAATGTATTGGCTCTTGGGAAGACAATCCCAGCTGTCAACTGTCAACCCATAATAAATTGCTGTTGTATGAGGAAGTGCTAAAGCCTATCTGGACCTATGGGATACAGCTCTGGGGCTGTGCAAAGAAATCAAACATAAATATAATTCAAACGTTTCAAAACAAGGTGCTTCGGTGCATTGTTGATGCACCATGGTATGTAAGAAACGACAACTTACACAGGGATTTAAAAATTGAACTTGTCATTGAGGAAATAAAAAAAACAGGCAGTGAAGCATGGGCAACGAGTCTTGCAGGATGTACACCCTGGGGTAGGGCGACTGCTGGATACAACTAATGCAGCTAGAAGGCTGAGACGAACTAAACCACTTGACCTGATGGATATTAGTTAAATGGGGAGATTATAGCCAATGGGTTATATCTCTTGATTAGTGTCTTTAATTATGAAATGTAAATTACTAGATGGGTAGTACTCAGTTGTAATAAAAAAAAAATAAATAAAAAAAGGTATGGTCGAAATTTCAGATACAGAGCTTCAATAGATCATTAATTAATGGTACCTAACTAAACCCCTGTTCGCCCATTTAAAATGCATTGGACAAAAAAAGGTGCTGATCTCCCCTTAAGTAGACTTATTTCAGAACCCATTCAAGATAATGTATGAAACTTTTCCCCTCTCAAAACAAAACACAAAGTGTATTCTGTGAACCTAATTGTGTGTGTGCATGTGTGTGTGTGTAAGAATGATTACAGTGACTTTTCAAAAAAAGTGATTTTTAAAATATTGTTATGACGGTCACTTGATCACTTGATCGTCGTAGGTACAGTGGAAACAAAATACAGTACTGTACGAGACACCAATTACGTCACTAATCACCAGCTTTAATTTTTACAGTTAAACAGTTCGTAATTAACAACACAGTCTACTACAACAAATCAAATAAAAATTGTTCACACGCAATAAAATGTCTCTAATATTAAACACAATTGTATTACAATTATACCGCCCGATTAATAAACGCAACACTTCACTAATAACTACTTGAACGCACACAGTAATAACTCGAACCGCTCTGTAAATATATCGCACTAATACTGACTACTAAGGCCGCTGCCGCCAAGTATTTATACAACGCTCACAGACTGGGACGTTCCTAATTGCGTCTTAGCGTCCGTATGAACTACGTAATTAACTGCGGCCTTGACACAGTCCGCACGGGTGGCGGCATCGAGAAGACTCGCAAATGCGTCTACAAGCACGAACGCCACACGCGTTACATCGAGATTCTTCTGGCACATTCGACAAACACGTAGATTGTTCTGTGATGTCGTAACACTGTCCCTCCTTAAGCCTGTTCGTCCCGAACTGGCAAATCGTTTCTGAAGTAATACTCGACCAGGCGATCTAGGTGGACGTCCTTGCGAAAGATAATTCTCCCGTTCTTCGAATTCAGTTTTGTGTGATCCGAACATCACGTTCCCAGGAATGCGAGTCTTCCGCTTAACCACTAGTTTTGCTGGAATCACTCCCGTTGCGTCATGTACTGATAACCTAAACACCACTGGCTGATCCAAGTTTGTTTGGTTCTCGTCAACAACCTCTTGCGTAACCTCATCTTCAGCCACTTTGCCCTCGGGCGCTTCTATCAGCTCAGGAACAAGCAAGAGTTTTGCCTTGACACACATAGTTGGCTTTCCAATCACTTCTATTGTCGTTCCATTTATTTGTATTTCCTCTGCTAGTCCTTCCTCCATTTCCGCTTGCAATAGGGAGGGTTCCTCTTGCCCAGACCTGTTGACTTTTTCTTCGACTAATGCCACTCGCTTAATCGAATGGTTGGTAGACCCTGTCATTTTAGCCATGCAAAGCTTTATCTTCTCTTGGCCAACCTTCAGGACATTCTCTCTTAAGTCCACAACGAATCCGTAGAGATTCATAATGTCTGTGCCAAGAATCACTTCACCGACAATGTCTGCAACGAGCATTTGGTGGCTAAACTCAAGAAGACCTAGGCGTACACGTACGTCTACTTTCCTAGCACCTTGACGGGGCTTCCAGTAACAGTCTGTATTGTACAAGAGCTAATTAGAGGCTGGCGGTTGCTGACTAAGTCAAGGCGCACAATGGACACTGTTGCGCCCGTGTCAGCTGTAAATGATGTTGGTTTACCTTCCGCAAATTAACGATCAAGTTTCCACTGGTCTTATGTAGCGTGGAAACTGTGCTGTTCTGGGGCTTTACTTCTCCAATTGGTGCGATCACTCTCGTCTCTCTGTATCTTCTTCTCCCAACAGTCTACCTGTAGATGACCACGTTTTCCACAGTTGTAACATTTCGGTCTTCTGTCTTTTTCAAATCGTTGCGACTCTCTTGAACTTTTGAATTGTTTGCCCAACAACATTGTTTTTCTGCACCCATCGTAACGAGAATGTGATGCCACAAACCCATTAATGTAGCGGGACGCTGACTTGGCAGCTTCAAACTCTAGGGCATGAACAAGAGCTTCTGAGCTATTTCGGTGTCTTGCCATTTGTAACACTTGCTGAAGTATAATTATTACTATTAATGGTACTTTCTCTTGTGAACTTACTTTGTTGTATTCAAACGATAAGCACGAACGCCACACGCGTTACATCGAGATTCTTCTGGCACATTCGACAAACACGTAGATTGTTCTGTGATGTCGTAACAATATGTAAATATATAATTTTAACATCTTTTTGAAAACATACTAGCATACTGGTACTATATATTCATATTAGTCTGATGTCTTAACTTTAAGTTTAGTATAAGCAGTGTTAAGAGACAAACACTATAAACAGTCAAATTTTCTAGCATGTATGGTACAAAGTTTATATGTGCCTGTATATTAAAAATATGCACTTATGGAAATTCCATTTAAAATTTTGTATATTTTCTTCTTTCAATTACACCAACACCTTTTTTCATACACCAGTCGAAAGAATAGGTCGACTGTGAATGCATTGTTTGTATTATGACAATAATAGAGAAAAGGCGGGAGTATAACCAGGAAATGCATATCGATTTTGTTGATCTGCAAAAAGCATTTGATAATGTAGACCGCCAAAAGTTTTGGAATATTATGGATAGAAGAAGATATCCACAGAATTTAATAAATCCAGTTAAGATCCTTTATAAAAGTAGGCTACTTCTGTAGTCCTGGATCTGAATGGTAGGTTCTCAGGTGACATTCCAATAAATAAGAAAGTTAGGCAGGATGATGTGTTTCTCCAACCTTGTTTAATATATACATTGACGACATGTTGAGAGCATGGAAATCCAGAGTGACTTCGGGAATATAGGTTAATAAATCAAGTTGTATGGCTTCCCTGCTATATGCGGATGACATAGTTCTTATTCAAGAAAATGAGGATGATTTGCAAAGAGCTATATTTCAATTACAAGAAGTGGCAAGAGAATACTCACTGACAATTTCAGTAAGAAAGACCAAAACCATGGCCTTTAAAGTCCAGTGAGGACTAAAATAGTTATAAACAACAGCACTTTAGAACAAGTGAGCCATTTCAAATATCTTGGCTGTGCAGTAAGCTATGAATCTGAATATGATATAAGAGAGAAGATAAATAAATTTATTAATATTTGTGGTACAATTCATAGAAATCTTAGAAATAAAACAAGACACAGCACAAGGATTAAATTTTATAAGACAATTGCAATACCACTTTGATTTATGCGAGTGAGCCGTGGGTCATGACAAAAAAGGAAAATGGAAAGATTCAGAGTGATGAAATGCAGTTTCTTCTAAACACTTTAAATTATACATTGCAAGATAGAATAAGGAATGAAGATATCAGAGCAGAACTCGAAGTAAAGGACATAAATATAATTAAAGCAAATTACAGAAGACAATGGTGGGATCATTTGCAAATGATGACAGGGGATCGATTGCTGAAAGCGGCACTGAACTATAAAGCCATTGGTAGAAGAGACGTGGGTCATCCAAGGATGAGATGGGTGCCGGAACAGGTTTATATAACCTAATCCTTGAAGAGGAGAAGAACCTCCATTACATGTCATGTTTTTTTTGTAGCTGTATTTTGTCAGCCTGTTCTTTCCATAACAGTGTTATTTCTTTCTGGGACCTGTATTTTCTCTCAACATTTTCAAATATTGACATGTTTACATGAAGTAGTTTCAGTGGATTAATAGGCGATATAACATGAAGTAATATACCTCTGAGGTCATATGTGGGAAAATATTTGGCAAAATAATGAATACGCTTATATCATTTTAAACAGGAAGAAAAGGAGAATTGTTCAAAGCTAAAACACAAAATAGAATTTTTTGACATTTTTCACAGTCTGGTCCTCCTTAATAACATTATATGAGCTAAGGAGGTGAAAGCTGTGGATGAAATGAAAAGCAAAAGTATAGCTGAATTCTAATGGAGTGATGACGATGACAATGATTACACACAATGCCATACACAGTTTTATATACAATATTGAACACATTGTAGCCTACATGTAACTTAACATAATGTTGTATAATTACAAACAGCATAATACACACTATTGAACACATTATTATACACACTATCTTACAGCATGTATAATATACAATATATTGTACATAATATTGTAAACTAGTATCACAGCATTTCCTGTTATGGCCTTGTGGATGATATGAATTCCTTTATGATCAAAATTTATATGAAGGGAGGGTTTGGTTACTGAACATACAGACTATACAACAACAGCAATAATAAGTCATGCAAAAAAACTCTTGTCTTGTACCTAATAAATACCCGTTTAAGAACTTTATACTTCCAAAATTATTGGAAGAACAGATGTCACAAAACAGTGAATTAAAAAATGCTTCTATACAAGTCTATACAAAGGCAAATGTTGGCAATACAGAGAAGGTGGGAACGAAGATTGGAAATTCCTAAGCATGTGGTTCACTCCATAGGAATTGAAGGAAATTTGTTTCAAACTGGGTAAGCTGACTTCACTAATGCTGTCAACTGCTGAAGGAATTAATGAGCAAATTTAACTTACAGATCTTAGAATAAAACTGTCTACTGTGATGTTGGAAACATTGCTGGATATGACAGTCTTTGAATTACTAATATTCATTTAAGCAAATTTTTGAAGATATGGCATATAAATAGGAAAGTGGTCAAAGTCAGGCCCCTGTTTCCTTTTCTTCATAATGTTTTTATTTGAATTTTAGCAGAATAATTTGTCTGACGTTGTTTTCTAACATTATATGTGAACCAATTACCTTACGACTAATCAGAATTTTTCATTTACTTTTTTTCATGAAAACTGACAAAATGAGTGTGAGAAAAGTTATCCTTTTTATAATAAATGTAAAGTCACAGGAAAACACTATTAAAAGAAAGAAGAACATGAATATACTTTATTTGTATATCTCAACATGTATTGTTACAAACATAGCATATCTTAGTCTGCTTAAAGTAGATAAATTGACAAATCAGGAATTAAAAAACTAGTTACCTGTACTTAGTCACAAACTTGGATCTCTCGGTCACTTCACAACCACTCATAGCACACTGGGTCTACAATTCATTTCTACACTCTATGGGAAACTTTCCACATATTTTTTGTCATATTCACTTGGAGCTCCTCAATGGAGAATATCTTGAGCTATTACTGGCAGCTCAAATGAAATCTTCTTTTTCAGATTCCTCAGTCCTCTTCTACATAGTCCGCTATGTTTAATCTCTAAGTTATGTTTAATTCATTTCTCTTTGCCCGACATTCACAAGCTCCAGGCTATAAAACTAAATTTCAATGGATTGTACAACAAATGCCTTAGTTATAAAGCCAAGAATGTAAACAGCAACTTACTGTATCTCTAAAATAAGAATAATCAAAATTATTTGTTCGTGGATTTTGTTGCCCATGACATGACTGAGTGTAACTAAGAACTAATAAACACTATTACAACATGGAACACAAGTAATTTGGATAAAAATGTTTGCGTTATTGCCTAAGCTAACTTTCACTTATTGCATACTTCATCAGAGCCTCCACTGTCCATTTCGTTTTTGGAGATAGTGCCATCGTTTGAAAGCTTATTGTTGTGTGTATTGTGTAATGTGTTCAAATAGTATATATGATTTAAATTGTGTCTGTTGTTTAGGATGTTGTTTCTATGCATTTTGTATTTGTATATTTTCAGTTGTTTAAGTGTGTTTAGTTTTTGGCCTTTTTGTGTGTACGTGTAGAATTTCTATGTTGTTGATGTTTGTGCATGCGTGATCTGCTTTAATATGAGATGGTTTTCAAACATCCCCTAGCGGTAGTCTCTGATGAAGCTCACAATGAACAAAACGTAGCTTAGGTTGTAAAGTAAAAAATTTTCAAATATACTGCGTCAGAATAGTGTTTATTAATTCTTCATAATTTTGTATAGTTTCAGTCACATGAAAAAGATTAATGGTGGAGCAATATTTTGTTTATACCAGTAACTTCATGTTCCAACTAGTGTTACACGCAAACTTTGGCCACTTTCCTTTGATGATTACAGAAATTTACCTGACAAAGAAACTTGACGGTTTCATAAAGTATTAAATTAATATCAGTCAGAGCATTTATTTAGATTTCTTGTTGCAACTAAGCCATAGTATGTAGCTAACCAAAGTGAATGACAGGAGAAAAAGCAAGGTTTAAAAACATGTAAAAAGGTGTAGAGATAGATGCATGGTACATGGTACTAATTTGTGAAACCTTCAACACATTGACGATTTGTACCACTTATCCAGGACAAGTTATCTGTCTTTTCTTTCATATATTGAACATTCACATAATGGGTCAAACTAACACTATGGAAAAAGTAATAATTAGGTGGGGAGTGGTGTCTGGTGTTAATTTGAAATACAATGTGTTAGTGGTACAAAAAATTTTGTTTAATGATAAACATATATTTCCAGGCTAGCTAACTCTTTATACAGTGTACTTTTTTGTACTGCTGTGAAATAATGTCAAAGACATAAAGTGTAATGTGGTGCAAAACTATCTGTCTTGGTCACCGAGGTCTTAACCAAGCACTACCATGTATGCAGAGGTATGTTGGTCAGTTTGGAAACCCGTGATTGGTTGAGTTGTGCGACCAGTATACACAGGCTTCCTGGCAGTTTTCTAATGCTGCATGGATAACACAGTTGATGGTAGGGATCAAACAAATACAGAGACTGATGATGCACCAGGTGCTTTGTACAGTGCTACTCTTCTCCTGCCACATAAACATTCTGTCTTCAAACGGTCACACCATTGGTGTTTTAGTTTTTTATTCATCTATGCTAGTTTTTGTATCTAATAGTTAAAAATATATTTCTTAAAAAAAACGTACATGATATTTTATTTCTACACCAGTATGATATTTGCCCCTTCTGAATAGGCTATAATTTTAACTTGATCTCATAGCAGGAATATCCGGGGCAGATGCGGAGAGTTTTCTGTGTATAATTTTTAGTTGACAAATTTAATAATTAATATATTTTTTTCGAAAAGACATTTATAATTTATTTAATACTTATAGTAACTCTACCTCAATATGTTTTTCTTTATTTGTAACATGTTTTGGGACATCCAGTGTTCCCATACTCAGTCTTTTTAATTTTGGATCTTGTGGAGTACTTGTGTGTTGGTTGGTGGTTGTTATGGTTTCCTGTTGGTTTAACATAACAACAGGTTTAACCATAACAACAACCAACCAACACACAAGTACTCCACAAGATCCAAAATTAAGAATGCTGAGGATGGGACCACTGGATGTCCCGAAACACGTTCCAAATAAAGAAAAACGTCTTGAGGTAAAGTTACTATAAATATTAAATATATTATATACATCAAGAAATAGACTGTAGCAAGAAGTGTTTGAATTTTATAATTATATATTTTATATAAAATTTTCTGTAAGTTTATGTTTTTAGTAGAGGATAATTTTTAAAGACTAGGATTGGGGAATTTCTCCTACCCCCCATTTAGAGCTACCTCTGCATTTGCTTAGGTCTATGTTTTCTATTTATTTCTGTTTATCTTATCTGCAACCACCACTTTTTTACAGAGCATATTTTAAGCAATAAACTAGGCGGCACTACTGCCGCCTACTGAAGGACTTAGTGCCGCTTAGTGGCAGGTATTAGTGCCGGTGCCAAAAAGTGAGAAAAAAGGGGAGAAATCAACAAATCACGAAGGCGCGTTTGCATTTGCGTATACCGTATATTAGCTTTCAGCATTGTCTGTGTACATTACATAATTAATTGTAATGAATCCATTTGAGTGTTTGTGGTGTTTTTTTTTTTAATTTCCCTAATGTCTAAACAGAGGCGTAGCTTGAGGGGGCAGCCGCCCCGGGCGGCATAACCAGGAGGGCGGCAAAGTGAGCATAGACTTGAAAAAATTGTTTTCAGTTTATAAAACTACAAACAACTTGTTTCTTTGATATGACTATTCCTTTCGTAAAAGAAGCATAACCAGCCAGTTTGTCTGTTGTCATACACCTTGCGTGATAAACAGTCTTATGCTCAAGCATCGCAATTACGGTTCATTATGTTAACAGATTTGTAGTGACTTTGTAGTGAGTTGTGCTGGAAAGGAGAACTGATAATCATACAGTATCAGCTTTGTATAGATAATCTTAACTGCTAGTCGTATACAGACGAATATATTATTTACAAACGTATAAAAAATGTTACTTGGGCTACGTATGTGAAATTCTTCCCGGTTCGACGCAGCGAACGTGTTGATCATCAGTTATTGATGAGTATCTTGAGTGTGTGGTTTGTTTTTGGTTTGTGCGTCTTGTGGGTATATCTATAATACTTCACGTGTATGTCGTCATACTAATACTATTATTGAAAATAGAATTTTTAAAAATTTTATTTGAAGCTGATATGAAACGAACTAAACTCAGTGGCGCCCAGTTTCGGAAGAGGATGGAAGAACGATTAAGAACTACAAGTTGCAAAGAGTTTATGAAGTATTTTATTCAAGGAAAATCGAACCCTGAGTATAAGAATTTTACAATTAACAAGAAATCGACTTGCGATAATAAAATAGATGTTGCTAGCGACGAGGCTGCTGATAAATACAGTAAAGTTAATGACGTGAATACTTCAAACTGTGAAAGTGTCAAAGTACATTTATAAGATTCAATTGGTTCTAGTACCATGGATGATGTTATGTCGTGCAGTCTTGAAATTACAGGCGATGAAGGACAGAACATTACTAGCAACAATGAAGACCGTGTTCCTAGTGCTGCTCTAACTCATTTAACTGTTCAGACAGTGACATTTTTTGGGACAGTAGAGCGTCTATTCACCTTCTTTTCCTGTTCCACTTATAGATGCAGTGCTCTTAAAGACTTCGTAAATATTACTCTAAAAGGACATTGTGATACCAGGTTGACTTCAAAAGCAGATGCCGTGAAAGCAATGTCCACACAGATGGATGAAGTGACGCTGCACTGGAGAAACGGAGGGATACACCGACTGAAACAATTGATACGAGAGAAGATGCCGCTTTAATCATTAATCCAATAGAAAACTTTAATTTTGTGATCTTCCTCTTTTTGTGGACAGATAGTCTTTCTTCCATGGCCAAATTCAGAAAATCTTGCAGACCAAAGGAATAAGCTTTATTCAAGCATTTCTGGAGAAGCTATCGGACAAATTACACGTTTGCAAGAATGAGCTGTGTGACAATATCATTTCTAAGGGCCTTATTATACTGGGCCACTCGAGTAGCTCGCGCGCGCGAAAAACTAGACGCCCGGGTAAGCCACCGCTGTGGCCTGGTCTAGCTTCCGCGGTGGCCTGGGTTGGCTACTCCTTCACTCAGTATGTGAGATGTCGTCGTCAAGTGAAGAAGACGAACTTCGTCTGGTTCTCTTACTAAAAAGAAGGGATTTTTATTTTCGCCATGATTTTTCAGTCTCGACATTGTTAGAATATTCCGGTTTAGATGAATCCCATATTGCAGGTTCTGCTTCAATATAGCTTATAAAATGTTCGACATTGAGTGTATCAAGGATTTTAACTACCCACTCTGGGGTTTCTTTTTTCGGCATTGTGAACGAGAGCTTGTAAACAAACCACCTGCTCATACAACGCCAAAGGGAATACTGAGTCAAGGTCGAGGGTGGTGCGCGTCAGTGGCCCAGTATAATAAGTAAATATCACTATAATATTGACGACTCGGAACACTAAGTTTTTTATAAGTAAAAACGTAAAGTTTTACCTTACAGCCTAAACCGGCTTTCACCTATAGAAGGCTTCATCAGAGGCTCATAAAAAACTTTGTGTTCCGAGACTTCAATATTATAGTGATATTTAGTTGAGTAACGGACACGTCATGGACAACGAAATCCAAGAGTATAATAAGCTCCACAAGAAACAACTGCCTGCTACCGGCGCGACAGACGCGCGGGTGAGCCACCGGTAGCGAGGGTGGGAGTCTGGAGTGGCTAGCCCGCGCGACAGTCGCCATCCCTAGCTTCCGCGGTGGCCCAGCCAGTATAATAAGCTCCATATGGTAACGTGTATTGCTAAGAGTGGCTTGTCTGAGCGTCTGAAGCTGTCGCGCGCGCGAGCTACTCGAGTGGCCCAGTATAATTAGACCCTAAGGCAGAGCAGGTATGTAATGAATGGGTATCAGTATCACAAAAAGGATAAGAAGGAAGCGTACCAGGGACGATTTTGCATTAACCGTTCGGGAAGAAATGAGACGTCCTCTAATAGAAATTTTGGACTAACTGTCAGTTAAAATTTCAAGCCGTTTCTCTAACATAAAAGAGTTAGAAAAACGCTTTGGGTTCCTCTCCAAATTTTAGCCATTCGTGAATTATGGGGATATACATTTTAAGGAACAGCTTTCCCAAATCAAAATTAAGTCTTATCTAAAAATGAACTTTTTCTTGTGAAACTTACTGTTTTTCGTTGAACGCGTTTCGGCGTACGTATTCGCATTCTTCAGCTTTGAGCCAGACTGCCATCATTTAGTAACGGTTGTTGTGTGGAAGGTGTAGTGGGGGTGGTGTGTGTAGGAAGGGGATTGGCGCGGGGATTCAACTTAATGTTTGTTTTTTGTATAATTGTGTCAAAAAGTGTATGTGATTTATATTGTAATTGATCGTTAAGTATGTTGTTTGGTTGTGTTGTGTGGTGTTTATATATTTCGTATTGTTCATTTGTGTTGAGTTTTCGACCTTTGGGTAAGTAATGTAAAATTTCAAGATTAGTGTCTATGTTGGTGTAACTGTGGTTTTCTGTGTGTATGTGTGTGGCAAATGCGGAGTGTATATTGTTGTTGGTTAAAGCTTTTAAGTGTTCAGAATAACGGGATGAAAAAGATCTTCCCGTCTGGCCTATGTAGAAACTATTGCAGTCATTACAATTTAATTTGTAAACACCTGTTTTGTTATATTTGTCTATGTCTGTGTTTGTATTATTGATGTGTTTTTTGATGGTATTGGTTGTTCTGTATGCTATTTTGTATTTGTGTTTTCTGAATGTGTTGGCGATTTTGTGTGTGTAGGAGTTGTGGTATGTGAGTGTGATGTATTTATTGTGTTGTGTGTTGATGGTTAAGGTGGGCTGGTCATGTAGCCAGGATGGGAGAAGAAAGGATACCACAAAAACTATTGTGTACCAGAATCCATGGAAAAAGACCAGTGGGAAGACCAAGGAGAAGATGGGAGGATGCGGTGGATGAGGATGCAAGAGAGATATTAAAAGTGCGTTCCTGGAGGAGAATTGCTGCTGACAGAGGAGAATGGGGGGAAAAATTGAAGGAGGCCAGGGCCCAACAAGGGCTGTAGTGCCATAGAAAGAAGAAGAAGAAGTGTTGATGGTATTTTGTGTTTTGTTGTTTTTGTTTTTGATGCGTTTGTGTAGTGTGTTTATTAAATTAGGGTTGTAACCGTTTTTGATTGCTATGTATTTTATTGTGTTGAGTTCGTCGGTGTAATCTTGTTTATTTAAGGGTATTTTAGTTAGTCTATGGAGCATATGGTTGAAGGCCGCATGTTTATGTTGTGTTGGGTGGTTTGATGTGTTGTGTATAACCATGTCAGTTGTGGTTGGTTTCCTGTATATTTTGTACGTGTGTGTATTGTTAGTTTTGTTAATTGTTAGGTCTAGAAAATTTATACTATTGTTTTGTTCAATTTCCAGTGTAAATTTTAATTTGTGGTGTATAGTGTTTATGTATTTGTGGAAGTTTTCAACTTGTCTTGTGTTGCCTTTGAATAAAAGTAATATATCATCTACATACCTGTGCCAGTCTATAATTTTGTTAGTGTATTTGTTGTTGTTTATTATGTGGTTCTGTTCTTTGTTGTGTATATATATTTCTGCTAGTATTCCTGATATGGGGGATCCCATCGGGAGACCTTCTGTTTGTGTGTATATCTTGTTATTGTATGTAAAGTAATTTTGTTCAGTTATTATTTTGGTAAGTGTGATGATTTCTTGTATGTGTGTTTCAGGTGTGTTGTTTTGTCTGAGTAGTTGTTCTAGTGTTTGGATGGTTTCTTTGATGGGGACATTAGTGTATAGATTAGTTATATCAAAAGATGCCAGAGTTGAGTTATGTGGGATGTGGATGTGTTCCGTTTTCCTGACTAGGTCGATGTTGTTTTTGATAGATGTGTTGTTACTGAGATTAATGTTTTCTCTGATTATTTTGTCTAGTTGTTTTGCGATTTTGTGGGAGGGGGCCTGTGTGTTGTTTATTAATGGTCTGATGGGAATGTTAGGTTTATGTATTTTTGGTAATGCATTTAGTTTAGGGGGGTTAGGTTTTATTTGTTTAAGGTATTTGGCGCTTTCTGGTTTGATTATATGTTTTGTGTTGTTTATAAATTTGTTAATCTGTTTATGAAATTTTAGTGTGGGGTCTTTATTTATTTCCGTTATATTATTTTCGTTGAAGAAATTTTCGATTTTTGTGTTTAATTGGTGTTTGTCCATTATGACTCTAATGTTACCTTTGTCAGCTTTTAGGATTGTTATGTTGTGTTCAAGTAACTTGTGTTTTACATTGTTAAGTGTTTTTATTTCATTGTTGTGTATTTTTGGTTTTGTATGTGTGTTTTGAAGTTTTCGTTTTATGTCGTGACGTATCGGGTCCTGGTCGTTAAAGTACGTGTTTTGTACAGGTGTTTCTGCGTCTATGATTATGTCGCGTATGTGTCTATTGTGATTTTTGATGTTAGTTGTATTGTTATTAAAATTATGTTTCAGTCCTTTGTTTAATAAAACCATTTCATCCTTTGTGAAATTAATGTTTGTTGTATTAACTACGCGTGTGTGGAATTTGTGTGCCGGTTCAGGGATTGATTCAATTGTGCGTGTTGTGAGGTTAGTTATTTTTTTGTTGTGTCGATCTTGTATTGTCAATTTGAGTTTCTCTATGTTGTCTTGTGTGTGTTGTATTACATTTTCAAGTTCTGTGTGGTGTAATATTTGTGTGAGTTTCATGTGTAAGTTATATGCCTGTCTGTTGAGTGTGTCATTTTTATGGTATAAATAATTGATTATGTTATTTAGGTTTATTTGTTCTAATTTCCGTTTGGTTTGAAGTGCTGTATGTGTGTTTTGTTTTATTGTAACTTGTGCGTGTGTTGGTATGATGTTGTGTTTTCGACAAGTTTTATTGAATGCTATGTGTAAGGAAGTTTTTGTTACTTGTTGTTTGGCGTTTCTGTACTTATTGATGAAAAAAGATTTATTTGCGGTATTATAGTTGTCTTGGTTATTCATCTCTTCTTTCACAGCACTAACACTTATCTAAAAATGAACTTTTTCTTGTGAAACTTACTGTTTTTCGTTGAACGCGTTTCGGCGTACGTATTCGCCTTCTTCAGCTTTGAGCCAGACTGCCATCATTTAGTAACGGTTGTTGTGTGGAAGGTGTAGTGGGGGAGGTGTGTGGTGGATGGGGATTGGCGCGGGGATTCAACTTAATGTTTGTTTTTTGTATAATTGTGTCAAAAAGTGTATGTGATTTATATTGTAATTGATCGTTAAGTATGTTGTTTGGTTGTGTTGTGTGGTGTTTATATATTTCGTATTGTTCAGTTGTGATGAGTTTTCGACCTTTGGGTAAGTAATGTAAAATTTCAAGATTAGTGTCTATGTTGGTGTAACTGTGGTTTTCTGTGTGTATGTGTGTGGCAAATGCGGAGTGTATATTGTTGTTGGTTAAAGCTTTTAAGTGTTCAGAATAACGGGATGAAAAAGATCTTCCCGTCTGGCCTATGTAGAAACTATTGCAGTCATTACAATTTAATTTGTAAACACCTGTTTTGTTATATTTGTCTATGTCTGTGTTTGTATTATTGATGTGTTTTTTGATGGTATTGGTTGTTCTGTATGCTATTTGTATTTGTGTTTTCTGAATGTGTTGGCGATTTTGTGTGTGTAGGAGTTGTGGTATGTGAGTGTGATGTATTTATTGTGTTGTGTGTTGATGGTATTTTGTGTTTTGTTGTTTTTGTTTTTGATGCGTTTGTGTATTGTGTTTATTAAATTAGGGTTGTAACCGTTTTTGATTGCTATGTATTTTATTGTGTTGAGTTCGTCGGTGTAATCTTGTTTATTTAAGGGTATTTTAGTTAGTCTATGGAGCATATGGTTGAAGGCCGCATGTTTATGTTGTGTTGGATGGTTTGATGTGTTGTGTATAACCATGTCAGTTGTGGTTGGTTTCCTGTATATTTAGTACGTGTGTGTATTGTTAGTTTTGTTAATTGTTAGGTCTAGAAAATTTATACTATTGTTTTGTTCAATTTCCAGTGTAAATTTTAATTTGTGGTGTATAGTGTTTATGTATTTGTGGAAGTTTTCAACTTGTCTCGTGTTGCCTTTGAATAAAAGTAATATATCATCTACATACCTGTGCCAGTCTATAATTTTGTTAGTGTATTTGTTGTTGTTTATTATGTGGTTCTGTTCTTTGTTGTGTATATATATTTCTGCTAGTATTCCTGATATGGGGGATCCCATCGGGAGACCTTCTGTTTGTGTGTATATCTTGTTATTGTATGTAAAGTAATTTTGTTCAGTTATTATTTTGGTAAGTGTGATGATTTCTTGTATGTGTGTTTCAGGTGTGTTGTTTTGTCTGAGTAGTTGTTCTAGTGTTTGGATGGTTTCTTTGATGGGGACATTAGTGTATAGATTGGTTATATCAAAAGATGCCAGAGATGAGTTATGTGGGATGTGGATGTGTTCCGTTTTCCTGACTAGGTCGATGTTGTTTTTGTTAGATGTGTTGTTACTGAGATTAATGTTTTCTCTGATTATTTTGTCTAGTTGTTTTGCGATTTTGTGGGAGGGGGCCTGTGTGTTGTTTATTAATGGTCTGATGGGAATGTTAGGTTTATGTATTTTTGGTAATGCATTTAGTTTAGGGGGGTTAGGTTTTATTTGTTTAAGGTATTTGGCGCTTTCTGGTTTGATTATATGTTTTGTGTTGATTATAAATTTGTTAATCTGTTTATGAAATTTTAGTGTGGGGTCTTTATTTATTTCCGTTATATTATTTTCGTTGAAGAAATTTTCAATTTTAGTGTTTAATTGGTGTTTGTCACAAAATACTTAACGATCAATTACAATATAAATCACATACACTTTTTGACACAATTATACAAAAAACAAACATTAAGTTGAATCCCCGCGCCAATCCCCATCCACCACACACCTCCCCCACTACACCTTCCACACAACAACCGTTACTAAATGATGGCAGTCTGGCTCAAAGCTGAAGAAGGCGAATACGTACGCCGAAACGCGTTCAACGAAAAACAGTAAGTTTCACAAGAAAAAGTTCATTTTTAGATAAGTGTTAGTGCTGTGAAAGAAGAGATGAATAACCAAGACAACTATAATACCGCAAATAAATCGTTTTTCATCAATAAGTACAGAAACGCCAAACAACAAGTAACAAAAACTTCCTTACACATAGCATTCAATAAAACTTGTCGAAAACACAACATCATACCAACACACGCACAAGTTACAATAAAACAAAACACACATACAGCACTTCAAACCAAACGGAAATTAGAACAAATAAACCTAAATAACATAATCAATTATTTATACCATAAAAATGACACACTCAACAGACAGGCATATAACTTACACATGAAACTCACACAAATATTACACCACACAGAACTTGAAAATGTAATACAACACACACAAGACAACATAGAAAAACTCAAATTGACAATACAAGATCGACACAACAAAAAAATAACTAACCTCACAACACGCACAATTGAATCAATCCCTGAACCGGCACACAAATTCCACACACGCGTAGTTAATACAACAAACATTAATTTCACAAAGGATGAAATGGTTTTATTAAACAAAGGACTGAAACATAATTTTAATAACAATACAACTAACATCAAAAATCACAATAGACACATACGCGACATAATCATAGACGCAGAAACAGCTGTACAAAACAGCACTTTAACGACCAGGACGCGATACGTCACGACATAAAACGAAAACTTCAAAACACACATACAAAACCAAAAATACACAACAATGAAATAAAAACACTTAACAATGTAAAACATAAGTTACTTGAACACAACATAACAATCCTAAAAGGTGACAAAGGTAACATTAGAGTCATAATTGACAAAAACCAATTGAACACTAAAATCGAAAATTTCTTCAACGAAAATAATATAACGGAAATAAGTAAAGACCCCACACTAAAATTTCATAAACAGATTAACAAATTTATAAACAACACAAAACATATAATCAAACCAGAAAGCGCCAAATACCTTAAACAAATAAAACCTAACCCCCCTAAACTAAATGCATTACCAAAAATACATAAACCTAACATTCCCATCAGACCATTAATAAACAACACACAGGCCCCCTCCCACAAAATCGCAAAACAACTAGACAAAATAATCAGAGAAAACATTAATCTCAGTAACAACACATCTATCAAAAACAACATCGACCTAGTCAGGAAAACGGAACACATCCACATCCCACATAACTCAACTCTGGCATCTTTTGATATAACCAATCTATACACTAATGTCCCCATCAAAGAAACCATCCAAAAACTAGAACAACTACTCAGACAAAACAACACACCTGAAACACGCATACAAGAAATCATCACACTTACCAAAATAATAACTGAACAAAATTACTTTACATACAATGACAAGATATACACACAAACAGAAGGTCTCCCGATGGGATCCCCCATATCAGGAATACTAGCAGAAATATATATACACAACAAAGAACAGAACCACATAATAAACAACAACAAATACACTAACAAAATTATAGACTGGCACAGGTATGTAGATGATATATTACTTTTATTCAAAGGCAACACAAGACAAGTTGAAAACTTCCACAAATACATAAACACTATACACCACAAATTAAAATTTACACTGGAAATTGAACAAAACAATAGTATAAATTTTCTAGACCTAACAATTAACAAAACTAACAATACACACACGTACAAAATATACAGGAAACCAACCACAACTGACATGGTTATACACAACACATCAAACCACCCAACACAACATAAACATGCGGCCTTCAACCATATGCTCCATAGACTAACTAAAATACCCTTAAATAAACAAGATTACACCGACGAACTCAACACAATAAAATACATAGCAATCAAAAACGGTTACAACCCTAATTTAATAAACACACTACACAAACGCATCAAAAACAAAAACAACAAAACACAAAATACCATCAACACACAACACAATAAATACATCACACTCACATACCACAACTCCTACACACACAAAATCGCCAACACATTCAGAAAACACAAATACAAAATAGCATACAGAACAACCAATACCATCAAAAAACACATCAATAATACAAACACAGACATAGACAAATATAACAAAACAGGTGTTTACAAATTAAATTGTAATGACTGCAATAGTTTCTACATAGGCCAGACGGGAAGATCTTTTTCATCCCGTTATTCTAAACACTTAAAAGCTTTAACCAACAACAATATACACTCCGCATTTGCCACACACATACACACAGAATACCACAGTTACACCAACATAGACACTAATCTTGAAATTTTACATTACTTACCCAAAGGTCGAAAACTCAACACAACTGAACAATACGAAATATATAAACACCACACAACACAACCAAACAACATACTTAACGATCAATTACAATATAAATCACATACACTTTTTGACACAATTATACAAAAAACAAACATTAAGTTGAATCCCCGCGCCAATCCCCTTCCTCCACACACCACCCCCACTACACCTTCCACACAACAACCGTTACTAAATGATGGCAGTCTGGCTCAAAGCTGAAGAAGGCGAATACGTACGCCGAAACGCGTTCAACGAAAAACAGTAAGTTTTACAAGAAAAAGTTCATTTTCAGATAAGTGTTAGTGCTGTGAAAGAAGAGATGAATAATCAAGACAACCAAAATTAAGTGCACAGTGCTTGCAAAACTGTATACACGTGATCTAAACAGTGAAGAAACTTGTTCAGTGACTTTAAAGACGTCATACTCTTAATAAAAGAGCAAAGGTTAACGGAGAACAAATGGACTTTACACCTCAGGGGCTGCTACAATATATTTCTTCAATGGGATTAGAAGCCTACAAAAACTTACAACAGCTTTAAACAAATTTCTTACCTTATCAGTGTCTGTGTCTTCTTGTGGAAGATCGTTTAGTAAACATAAATTGATTAAATCGTACCTATGGTTAAAAATACTCAAGACAGGGTATCAAATCTAGCGATACTTTCAACTGAAAACGACATTGCTTCTGATTTAATAACCAACTTTTCAGGAATTAAGACCAGGAAAGTTACATTTTAAAATGTCTCGTTGTAAATATTTATTAATTATTAAGTGTTTATTAATAAAAACGGAACCATTAACCTGTAATGGTAATTGATTTATTTTATTACTTTTAATGTAGTCTTTATTTAACTTTATATTACTTTAGGATATTGTTTTGACGATGCCCTTTAGCCTACAAGGAATTTGCATGTTTATTAAAACATTTTTATGTTATACATTTTTTATAGTCTACATTTGTTACTAATAAATGTATCAAACTGAAAACCGGTAATATTATAATATGTAATTTCTTAATTTTGTCTTAACAGATGTTCTTAAGACGTTTGCTAGAAGTGCTTTCGTACAAAAATTTTCGTACATTTGCATTTATTAAGTACTTTGTTCACTGGATGGGCCTTCATTTTTGCTCTTTTGTCCCCTTTTAATTTTGAAGGTGAGGCGGCCGACGATCTTCTTGCCCCGGGCGCCAAAAAGCCTAGCTACGCCACTGTGTCTAAAGAATTTGTGTCTATTTTTACAATTAATTTCACGAGTGAAGAGAATGAACATGATCATGGTCAAGTTAAATTCAAATTACATAATTTTCAATATTATATAAACACACACACACACACACACACACACACACACACACACACACACACACACACACACACACACACACACACACACACACACACACACACACACACACACACACACACACACACACACACACACACACACACACACACACACACATTGGTTGGGTTAGTGTCGCCTAGTGCAAATTCGTTAAAATATGCTCTGTTTTTTTGTATCACCAGCCACCACTAATGCTAACTGAAGGCCACTTAGGGAAGATTGTCTTTGATTAAGGAACACTATAAACCGTACACAAGGCTGAGAAACTAAGAGATCGCTTAAACACTATTGGACGGATGCAACACACATACTGTACATAGGACTACCCTGGTTTTGTGCGTGACAGTGACAGCGGTACTATGACTGTTAGCGGCATCAGAAACTATTCTGTAATCACACGTACTCAAAGCAAATGCCTCAGTATTGCTTGGTTACACGTGGTAGCTGGCTGCTTTTCGATATCACTATCAGTTTCAAATGGTCAGAAATTGTAATAGTCTGGTAAAACAGTCAATTATTATAATATGAAGGGCGTATAGTCAGTGCCGGATTTAAGATTTTTTAGGCCCTAGGTCAAGTTTTCTGAGCGGCCCCCTCCCGGGCTGCGACTTTGAATTACTATATGTACTACAGAAGTAATCAGATGTCAGATTAATACTATCAAATTTAAAACCAGTAGGTTACTATAAATAAGCGTGCTTTTATTTAGCAAACTTTTTCAAAATATTAAGAACCATGGAAAATAATCGAGCAAATAAATTTATTTTTTAAGTAGAGTAACTTAACTAAGCTTATTCAGAAATTTAACACGAAAAATTTCTTTTTTATTGTCTAGGTATAACACATTAATTTTTTTCTTATAATTTTTATAAAATTAAAAAAAGGGTCTAGATTTTTTGTTATTCTTTGACTAAATATACAACAAGCTAATGGTAAACTAATATTCAGTGACTATGTAGCTTAATGGAATTAATATCGGGGTAAGCACACACAAAAAAATGTTGCGGGAAAATTTATAAATTTTAAAAAGAAAACTATAGAAAATTGTTTTTAAATAACGTAGGCTACGTTTTTATGTTTTAAGAAGAGGTATAAAACACTTTTTTTTCAGTTATAAGTCGTTTATATGTACAAACCTTTATTAAAAGCTTATAAATGTAATTCAGAATGAAATACGACTATAGGCCTACTATACGACTAGATATGACCTAGTTATGACTAATACTAAATATGACCAAATCTGAAATAAGTGTTCAATCACAACACAGATAAACAATGATAACAAACAAGGGTACCACGGTCGTGTAAATTCGGGGGCAATATAGCAGACGTTCAAAATTCGCATGCCCAGATTAGTTTTCAAGGATGCCAAGGTCTTAAGAAAAAGCGCGCAATAATTAAATAAGAACTGTCTTCCATTTGTATTATTAACAAAAATTGATCGCTTAACTTTAAAAAATCATACTTAAATAAATCAAAGTGCCTCCTACTTTTATAAAAATACTTCTGTTTAAAAAAAATGTATCTGTAGCTTGCGGCCCCCTCTGAGCCCGTGGCCCTAGGCCGCGGACTAGTCGGCCTAGTAGTAAATCCGGCACTGCGCCAAGCAGAGTAGTTGAAATCAAATCGAATCAAACTTGTTTACAAATATAAACATGTATTGACGAATAATGTCAATATTATACTTTTCTTCACGTTGTCAGCTGAAATATAGATACGCAAAGTACTGTTACGTATCTAATAGTTCTTTAAACATCGTCCTTTTTACAGGCATATGAGGCGCTTCCCAAACTGCAAAAATTGAATAACTCTAAAGTAGTGCTGGGAACAAAAACGCACAACTGTTTGAAAAAAAAATAGTTTTCTAAAAAAAAAAAAAAAAAACGAACGAACCCTTCTTTTCCGCGGAGACAAACTGTTCTCCGTTTTAAAAACGAACATGGCGTTGACAACAGTACTGATAACTGTTCTCTGTTCGGAGTAGGCTAAACCATTCGTTTTTATTGGAACTTCCGTTGAGCTGTTTGGCGTAAACTGTTTTTATTGAACTGTTTGGAGTAAAATGTTCGTTTTCATTGTAAACGTTTGTCAAACTGTTCCTTTTTACTGCAACGGTCGTTGACTTGCGTTCGATTATTATACTGAGCTCGTTCTGTTCGGCGCAGAATTAGGTTATGTTCAGTTTTATTTCAGTTACTATAAAAATATTATTCAGATATCCCCCATGAGTTTTGATGAAACAATTTCAAACAAAAAAATGCCTTTTAAGATATTGGTAAATAAGAGAAATATTGACTTAATGCCATTGTTTAAGTTTCATAACCACCCATTTAGAAAAATACTAAAATGAACAGTTATTTGAAATGCTCAAAACAAAACCTTTTAACTATATAATGGTAAAATCAGTAAATGTATATAGCAACAGTTCATTGATTCAACCTGTTTTTTCAAACTGTTTTAAAAACAGTTTTTTTTTTAAAGAACAGTTCGTTTTCGTTTTGCAAAAACAACAAAACGCCCACCAGTACTCTAAAGACTGTTTTCACACATAGTCCATTCAAATTAGCATAAATAGAAAAAAAATATAAAGTTCTGCCGTTTGGAGATTATACGGACCAGGGGAAGAGTTTTCAAAAACAAAAGAGTTCCCAAGTCGCAAGTGGTCGCGTCACCTCCCAAAACCACCCTTAACACGCACTGCAGGGGTTTTGGCGTTTTTCTCAGAAATTGTTGGTCGCACAGAATTTTTGTACTTACTAAAAATGTTCCTTATAAAATTTGCTACAAAAAAGGTTCTTTTACCAATGCTGATTATTCTAATGGATTTCGAGAAATAAGCGATTGAAAAAGGGGGTTGAAACAAACACAGTTCGCATTCCGTATTATATTCTCAAAAAGTGATTTAACGTTCATAGTACACGCGACAGAAATAATACTGCAAATTTTTCGACAAAAAAATTTTTTTGGGGTACCGTAATATTTTTGTTTTGTTTTTATAATATTTTGACTTCTTTTGTTGTTGCTGCTCATTTCCACACCACCCATGAGGTAGAGCTATCGGCGCGATTTTTTTTAAAGTGGTTTCCCCAAGAGGAAATTTTATTAATTTTATTTAATAAATTGTTAATTTATTAAGTTTATTTAATAACTCCACTAAGCTTACTTTGATCTAAATGTCATCGTCTGCAGTGTGTATCATGTATAACTTTGCACACGACATGTTCTGCACATAGCTGTGCAACGCAATCCAGCTTTAACACAGCCCCATCTTTTCCCACAACCTTGTTTGCAGTTGCAAGTCATTAATAATAAAATTGAAGCCGGGGCAGGTGCTTCTGTTGTGTAAATAGGTGACAGCGTGTTATTAATTTTATTCCAGCCACATGGGTCGGGTTGTAAAGATGGTCTCGCCATATTTGTACTTGGAGGTAAGTACGCCGAGAATGTTGATGTGCTGCAGCTGATGTGGGAGGTAATTTTGATAAAACTACAGTGCTATTTCCTTGACCAACTAACTTGTTAAAACATGCGTATCTTTGCTCACTCAGGCTACTTTCTGATGGGTGAAGTTTGTACAGTTCCAGAATAAACCGTTCTCTGGATTTTTCAGTTTCTTCTGGTTTTTTCCTATTCCACTATTTTAGGTCTTTTATGGCCTAACAGGCTAACAGCGAGATTCGCCGGCGTGTGTAACACCGCCTAACGATGGAGATTGGCGTCGTTAAAGCAGTTCAATTTTCGCCGTTTGGGAAGCGCCACATGTCCCTGTTCCGAGGTGATAAAGAAACTAGTAAACATAAGTCATGCTTGTGACTTATACTTGATGATGCGTTCACATTTTTTCGTGCTACAAGTCTAGATATCTCGCATTAAATTATAAACTAATGTTTTTGTCTTGGAAAGTGAGAGCCTCCGCGTATTGTGCACAAAAATATAAGTTGAACGTTTCTAAAAGTGTGTTAACAAAGTGTCACTAAAGTCTATTGCTTATTTTTTCTACCTCGTTCGAAAATTAGCGCTTTTTACAACAATGGTTAGTTTCCCGTGATCAGAGGGGAGTAGTGAAATAATATAAAAGGGAGGTCCGCCGTTTCAATCATTTGCAAGCTGTGTACTGAGTGAGCTGTGGTTATTAAATGATTTGCGATTTAAAATGAAAAAGATAACTGGTTAATTTGAACATAAAAATTAAAAACCTAGACCTAGTGAAGACGTTTCGGAAAGTAATAATATATTTGCTACAGTGCTGTCTCAATCAGACAAAAATAGACCCATATCATACTCGGATGCAGCACCTTCAACTCCCAAGGTTAACATCCTTCATGAATTTATTGTGCGTATACAATCTGTGTTTAAATATAGATAAATAATTTGTCGGAACAAAATATATAAATATAGGGGGCTGGATGCGTCCCGGCACCTAAATTTTTGAAATTAACCCCTGATTAACTAGTTAATCCATAGTTCATATAAGTAGTTATAGAATGTGATCGCAATGTCATAGGGAATTAGTAGAATGTCAAAATGAGATAGTCATTGCAGCCAGTTAGTTGACATAATCTAAGTCGGTCATTTGTTCTAATCAGGTACTCACAATGATTACAATAAGCAGCAGTCAGTGGCCTACTTAAGGTAAACATATAAATATATATATGTATATAATCCATTGAACAACACATTTAAACAACTAAGCTTACGTAGTATATAGTATTTATACTTTTGCAACAAGTAAATGGAATACATTAAGTAGCACTTGACACTAGGACAGAAATCTGTATTGTGAACTTGTTTTTTTTAAATTTAAAAGTATTTTAATGTGTGTAGGTCATGTTTGATAATAATATACGTATGGTAATATGTTACCATGTACCACAATATGGCACGTGTTTGTGTATTATTCGTTTGGATATCGAAGAACTCCTCGTTCTTTGATCACATGCAGGCAGTACTGGAACTTAACAAAGGTGAAACAACAGCTTAAATTTAATTTCCGTTGAAATAATAATAATTTAGTTTTCTAGATTAAACAACAATTTTGACCTAAACAGACCGTACTGAAACACTGCCTATGAAAATCGTAGAGCCCAACAGTGATGGCGCTGAGGAACCAATAACTATGTCTACTGTAGCCCTATTGTTAACACTGTATATAAAATATAGTGGCTTACTTTGATATATAAACAGAAATTATACTTTTGTTACTTATGATATATTATATTATACTTATGATATATGTATGTGTGTCGAGGAAATGTTAACTGGAGTGAGAATGATCATATTACAAATAAAAAGTGATGACGTGAACAACAGTTCAGAAACAACCAAAATTGAAGCTGAAATCTGCAGCCATCATCAGGAGGGCATAATAACACAAGTAATAATTGTTTATGCTGATGTGCCGAACCAAAGTGATAGTAGCTGACGGTAAACTGGCTAATGAAGTTTAGTGAAACATATATACGCGCTCTGATGTTGAGAATCGTAGCAATTGAGGATAGACCTATGTGCCCTTTTTCAGACCATCGTGTGAAGTGGACAACTCCAGACTGTTGAATTTCCTACACTTAGTGATGCAAAAGTTTACTGAAACATTTATCAGAAGAAGACAGTGATTGGATACAGTTTATTTAAGATGAACAAAAAACAATCATCCGAATGCTAAAAAGAGTACCTATTCATTATAAAAACATTTAAAGGCTCAAATATGTCCAAGTAGAGTTTTATTCTTTCTGATTGTGTTTAATGTAATGTGTCAACTAACTTCATGCATGGTTTTGAATGTTCACTTAAAAGGGTAAAACAAAAATCTTGATTCGACTATATTTTAAGGTGTAAAAATAATCTGTGGCTGGGAAAAATGTACATAACTTCATATTTTAATTAAATTTTGTTATGGTGTTAATATTTTTCAAAAAAAAAGGTAATAGTAATTGAAGCTAATATTTGAAAAATAAAAAACAGGGAAGAGTATAAATAATAAACATGATGTGCGAGTTTAGGAAAATAAAAGTAAGGAAAACTTTAACCCTTAACATCTCAAGGTGTAGTTTTGGCTTATGTCCCCTTTTTCCGGACGCTGCCTCAGTTATTGCAGTTGCTTAACGGTGTTGTAATAGAAGCTTAATTAACTGAAGTTTTCTAATACCGGTATCACGGCAATTCCATGCAAAGAAGAAGACTATATCTAATTAGGATTCAGATTTGCCACCAGTGCCAATATTGTGCAAAAAATTGAAGACGACGAGCAAGAACTGAATCGATGGAGTGAGACTGTGACAGAGGAGGAGCAATGCGTTTGTGAAGTTATGTCATTTCTTGTACTGACATGAATGAAAGGTGGAAAAAAGCCATGTTGTACTATTTGTAATCACAAACTAGCTGGGTTCACAGTTATAAACACTTATTACATTAAACAGTTGTAAAACAAACATTTACCCGTAGATGACATTGAACATCGATTTATATCAATTAAAATGACACAATTCCACAGTAACACATTGAAACAATTATATTGTTAACAGTAATAAATTTACTGTTAAATAAATTTCCATATTAACAATATCATAACAATAATACATATGTATAATATATATGTCGTAACAATATTACATATGTATAATATATAATGATGGTGTGGACAATATTGGCAGTAACAAGCAAAATAATCAGGTAGCAAAACAAGAAGACAACACATCCCACGCTAAGGAAACAATACACACTTTCTATTTCAAAAACACAAAAATATTGACACGAACCAACTATAAGAAAGTCAGACAGTACAGAGAGGCAATTGAGATATAGCGGATGCGAGGGGGAGCGGTCAACGACAGAAACGAATATACAAAACTAGCGACAACTTGGAAATTCCTAACAGCACAGTTCACAAATTTACAAACAACATATGGCCACAACACACTCACCCCCACGTTCTAACCCTCCCACGGAAAAAATCACAAGGGAAGCAGGATACAAAACCCGCAGCGTAGTTAAATCAACATCAGTACGCCTTGAAAATGTTTCGGGATTACGGAACGAAACGTCGGTAATATAAGCATTACATACACGTATGTACCCAAAAACCTGCTACAACAGATATTCACCGTGAAAACCTTCGCACGAGGATAATATATAATATAAAATAATAATATAATATAATATATAATATAAAATAATATAACAATATTAACAGTAATATTGTTAAATAAATTTCCATTACGGTTCTACAGTAGTAAGTGTCATTATAAGTAACATTGGGGCACATTTTGTGGTGTGTGAGAAGGGATCGAAATATTTAAGTGAATTATTATTATCTGGATATCCTGGTAAGTTTCGATCACGGGCAGCCTTAATTGCGGTCAGGTAAGCAGCTTAAGTAAAATATTTAACATTTTATTTTTTCTTCTTTTGTTTCCCATTTAGAAGTTAGCTGTTTTCTAAGCCCTACTTTCACACACTGCGGTTTTCCCAATTGACAGCTACCAGTTGTCACTGCTGTCTTGAACTATGTGCCCCATTCTAATACTAACCTTTCTCTTTTCCATTTCTGGAAGAGTGGAAAGGAATAATAGTTTGGAAAGGAGTGGATTCAATGCAGGGATTTTCACAATGCAGGGAGGCCCTGTGGACTAGGCGGACCCATGCAAATATTTTCCTTAATTTTTTAAAACCGAGTATAAATCATTGAACTTATCCAGTTAAATTGGATAAGTTCTACTCGGTCGGGCCTAAGCCCCATTGTTATTTATTATGAGCTACGAAAGGAAACTAATAAATCGGCCAAAGTAATGGAACGCGTTGTAAATGTTACTCTGACATTGGCGGGGAGGCCCACGGCTTACCACAGCCCACGCAAACATTTCTCTTAATTTTTTATAAATGGGTATAAATCATTGAACCTATTCTTGGTTCCACAGTCAGATGAGACAATGGGCGATATCGGTAAATACATTGCGCTTATGGGTTTTACATTCGCTACTATTACGCGACCTGAAAACCTGGACAGATAAAAATAAAGTACTAGATAAGTCTACAAAATGTACGCATTTATGGTTGGGCGGAGCCTGATGAGCGTAGCGAAATCAGGCATAGCCCTCTATCCATGACTCGGTGCACAACATAGATCACGAACTCCTCCGAAACTACTCAACCGAATTTTATAAAATTTTGCATACGTATCCTGACTGTATTGTAGAGTGCACACATGTAATTTTTGTTTCTATAAATTATTTTGTTCAGAAGATATTTTTTAAAACTCTTAGTTTAAACGTGTGAGAGGAAGAGAGCTAGAGATATCGTGGCCCTACTGCGGCGCTGTGTCTCACTCGCACTTACGGGGCGATAGGCGACTCACCGGTCACCGGCCGATTTCAGCGCTCGCGTGCCGGTGCGTGTGCGTGTGCGGCGTCCGCTGCCCGCGCTGGCTGTCGCCCGATAAGATAAGATTTTGCTGTATCGCAAATGCCGGTGCGTGTGCGTGTGCGGCTCCCGCCGCCCGCGCTGGATGTCGCTCGATAAGATAAGATTTTTCTGTATATTGTTACTATGGTCTACTCGATCGTCGTAGGTACAGTGGAAACAAAATAAGTACGAGACACCAATTAAGTCACTAATCACCAGCTTTAATTTTTACAGTTAAACAGTTCGTAATTAACAACACAGTCTACTACAACAAATCAAATAAAAATTGTTCACACGCAATAAAATGTCACTAATATTAAACACAATTGTATTACAATTATACCGCCCGATTAATAAACGCAACACTTCACTAATAACTACTTGAACGCACACAGTAATAACTCGAACCGCTCTGTAAATATATCGCACTAATACTGACTACTAAGGCCGTTGCCGCCAAGTATTTATACAACGCTCACAGACCAGGACGTTCCTAATTGCGTCTTAGCGTCCTTATGAACTACATAATTAACTGCGGCCTTGACACAGTCCGCACGGCTGGCGGCATCGAGAAGACTCTCGCAAATGCGTCTACAAGCACGAACGCCACACGCGTTACATCGAGATTCTTCTGGCACATTCGACAAACACGTAGATTGTTCTGTGATGTCGTAATACTGCCCCTCCTTAAGCCTGTTCGTCCCGAACTGGCAAACCGTCTCTGAAGTAATGCTCGACCAGGCGATCTAGGTGGACGTCCTTGCGAAAGATAATTCTCCCGTTCTTCGAATTCAGTCTCGTGTGATCCGAACATCCGTTCCAAGGAATGCAAGTCTTCCGTTCAACCACTAGTTTTGCTGGAATCACTCCCGTTGCATCATGTACTGATAACCTAAACACCACTGGCTGATCCAAGTTTGTTTGGTTCTCGTCAACAACCTCTTGCGTAACCTCATCTTCAGCCACTTTGCCCTCGGGCGCTTCTATCAGCTCAGGAACAAGCAAGAGTTTTGCCTCGACACACGTAGTTGGCTTTCCAATCATTTCTATTGTCGTTCCATTTAATTGTATTTCCTCTGCTAGTTCTTCCTCCATTTCCGCTTGCAATAGAGAGGGTTCCTCCTGCCCAGACCTGTTGACTTTTTCTTCCACTAATGCCACTCGCTTAATCGAATGGTTGGTAGACCTTGTCATTTTAGCCATGCAAAGCTTTATCTTCTCTTGGCCAACCTTCAGGACATTCTCTCTTAAGTCCACAACGAATCCGTAGGGATTCATAATGTTCGTGCCAAGAATCACTTCATCGACAATGTCTGCAACGAGCATTTGGTGGCTAAACTCGAGAAGACCTAGGCGTACACGTACGTCTACCTTTCCTAGCAACTTGACGGGGCTTCCAGTAACAGTCTGTATTGTACAAGAGCTAATTAGAGGCTGGCGGTTGCTGACTAAGTCAGGGCGCACAATGGACACTGTTGCGCCCGTGTCAACTGTAAATGATGTTGGTTTACCTTCCGCAAATCCATTAACGATCAAGTTTTCACTGGTCTTATGTAGCGTGGAAACTGTGTGCTGTTCTGGGGCTTTACTTCTCCAATTGGTGCGATCACTCTCTTCTCTCGGTATCTTCTTCTCCTAACCGTCTACCTGTAGATGACCACGTTTTCCACAGTTGTAACATTTCGGTCTTCTGTCTTTTTCAAATCGTTGCGACTCTCTTGAACTTTTGAATTGTTTGCCCGACAACATTGTTTTTCTGCACCCATCGTAACGGGAATGTGATGGCACAAACCCATTAATGTAGCGGGACGCTGACTTGGCGGCTTCAAACTCTAGGGCATGAACAAGAGCTTCTGAGCTATTTCGGTGTCTTGCCATTCGTAACACTTGCTGAAGTTCACAATCTCCGATGCCATCAATAAATGTCTGCACCGCAAACCTTATTCGGAAGTCTTCTGGTGCTTCAGAATAGGCCAATCTAATAAATCTGTCGATACTTGCTTCAAACTCTTGAAGGCTCTCCCCGGAACGTGGTCGTCTTGTTCTCAACTGAGCGTAGTACACCTCTCGCAAATGTTTATCACCGTAGCGTAATTCTAGAGCTTTTATCAACTCGACATAGATGTTCTGGCTGTCAGGTGGGACTTTCTGTAGTAGTTCCGCCGCGGGTCCGTTTAATGCGAGAACGAGTGAGACTGCCTTGTCTTTCTTCGTCCAATTATTTGCGCATACAGCAGCTTCGAATTGGCGTAAATACGTCGCCCAGTGCGTGCTTCCATCAAAGTTGGGGCCTTGACATGCACTGTCCCAACCGCAGGCGATTTGACCTTCTCTAGTGACTTATTTTCTGTGTCTTTCTCCGTTTTTATCATTGGTGCAGTCTGTTCACAAAGTTGTTTTGGTTGTAACTTCAGGAACTGCTCTCTTATGTTTGCCATTGAGATTTCTACTGCAGATATTTTGACATAGTTTCTTCTATGTCAGATTGTTTTGTGGACATCGATTCTTCAACACTCAAAACAGATTTCTCTACTTCAGCTATTTTTAATGTCATTGATTCTTGTACTTCCGATATTTTAGTAACTTGTTTGTTAAGCAAACCTCGTAGGAGACCCAACTCTGCAGCGGTTTGTTCTTGTGTCTGCTTTTGCTGCTGTATTAACTCCATGATGTCTTCTGTTTCACGCTTCCATTCCTCTGCCTTCCGCTTACGTTCTTCTTTTTGTCTTTCTTCTGTTTCTAGCATTAGCGCTTTCTGACGTTCCTCAGCCTCTTCTCTTTCCTGTCTGCGTTTTTCATCTTGTCGTTTTTCTGCTTCTTCTCTTTCTTGTCTTCGTTCTTCTTTTTATCGTCTCTCTGTTTCTTCCGCCTCCTGTCTGCGTTTTTCGTCCTGTCGTTTTTCTGCTTCTTCCGCCTTCTGTCGGCGTCGTTGCTCCGTCTGCAACAGCAGCGCCTGGAAATTTTCCATCATCTGACTGGCAACCATTGTTTTCCGATTAATTATGAATTACACTCGTCTTGTACAAAGTGTCCACTGTTTCCACTGTTAACCGTTCTATCCCAGTTCTGACACCACTGTTACGACGGTCTACTCGATCGTCGTAGGTTCAGTGAAAACAAAATAAGTACAAGACACCAATTAAGTCACTAATCACCAGCTTTAATTTTTACAGTTAAACAGTTCGTAATTAACACACAGTCTACTACAACAAATCAGTTAAAAATTGTTCACACGCAATAAAATGTCACTAATATTAAACACAATTGTATTACAATTATACCGCCCGATTATAAAACGCAACACTTCACTAATAACCATTTGAACGTACACAGTAATAACTCGAACCGCTCTGTAAATATATCGCCACTATACTGAAACTTAAGGCCGCTGCCGCCATGTATTTATACCTGCGCTCACAGACCAGAATGTTCCTAATTGCGTCTTAGCGCTCGTGTGAACTACGTAATTAACTGCGGCCTTGACACAGTCCGCGCGGCTGGCGCCTTCGAGAAACCTCTCGAAAATGCGTCGACAAGCACGTACGCCACACGCGTTACATCGAGATCCTTCTGGCACATTCGACAAACACGTAGATTGTTCTGTGATGTCGTAACAATATATTTTGTATTCGTGTCTCACACGTGTTTAATTGAAACAGTAGTAGAGCGCTGTTCTATGGTGTAGTCAGATGTACGGATTGGACTTAAGTGTTGAACAAGTGTCAATTTTTAGACGAGAATCTATGTAGTCGCTGATGCAATTGCAACTTTCCATTACATATTAGAAGGAATCACAGTTCAGGTAAATTTTAATCCAAATTCTATTAAAATTATTATTCTTATACTTCTTATTCAATGTTGTACTTTTTATTTAAGTATTTTTTTCTGTTCATCAATTCTTATTTATATGTTCTAATCACCAATATTCTTATTCATCAGTTTATATATACATAATATTTATAGTATGCCTCGACGGAGAAGAGGTCCAAATATTGGTCGTTTAACTACAAATCAAAGACGGATGAGACAGCGACAAAATGTTGCTGCAGCAACTGTTGAAGGCCCTGCAGAACATAACATGAATCATGTGGTATATGATCAAAACAACAAAGGATATAGGAATCTTTAGAATGAATTTGAAGATAATTTACGATCTCTAGAATTCTACGAATGTGTAAATTGTTCTCGAGTGTTGATGCAGCAAACATTTTTTGATATGTGTCCGCAGTGTAAGCGAAACCCAAATAAGTTTACTGCAGTTAATCGTATGGATCCTAAAGATGTAGGCCTACCTATAGAACTGATGGATCTCACTTATGTAGAACCATCATATTTTCTTGATGCGTCTGTATAGGGTGAAATCGAGAGGCTTTCCCGATCAATATGCTTATCAGGGAAATATTATAAATATTGGTGAAAATATAACGGAGATTGTTAGTTCCTTGCCCCCTACACCCGCTTCACTGAGCACTATAGTTGTAATAAAGGAAAGTGTTAATGGACATCGGGATTTTCATGTGAGACGTGACAACATTTTAGAAGCACTCAATTTTTTGAAAATGAATAATCCATTCTATAGTGATATCATCATTGATATGGAACAAATATCTCAACTCCTATTAAATGATAGTATTTATGGAATGATATACCTGAGATGAATACAGATGAAGAGAACTTTTCTGAAGAAATTTATGAAAGTATGATACCGGAGAATATTAGAATCACAGAAGTTGATCGACTCCAATCTGCAGTGAATAATGTAGTTCCATGGCCACAAGGTACTGATATCATAAGTGAATTCTCGTGCGAAGGATATGTATGTCCCAACTTCCACCGGTTTGTGACAGGAGTCTTTACAATGTTGGTAATAATCTTCAGACCATTTAATCGATTCTTTATATAAACAGTTTAAAAAAGTTTTCTTTTTACCGGAGATTATGAGACAGCAAGGTGATGATCAACAAAATTTCAGAGAGACTTTAAATAGAGTCGCAAATGGAACAATCACTAAACAAGATTATCAGCTCTTATCAAAAAGATTTCGTGTAAACAATATCGGGGACAATTTCAAAGATACTGTCTGTATAATGTCGAAAAATGCTGAAATCGAACGCTTTAATTATGAACAACTAGAAAGCAATAAACAACCCGTAGCTCTAATCAATGCAATCCATAATTGCCCAGAAGCCTCTCTAGTAAAATCTGACGATGCTCAGGGATTATTTGCCCAATTACGTTTATGTAAAGGTGCTCGAGTTATCCTTAGAAAAAATCTTTGGGTCACAAAAGGACTAGCCAACGGTTCAGTTGGGACAGTAACTGATATTATTTATGACCCGGCAGTTGAATGCGAAAATTATAACGATCACATGCCAATATGTATACTTATAGGCCTATCTTTCGAAAAATATACAGGGCCAGTTCTGTACGAGAATTCAGTACCCATTGTACCAGTAGTGGCATCATTCAAGAGAAATGAAATTTCTTGTACTCGCAAACAATTTCCGTTAATGTTAGCATATGCTGTTAGTATACATTGATCGCAAGGGATAACATTAGATAAGGCAATTGTTAATTTAGGAGACAATGAATTGCTCTTTCAAGAGTGAAAACATTAGAAGGATTATTGTTAAAACCGGTGTTTAATCTTGATAGACTGCTAAAAATTAATAGAAGTCCATCAATGGTTGATCGTAGAGATGAGTTGCAAAGGTTGTGGAATATGTCTAATGACAATTAATGTAAATTGTACTATAATGTAGTGTATTCAATAAAAAGTGTGTATCATAAAAGTGTATATATTTCGTTGATTGTAAGAATATTGATAAATAAATTATTACGAATCTATTTATCTAACGGATCAAAGACGGTTGATTGTAAAAATATTGATAACAAATTATTACAAATATCAAATACCCCGTCCATTTGTGTCAGTGACACTCCTAGTAAATATATTTAGCCCAAAAAATGAGTCGGAAAAAATAAAAAAACGTAATAAAACCATCACACACTCGATTTAGTACGTATTACAATAACTTATAAACTGTCCTTTCGCAAGAAGTTCTTCCTCTTTAACGAATTTTTTTACATGTGATCCAGCACATGCTATTTCAAATTAATAATATCCTCAAAATTTCTTAAAAAATTTTTTTCAGTCGTGAGCAGGGGCGGATTTACCATTTTGCCGCCCGTAGGCAGTATAAATTTGCTACCCTCTCACAAATTTGTTGTCTAATTCAATGCTTTATATTTTCAGTTACCTTAAAATTTGTTCTTTATATAATATTTTCTTCCCAATTTTTCTTAATACATTTCTATAGAACAGTTTACATAACGTACTAGGAAGAGTAGAATAAGACTTTAAATTACTGTAGCCATTGGTGAAATTTGACGGCCGTTGTGCTGTTTTTATACTTAAGAGATGTTTACAATGCCGCTCCATTTCGTCCCAATTTGATAAGAAACTTTTAAAAATATATATTGTTTTGTAACTAGGCTTATTACATAAAGAGAATAGTTTGTTAATTACGTCTGACATGTATATGAAATACACCGTTTTTTCATAATTACATTTACGTGCAATTGTGGTTTGGTTCCAGAAACCGAGGCAAGCCTAAAATTTAAGGAAGCGAGACATTCTAGTGATACCGACAGTAATTGTGATAGTAGTTAAGGTTACACGGATTACTCTGAATGCTGTTCACAGCCAGTGTTCAGTGTTCTGTTCAGTGTTCAGCCAGAGAGGTTCGCTGTGGAGGAAACTTCTTTTTTGAAGAATGAAGACAATGAAGAAATTAAAAAAAAATGCTAAGTACTTTTTACTAATTGTTGATTCTACACCTGACTTTTCACATACAGACCAACTGCCTATGGTTATCAGGTATGTTAAAGAAGATGGTTCATCTGTTGAGAAGTTTCTAACATTTATTCCCAATACAGACCAGAAAGCAGTAGAGGTGTTTGATGCTGTTTGTAAAGTCCTTAACTCTCATGACTTGGACATTAAAAATTGTCGGGGACAGTTTTGTTATGTGAGCTGTAATTTTTTTCTTTTTTTTTTGTAAGAATTGTACAACTTTTCGAGTTTGTCTGCCAGCAGGTGGGAAATACAGTGTCTGTCATGGATGAACCAGAACTTCAACACCAAAGTTCTACACCGAAGAACCTCAGCTCTACATGATGGCCTGAACGAGATGACGCATGCCAAGCACTGTGAAATAACGGGCAAAATATTCTTCATAATATAGCCAATATATAATATATTCTTGAAAAATATAGCCAATGAATTCAAGCGATCTTCTCCCATGTGCGTGCGTAGATAATTCTTTACGCTTCTGAACCACGAGAACGCTCGCTCAGCTGAGCAGTTTGAGGAGTATGTATTAAAGAAAAGTACTTAGCCTTTTTTCAGTTTCAGGAATAATTTCGTCTGTAACTGCCTTAGCTATGATGAATAAAAATTCTTCAGCAATCGTTGATGATAAATAAGAAGTTTTGCTACTCCCAGGGTGGACAAACTTGTCTATATGAGAAGCAAGGAATATATCAGACTCTGCTGTGGCTTCAACTAACATTATATAGTTGCCATCGTGACTACTTCGTGCGCGCGCAATGTCATGCCTCGTGATGTTAATTCTTTGACTACAACAACACGATGAAGAACGTTCTTCCAATAATTACTTTCCGCTTCCAACTGTTCTGCCAACTCTTTGTCTATGCGACCTATTAAACGCCCTTTTTCATTAAGTCTGGCAAGACTGTTTCTATGGTTTATAGAATTTTCGTGCTCTTTAAGTTTAGAAGAACTGTTCTTCTTTTTAGTCATTAAACCCTCCTGCGGAAAAATTTGTCCCTAGAGCTCTTTGACTTGAAAACAGTAAACAGACACCACAACAAACACAACCAGTGCTTTCAGAATAAACTAGCCAAGTTTGAGGTAGTGTTTAACCGTTAGCAAGCCTAGGCTGAAACATATTTGAGGTAAGGTACCTAACTGTGCCATCATTGTATTCCCTCTTTGATTTTTTTTAAAGTCCGCACTAGTGTTCTGTTTAAATCCAAACTTTTCTACATAATCGCGTGTGCTCTCGTTCACTTGCCAATTAATAGGATCAGAATCTAAGACCTTCCCTACCTGATTTGATTATATTGAATCATTGATTTTTGACGTGAACTGGCTCTTCATTTTTCAAAAACGAAGTTTTCCTTTTTTTTCAATTTCAAAAATATTCTCTGCCACTTAGTCGCTTTCTTCCGTCAGCCATTTTGTAAAGATTCTCACTAAAAACACTGTTTATAATATTTTTAAAAATCGTCAATATCTACACTGATATTATAAAGAGAAAAACTTTGCGTCTTAAATTTTACTTAAAATTAAGTTAAAAAACTTTACCTATTCTAAGATCAGTCTGATAGATGACCATAAACGACAGACACACATGCGGTATGATGGTATAATAGAGTAACAAAATTACACATAAATTAGAATTATTTAGCGTTATTTTTGCGTCGCATAAAGATGAAAATAAATATCGTCAGGTAACCACTACACCGTATTGTGTTGAAGGATGTTTAAATATTATACTTTTACGATGAATATTAGTATAAATACCAACCAATAATAAACCACGTGCACAAAAGCAACTGTGAATGTTAATTCCGATGTTTCATCTGCAATCAGAATCAACGAACTAAAGAATAATAACTGAAGGAAAACAAACACAGGATGGGGCGGTGGTGGGGTAAAGAAAAAGTGATCAGACGACTCGCACTTTACGCAGAAGTACGCACCACGCCAAAATTTACGCGGTGACGGTCAATTGGGTACGAAATTATGCTCCGAAATTCTATGACTGTTAGCAGCTAGTGGCATCCATTGACATTCACTCACTTCAAATTACTGAGTCGGTAAAGGATGTTCGAAATTTGAATGTAAACGAATTAATTGTCGAATAATTAATATAATGGAAGGATTACATAGATAATGCACGTAATTATGAAATAACGATATTACTTCATATACATATCAGAAGTAAATGACGAACTATTCTCTTTATGTAATAATCCTAGCTACTAAACAATAGTTGTCTTGATTCAACAAAAGTTGAATCCCGCGCCAATCCCCTTCCACCACACACCACCCCCACTACACCTTCCACACAACCGTTACAAAATGCTGGCAGTCTGTATCAAAGCTGAAGAAGGCGGATACGTAAGCCGAAACGCGTCCAATAAAATCAGTAAGTTTTCACATGAAAAAGTTCATTTTTAGTTAAGTACTAAACAATATACGAGTATATTTGCGTATACTTTTAAAAGTTTATTATCATATTGGGACGAAATGGAGCGGCATTTGAAATATCTCTTTGGTATAAAAACAACATAACGGCCGTCAAATTTCAACTTTACAAAATTTGCCGCCCCTCAAATTTTACCGCCCGTAGGCAATTGCCTACTTTGCCTATGCACAAATCCGGCACTGGTCGTGAGGCGTAAAAAATAGCTTGTAAGAAACTTTTTGCGTTTTCAAGATAGACTAATTTAAACGAGTCAATTGTACAGAAAGATTCAAATTTAATTTTGATCTAACTCGCAGTGTTCTATCTTTGGCTCCAAATTATTGACCGGACAGTACAAATATACTCTAGCGGTAGCGTTGCATACTGTCGCTCATACAATTCACGTACTTGTCAAACTGTGTTAATAGTGATGTGTTTCAATTAACCATTGCACTGTTATTGAAATCGTTAGAAATACGTCTGTTATAATTTAAGTCTCAAAAGAGTAAAACTCTTTCGCAGCATTTAGGAAATCGTAAATTGAAATAAATTATTTAATAAATAAAAATAATTATTACTTGAAGGAAAGTATATACCTTGTAAGTAATAGAAGGAAAGTAATAAGGACCTTCTTTGAATTGTATCTTGAGTCTGTAAAACGTTGCCCGGCTTATCCTGTGATTTCATGAGTCTCTTTAATAATGTTGTTGTCTGATTTATTGGGGTATTTTTAAAGAATTATAAACAAGCGAAACGAGTCCTCGTTCCCCCTCTTGAAAAACAGTTACAAAATATACACAGTAATTTAATTCTTCACTTTTTGCTATACTTTAAATAAATTTAGCCCAAAAAATTAATCGGTAAATATATAAAAACGTGAAAAACCATTGCACACAATTTTAGTAGGCCTACGTATTAAAATTTAAACGATTTCCTAAATGCTGCAATTATAACAGACGTATTTCTAACGATTTCACTAACAGTGTAATGCTTAATTGAAACACATCATGATTAACACAGTTTGAGAAGTACGGGAATTGGATGAGCGACAGAATGCAGCGCTACCGCTAAAGTAAATTTGTACGATTCGCTCAATAACTTGGAAACCAATAAAGATAGAACACTGGGAGTTAGATCAAAATTAAAATTAAATTTGAACCTTTCTGTACGATTGACTCGCAGTCTATCTTGAAAAGGAAAAACGTTTCTCGCAGGGTACTTTTTACACCTCACAACTGAAAACAATTAAAATTTGACATGAAAATTTATTTATTATTTTGTTATTACAAGAATATTATTACATCGAAATAGCATGTGCATCGTGTACGTTGTATGGACTATATGAAAAAAATTATCGTTTAAGACTAAGAACTTCTTGCGAAAGACAGTTTATATTATAATACGCGCTAAATCGAGTGTGGGATGGTTTTATTATGTTTTTCATTTTTTCCGACTCATTTTTTGGGCTTAATTTATTTAGAATATACCAAAATCTGAAGAATTAAAGTACCGTTACTACTGCGTACATTTTGTAGACTTGTACCTCATTTTCAGCTGGCCAGGTTTCGAAGCCACGTGATAGTAGCGAACGTAAAACCTATAAGCGCAACGTATTTCCCTATCACGTCCAATGCCAAGAATAAGTAAAACCACAGAATCCAATCCTTTTGCCGTGAAAGCTTAAGTAAGGCAACAATTGAACTGAAAAATTAAAAACACGTACGTTAGTTAAAATTGTAAACCTAAGGAATAGCCTAAGTAAATTTTGTGTACAACTTGTCAAAATAAAATACTTTTCTAAGCATAGAAGTACGCTGAATCCAAGTACACATGAAGAAACAATGTACAAACAAAATTTTACACAATGCTGACATGTCGTTATATCCTATATCCTAACGTTTACACCTCAGCAATTAGTGTGGCCAAAATAAATCTTAAATTGCGATACGACTTAAACAGTCTTCTTTCAAATGACCTTTTGAAGTGATGAATGCTGTTACTCCGACTGGTAACCTGGATAACCGGGTATTTTCCTTTAGGGTTATATTTCCCTGTACGTGAGACTTAACGGGTGGAAACAAGGAAATACCCGGCTCGTAAAATTGTTTCCCGACTCGCGACAGCAATTAGTATCAATCCCAGAAACAAATGCATTTTTTGTAGGCGAGAAATTTATTCGTCCCTCCTTCAACAAGAAGTCTCATACGCACATTCATCTGTACTAGTTCTCTGTCGGGAACCGAGAGCTGCTCATCTCGTGATCTGAGAGGATTTAATCCCAAATGCCATCAAGTGAGTATTATGCAGTATCTTCCACAATATTCTACTCCATTATATGCTAACAGGAATTTGGATTATATATATAAAATTCAATCAATGGCGTAAGTCATTTTTCTGAGGCCCTCCGACCCCCCCGACCGGCAGGAATTCTTAGCGGCCTCTCCTAAAACCCTTACTTAGTTCAAGCCATTGTTTCCTCACTTCTATAAATCCTAAAAAGCTTTCATTAATTTTTAAGTTGGCAGGACTTCCTGCTTCATCTTCACAAATTGTGACATGCCGTATCTAATTATACGACTCAGTTGATCTTTTCTGTTGATGTCTGGTGTAGTATCTATTGGTACATAGAAAAACGTAACATCAAAAACAAATACTTTCATCTGTTACTATACTTGTACCTAATGAGGGATTGAGAGTAAATTTGGGTTATTTACGCTTATCCACCAAAGCACGGCAGGGCGTGAGCACAATCAACGCGGCCGGGCCTGAGCCCCATTGTCATTCGTTATGAGCTACGAAAGGACACTAATAAATGGGCCAAAGCACTGGATCATATTGTGAAGGTTACTATTACATTGGTAACTCAATTTTAGCCTTTAGAGGCCATAATTGGCAGTTATCGACTTTATGGGTACGTACAATATACCGTATCAGGAATTTTGAGAGTAAAAAATTTTGATTATTTAAAGTTACCCAGTTAAGAATGCACTTAGGCGCAGCCGAGCTTGAGCTTAGTCTACCGGCCGGGCGTGAGACATTTTGTTATTTGTCCAACATGGATCCTTAATGTGTTGGTATCTCGTTGCCTTCCACATTCTCATGCCGTTGACCAAGTGGTTCATCCGCCTTTAGGGACAGTTTCCCATCCCAAGGGCAAGAAAGTGTCCTACCTCTACCCGCTCATCCACCCTCCGGAGAAACCGTTGGCATTTGGTAGAGGAGATCCCCTTATCCCGGGAGTCACTCGGCAGGCTGCTTGCAGTTTCATAGAAACTGGGCGATGGGGTCGCCACATCCCTACGCCATACTCTGATATTGGCAGATCAAATTTAGCCTTTAGAAGCCATACTGGGCAGTTGTTGATCTTGTGGGTACGTACAATCTATTGTTGGAAGAGATAATGAATGGCACAAAGATTAGTTAAAACTATACGTGGGTCCCAAAATTCAAATGAACTAATTCGGACATTACCTAAAAAAATTGAAATTATTATTTTCAAACAGACTGACTCTGATACGTTTTTCTGTGTATCAATGGATAGTACGCAAGACGTTTGTCTGTTACTTTGCTTGTACTTATTAACGAATTTCGAGAGTAAACATTGGGGTAATATATGCTTATGGCGTGTAGAGTGCCCTGAGGCCTTCCGGACCTGAGCCCAGTCTACCCGGCCGGGCATGAGTCACATTCTTATTTGCTATGAACTACGAAAGGAAAAATTATAAATTTGCCAATTTAAGGATCGCGTTGATGTGTTACTCTGATACTGGCGGGGAGGACCATGCCTTAGGAGAGCACGCAAACATTTCCGTTACATTTTTTAAAATGGCTATATACCTATGAACCTCAGTAAAACCATATTTTCTGTTACTTTACTTGTACCGAATGAGGAATTTTGTAAGTATAGATTCTGGTTATTTATGTTACCCAGTTACAAATACAGTTAGACCCAGCTGGGCCAGAGCCCAAACTACCCGGCCGGGCGTGAGCCACTTTGTTATTTGTTATGAGCTACGGAAGAAAACTGATAACTGGGCCAAGTACTGGATCGCGTTGTAAGAGTTATTCAGATATAGACAGCTCAAATTTAGCTTTTAGAGGCCATAGTTTGTAGTTATGGATCCTATGAGCACACACAATAAATCGTTGCAAGGAACAATGAGTGGCTCGAAGAACATTTAAAAGTAAATGATCCCCAAAATTGAAGCAAACTCATTCAGATATTACCTAAAATTTAAAATTATAATTTTAAAACAGACTGAAACTGATATAAGTTTTTCTATATACCAACGGATGCTACACAAGACATTAACAGAATAGGTCAACTGCGTCGAATAATCATATACGGTATGTCACAATTTGTGAGGATGAAGCACGAATGCCCGCCAAAATAAAAATTAATTGAAATTTTATACTATTTATAGAAGATAGGGAATACAGTAGATGCTAAATAATGCACAAAGGCCCTGCCAGTACTGTGCCCCGTCTACCGGCCGGACCTTTGGCCCGTTGTTATTTGTTATGAGCTACGAAAGGAAACTTGTAAGTGGGCCAAAGTACTGGATCTCGTTTGAAATATAACGCTAATATTGGCGAGGGTTTATACTGGCCCACGCAAACATGTCTTTAATTTTTAAATAATTAATATAGATCATTGAACCTAAATAAAACTAAAGTTTCCCGTAGTTGCTTATCTTAAAAAACAAAAGCTTCTTATCTGTTACTTTACTTGTATTTATTAACGAATTTCGAGAGTAAGCATTGGGGTTATTTATGCTTATGGCGTGTAGAGTGCCCTGAGGCCCTTCCGGACCTGAGTCCAGTCTACCCGCCCCCGGCCGGGCGTGAGCCACATCGTTATTTGCTATGAACTGCGAACTGCGAACTGCGAAAGGAAACGATAAATACAATTTAGTGGTTAAGTCTAACTTTTCCCAAACTTGTGTTGCTACCACTAATACTCACTTACACTTCCATGAACGCTTTCAAGCCTCTCGGCTCATTTTCAGATGGAAACAACAACCTGGTTAAAAACCTTCCCCTTTATATATCTTTCATACACCCAGAAGCGTCAACTTAACATAGCAGGCAAACACCCTCGTTCCTCATCAACGAACAAAACAAAACAAACTAACAGTCGGGTTACTATCCCTTGTCTCAGTACTTTTCCATTCCTGACTGGTAACTTTCCAATAGCCCTGTACTTTTCCACCAAGTATGATACTGCTACCAACCTTTTTTATACTATATTTCTATTTTCCTTAATATATGGTAAAACATATCGTCATTTTCAAATTGCACCTCCGAATTAATTAAACTGTTTAAATTCGGTTTTCTTTCCTTTAGTATTTCTAACCCCTCTCTCAACTTCCTTTCTACCGGACTTTGTTCGACCTTTACAATTTCATATTCTTCTAACGGATTAACAAATTTATGGTTTTCGTCTACAAAATGTCTATCATATTGTTACGACATCACAGAACATTGTACGTGTTTCTCGGACGATCCATTGGAATCCAGCTATAATGTTGCGTGCGTATGTGATGTCGACGTGCGCTCGCGAGACTCTTCTGGAAGCCGCCAGCCGGGTGGACTGTGTCAAGACCGCAATTAATTACGTCGTATTTTAGAGATGATGCGTAGTTTGGAATCTTCTGGTCTGTGAGCGTTGTATAAATACAAGGCGTCAGCTGCCTTAGTTTTCAGTTATTATCGGGCGATATTACTGTGTACGTTCAAGTGGTTTTTAGTGAAGTGTTGCGTTTTATAGTCGGGCGGTATAATTTTAATACAATTGTGTTTAATATTAGTTGACATTGTATTGCGTGTGAACAATTTTTATTTGATTGGTTGTAAGAGACTGTGTTGTTACTGTTTAACTGTGAAAAATTAAAGGTAGTGATTAGTGACTTAATTGGTGTCTTCTATTTTGTTTCCACTGTACCTACGACGATCAAGTGGACCGTCGTAGCAGTGGGTCAGAAGTGCGACAGAACCGTTTACACTGAAAACAGTGGACACTTTACACAAGACGAGTGTAATTCGTAATTAAACGGTAAACAATGGATGCCAGTGTGATGGAAAATTTACAGGCTCTGACGTTACAGGCGGAAAAAACGACAGGATGAAAAACGTAAGCAAGAAGCAGATAAAACGGAAGCTCTCTTTGAAGCTATGCAGAAACAGCTGTAAGAACACAGTACCGCAGAATTATGTCTCCTACGAGGTTAGCTTAATAAGCAAGTTACTAAAATATCGGAAATTACAAGAATCAATGCCATTAAAAATAGCTGAAGTAGAAAAATCTGTCTCGATTGTTGAAGAATCGATGTCTACAAAAATATCTGTCAGAAGAATCTGTGTCAAAAATACCTGCTGTAGAAAACTCAATGGCAAACATAAGAGAACAAATTAAAAGTGAAGTTGAGCCGTTCATGAAAATACAACCAAAACAAATTTCTGAACAGACTGTACCAATGATAAAGACAGAGAAAGACACAGAAGATAAGTCAATAGAGAAGGTCTACTCGCCTGCGGTTGGGACAGTTCATGTCAAGGCTCCAACCTTTGATGGAAGCACGCACTGGGCGACGTATTTACGCCAATTCGAAGCTGCTGCATGCGCAAATAATTGGACAGAGATTGAATTAAAAGGACCTGCGGCGGAATTACTACATAAAGTGCCACCTGACAGCCAAAACACCTATGCCGAAGTGATAAAGCTCTGGAATTACGGTATGGTGATAAACATTTGCGAGATGTGTACTGCACCCAGTTGAGAGCAAGGCGACAGCATGCCGGGGAAAGCCTTCAAGAGTTTGAAGCAAGTATCGACAGACTAATTAGACTAACCTATCATGAAGCGCCAGAAGATTTTCGAACGAGTTTTGCGATGCAGACATTTACTGCCGGTGTCCGAGATAACGAACTACAGCAATTGTTACGAATTGCAAGACACCAGAACAGTGCGGACGCCCTGGTACATGCTTTGCAATTTGAGGCCGTCAAATCAGCGTCTGGTTGGACAAGTCATAAAGTGCGGGCGCAAAAAGATCGCGACGGCACAGACGATGGGGAAGAAGAACATAGAACAGAGACTCGACGGTCGGCGCCACAGAATAAAGTAAGAAAGGATGGAAGACCGAAGTGTTATCGATGTGGGAAACCAGGACATCTACAACGGGATTGTCGGGTTAGAGTTCAGCAGCAGGGGAACGAGCAGTAGTCGGTACAACGGGGCGTGTGCTGACTAACTGGAGGAACGATGCCCCTAGACAATTTCTATACTTCAGAAAAACAGCGGGAGCTTGGTGTTACCGGATTAGTTCAAGAAAGGCCAACCTCGATTACAGTTGACACAGGTGCATCAGTTTCTATTGTGCGGCCCGACGTGGTGAAAGATCTCAAGCCAATCTGGTGCTCTTGCAGCTTGCGAACTGTTACTGAACGGCCTGTAAAAGTGTTTGGAAAAGTGGAGATGCACCTACGCCTCGGTCGAATTGCGTTCAATCATCAAGTACTTGTTACAGACATTGTGGATGAAGCAATTCTTGGTGTGGACGTTATGAACGCATACGGATTTATAGTCGACTTCAAAAACAATGTCTTGAGAATCGGAGGAGAAGAAGTAATGCTCTCTACAATGACAACATCAGAAAAATCGATGGACGTCATAAACCAAGTGGCCGTAACTGTTTCGCCAAACTCCGAAAAGATCATGATGGTTAGAACCAAGGTAGATACTAGGGGCAACCACTGCTCTATATTCGATTCCCAGGTAGTCAACACACCTGGCATTCTAATTGCCAGACGTTTAGTAAAACCTGACGAAACCGGAAATGTACCTATTAGAATGGCGAATATTTTGGATCAAGCTGTCACTTTACAAAGCAATACGGTCCTAGGCAAATTGACTCCTGTGGCCTGGGTAGCTGGAATGACGCAACGAAGATCCAGTGCTTCTGATACTTCCAAATTACCAGAGGAATGCAGGAATTATTGAACAGATCTTCTAACGATCTCTCAAGTGGTGAGGTGAAAGAACTCAGTTTTTACATGAATTCGAAGATTCTTTTGCAGTTCGGGGACAGTCATTGGGAAGAACCTCTCTTGTACAACATCGCATCAATACCGGGGACACAACAACGATACGCCAACCTCCTCGAAGGCCTCCATTATCTAAGCAAGAGGAAATGTCTTGGTTGGTACAGGTCATGTTGACAGAGGGAATAATCGAGCCTTCGTCAAGTGCTTGGTCTTCTCCGGTAGTGCTGTTAGCGAAGAAGGATGGTGGATTGCGTTTGTGCGTAGACTATCGGAGGTTGAATGACGTCACAAAGAAAGACTGCTATCCATTACCTTGCGTTGACGATACACTCGACACGCTGTCTGGAGCACAGTGGTTTTCCACATTGGACCTGAAGAATGGATATTGGCAAGTGGGTCTTCATCAAGAAGACAAGGGAAAGACTGCTTTCTCGACCCCAAGTGGCTTATTCCAATTTAACGTCATGCCATTTGGACTCTGTAATACACCGGCAACATTTGAAAGATTGATGGACCTGGTACTCCGAGGCCTGACATGGAAAACTTGCCTTGTTTACGTATACGATGTCATAGTGATCGGGAAGACTTTCAAAGACCATTTGGAAAACCTTAAGAAGGTTCTAACTAGAATTCACGGTGCCCAACTGAAGCTGAGCCCGAAGACGTGTTCTCTTTTCTAGAAGGACGTACAGTATCTGGACCATCTGGTTTCGGCATCTGTACCTACGACGATCAAGTAGACTGTCGTAACAATATATAATGAACTGGATGTTCTATTTCCTTCCCCTCTTTTATGATCCGCCAGCCTACATTCGAACTTACGGCCCGTTTCGCCTCTGTATAATTTACTACAATCCTGCATTTAAGTTTATATACTCCACTTTTTTGTAAAATCGGAATTTCTTCTGTATTATTATTCTTAATTTTATCAAACACTGTCATACTTCTTTTAGTTGCTACATATATATATATATATCATACTTCTTAAAACATTCTATAATACTTTTTGTCCTCGTTCCTATGTATGTTATCGATCCCATATAATTTCTATCCTTCCTATCTCCCACATTTTCTCCTGTTCGGATCTTATCCATTATTTTATTTACTACGTTCATATTATAATAATTATTTTTCGCTATCTCTTTTATCCTCTTTAATTCATTATCCCTGGTAACTTCATCTTTTAAACACGCGTCCATCCTATAACAAAAAGCATTTAACGCTGCCATTTTGTATTTATATGGATGGTATGAATCGTTATGAATAATTAGGTCCGAATAAAGTCCTTTCCTGAATATGTCCAACATAAATTCTTTACCATTCTTTATTTTTATCGTTAAATCTAAGTAATTCAACCCTCTCCCGCCTATTTCTTCTTTGACTTTTATATTACTATCCATACTATACACTTCCTTTACAAAAACGTACACTTCTTCTATATTCCCCTCCCGTATCACCAATACGTCATCTACATACCTAGACCACAATTTTATTTTCTCTTTATATTTCGTTTTATCTAATAACCTATTTTCTAAATCGTTCATAAAAATGTCTGCTATTACCGGAGACAATGGCGGTCCCATAGGTAAACCTTCCCTTTGTATATAAAATTTATTGTTAAATCTAAAATAATTTTGCTTTAAACATTCTTTTATTACCTTCAACACTTGGTCCTTGTTCTCGTAACCTCCAAAGTTATTACTTTCTAATAAGTTAATCGCCTTTTCTACCTTATACTAGTAAACATATCTTTCACATCTAAAGATATGAGATTCATTTCATTAACTACCACTTTCTTTAAGTTTTTTATAAGCTGTATCGTATTCTTAACACTATATTTCTCCCCGTATTGATATGTTTAACTAAATTACTTATTTCCCACCTTATATGTTTTCTGTCTTCCTTGTTACGCCATTTTTTTATCCCTGCTTCACACTCAATAATTAATTTCTCTTGGTCCATTTCTGGTGGCGGCGCATATGTTTGTTTGTTTTGTTTTGTTCGTTGAGGCGCAAAGATCTGTAAACCTAAATAATAAATAAATAAATAATATTTTAATATTAATAAATAATATTTTAAATACCAGTAATATATCGAAAACCATTCATAAGAACGTATCAATGTACCAATATGTGATAAATGTGTTAAGATGCCGAAAAAATCTACCGGCTAATTCACATTTTTCCCGTAAGCGCCCGTGTAACGAGGCGCGGGGTGCCCGAGTAGTGGTGTGGGCAGTGGCGGACCGTTTTCCGAACACTGAGCCAGTGATCCATAGGTATTTAGATCTTTGTTGAGTCGTAACAAGGGTGTTTACATGCTGTGTTAAGTTGACGCTTCCGGGTGTAGGAAAGATACATAAACGGGGAAGGTTTTTAAGCAGGTTGTTGTTTCCATCTGAAGATAAGCCGAGAGGCTTGAAAGCGCTCATGGATGTGTAAGTGAGTATTAGTGGTAGCAACACAAGTTTAGCAAAGTTAGACTTAACCACTAAATTATATTTATCGTTTAAGAGTATAAGACGTGCAGTCTGAAATGGAATGTGGGGATCATAACAGGGTAATTAAAGTGTTTAAATATCTCAAATTAAAAGTAAAGGTAAAAAAATGTTAAGCAAAGTATGGTTTAATAAGCAGTAATAATGTTATACCAAAATATGCGCGTGTGAATATAAAGAATAGCAACAATGTGGCCAAGAAAGTGAAAGAACAAAGTGAAAAGTTGTGGGTTAGGCTAGAAATAAGATCGTTACACGGATTAGTTAATAGATATATTAAAGAATTGTTTTTTAAACATATGGAGCTACTCGAAATATATTCATATGAAGGAAATAGAAGAGGTAATATATAACTTTGGGACTACGTACATTGAAAATAAACTAAAAAAGAGAAACGGTAAGTTGACCGAAAAGTTAAACAAGTTAATGAGAATAAAATAAGGGAATAAAGATAGAAAAGTTTGATTGAATATAATAAAAGAGTAATAAACCTTACCGATGTAAATTTTAATGAGGAAGAGAAAGAATTGTTAGCAAAAGGGTTAAAATATGCGCCGCCACCAGAAATGGACCAAGAGAAATTAATTATTGAGTGTGAAGCAGTGATACAAAAATTACGTAACGAGGAAGATAAGGTGGGAAATAAGTAATTTAGTTAACAATATATTCAATAAAAAAGGAGGTATTTTGAAAAAAGAAAAAAGGATTGCCACAGCGGTGAACAACTGAAGAATAAAATTAAGAAGAATGAAATTATAGCCACTACAGTAAAGCGGATAAAGGAAATAAAGAAGAATGATTACATAACCAAAGGTGAGAAATTTATTAGTGAAGGTTCTTATGAGGAAATTAAATACGATTACACAAATAAGTTCCAAGCCAGGGTGAGGAGACTGATAAAAGAAATATCGTTTAGTAATGGATATAAGAAAAAGTGCTTGATAGACAGTAATCCTTCAGCTCCCAGATTTAAATGTCAGGTCAAAATACATAAGGAAAATTTACCAGTAAGACCAATTGTTTCGTTTATTAATGCACCATCTTATAAATTATCTGAAGCTATAAATAAGATTGTGAAGGAAACATATCAATATGGGGAGAAATATAGTGTTAAGAATAGCATAGAGCTTATAAAAATTTAAAAAAAGTGGTAGTTAATGAAAATATGAATCTCATATCTTTAGATGTGAAAGATATGTTTACTAGTATAAAGGTAGAAAAGGCGATTAACTTATTAGAAAGTAATAACTTTGGAGGTTACGAGAACAAGGACCAAGTGTTGAAGGTAATAAAAGAATGTTTAAAGCAAAATTATTTTAGATTTAACAATAAATTTTATATACAAAGGGAATGTTTACCTATGGGACCGCCATTGTCTCCGGTAATAGCAGACATTTTTATGAACGATTTAGAAAATAGGTTATTAGATAAAACGAAATATAAAGAGAAAATAAAATTGTGGTCTAGGTATGTAGATGACGTATTGGTGATACGGGAGGGGAATATAGAAGAAGTGTACGATTTTGTAAAGGAAGTGAATAGTATGGATAGTAATATAAAAGTCAAAGAAGAAATAGGCGGGAGAGGGTTGAATTACTTAGATTTAACGATAAAAATAAAGGATGGTAAAGAATTTTTGTTGGTCATATTCAGGAAAGGACTTTATTCGGACCTAATTATTCCTAACGATTCATACCATCCATATAAATACAAAATGGCAGCGTTAAATGCTTTTTGTTATAGGATGGACGCGTGTTTAAAAGATGAAGTTACCAGGGATAATGAATTAAAGAGGATAAAAGAGATAGCGAAAAATAATTATTATAATATGAACGTAGTAAATAAAATAATGGATAAGATCCGAACAGGAGAAAATGTGGGAGATAGGAAGGATAGAAATTATATGGGATCGATAACATACATAGGAACGAGGACAAAAAGTATTATAGAATGTTTTAAGAAGTATGATATATATGTAGCAATTAAAAGAAGTATGACAGTGTTTGATAAAATTAAGAATAATAATACAGAAGAAATTCCGATTTTACAAAAAAGTGGGGTATATAAACTTAAATGCAAGGATTGTAGTAAATTATACATAGGCGAAACGGGCCATAAGTTCGAATGTAGGCTGGCGGATCATAAAAGAGGGGAAGGAAATAGAACATCCAGTTCATTATATGCTAGAAATGTTGCAGACGGAAACCATAAATTTGTTAATCCGTTAGAAGAATATGAAATTGTAATGGTCAGTGGCGAAGCTAGTAGTTAATGAATGGGTAGGCAAAAATCTTATCTTAAATTTTTTTTTAAGAAATCACTAAAAGGATGGTGGTTCAAATCGGACGCTGAGGTAGAGTTTGCTGTAAGCGAATGGTTCCATAGACAGCCGTAAGAATTGTACTAGCAGGGAATCTTCAGGTTGGTGCAACAGTGGAACTCATGTCTAATGTTAATGGAGACTTCTTTTAAAATCGTTGAATAAAAAATGCTTTACAGCTCTATACGTGTTTCTATTGAACAATCCTTGTATTAGTCATACACAATAATACAACTGATTGAACTTCAAATTTTTAAACTTGATTAGTTTCTATATATATGTTTAATGTTACAAATAATTCAAATAACAATCTTGATCATCTGTTAGTTCAGCGGAATAACAGGGACACTTTTAATAACCGCATAAAATAAACACACTTATACAACACAGTGCGCTTTAACTTGAATGTTTGGACCACAGAAGTGAGGCATGCCTCAACGCTGTATGTGTACAGCACGGGACAATCCCCCCCCCGCCATCACTTCCCTATCACGCCGGCACATTGCTTACATACGATGTATACAAAAAACGCTGAAGCAAGTTGCCTCATTCGCTTTAAACGAGCTATGCCGAGTCTCACCTGTCACCATCTAGCGGTCGCTCAGTAAAGCACGTTTCGGCCTAATAAATTCGTCAGTCGCGGTAACAATGTATAATCTTTACTTATGTAGTTCATACGTATTTATAATTTTTATTCTACAGAATTTTTTAGGGTAGGCATTGCCTCAATTGCCTCCACGTAACTTCGCCACTGATAATGGTCGAACAAAACCCGGTAGACAAGAAGCTGAGAAAGGAGTCAGAAATACTAAAGGAAAGAAACAAGAATTTAAACAGTTTAATTAATTCAAAGGTGCAATTTGAAAATGAAGGTATGTTTTACCATATATTAGGGAAGATAGAAATATAGTATAAAAAAGGTTGGTAGCAGTATGATACTTGGTGGAAAAGTACAAAGCTATTGGAAAGTTACCAGTCAGGAATGGAAAAGTACTGAGACAAGGGGTGGCAACCCCTCTGTTTGTTTGTTTTGTTTTGTTCGTTGAGGCGTAACAAGGGTGTTTACCTGCTATGTTAAGTTGACGCTTCCGGGTGTAGGAAAATATATAAACAGGGAAGGTTTTTAAGCAGGTTGTTGTTTCCATCTGAAGATGAGCCGAGAGTCTTGAAAGCGCTCATGGAAGTGTGAGTATTAGTGGTAGCAAGACAAGGTTAGCAAAAGTACGAAAGGAAACTTATAACAGGGCAAAGTTCTGGATCGCGATGTGAATTTTACACTGATATTATTAATATTATTATTATTTGGTGTTCTGCCCTAAGGCAGGTCTTCAAATGGTAAAAGTTCTACAAGATGTTTTATCGCATGCAAGTGTTTTCGTTTCTTCGTAACACCCTCTGATTTTAATGCTGTCTATACATAGAGGGCCATACCCTTTGCTCTACTAGGGATATCCAACATGGATCCTTAATGTGGTGGTACCCCGTTGCTTTCCACATTCTGATGCCGTTGACCAGTGGTTCATCCGCCTTTAGGGACAGTTTCCCATCCCAAGGGCAAGAAAGTGCCCTACTTCTACCCGCTCATCCACCCTCCGGAGAGACCGTTGGCACTTGGTAGAGGGGAACTCCTTATGCCGGGAGTCACTCGGCAGGCTGCTTGCAGTTTCAAAGAAACTGGGCGTTGGGGTCGCCACATCCCTACGCCATACTCTGATATTGGCAGCTCAAATTTGGCCTTTAGAGGCCACAGTGGGCAGTTGTTGATCTTATGGGTACGTACAATCTATCGTTGCAAGAGATAATCAATGGCACAAAGATTAGTTAAAACTATATATGGGTTCCAAAATTCAAGTGAACTAATTCAGACATTACCTAAAAAAGTTGAAATTATTATTTTCAAACAGACTGACTCTGATACGTTTTTCTATGTACCAATGTATAGTACGCAAGACGTTTGTCTGTTACTTTGCTTGTACTTATTAACGAATTTCGAGAGTAAAGATTGGGGTAATATATGCTTATGGCGTGTAGAGTGTCCTGAGGCCCTTCCGGAACTGAGCCCAGTCTACTATGAATCGCGTTGTATGTGTTACTCTGATTTTGGCGGGGAGGCCCATGACTTAGGAGCGACCACGCAAACATTTCCATTAATTTTTAAAAAATAGGTATATACCATTGAAGCTCAGTAAAACCATATTTTCTGTTACTTTACTTGTACCGATGAGGAATTTTGTAAGTATAAATTCTGGTTATTTATTTTACCCAGTTACAAATGCACTTAGGCCCAGCTGGGTCAGAGCCCAACCTACCCGGCTGGGCGTGAGCCACTTTGTTATTTGTTATGAGATACGAAACAAAACTGATAACTGGGCCAAGTATTGGATCGCGTTGTAAATGTTATTCAGATATAGACAGCTCAAATTTAGCTTTTAGAGGCCATAGTTTGTAGTTATGAATCCTATGAGCATATACAATCAATCGTTGCAAGAAATAATCAGTGGCTCGAAGAACATTTAGAAGTAAATGATTCCCAAAATTCAAGTAAATTCATTGAGATATTACCTAAAATTTAAAATCTTTATTATAAAACAGACTGAAACTGATACGTTTTTCTATGTACCAACGGAAGCTACACAAGACATTAACAGAAAAGGTCAACTGATTCGAAATGTCATATACGGTATGTCACAATTTGTGTAGATGCCCGCCAACATAAAAATTAATTGAAACTTTATAAAATTTATAGAAGATAGGGAACAGATGGTAAAGAATGCACAAAAGCCCTGCCAGTACTGAGTCCCGTCTACCTGCCGGGCCTTTGGCCCTTTGTTATTTGTTATGGGGTACAAAAGCAAAAACTTGTAAATAAGCCAAAGGGAATCTCATTTAAAATATAACGCTAATATTGGCGAGAAGGTCGACATCTTGTGCTGGCCGACGGAAACATTTCCTTAATTTTTAAATAATTAATATAGACCATTGAACCAAAATAAAACCAAATTTTCCCGTAGTTGCTTAACGTAAAAAACAAATGCTTCTTGTTTGTTACTTTACTTGTACTTATTAACGATTTTCAAGAGTAAACATTGGGGTTATTTATGATTATGGAGATCAGAGTGCCCTGATGCCGTTCCAGGCCGGAGCCCACTCTACCCGGCCGGGCGTAAGCCCCATTATTATTTGCTATGAACCACGAAAGGAAACTTACAACTGGACCAAGTTCTGTATCGCATTGTATATGTTACTCTGATATTGGCGGGGAAGCCCATGGCTTAGGAGGGACGACGCAAATATTGTTGTTAATTTTTTAAAAATGGGTATATACCATTGAACCTCAGTAAATCTAAATTTTCCCATGTGTGCTAAAGATGACAAAACATTACTATTTTCTGTTATTTAACTTGTACCGAATGAGGAAATTTGTAATTATAGATTCAGGTTATGTTACCCAGTTGAGCTATAGCTTGTAGATTTAGTGCTAGCTGAGCTATAGCCCAATCTACCAGGCCGGGTGTGAGAAAGATTGTTGTTTGTTATGACCTACGAAATTAAACTAATAACTGTGCCAAATACTGGACCGCGTTGTAAATGATACTCTAATAATGTCAGATCTTTGGCGTTTAGAGGCCATAGTTGGCAGATATGTGTCTTATGAGTACCGAACATACAATCTATTGCTGGAAGAAATAATCAGTGTCTCGAAGAACAGTTAGAAGTACATGATTCCCAAAATTGGGCCCACGCAAACATTTCCTTAATTTAAAAAAAAAAAATTGATATAGACCATTGAACCTAAATAATACCAAATTTACCCGAACGTTGTTAAGATGTCCATCATCATCATCATCATCATCATCATCATCATTAAGTTTAAGGATTAAACCGAAGATGGTTCGTTGCGGTCTCCAATAGGCAAAGATTAGAGCCGGTCACTCCAGCGCTACCTCGGACGTACCACTCCTTTCGTTCACTCGGCTTATCCGTCCGGCTAGTATTTATTTGATTCAATTTAGTATGGTAATGAATATGACTCCTGGATATGTTACTAGCATATCGCAGGGTAAGGTATATGGTCGGGTACCACCTTCAGGTTTAACGTCCAGCCCGTGTGTCTTAAGGGAGTTTTTCTATGTAACAATTAATACTATACAAAATATCAACAGATAAAATTAAATGAGTCGAGTAATTAGATACGGTATGTCAAAATTTTTGATGATGAAGTAGGAAGGCCCGCCAACTTAAAAATTAATGGAGCTTTTTATGATTTATAGAAGTTATGAAACTGAGACTTAAGAACGCACTGAAGCCCAGCCGGGCCTGAGCCCAGTCTACCCAGGGGGGGGGGGCAAGAGACCCAGTGTTATTTGTTATGAACTACGTAAGAAAACTAAAAAGTAGGCCAAGTACTGGATCGCGTTGTATATGTGACTCTGATATTATTAATATTATTTGGTGTTCTGCCCTGAGGCAGGTCTTCAAATGGTAAAAGCTCGCCAAGCTGTCCTATCATATGCCAGTGTATTCTTTCTTTGTAACACCCTCTGATTTTAATGCTATCTACACATAGAGGGCCATACCATTTGCTCTACTAGGGATATCCAACATGCTTTCCACATTCTGATGCCGTTGACCAGTGGTTCACCCGCTTTTAGGACAGTTTCCCATCCCAAGGGCAAGAAAGTGCCCTACCTCTACCCGCTCATCCTCCCAGCGAAGAGACCGTTGGCACTTGGTTGAGGGGAACTCCTTATCTCGGGAGTCACTCTGCTGGCTGCTTGCAGTTTCAAAGAAACTGGGCGATGGGGTCGCCACATCCCTACGCCATACTCTGATATTGGCAGATCAAATGTAGCCATTAGAGGCCATAGTGGCAGTTGTTGATCTTGTGGGTACATAAAATCTATCGTTGCAAGAGATAGTCAATGGCTCGATGAACAGTTAGAACATATGGGTCCCAAAATTCAAGTGAACTCATTCAGGTATTACATAAAAAAGTTGAAAATATTATTTTGAAACCTACTGAATCTGCACATACAATCAATTGTTGCAAGAAATAATCAGTGCCTCGAAGAACATTTAGAAGTAAATGATTCACAAAATTCAAGCAAACTCATTCAGATATTACGTAAAATTTAAAATTATTATTTTAAAACAGACTGAAAGAGATAAGTTTTTCTATTTAGGAATAGATACTACACAACACATCAACAGAACATATGAACTGAGTCGAATGAATCGATAAGGTGTGTCACAATTTGTAAAGATGAAGCAGGATGTCCCGCCCACTTAAAAATTAATGGAAATACGTTTTGTCTGTTACATTAATGGACCTAATGAAGTATTGTGTGAGTACAAATTTGAGTTTCTTATGCTTATTCCGATAATAATGCCCTGAAGCGCAGCCGGGCCTGAACCCAATATACCCGACCTGGCGTGAGCCTCATTGTTATTTGTCATGAACTACGAAAGGAAACTAATAACTGGCCCAAGTTCTGTATCGCGATGAATATGTTACTCTGACATTGAGGGGGGGGATACATATGGCTTAGGAGGGACCACACAAACATTTCCGTTAATTTTTTTAAAATGGGTGTATACCATTTAACCTCAGTAAAACCAAATTTCCCCATATGTGCTAAACATGAGAAAGAAGTACATTTACTGTTACTTTTCTTGTACTGAATGAGACACTTTGTGAGTATGAATTTGGTTATACAGTTACGTAAGCATTTAGCCTCAGCTGGGCCAGAGCCCAATCTACCCGTCCGGACGTGAGCCACATTGTTATTTTTTATGAGCTACGACTGGGAACTAATAAACGGGAAAGTTCTGGATCTCGTTATAATGTTACTCTAATATTGGCAGTTAAAATTTAGCCTTCAGAGGCCATAGATAGCAGATATGGGACTTATGAGTACATACAATTTAACGCTGCAAGAGATAATCAGTGGCTCGAAGAGCAGTTAGAAGTACATGATTTCCAAAATTTAAGTGAACCCATTCAGTTGTTTTCTAGGAAAGTTAAAATTATCATTTAAAAAAGACTGAATCAGTTACGTTTGTCTACGTACCAATGGATACTACAAAGGACATTATAAGAAACGGTCAAGTGAGTCGAATAATTAGATACGGTATGTCACAATTTGTGAAGATGAAACAGGAAGGCCCACCTAGTTATAAATTAATTGAAGCTTTATAGGATTTATAGAAGTTAGGGAACAGATGCTAAAGAATGCACAAAGGTTCTGCCAGGTCTGAGCCCTGTGTACCCCGCCGGGTTTTCCTCGTTTTTATTTGTTATAAGCTACGAAAGGAAACTTGTAAATGGGCCAAAGTACTGAATCTCATTTAAAACATAACGCTAACATTGGCGCGGAGGCCGAAGGCTAGGCGTGCCCACGCAGAGATTTCCTTAATTTAAAAAAAAATTGGATATAGACCACTGAACTTAATAAAACCAAATTTTCCCGTACGTGCTTACGATTATCATCATCATCATCTTCAAGTATAAAAAAAGTTTAACCAAGGATTAAGCCAACTTAAAAATTAATGGAAGCCTTTTAAGATTTATAGAGTTTAAGGAACAGGGACTTAAGTACTCACTGAGGCCCAGCCGTGCCTGAGCCTAATCTACCAGGGCGGCCAGAGACCCATTGTAATTTGTTATGAACTACGAAAGGGAACAAAAAACTAGGCCAAGTACTGGATCGCGTTGGAAATGTTATTGTGACTTTTGTAGTGAGGCCCACGGCTTAGGTCAGCCTACGCAAACATTTCCGTTAAATTTTCAACAATTGAACCATTGAAACTAAGTAAAACAAATTTCCTAGCATGAGCTTAACGTCAGAAAGAAATACATTTTTATGTTACAGAAAAATAGTTTTCTGTTTCGAAAGAAAACTAATAACTGGGCCAAGTATTGGATGGGGTTGTAAACGTTATTGAGATATTGACTGCTAAAATTTAGCCTTTAGAGTCCATAGTTGGCAGTTATGGATGTTATGAGGACATACAATCAATCATTGCAAGAAATAATCAGTGGCTTGATGAACATTTAGAAGTAAATAATTCCCAAAATTCAAGTAAACTCATTCAAGACTTTGTCTGTTACTTTGCTTGTACTTACTAACGAATTTCGAGAGTAAACATTGGGGTAATATATGCTTATGGCGTGTAGAGTGCCCTGAGGCCCTTCCGGACCTGAGCCTAGTCTACCCGGCCGGGCGTGAGCCACATCGTTATTTGCTATGAACTACGGAAGGAAACTTATAACTGTACAAAGTTATGGACTGGACCGCGTTGTATGTGTTACTCTGATATTGGCTGGGAGGCCCATGCCTTATAAGAGCCCGCAGACATTTCCGTTACATTTTTAAAAATGGCTATAAGTTATACCTATGAACCTCAGTAAAACCATATTTTCTGTTACTTTACTTGTACCGAATGAGGAATTTTGTAAGTATAGATTCTGGTTATTCATGTTACCCAGTTACAAATGCACTTAGGCCCAGCTGGGTCCGAGCCCAACCTACCCGGCCGGGCGTGAGCCACTTTGTTATTTGTTATGAGCTACAAAAGAAAACTGATAACTGGGCCAAGTATTGGATCGCGTTGTAAATGATATTCAGATATTGACCGCTCAAATTTAGCCTTTAGGGTCCATAGTTGACAGTTATGGATCTTATGAGGACATACAATCAATCGTTGCAAGAAATAATCAGTGGCTCGAAGAACATTTAGAAGTAAATGATTGCAAAAATTCAAGTAAACTCATTCAGATATTACCTAAAATTTGAAATTATTATTTTAAAAAGAGACTGAATCTGATAAGTTTTTCTATGTAAAAACGGATGCTACAAAACACATTAACAGAAAAGATCAACTGAGTCGAATAATCATATAGGCCTACGGTATGTCACAATTTGTGAAGATGAAGCAGGGATGCCCGCTAAATTGAAAATTAATTGAAGGTTTTTAGGATTTATAGAAGTTAGGGAACAGATGCTAAAGAATGCACAAAGGCCTTGCCAGTTCTGAGCCCCGTCTACACGGGTGGGCCTTTGCCCAGTTGTTATTTGTTATGAACTACAAAAGGAAACTTGTAAATGGGCCAAAGTACTGGATCTAGTTTGAAATATAACGCTAACATTGGCGCGGAGGCCGAAGGCTTAGGCGTGCCCACGCAAAGATTTCCTTAAATTTTAAATAATTAATATAGACAATTGAACCTAAATAAAACAAAATTTTACCGTATTTGCTTAACATAAAACCAAATGCTTCTTGTCTGTTACTTTACTTGTACGTGTTGACATTCATGTTTATGTGCCTGAGCCGGGCGTCACCCCATTGTTTTTTGGTATGGAAACGTATAACTGGGCCATGTTCTGGATCGCGTTGTATATATTATTTTGATATTGGCGGGGAGGGCCATGGCTTAGAAGGGATCACGCAAACATTTTCGTTAATTTTTTGAAAATGGGTATATACCATTGAACATCAGTAAAACTAAATTTAGGCACGAAGAACAGTTCGAAGCATATGAGTCCTAAAATTCAAGTGAACTCATTCAGAAGTTACAGAAAAAAGTTGAAAATATTATTTTGAAACCAACTGATGGGGTCGCCACATCCCTACGTCATACTCTGATATTGGCAGCTCAAATTAGCCTTCAGAGGCCATAGTGGGCAGTTGTTGATCTTATGGGTACGTACAATCTATCGTTGCAAGCGATAATCAATGGCACAAAAATTAGTTAAAACTATATGAGGGTCCCAAAATTCAAGTGAACTAATTCAGATATTACCTAAAAAGTTGAAATTATTATTTTCAAACAGACTGACTCTGATACGTTTTTCTGTGTATCAATGGATCCTACACAAGATATTTGTCTGTTACTTTGCTTGTACTTATTAACGAATTTCGAGAGTAAAGATTGGGGTAATATATGCTTATGGCTTGTAGAGTTCCCTGAGGCCCTTCCGGACCTGAGCCCAGTCTACCCGGCAGGGCGTGAGCCACATTCTTATTTGCTATGAACTACGAAAGGAAAAATTATAAATTCGCCAATTTAAGGATCGCGTTGATGTGTTACTCTTATATTGGCGGGGAGGCCCATGCCTTAGGAGAGCACGCAAACATTTCCGTTACATTTTTTAAAATGGCTATAAGTTATACCTATGAACCTCAGTAAAACATATTTTCTGTTACTTTACTTGTACCGAATGAGGAATTGTGTAAGTATAGATTCTGGTTATTTATGTTACCCAGTTACAAATGCACTTAGGCCCAGCTGGACCAGAGCCCAACCTACCCGGCCGGGCGTGAGCCACTTTGTTATTTGTTATGAACTACAAAAGAAAACTGATAACTGGGCCAAGTATTGGATCGCGTTGTAAATGATATTCAGATATTGACAGCACAAATTTAGCTTTTAGGGTCCATAGTTGGCAGTTATGGATCTTATGAGGACATACAAGCAATCGTTGCAAGAAGTAATCAGTGACTCGAAGAACATTTAGAAGTAAATGATCCCCAAAATTGAAGTAAACTCATTCAGATATTACTTAAATTTAAAATTATAATTTTAAAACAGACTGAAACTGATATAAGTTTTTCTATGTACCAACGGATGCTACACAAGACATTAACAGAATAGGTCAACTGCGTCGAATAATCATATACGGTATGTCACAATTTGTGAAGATCAAGCACGAATGCCCGCCAAAATAAAAATTAATTGAAATTTTATACTATTTATAGAAGATAGGGAATACAGTAGATGCTAAATAATGCACAAAGGCCCTGCCAGTACTGTGCCCCGTCTACCGGCCGGACCTTTGGCCCGTTGTTATTTGTTATGAGCTACGAAAGGAAACTTGTAAGTGGGCCAAACTACTGAATCTCGTTTGAAATATAACGCTAATATTGGTGAGGGTTTATGCTGGCCCACGCAAACATTTCTTTAATTTTTCAATAATTAATATAGATCATTGAACCTAAATAAAACTAAAGTTTCCCGTAGTTGCTAAACTTAAAAAACAAATGCTTCTTATCTGTTACTTTACTTGTATTTATTAACGAATTTCGAGAGTAAGCATTGGGGTTATTTATGCTTATGGCGTGTAGAGTGCCCTGAGGCCCTTCCGGACCTGAGTCCAGTCTACCAGCCCCCGGCCGGGCGTGAGCCACATCGTTATTTGCTATGAACTGCGAACTGCGAACTGCGAAAGGAAACGATAAATACAATTTAGTGGTTAAGTCTAACTTTTCCCAAACTTGTGTTGCTACCACTAATACTCACTTACACTTCCATGAACGCTTTCAAGCCTCTCGGCTCATTTTCAGATGGAAACAACAACCTGGTTAAAAACCTTCCCCTTTATATATCTTTCCTACACCCAGAAGCGTCAACTTAACATAGCAGGCAAACACCCTCGTTCCTCATCAACGAACAAAACAAAACAAACTAACAGTCGGGTTACTATCCCTTGTCTCAGTACTTTTCCATTCCTGACTGGTAACTTTCCAATAGCCCTGTACTTTTCCACCAAGTATGATACTGCTACCAACCTTTTTTATACTATATTTCTATTTTCCTTAATATATGGTAAAACATATCGTCATTTTCAAATTGCACCTCCGAATTAATTAAACTGTTTAAATTCGGTTTTCTTTCCTTTAGTATTTCTAACCCCTCTCTCAACTTCCTTTCTACCGGACTTTGTTCGACCTTTACAATTTCATATTCTTCTAACGGATTAACAAATTTATGGTTTTCGTCTACAAAATGTCTATCATATTGTTACGACATCACAGAACATTGTACGTGTTTCTCGGACGATCCATTGGAATCCAGCTATAATGTTGCGTGCGTATGTGATGTCGACGTGCGCTCGCGAGACTCTTCTGGAAGCCGCCAGCCGGGTGGACTGTGTCAAGACCGCAATTAATTACGTCGTATTTTAGAGATGATGCGTAGTTTGGAATCTTCTGGTCTGTGAGCGTTGTATAAATACAAGGCGTCAGCTGCCTTAGCTTTCAGTTATTATCGGGCGATATTACTGCGTACGTTCAAGTGGTTTTTAGTGAAGTGTTGCGTTTTATAGTCGGGCGGTATAATTTTAATACAATTGTGTTTAATATTAGTTGACATTGTATTGCGTGTGAACAATTTTTATTTGATTGGTTGTAAGAGACTGTGTTGTTACTGTTTAACTGTGAAAAATTAAAGGTAGTGATTAGTGACTTAATTGGTGTCTTGTATTTTGTTTCCACTGTACCTACGACGATCAGTAGACCGTCGTAGCAGTGGGTCAGAAGTGCGACAGAACCGTTTACAGAGAAAACAGTGGACACTTTACACAAGACGAGTGTAATTCGTAATTAAACGGTAAACAATGGATGCCAGTGTGATGGAAAATTTACAGGCTCTGACGTTACAGGCGGAAAAAACGACAGGATGAAAAACGTAAGCAAGAAGCAGATAAAACGGAAGCTCTCTTTGAAGCTATGCAGAAACAGCTGTAAGAACACAGTACCGCAGAATTATGTCTCCTACGAGGTTAGCTTAATAAGCAAGTTACTAAAATATCGGAAATTACAAGAATCAATGCCATTAAAAATATCTGAAGTAGAAAAATCTGTCTCGATTGTTGAAGAATCGATGTCTACAAAAATATCTGTCAGAAGAATCTGTGTCAAAAATACCTGCTGTAGAAAACTCAATGGCAAACATAAGAGAACAAATTAAAAGTGAAGTTGAGCCGTTCATGAAAATACAACCAAAACAAATTTCTGAACAGACTGTACCAATGATAAAGACAGAGAAAGACACAGAAGATAAGTCAATAGAGAAGGTCAACTCGCCTGCGGTTGGGACAGTTCATGTCAAGGCTCCAACCTTTGATGGAAGCACGCACTGGCCGACGTATTTACGCCAATTCGAAGCTGCTGCATGCGCAAATAATTGGACAGAGATTGCATTAAAAGGACCTGCGGCGGAATTACTACATAAAGTGCCACCTGACAGCAAAAACACCTATGCCGAAGTGATAAAGCTCTGGAATTACGGTATGGTGATAAACATTTGCGAGATGTGTACTGCACCCAGTTGAGAGCAAGGCGACAGCATGCCGGGGAAAGCCTTCAAGAGTTTGAAGCAAGTATCGACAGACTAATTAGACTAATCTATCATGAAGCGCCAGAAGATTTTCGAACGAGTTTTGCGATGCAGACATTTACTGCCGGTGTCCGAGATAACGAACTACAGCAATTGTTACGAATTGCAAGACACCAGAACAGTGCGGGCGCCCTGGTACATGCTTTGCAATTTGAGGCCGTCAAATCAGCGTCTGGTTGGACAAGTCATAAAGTGCGGGCGCAAAAAGATCGCGACGGCATAGACGATGGGGAAGAAGAACATAGAACAGAGACTCGACGGTCGGCGCCACAGAATAAAGTAAGAAAGGATGGAAGACCGAAGTGTTATCGATGTGGGAAACCTGGACATCTACTACGGGATTGTCGGGTTAGAGTTCAGCAGCAGGGGAACGAGCAGTAGTCGGTACAACGGGGCGTGTGCTGACTAACTGGAGGAACGATGCCCCAAGACAATTTCTATACTTCAGAAAAACAGCGGGAGCTTGGTGTTACCGGATTCGTTCAAGAAAGGCCAACCTCGATTACAGTTGACACAGGTGCATCAGTTTCCATTGTGCGGCCCGACGTGGCGAAAGATCTCAAGCCAATCTGGTGCTCTTGCAGCTTGCGAACTGTTACTGGACGGCCTGTAAAAGTGTTTGGAAAAGTGGAGATGTACCTAGATGTGTTTAGTAAAACCTGACGAAACCGGAAATGTACCTATTAGAGTGGCGAATATTTTGGATCAAGCTGTCACTTTACAAAGCAACACGCTCCTAGGAAAATTGACTCCTGTGGCCTGGGTAGCTGGAATGACGCATCGAAGATCCAGTGCTTCTGATACTTCCAAATTACCAGAGGAATGCAGGAATTATTGAACAGATCTTCTAACGATCTCTCAAGTGGTGAGGTAAAAGAACTCAGACAGTTTTTACATGAATTCAAAGATTCTTTCGCAGTTCGGTGACAGTCATTGGGAAGAACCTCTCTTGTACAACATCGCATCAATACCGGGGACACAACAACGATACGCCAACCTTCTCGAAGGCCTCCATTATCTAAGCAAGAGGAAATGTCTTGGTTGGTACAGGTCATGTTGACAGAGGGAATAATCGAGCCTTCGTCAAGTGCTTGGTCTTCTCCGGTAGTACTGTTAGCGAAGAAGGATGGTGGATTGCGTTTGTGGGTAGACTACCGGAGGTTGAATGACGTCACAAAGAAAGACTGCTATCCATTACCTTGCGTTGACAATACACTCGACACGCTGTCTCGACACAGTGGTTTTCCACATTGGACCTGAAGAGTGGATATTGGCAAGTGGGTCTTCATCAAGAAGACAAGGGAAAGACTGCTTTCTCGACCCCAAGTGGCTTATTCCAATTTAACGTCATGCCATTTGGACTCTGTAATGCACCGGCAACATTTGAAAGATTGATGGACCTGGTACTCCGAGGCCTGACATGGAAAACTTGCCTTGTTTACTTAGACGATGTCATAGTGATCGGGAAGACTTTCGAAGACCATTTGGAAAACCTTAAGGAGGTTCTAACTAGAATTCACGGTGCCCAACTGAAGCTGAGCCCGAAGACGTGTTCTCTATTCTAGAAGGACGTACAGTATCTGGACCATCTGGTTTCGGCATCTGTACCTACGACGATCAAGTAGACTGTCGTAACAATATATAATGAACTGGATGTTCTATTTCCTTCCCCTCTTTTATGATCCGCCAGCCTACATTCGAACTTACGGCCCGTTTCGCCTCTGTATAATTTACTACAATCCTGCATTTAAGTTTATATACTCCACTTTTTTGTAAAATCGGAATTCCTTCTGTATTATTATTCTTAATTTTATCAAACACTGTCATACTTCTTTTAATTGCTACATATATATCATACTTCTTAAAACATTCTATAATACTTTTTGTCCTCGTTCCTATGAATGTTATCGATCCCATTTAATTTCTATCCTTCCTATCTCCCACATTTTCACCTGTTCGGATCTTATCCATTATTTTATTTACTACGTTCATATTATAATAATTATTTTTCGCTATCTCTTTTATCCTCTTTAATTCATTATCCCTGGTAACTTCATCTTTTAAACACGCGTCCATCCTATAACAAAAAGCATTTAACGCTGCCATTTTATATTTATATGGATGGTATGAATCGTTAGGAATAATTAGGTCCGAATAAAGTCCTTTCCTGAATATGTCCAACATAAATTCTGTACCATCCTTTATTTTTATCGTTAAATATAAGTAATTCAACCCTCTCCCGCCTATTTCTTCTTTGACTTTTATATTACTATCCATACTATTCACTTCCTTTACAAAATCGTTCACTTCTTCTATATTCCCCTCCCGTATCACCAATACGTCATCTACATACCTAGACCACAATTTTATTTTCTCTTTATATTTCGTTTTATCTAATAACCTATTTTCTAAATCATTCATAAAAATGTCTGCTATTACCGGAGACAATGGCGGTCCCATAGGTAAACCTTCCCTTTGTATATAAAATTTATTGTTAAATCTAAAATAATTTTGCTTTAAACATTCTTTTATTACCTTCAACACTTGGTCCTTGTTCTCGTAACCTCCAAAGTTATTACTTTCTAATAAGTTAATCGCCTTTTCTACCTTTATACTAGTAAACATATCTTTTACATCTAAAGATATGAGATTCATTTCATTAACTACCACTTTCTTTAAGTTTTTTATAAGCTGTATCGTATTCTTAACACTATATTTCTCCCCATATTGATATGTTTAACTAAATTACTTATTTCCCACCTTATATTTTGTCTTCCTCGTTACGCCATTTTTTTATCCCTGCTTCACACTCAATAATTAATTTCTCTTGGTCCATTTCTGGTGGCGGCGCATATGTTTGTTTGTTTTGTTTTGTTCGTTGAGGCGCAAAGATCTGTAAACCTAAATAATAAATAAATAAATAAATAATATTTTAATATTAATAAATAATATTTTAAATACCAGTAATATATCGAAAACCATTCATAAGAACGTATCAATGTACCAATATGTGATAAATGTGTTAAGATGCCGAAAAAATCTACCGGCTAATTCACATTTTTCCCGTAAGCACCCGTGTAACGAGGCGCGGGGTGCCCGAGTAGTGGTGTGGGCAGTGGCGGACCGTTTTCCGAACACTGAGCCAGTGATCCATAGGTATTTAGATCTTTGTTGAGGCGTAACAAGGGTCTTTCCATGCTGTGTTAAGTTGACGCTTCCGGGTGTAGGAAAGATATATAAACGGGGAAGGTTTTTAAGCAGGTTGTTGTTTCCATCTGAAGATAAGCCGAGAGGCTTGAAAGCGCTCATGGATGTGTAAGTGAGTATTAGTGGTAGCAACACAAGTTTAGCAAAGTTAGACTTAACCACTAAATTATATTTATCGTTTAAGTGTATAAGACGTGCAGTCTGAAATGGAATGTGGGGATCATAACAGGGTAATTAAAGTGTTTAAATATCTCAAATTAAAAGTAAAGTTAAAAAAATGTTAAACAAAGTATGGTTTAATAAGCAGTAATAATGTTATACCAAAATATGCGCGTGTGAATATAAAGAATAGCAACAATGTGGCCAAGAAAGTGAAAGAACAAAGTGAAAAGTTGTGGGTTAGGCTAGAAATAAGATCGTTATACGGATTAGTTAATAGATATATTAAAGAATTGTTTTTTAAACATATGGAGCTACTCGAAATATATTCATATGAAGGAAATAGAAGAGGTAATATATAACTTTGGGACTACGTACATTGAAAATAAACTAAAAAAGAGAAACGGTAAGTTGACCGAAAAGTTAAACAAGTTAATGAGAATAAAATAAGGGAATAAAGATAGAAAAGTTATGATTGAATATAATAAAAGGGTAATAAACCTTACCGATGTAAATTTTAAGAGGAAGAGAAAGAATTGTTAGCAAAAGGGTTAAAATATGCGCCGCCACCAGAAATGGACCAAGAGAAATTAATTATTGAGTGTGAAGCAGTGATACAAAAATTACGTAACGAGGAAGATAAGGTGGGAAATAAGTAATTTAGTTAACAATATATGCAATAAAAAAGGAGGTAATTTGAAAAAAGAAAAAAGGATTGCAACAGGGGTGAACAGACTGAAGAATAAAATTAAGAAGAATGAAATTATAGCCACTACAGTAAAGCGGATAAAGGAAATAAAGAAGAATGATTACATAACCAAAGGTGAGAAATTTATTAGTGAAGGTTCTTACGAGGAAATTAAATACGATTGCACAAATAAGTTCCAAGCTAGGGTGAAGAGATTGATAAAAGAAATATCGTTTAGTAATGGATATAAGAAAAAGTGCTTGATAGACAGTAATCCTTCAGCTCCCAGATTTAAATGTCAGGTCAAAATACATAAGGAAAGTTTACCAGTAAGACCAATTGTTTCGTTTATTAATGCACCATCTTATAAATTATCTGAAGCTATAAATAAGATTGTGAAGGAAACATATCAATATAGTGAAGGGAGAAATATAGTGTTAAGAATAGCATAGAGCTTATAAAAATTTAAAAAAAGTGGTAGTTAATGAAAATATGAATCTCATATCTTTAGATGTGAAAGATATGTTTACTAGTATAAAGGTAGAAAAGGCGATTAACTTATTAGAAAGTAATAACTTTGGAGGTTACGAGAACAAGGACCAAGTGTTGAAGGTAATAAAAGAATGTTTAAAGCAAAATTATTTTAGATTTAACAATAAATTTTATATACAAATGGAATGTTTACCTATGGGACCGCCATTGTCTCCGGTAATAGCAGACATTTTTATGAACGATTTAGAAAATAGGTTATTAGATAAAACGAAATATAAAGAGAAAATAAAATTGTGGTCTAGGTATGTAGATGACGTATTGGTGATACGGGAGGGGAATATAGAAGAAGTGTACGATTTTGTAAAGGAAGTGAATAGTATGGATAGTAATATAAAAGTCAAAGAAGAAATAGGCGGGAGAGGGTTGAATTACTTAGATTTAACGATAAAAATAAAGGATGGTAAAGAATTTATGTTGGACATATTCAGGAAAGTACTTTATTCGGACCTAATTATTCCTAACGATTCATACCATCCATATAAATACAAAATGGCAGCGTTAAATGCTTTTTGTTATAGGATGGACGCGTGTTTAAAAGATGAAGTTACCAGGGATAATGAATTAAAGAGGATAAAAGAGATAGCGAAAAATAATTATTATAATATGAACGTAGTAAATAAAATAATGGATAAGATCCGAACAGGAGAAAATGTGGGAGATAGGAAGGATAGAAATTATATGGGATCGATAACATACATAGGAACGAGGACAAAAAGTATTATAGAATGTTTTAAGAAGTATGATATATATGTAGCAATTAAAAGAAGTATGACAGTGTTTGATAAAATTAAGAATAATAATACAGAAGAAATTCCGATTTTACAAAAAAGTGGGGTATATAAACTTAAATGCAAGGATTGTAGTAAATTATACATAGGCGAAACGGGCCATAAGTTCGAATGTAGGCTGGCGGATCATAAAAGAGGGGAAGGAAATAGAACATCCACTTCATTATATGCTAGAAATGTTGCAGACGGAAACCATAAATTTGTTAATCCGTTAGAAGAATATGAAATTGTAATGGTCAGTGGCGAAGCTAGTAGTTAATGAATGGGTAGGCAAAAATCTTATCTTAAATTTTTTTTTAAGGATTCACTAAAAGGATGGTGGTTCAAATCGGACGCTGAGGTAGAGTTTGCTGTAAGCGAATGGTTCCACAAACAGCCGTAAGAATTTTAATAGCAGGGAATCTTCAGGTTGGTGCAACAGTGGAACTCATGTCTAATGTTAATGGAGACTTCTTTTAAAATCGTTGAATAAAAAATGCTTTACAGCTCTATACGTGTTTCTATTGAACAATCCTTGTATTAGTCATACACAATAATACAACTGATTGAACTTCAAATTTTTAAACTTGATTAGTTTCTATATATATGTTTAATGTTACAAATAATTCAAATAACAATCTTGATCATCTGTTAGTTCAGCGGAATAACAGGGACACTTTTAATAACCGCATAAAATAAACACACTTATACAACACAGCGCGCTTTAACTTGAATGTTTGGACCACAGAAGTGAGGCATGCCTCAACGCTGTATGTGTACAGCACGGGACAATCCCCCCCCCCCGCCATCACTTCCCTATCACGCCGGCACATTGCTTACATACGATGTATACAAAAAACGCTGAAGCAAGTTGCCTCATTCGCTTTAAACGAGCTATGCCGAGTCTCACCTGTCACCATCTAGCGGTCGCTCAGTAAAGCACGTTTCGGCCTAATAAATTCGTCAGTCGCGGTAACAATGTATAATCTTTACTTATGTAGTTCATACGTATTTATAATTTTTATTCTACAGAATTTTTTAGGGTAGGCATTGCCTCAATTGCCTCCACGTAACTTCGCCACTGATAATGGTCGAACAAAACCCGGTAGACAAGAAGCTGAGAAAGGAGTCAGAAATACTAAAGGAAAGAAACAAGAATTTAAACAGTTTAATTAATTCAAAGGTGCAATTTGAAAATGAAGGTATGTTTTACCATATATTAGGGAAGATAGAAATATAGTATAAAAAAGGTTGGTAGCAGTATGATACTTGGTGGAAAAGTACAAAGCTATTGGAAAGTTACCAGTCAGGAATGGAAAAGTACTGAGACAAGGGGTGGCAACCCCTCTGTTTGTTTGTTTTGTTTTGTTCGTTGAGGCGTAACAAGGGTGTTTACCTGCTATGTTAAGTTGACGCTTCCGGGTGTAGGAAAATATATAAACAGGGAAGGTTTTTAAGCAGGTTGTTGTTTCCATCTGAAGATGAGCCGAGAGGCTTGAAAGCGCTCATGGAAGTGTGAGTATTAGTGGTAGCAAGACAAGGTTAGCAAAAGTACGAAAGGAAACTTATAACAGGGCAAAGTTCTGGATCGCGATGTGAATTTTACACTGATATTATTAATATTATTATTATTTGGTGTTCTGCCCTAAGGCAGGTCTTCAAATGGTAAAAGTTCTGCAAGCTGTTTTATCGCATGCAAGTGTTTTCGTTTCTTCGTAACACCCTCTGATTTTAATGCTGTCTATACATAGAGGGCCATACCCTTTGCTCTACTAGGGATATCCAACATGGATCCTTAATGTGGTGGTACCCCGTTGCTTTCCATATTCTGATGCCGTTGACCAGTGGTTCATCCGCCTTTAGGGACAGTTTCCCATCCCAAGGGCAAGACAGTGCCCTACTTCTACCCGCTCATCCACCCTCCGGAGAGACCGTTGGCACTTGGTAGAGGGGAACTCCTTGTGCCGGGAGTCACTCGGCAGGCTGCTTGCAGTTTCAAAGAAACTGGGCGTTGGGGTCGCCACATCCCTACGCCATACTCTGATATTGGCAGCTCAAATTTGGCCTTTAGAGGCCACAGTGGGCAGTTGTTGATCTTATGGGTACGTACAATCTATCGTTGCAAGAGATAATCAATGGCACAAAGATTAGTTAAAACTATATATGGGTTCCAAAATTCAAGTGAACTAATTCAGACATTACCTAAAAAAGTTGAAATTATTATTTTCAAACAGACTGACTCTGATACGTTTTTCTATGTACCAATGTATAGTACGCAAGACGTTTGTCTGTTACTTTGCTTGTACTTATTAACGAATTTCGAGAGTAAAGATTGGGGTAATATATGCTTATGGCGTGTAGAGTGTCCTGAGGCCCTTCCGGAACTGAGCCCAATCTACTATGAATCGCGTTGTATTTGGCGGGGAGGCCCATGCCTTAGGAGCGACCACGCAAACATTTCCATTAATTTTTAAAAAATGGGTATATACCATTGAACCTCAGTAAAACCATATTTTCTGTTACTTTACTTGTACCGAATGAGGAATTTTGTAAGTATAGATTCTGGTTATTTATGTTACCCAGTTACAAATGCACTTAGGCCCAGCTGGGTCCGAGCCCAACCTACCCGGCTGGGCGTGAGCCACTTTGTTATTTGTTATGAGATACGAAACAAAACTGATAACTGGGCCAAGTATTGGATCGCGTTGTAAATGTTATTCAGATATAGACAGCTCAAATTTAGCTTTTAGAGGCCATAGTTTGTAGTTATGAATCCTATGAGCACATACAATCAATCGTTGCAAGAAATAATCAGTGGCTCGAAGAACATTTAGAAGTAAATGATTCCCAAAATTCAAGTAAACTCATTGAGATATTACCTAAAATTTAAAATCTTTATTATAAAACAGACTGAAACTGATATGTTTTTCTATGTACCAACGGAAGCTACACAAGACATTAACAGAAAAGGTCAACTGATTCGAAATGTCATATACGGTATGTCACAATTTGTGTAGATGCCCGCCAACATAAAAATTAATTGAAACTTTTTAAAATTTATAGAAGATAAGGAACAGATGCTATAGAATGCACAAAAGCCCTGCCAGTACTGAGTCCCGTCTACCTGCCGGGCCTTTGGCCCTTTGTTATTTGTTATGGGGTACAAAAGCAAAAACTTGTAAATAAGCCAAAGGGAATCTCATTTAAAATATAACGCTAATATTGGCGAGAAGGTCGACATCTTGTGCTGGCCGACGCAAACATTTCCTTAATTTTTAAATAATTAATATAGACCATTGAACCAAAATAAAACCAAATTTTCCCGTAGTTGCTTAACGTAAAAAACAAATGCTTCTTGTCTGTTACTTTACTTGTACTTATTAACGATTTTCAATAGTAAACATTGGGGTTATTTATGATTATGGAGATCAGAGTGCCCTGATGGCCTTCCAGGCCGGAGCCCACTCTACCCGGCCGGGCGTAAGCCCCATTATTATTTGCTATGAACTACGAAAGGAAACTTATAACTGGGCCAAGTTCTGTATCGCGTTGTATATGTTACTCTGATATTGGCGGGGAAGCCCATGGCTTAGGAGGGACGACGCAAATATTGTTGTTAATTTTTTTAAAATGGGTATATACCATTGAACCTCAGTAAATCTAAATTTTCCCATGTGTGCTAAACATGACAAAACATTACTATTTTCTGTTATTTAACTTGTACCGAATGAGGAAATTTGTAATTATAGATTCTGGTTACGTTACCCAGTTACAATGCATTTAGTCCTAGCTGGGCTATAGCCCAATCTACTAGGCAGGGCGTGAGCCAGATTGTTGTTTGTTATGACCTACGAAATTAAACTAATAACTGTGCCAAATACTGGACCGCGTTGTAAATGATACTCTAATATTATCAGATCTTTGGCGCTTAGAGGCCATAGTTGGCAGATATGTGTCTTATGCGTACCGAACATACAATCTATTGCTGGAAGAAATAATCAGTGTCTCGAAGAACAGTTAGAAGTACATGATTCCCAAAATTGGGCCCACGCAAACATTTCCTTAATTTAAAAAAAATAATTGATATAGACCATTGAACCTAAATAATACCAAATTTACCCGTACGTTCTTAAGATGTCCATCATCATCATCATCATCATCAAGTTTAAGGATTAAACCGAAGATGGTTCGTTCCGGTCTCAAATAGGCAAAGATTAGAGCTGGTCACTCCAGCGCTACCTCGGACGTACCACTCCTTTCCGCTCACTCGGTTTATCCGTCCGGCTAGTATTTATTTGATTCAATTTAGTATAGTAATGAATATGACTCCTGGATATGTTACTAGCATATCGCAGGGTAAGGTATATGGTCGGGTACCACCTTCAGGTTTAACGTCCAGCCCGTGTGTCTTAAGGGAGTTTTTCTATGTAACAATTAATACTATACAAAATATCAACAGATAAGATTAAATGAGTCGAGTAATTAGATACGGTATGTCAAAATTTGTGATGATCAAGTAGAAAGGCCCGCCGACTTAAAAATTAATGGAGCTATTTATGATTTATAGAAGTTAGGAAACTGAGACTTAAGAACGCACTGAAGCCCAGCCGGGCCTGAGCCCAGTCTACCCAGGGGGGCGGGGCAAGAGACCCAGTGTTATTTGTTATGAACTACGTAAGAAAACTAAAAACTAGGCCAGGTACTGGATCGCGTTGTATATGTGACTCTGATATTATTAATATTATTTGGTGTTCTGCCCTGAGGCAGGTCTTCAAATGGTAAAAGCTCGCCAAGCTGTCCTATCGTATGCCAGTGTTTTCTTTCTTTGTAACACCCTCTGATTTTAATGCTATCTACACATAGAGGGCCATACCATTTGCTCTACTAGGGATATCCAACATGCCTTCCACATTCTCATGCCGTTGACCAAGTGGTTCACCCGCTTTTAGGATAGTTTCCCATCTACCTCTACCCGCTCATCCTCCCAGCGAAGAGACCGTTGGCACTTGGTTGAGGGGAACTCCTTATCCCGGGAGTCACTCTGCAGGCTGCTTGCAGTTTCAAAGAAACTGGGCGATGGGGTCGCCACATCCCTACGCCATACTCTGATATTGGCAGATCAAATTTAGCCATTAGAGGCCATAGTGGCAGTTGTTGATCTTGTGGGTACATAAAATCTATCGTTGCAAGAGATAGTCAATGGCTCGATGAACAGTTAGAACATATGGGTCCCAAAATTCAAGTGAACTCATTCAGGTATTACATAAAAAAGTTGAAAATATTATTTTGAAACCTACTGAATCTGCACATACAATCAATTGTTGCAAGAAATAATCAGTGCCTCGAAGAACATTTAGAAGTAAATGATTCACAAAATTCAAGCAAACTCATTCAGATATTACGTAAAATTTAAAATTATTATTTTAAAACAGACTGAAAGAGATAAGTTTTTCTATTTAGGAATAGATACTACACAACACATCAACAGAACATATGAACTGAGTCGAATGAATCGATAAGGTGTGTCACAATTTGTAAAGATGAAGCAGGATGTCCCGCCCACTTAAAAATTAATGGAAATACGTTTTGTCTGTTACATTAATGGACCTAATGAAGTATTGTGTGAGTACAAATTTGAGTTTCTTATGCTTATTCCGATAATAATGCCCTGAAGCGCAGCCGGGCCTGAACCCAATATACCCGACCTGGTGTGAGCCTCATTGTTATTTGTCATGAACTACGAAAGGAAACTAATAACTGGCCCAAGTTCTGTATCGCGATGATTATGTTACTCTGACATTGAGGGGGGGATACATATGGCTTAGGAGGGACCACACAAACATTTCCGTTAATTTTTTAAAAATGGGTGTATACCATTTAACCTCAGTAAAACCAAATTTCCCCATATGTGCTAAACATGAGAAAGAAGTACATTTTCTGTTACTTTTCTTGTACTGAATGAGACACTTTGTGAGTATGAATTTGGTTATACAGTTACGTAAACATTTAGCCTCAGCTGGGCCAGAGCCCAATCTACCCGTCCGGACGTGAGCCACATTGTTATTTTTTATGAGCTACGACTGGGAACTAATAAATGGGAAAGTTCTGGATCGCGTTGTAATGTTACTCTAATATTGGCAGTTAAAATTTAGCCTTCAGAGGCCATAGATAGCAGATATGGGACTTATGAGTACATACAATTTAACGCTGCAAGAGATAATCAGTGGCTCGATGAGCATTTAGATGTAAATAATGCCCAAAATTCAAGTAAACTCATTCAAGACTTTGTCTGTTACTTTGCTTGTACTTACTAACGAATTTCGAGAGTAAACATTGGGGTAATATATGCTTATGGCGTGTAGAGTGCCCTGAGGCCCTTCCGGACCTGAGCCCAGTCTACCCGGCCGGGCGTGAGCCACATCGTTATTTGCTATGAACTACGGAAGGAAACTTATAACTGTACAAAGTTATGGACTGGACCGCGTTGTATGTGTTACTCTGATATTGGCTGGGAGGCCCATGCCTTATAAGAGCCCGCAGACATTTCCGTTACATTTTTAAAATTGGCTACATACCAATAAACCTCAGTAAAACCATATTTTCTGTTACTTTACTTGTACCGAATGAGGAATTTTGTAAGTATACATTCTGGTTATTTATGTTACCCAGTTACAAATGCACTTAGGCTCAGCTGGGTCAGAGCCCAACCTACCCGGCTGGGCGTGAGCCACTTTGTTATTTGTTATGAGATACGAAACAAAACTGATAACTGGGCCAAGTATTGGATCGCGTTGTAAATGTTATTCAGATATAGACAGCTCAAATTTAGCTTTTAGAGGCCATAGTTTGTAGTTATGAATCCTATGAGCACATACAATCAATCGTTGCAAGAAATAATCAGTGGCTCGAAGAACATTTAGAAGTAAATGATTCCCAAAATTCAAGTAAACTCATTGAGATATTACCTAAAATTTAAAATCTTTATTATAAAACAGACTGAAACTGATACGTTTTTCTATGTACCAACGGAAGCTACACAAGACATTAACAGAAAAGGTCAACTGATTCGAAATGTCATATACGGTATGTCACAATTTGTGTAGATGCCCGCCAACATAAAAATTAATTGAAACTTTATAAAATTTATAGAAGATAGGGAACAGATGCTAAAGAATGCACAAAAGCCCTGCCAGTACTGAGTCCCGTCTACCTGCCGGGCCTTTGGCCCTTTGTTATTTGTTATGGGGTACAAAAGCAAAAACTTGTAAATAAGCTAAAAGGGAATCTCATTTAAAATATAACGCTAATATTGGCGAGAAGGTCGACATTTTGTGCTGGCCGACGCAAACATTTCCTTAATTTTTAAATAATTAATATAGACCATTGAACCAAAATAAAACCAAATTTTCCCGTAGTTGCTTAACGTAAAAAACAAATGCTTCTTGTCTGTTACTTTACTTGTAATTATTAACGATTTTCAAGAGTAAACATTTGGGTTATTTATAATTATGGAGATCAGAGTGCCCTGATGCCCTTCCAGGCCGGAGCCCACTCTACCCGGCCGGGCGTAAGCCCCATTATTATTTGCTATGAACTACGAAAGGAAACTTATAACTGGGCCAAGTTCTGTATCGCGTTGTATATGTTACTCTGATATTGGCGGGGAAGCCCATGGCTTAGGAGGGACGACGCAAATATTGTTGTTAATTTTTTAAAAATGGGTATATACCATTGAACCTCAGTAAATCTAAATTTTCCCATGTGTGCTAAACATGACAAAACATTACTATTTTCTGTTATTTAACTTGTACCGAATGAGGAAATTTGTAATTATAGATTCTGGTTATGTTACCCAGTTACAATGCATTTAGTCCTAGTTGGGCTATAGTCCAATCTACTAGGCAGGGTGTGAGCCAGATTGTTGTTTGCTATGACCTACGAAATTAAACTAATAACTGTGCCAAATACTGGACTGCGTTATAAATGATACTCTAATATTGTCAGATCTTTAGCGTTTAGAGGCCATAGTTGGCAGATATGTGTCTTATGAGTACCGAACATACAATCTATTGCTGGAAGAAATAATCAGTGTTTCGAAGAACATTTAGAAGTAAATGATTCACAAAATTCAAGCAAACTCATTCAGATATTACGAAAAAGTTAAAATTATTATTTTAAAACAGACTGAAACAGATAAGTTTTTCTATTTAGGAATAGATACTACACAACACATCAACAGAACATACGAACTGAGTCGAATGAATCGATAAGGTGTGTCACAATTTGTAAAGATGAAGCAGGATGTCCCGCCCACTTAAAAATTAATGGAAATACGTTTTGTCTGTTACATTAATGGACCTAATGAAGTATTGTGTGAGTACAAATTTGAGTTTCTTATGCTTATTCCGATAATAATGCCCTGAAGCGCAGCCGGGCCTGAACCCAATATACTCGACCTGGCGTGAGCCTCATTGTTATTTGTCATGAACTACGAAAGGAAACTAATAACTGGCCCAAGTTCTGCATCGCGATGAATATGTTACTCTGACATTGAGGGGGGGGGATACATATGGCTTAGGAGGGACCACACAAACATTTCCGTTAATTTTTTAAAAATGGGTGTATACCATTTCCCCATATGTGCTAAACATGAGAAAGAAGTACATTTTCTGTTACTTTTCTTGTACTGAATGAGACACTTTGTGAGTATGAATTTGGTTATACAGTTACGTAAGCATTTAGCCTCAGCTGTGCCAGAGCCCAATCTACCCGTCCGGATGTGAGCCACATTGTTATTTTTTATGAGCTACGACTGGGAACTAATAAATGGGAAAGTTCTGGATCGCGTTGTAAATGTTACTCTGATATTGGCAGTTAAAATTTAGCCTTCAGAGGCCATAGATGGCTGATATGGGACCTATGAGTACATACAATTTATCGCTGCAAGAGATAATCAGTGGCTCGAAGAACAGTTAGAAGTACATGATTTCCAAAATTTAAGTGAACCCATTCAGTTGTTTTCTAGGAAAGTTAAAATTATCATTTAAAAAAGACTGAATCAGTTACGTTTGTCTATGTACCAATGGATACTACAAAGGATATTATAAGAAACGGTCAAGTGAGTCGAATAATTAGATACGGTATGTCACAATTTGTGAAGATGAAACAGATAGGCCCACTTAATTATAAATTAATTAAAGCTTTATAGTATTTGTAGAAGTTAGGTAACAGATGCTAAAGGATGCACAAAGGCCCTGCCAGGTCTGAGCCCTTTTGTTATAAGCTACGAAAGAAACTTGTAAATGGGCCAAAGTACTGAATCTCGTTTGATATATAACGCGGATATATTGGTGCGGAAGCCGAAGGCTTAGGCGTGCCCATGCAAAGATTTCCTTAATTAAAAAAAAAAAATGGATGTAGACCACTGAACCTAAATAAAACCAAATTTTCCCATACCAAATATTTCATCTCCTTACTTGATAAAAAGTTGCAGAACTATCTTAACCATATTTTCCGTGAAATCATTCTGATATTACCTAAATTAACCCGGGCGGGGCTTTGCCCCGCTGTTATTTGTTATGAGCTACGGAAGGAAACTAATAACTGGGCCAAGTACTGGATCGGGTTGTATACGTTACTCTGACATTGGCGGGGATGTCTACGGCATAGGCAGGAGTACGCAGATATTTCTATTATTTTTTTAAAAATGGTTATAAACCACTGAAGCTAAGTATAACCAAATTTCCCCGTATGTGGTTAACATCAGATAGAAAATCTTATTACTGTTAATTTTCGGTTACCGTATCAGGAATTTTTATAGTATAAATTTGAGTTACTTAAAGTCATCCAGTCAAGAATGCACTTATGTCCAGCCGGGCCTGAGCTCAGTCTACCGGCCGGGCGTGAGCCACTTTGTTATTTGTCATGATCTACGAAAGAAACTAATAACTGGGCCAAGTACTGGATCGCGTTGTAAATTTTACTCTGATATTATTATTATTATTTTGTTTACTGCCCTAAGGCAGGTCTTCAAATGGTAAAAGCTCTCCAAGCTGTTTTATCGCATGCAAGTGTTTTCGTTTCTTCGTAACACCCTCTGATTTTAATGCTGTCTATACATAGAGGGCCATACCATTTGCTCTACTAGGGATATCCAACATGGATCCTTAATGTGGTGGTACCCCGTTGCCTTCCACATCCTCATGCCGTTGACCAAGTGGTTCATCCGCCTTTTATGACAGTTTCCCATCCCAAGGGCAAGAAAGTGCCCTACTTCTACCCGCTCATCCACCCTCCGGAGAGACCGTTGACACTTGGTAGAGGGGAACTCCTTATCCCGGGAGTCACTCGGCAGGCTGCTTGCAGTTTTAAAGAAACTGGGCGATGGGGTCGCCACATCCCTACGCCATACTCTGATATTGACAGCTCAAATGTAGCCTTTAGAGGCCATAGTGGGCAGTTGTTGATCTTGTGGGTACATAAAATCTATGGTTGCAGAGATAATCAATGGCTTGAAGAACAGTTAAAACTATAGGCCTATGTGGGTCCCAAAATTCAAGTGAACCAAAATTCTGATATTACCTAAAAAAAGTTGAAATTATTATTTTCAAACAGACTGTGTCTGATAATTTTTTCTATGTACCAATGGATACTACACATTGGCAGCTCTTTAGAGGCCATAGTTGGCAGTTACCAATTATATAAGTACATACAATCTATTGTTGTAAGAAATAAATCAGTGGGTCGAAGAACAGTTAGAAGTATATGATTCCTAAAACTCAAGTGAACTCATTCATATATTACCTAAAAAAGGGACTCTGTTAAGTTTTTCTACGTACCAATGGATATTACACAAAAAATTAACAGAAAAGATGAACCGAGTCGAATAATTGCATACGGTATGTAACAATTTGTGAAGATGAAGGCACGCCAACTTAAAAATTAATGGAAGCTTTTTATGATTATAGAAGCTAAGGAAGAGATGCTTAAGAATGGACAAAGGCCCTTCCAGGTCCTGCGCCTATTTTACCCGGGCGGGCCTTTGCCCCGTTGTTATTTGTTATGAGCTGCGGAAGGAAACTAATAAATGTTCCAAACTACTGTAGCTAAGTAAAACCAAATTTCTTTATATGTGTTTAACAAAAAAAAAAAAAAAACCTTTTTATCTGTTACTTTACTTGAACCTATTGAGGACTTGTGAGAGGTTTTGGGGGTTTTTATGCTTATGCCTTGAGGCCCAGCCGGGCGTGAACGCCATTGTTATTTGTTGTGAACTACGAAAGGAAAATAATGACTGAGCCTAGCAGCGGACCGCGTTGTATATGTTACTCCGACATAGGCGGGGTGGGCCACAGCTTAGGATTGACCACGCAAACATTTCCGTTAATTTTTGAATAATATGTAGTAACCATTGAACCTAAGTAAAACCAAATTCCCCCGTACGTGCTTAATATAATAAAGAAAAACATTTTGTTTGTTATTTTACTTGGACCAAATGAGGGGTTGTGAGAGTATAAATTTGGGTTATTTAAATTTATCCAGTTAAGAATGCCCTGAAGCCCAGCCGGGCCTGAGTCCAGTCTATGGAGCCGGTCGTGAGCCCCATTGTTATTTGTTATGAGCTACGATAGGAAACTAATAAATGGGGAAAAGTACTGGATCTCGTTGTAAATGGTACGGTAAAATTAACGGGGTGGCCCACGGGGTACGGCCCGCCAATTTAAATATTAATGGAAATTATAATTTATACAAGTACCGGAACAAGTGCATGAACTAAGGAGGGGCCATAAATGATTCCTGGGTGTCTTCGAGTGGGGCCAGAAAAAGACTTACGCTACTTATTGAATTATATATATATGTATAAAATCCAAATTCCTGTTAGCATATAATGGAGTAGAATATTGTGGAAGATACCGCATGAACTCTCTTGATGGCATTTGGGAACCTTGAGGGATTCAATCCTCTCAGATCACGAGATGAGCAGCTCTCGGTTCCCGACAGAGAACTAATACAGATGAATGTGCGTATGAGACTTCTTATTGAGGGAGGGACGAATATATTTCTCGCCTACAAAAAATGCATTTGTTTCTGGGATGGATACTAATTGCTGTCGCGAGTCGGGGAAACAATTTTACGAGCCGGGTATTTCCTTGTTTCCATCGGTTAAGTCTCACGTACAGGGAAATATAACCTTAAAGGAAAATACTCGGTTATCCAAGTTACCAGTCGGAGTAACAGCATTCATCACTTCAAAAGGTCATTTGAAAGAAGACTGTTTAAGTCGTATCGCAATTTAAGATTTATTTTGGCCACACTAATTGCTGAGGTGTAAACGTTAGGATATAGGATGTAACGACATGTCAGCATTGTGTAAAATTTTGTTTGTACATTGTTTCTTCATGTGTACTTGGATTCAGCGTATTTCTATGCTTAGAAAAGTATTTTATTTTGACAAGTTGAACACAAAATGTGCTTAGGTTATTCGTTAGGTTTACAATTTTATCTAACATACGTTTTTAATTTTTCTGTTTAATTCTTGCCTTAAGCTTTCAGAACCGCCGTCGTAGTCATAAATACTTTCCGGACAATCAGGCTGCAACCGCTTCTTCTGACAACGGTCTCCGTACTGTGGGCGAGCCTCCCACCGAACGTTAGTACTGAAGATGGCCACCAACGGGGGTCGTCGAAACATTGGCAGTTTCCGGCCTGATTGCCCGGAAAGTATTTGTAATAACTTTCCAGTTCAATGTTTAATCTACCTTTTCTGTTTTTCAGATCTAATAATAAAAAAAAGTTTGAACGAACGGGTTATGGGTCAAGCTGCCTCGTGTCGGATTATGCATGTTGCAGTCCGTTCGACCGTTCATCAAAAGTGGTGTAATTGTACTCCGCGTTGTTAAACAAAAATAATGTTAGAATCAACCTGAAAAATATTTGAAATTTTGTAAATTTCGTATACTTCGTTTTCAGCTTTTACATAAAATGTTTTTGTGCAAACAAAGAATTTGTAGTAAATGGAAAGATTCAACCTCTGTTATTGATCGACGTTAACTTAGTGGATAGGACTTTTCACACGAATAGTATGGTTTTTAGATAATCGTATTATTTCAGCAAGAAGAGTGTTAATGAAAGTACAGAGTTGTGTAATAATGCGAATGGGCGCGCATCTTCACAGTCGGTACATTCCACATGAATATAACCTACAAGCTACACTTTTTTAAAACTTCAATTGTGCAGACCAGAGGATATGCACTCGTTATGTTCGCAAAGAAAAAATTCTTTTCGAAAAGGTTTGCTAATTTTTGTTCTTCTGATAAGGAGGGTTACTCTGGTAGTGCAGATGAGAGCGACCCTGTTTACAAGGTGCAAGCGGCGTCAGGCATCATATCTGTTACATTAATCAAGATTGTAGGTCAAAGACGCGTAGGGATCGTTTCCACGGAATATGCTGTTAATAGGGAAGGTATGAAAATCTTTCTTCACTTACCCAGGCACCGAATCTTGACCCCCCTTAACAAATAATGTCTTGCCGAGATTGGATAATGAAAATCGTTTTTGGGGAGCTTACGTTCCAAAATTACGTCAAAACGTTTCCTGAGACAGGATTTTCAAATTTTATGAAAGGTTTGTGTAAAAGAGGTATAATTTTTAAAAATCCGATTCGTCCGAAAGTCAGGATTTTTGGGGAAAACTGACAGATCATGCGGGAGCAGTGGTGGTTCGATAAAAGTAATTTTATTATAGTATCGATATTGAGTAGTTTGTAATCGGAACGTCGACAGGATGAATAAGTTCCTTGTGAAAACTTAGTTAATACTGAAAACAAATTTGAAATCATGGTACATATCCACTGGTACTGTTCATACGTCAATTCTAGTCACTTATTATAATATTGCCATGGACCCCAGACATCATGTTGGCCGTTTTAAAACGTGTCGAACAGATTTAAACTTTATGTTTTATGTATTTATTTTAAACGTTTCAGATCGGGGTTCGTGGCTTACGTGTATCAGCTGTCGCGTCCCGAGCTTCAAAAGAGCTCCGGTCGCAGGACACTTGCTCCTGTAGTCTCGGGAGACAGCGTTGTACTCGAACTGTGAAACGTGCCCATTCGCAACTGACCGAACCATTTTTGTGTACGAATTGTTAAACAAGATTGTTTTTTTGGTCTGATCAAAAACGAAGTTGTAAACATAAAAAGCGTTACTGTTAGTTTTTGGTTTACGGTGGAGTGTCACAATATTCTACGGTTCACGGATCGCCAGTTAACACGTTTCTAATTACGTTTTACACCAATTCTATTTTATGGAGTACAAAAATTTAATTGTACTTTTCATTACGGCTTTATGTGGGAAGTATTTCCACCCGTTTTTAAATCGCACGGAGGAGCCGAACTCAGTCACGGAAACGACTACAGCCGTGGACGGATCCGGGAATTCACCAAAGGGGCTGGTCTATACATTTTTAACGCTGTCGGTTCTGGTGCGTGAAGGTACTGTGTTCATGTGTCTTTATTTCGTTTACAAGAAATAAAATTAAATTTAAAAATAATTGATATAAATAATTTATACCATTATAAAAAAGTCAGTGAGTCGATTAAATACTTTAGATACATTGACAAGTTTCATAAATCTCCATCGAGTAATTATTTTTAAACGCTTTCCAACTACAACCAAACTACTTAAAATAACATGAACAATGTTCACATAGTAGTGTACGTAACTCTGAAAGATTTTATTGGCATTAAAATGAACAATGGCATTAGATTGTAGAACAGATTACCGGAAATTGGATTATGGGTGTTTGTAATCTATTCTTATAAAAGCTATTATAACATAGAACTAACCATAATACTAGACATGTATTAAACATACATATTTTTTTAAGATATTTCATGGTTTTTATTAAAAAACAAAATAATTTTACACTCTAATAGTCAAAATCGCAATCTTATTAAGCGTATGTTTATAGCTGAAGGTGTCCGTAATAATCACCTTCGTCCCCTGGATTTTCACAATCAGTCTGACTGCAACATTCTGCGGTTCTATGGTACGTCAATCATATACACGAAGAAAAACACACATACATAGAATTTACGCTACCTTTTTAAAGCTTCACCGTTTGAAACTTCATAAAATAAATTAATTATTTTTCATAGTACGCATCCCCACTCCAGCACATAACGTGTCTATAAAATGTACTTGTGTGAGTGTGTGTGTGTGTTACATTTGCCTAGCTACAAATTATATAGTTTTGTAGAGGCGTTATACAACAAGTGAGCAATTACAGGCGTAACTCATGTCATGAGCAGTATTGAGGTGGTCGTCTAGTGTGCGTTGATGTGGCGTCCGGTCCGCGCTTGTCACAACGTGGACAGCTGAGCGCGATGACGTCGCAACTGGTCCAGTCGTATCTCGAGCCACGTGTAGGGTACGGTAGCAAGCAGCAGAGTTCCGGCCAGGGTGTACAGTTTCAGCGTGTTGCAGATGGATCCGTGCAACCCGAACGATAACGACAGACCCAAGTAGCGAAAGAAATAGTTGTGTCCGATGGCTCCTTGCCACGAGTCCGGGTACATTGTCACTATCAGACCTGAAAACACCAACAGCAAATGTTGTATATCAAATGGTTTATATTATTTCTAATACAGCGCTACCGAATCTTTACCAACATAATTATTAGATTTCCAAAGTATGAAAGTTTGTAGGCATATATATCTTTTTGCTTGTATAAATTACGGTTTTGTTAATAATCGATATCACAGTCGTGTATAAAAATTGTACGTTCTGTTATATTTTTATTAGTGAAAAATTATTTGTGAATCAGAAGTATCGACGGTGATACGAGTGTTTTATTGCAACCGGTGACCTGGAAGACGACAAGCTGGCAATTCGAACTGAGTCAGGAATGCTCTCACTTTACAATTAGTCTGTTGTTAATTTCCGGCCGGTGTTTCACAGCCATTTTAAAATTAGTTTTCCCCCTTACAAAACGTTATGGGTAAGTCCTCTATAAGGACTGTTTCTTGTTGCTTCACGTTTCCATCCCTGCAATCTGCGAGCGTCGTCAAAAGCTAAACAACATAAAAAACTTACAATAAAAAAAATCCGAGGAATGTCTTTGCTTGTTTGGCTCAAACAGTTTAATTAATTTATTATTGGTTTAATATTTAATTGTCCCCCAAATACTGGAGAGGATGAGTATTCCTCAATCCTTCGGTCTCATTCCTTGATGAAGGAAAATATCCAGCCGCACCTCCAAGTGGTGAGGGATGGGCAACAACTACGTATGGCTAACGCGGCTCTGGAGACCGAGTGAGAGCCTGTATAATTGTCAAGTAGAGGTTAGGGCACCCTCTTACCATTGGTGTGAGAAATTGACCCTAAAGACGGATGAACTTCCACTGGTCAACGACGTAGGATGTGGGAGGCAAGGAGAAACCACCACATTAATGATCCTTATGCATATCTCAGCAGGGAAAACTGCTCTCTTTAGTCTGGTAAGACAGCCAATTTATGGGAGAACACCCAGACCGAAAATCGGGCTGGACACTAAGTCTGAAGGTGGCAGCCCCATCATACGTCTTACCTTGCGATATGCTAGTAACATATCCAGGGGACATATTCACTACTAAATTGTCTCAAATAAGGACTAGCCGGACGGATAACTGAATATTATGAGTATACTCGACAGGATCGCCCAGTATCGGCTGAATTGGTGGAAATATCTTTGCCGAATGGATGACTGCCGCATCCCCAAACAACTATGGAACTATAAGCTGAGGGGACGGAGAGGTGTGGGACGTCCGACGAAGCGCTGGAGTGACCAGCTGTAATCTTTGCCTATTTGAGACCGGAACAAACCACCCTTGGATTAATCCTTGAAGATGATGATGATGACGATGATATTTAATTTTGGTTTAATATTTTGAGGAATGCGATGAAAGGCCGTGACGGTGTGGACAGGTGTTAGTAATTTCCGTGTGGGTTGAGATGATGGAGTGCGAATTAGTGGTGGTGGCGTGGCGGTGGGGGGGGGGGAAGAAGACAGCTGTCTAGCCGTTGTTACGTCTTTCAACAGGGGTAAGTCGTTTTATGCTGTTTAACGTCTGAGGACAATCCAGGGATCGAAACGTGAAGCTACCAAAAATTACGATGGAAGCAGTCCGAGGAGAGGATTTACCCATCGCTTAGACGTTGTTTGTGCGTCAGTATACAAAAGTGTGGTGCTTACTAAAGCTGAGAGTTTCCCAAACTGCGTTGCACACTCCCCAGGCTGCAGCAATGACGTAGAACAAGGCGGGGTCGTCACCAGCTGGCTTCCACAGCATCAGCACCAACAGAAGACACGCGTGGAATGCGAAGCCAACGTCTGAAATATAACCGCACACACTCTTTATTTACGAAGTGTCGGAGGGTTGCATGGCTCATTTCGACCCCTAATATTGTTCTATACTTTATACTTTTCAGAGACTAATTAGTTTTACTTTTATCACAAGTAATTTATAAAAATCTGTCGAGTGATTTATGGAGTTTAAAAATTCTCCCCTCTCAATCGTTCGAAAAAACGGGTAAACAGTTAAGTCACGTGAAGTGGAGACACAAGTTAATGCTTACTGCGCAGTCATGTACCGTATCTTAATACATTTAAAATAGAAAAGGCAAAATGAGAATTTTTCCTATCTTAAATGCAAAATACAAAATGGTTTTCAAATATAAAATATAAAAATGGACATTTTAAAAATAGTTTTAAAATAACATCTTTTTCTCAAAGTAAAATTCATTTCTTCGTAACTGTAAGCAATACACATGTAGACAATTATCTATAATACTGTTTCATACTAATACGAATACTATTTAATACTGTAATACTATTTTACTAATAATGACTAACGACAACTAACAATAATACTGTTTCATAAAAGTATACATAGACCATATGTGTTAAAAAACCTGAATTTTTCACATTTACATCAAACGTTAAGAGAATCTTATTATTATGAAATTACAATTGTTAGAAACATTTGACAGGAGAATTTATGCGATTTTAAGGGAACCAGTTTTTAAATAACTGCTCACTCGTTTTTCATCTAGAGGGTCTCTATTCCCCCAACGAAAATAGATGTTGTAGAGGCGCGAAGCTTGTTAGGCAAGTATTGAACTTTAAAAATATTTTCGTGATTGTAGAAAAGGAATGTAACACTTCCAAGGATGTATTTGTAACGCTATGATATTGAAGAGTTACCAGATCACGTGAACTACAATTATCACTACCAGTTGGTGAGTCTGATTCGTCTTGGAACATGCAGTATGAGTCATATTTCTTTTCTTTTTAATTTTACTATATCGTTTCTTTCTGCATTCTGTTTTTATACGTTTCATTTTTCGGACTTAAGATAAATTCTTTCACTTGTTGCTTCTTTCTTTTCTTTTGCCATCCATTTAATTTTAAAAAATGGATGGGTTACTGAAGCTAATATTGCATGGACTATTTGGTGAAGTAATTTTTTTTAAAGATGTCAGCGCTGACGTTAAGACGGACAGAAAGCGACGTTTCGGCTTCGCAAGAAGTGTCTTCCGGCTAACGGGGTGTGATTTGCTGTCACGTGACGTGAGGTCTCTTGAACTCACATGATAGTAAAACAATGTGAGAGTGGGTTTTCAACTTGGAGACACACCGTCTTCACATCACGTATATAACCGTTTCACGCCTCACGTAAATCACAGTTTCTGTTTAACCGCACTATTGTGAGGTGACAAGTACGTGAAAATGGAGGATTTGTTAACAGAAAAAGTGAGATTACACGAAACGCTTTACAATATTAAATCTATAAATTATAGAGATAAAAAAATACAAGAAGCCAAATTCTTCCTTATTCGGTCTGAAATACATTTGAAATTCAGCCGGATCTCCTTGTATTTTCTGTACTAGATTCTGAAAGTCACCTTTTTCTTGTCTTTCTAAGTTTATACCGTGTAAACTTCTTTTGTTAACTGATTTTTTGATTACAAATATAACACAAAGTGTTTTCCAAATCTTCTTCAAAATCTGATGAACCGCAGCACTCCATGTTTCACAACTAAGTCGAATTTTATTTCCCTTCGCGAGAGCTCACACGACTTCATGCGTGTTCACATAAGTTCACGTGAGATGATGTAACATGAAGTGACGTGACGTCACATAAGTGTGTCTCTGTACAACGATTTCGCGGGTTAAGGCAAGTCCTGATGTCACGTGACGTGGCAGCAATGTGTTTCCAGCTTTAGTGGCGACTGTCGCAGTTTTCAGTTGACCTTGAAGCGTGAGCGTTCACGAGAGTTTTGTGCGGGTATTCATTGTGTGTGTGTGTGTGTGTGTGTGGTAAGTTGGTAAGTTTTATATATTTATTTATTGTTTTGTCTGTAATGTAAATACTTTTTATGTTTTGACTCTCTGTCGGTTGTGAGACAGAGTATTGTTTTATTGGTGATGTTTTCTTGTTTGTTTTTACCTGAAGACGAGTACAGATATTTTGCGTAGCCGAAACGTCGCTTTACACAAAAAAATAGTGATGGAAGAAGTCCGTACTTCGAGTAGGCTTAATATTTGGGGAAGGTTCCATTTTGAAAAACTTGTTGAAACTTGAAACGCCTGTTTAAAGTGATGCAGTATTTACGGTTTAATATTTTAAGAATCTTAGTGGTCGTTGGGAGTATTGTATACACTTATACTTATACTTATATTTACTATATTTATATATTCTATGTGCGTTGGAACTAGGCTTGATGTTTTGTATTTCTAAATAGAAAATTAATATAAAAAGTCATTTGAACAGAAATGCAAAATGGCATCTAGTTGAAGGCATTTAAAATAGACAATGGAAATTAGATATTTTGTATTTCGCATTTCAATTTTAAGTGGCTCCGTTTCAAACAATCATAACAGAACGGATGATTCACAACAAACTGTTTTTCATAACAATAATTATTTATTTTATAATTTCCCTGAATCGCCCTGTACAAATGATGGGTGGCCAGTCGTCTTATGTGGTGATAAGCTGATAACGCGTGGAAAGCTTACTGTACTTACACATAACATAGTAGCGTCTCATGTGTTGCGGAACCATATTGATGGTAAAAGCGGCGATCGACTGCATCACGCCCATGCTGATCAGCACCAGAGTCACTGTCGGAATTCCCAGCGAACACACAACGTACGGCTGTCAACAAGTGCATAGTCGTCTTACCTGGTGATAAGCTGATAACGCTTCAAGGGACTTACTGTACTTACATATAACATAGTAGCGTCTCATGTGTTGCAGAACCATATTGATGGTGAAAGCGGCGATTGACTGCATCACGCCCATGCTGATCAGCACCAGAGCCACTGTCGGAATTCCCATCGAACACACAACGTACGACTGTCAACAAGTGCATAGTCGTCTTACCTGGTGATAAGCTGATAACGCCTGGAAATCTTACTGTACTTACATATAACATAGTAGCGTCTCATGTGTTGCAGAACCATATTGATGGTGAAAGCGGCGATCGACTGCATCACGCCCATGCTGATCAGCACCAGAGCCACTGTCGGAATTCCCAGCGAACACACAACGTACGACTGTCAACAAGTGCATTATATCTTTCCGATGAAAACAAATTAATTAAAATATATATTATAGAATCACACACACACTAATAATAATAATATACGTTGTCTATTACGTATTTATCAGATACATCAGCCAAATCATATTTTATTTTTTGAAGTCACTGTACTTAAGCCGTGTAAGTTAACAAAAAATCCATAATTATTTTTTAATACTGAAGCTCTTTATCTTATATTTTATGTGCTTTATATCTCCTAAATTCTTATAAACTTTTAATCTTTTAAGAAAAATGAAAGGTGTAAATTTTAAGATGTGAAAACAAACATCCTGATATCGGATAAGGAGTATCCTATACCTAATATCGGATACTAAGTTCTTGCTGTATTGCAACAGTACAAATGTACAGGGTACTGTGCATTGCACAAGTAATTAAGATAATTAAATAAATAATCCATATTGTTAGTAATAATAATTCAGCTTTCAATCTTAACTGTAAAGGGAACAACCAAATTTCATGCTTGTACAGGTTGATCACGCCACTCAGCTGTGTCTGTGTGTACACGTGTATTTTACGTGTTTGTGCGAGACCAGTTGATTCCTGTAAAGCGTCACCCCTAAATAAATGCTATTAATTATATGAATTATTTAAATTGTAAAGAGTGTGTGCATAATATCACAAAACCAAATACGCCACAGTGTGTATAATATAAAGACGCACGTGTGTACAAAAAATAGTGCGAAAATAATAAAAAGTGCGAATATAGTGAAAATAAATATAAATACAACTTTATATAAATATAAATATTAATTAAGATAGGGAAAAACGGTTTATACACAGTGAACACATAAAAATTACCGACAAGATGAATATCGGGTAATTTGCAAAAGACTTCGCATATTGCGAAGACAAGCGAATTAAGTGTGAAAATAATAGTGTTTAGAAAGGGACGCCAACGACAGACTGATACCTGTAGAGGATTGTCGAAACATGATTTTTGCGCCCTAGGGTATAAATACTCGAGACACACCAACTTATTTCTCTTTCTCGTTCAACTACCGTGGCAACCGGAGGCTCTGCCCAACGACAACGACAACGACAACGACAACGACAACGACAACAACTCTTTCTCGTTCAACCACAGCGGCAGCTGGAGGCTCTACCCGACTACTCATCACTTTCGTGAGAGCACCTGCAGCCGGAAGCTATGACGGAAGACAAGAGAGCAGCCAAATACATGGAATAGAGTCCAGCGTACGGAACGAGGCAACGGACTACGGAGAGGATCTGAAGGACGAGGATTAAGGACTCCAGGACTGCACGACTACAGAGGAGCATCCAGGGTCGAGGACCTAGGACCGAAGAGGATACGCTGAGTATTACCGCTACAACTAAGGTGAAACAAAACCATGTATTTGTAAAAACAAAAAGACTCAAGTAAAGACAATTAACCATGTAAAAAGAAAGACACTATAATTCAAAAGTCGAATTAATAATTTTTGAAAATGTAAATGTTTATTTGTATAGTACTTTAGAGTAATGTTTAAACGTATGAAAGTATAATTTTGAATAAATAATTTAATCAATGATATTTAAATTAATCTGAAAGTAAATAGTAAATTTGTTTAAAAACAAAGAAATGCATATCAATAATAAAAAGAAAATAGATTATTAAAAAGAGATCAGATAATTTAATAGTTATCAAAGAAATGAGCAAGCCGAGAGCAATATTTTATAATAACAAATGTTTATTGTAGTATAAGTGTGTATATTATGTCCTATGTGTAATACGAGGTACTACTTATATGTTAGTAACAAGATGTGTACTACGGCTACACACATGCGAATAATAATGATAGTTTAAATCGCAGAAGAATTGAAAATTTTTAATTAATAAATTTTTAAATGGTTCAAAACAATTTCACGTTGTGTTATAATTATTACGTTTACACATGTCATAATTTTGTAGCGTAATTAATGTTGCTAATGAACGGCGTTAACACGGTATAGTATTCATATATTTACCACAGGTTTTATCAATAAATTACAGCTTACTATAAAATATTGATTTATATTATGTAAAACTGACAAATATAAGATTTCTCATGTTACGTTTTATATAAAAAAAAAACAAGATTACAAAAATTAAGTCCAAATACATTAATTAATTAATAAAAGTTAAGAGTGACAAAGAGTAGATGAAAACAGAACAGAAAATATTACAGATGGATTAATGTGTGAATTAATTTCCTTTACAAAAATCACAAAATGTTCCAGTTGTCACTGTCGGCACATTGAAGGCAGCGGGTGAACCGAATCCACCGCTCACCCCTTTTGTAATCCTTATGATACGAAGTCACAGTCGTCAGAGCCATCTTTATAATCAGTAGAAACAAGTTCCATACTACAATCAATCAGACTCTTCTGAGTCTGACTTCTCCTTGAATGTCAAAATCAACAAAATCATCACTACAAAAACAAAGGCAATGGCATTTCGGGGCAACGAACTAATAAGAACAAAAATAATAATTAATGATTAAATTGTAGAACAGGTGAGCCATTTTAACTATTTGGGAAATGTTATTGGCTATGATAATAGTTATGATATTGATGTTAAGTTAGGTAAGTTCCAGACCTGACCTAATTGTGGTGCAATCAAGGTACGTCGAGAAACAAAATTAAAATTTTACAAAGTTATGGCGGTGTACTGCTCTATGGACGACAACCAAGAAGTAAGATACAGGTCTCGGAAATCGAGTTAATCAGGGGAGTTAAAAGTGTTATAAACTTGATCGTATAAAGAATGAGGCGTACGTTCTCTTCAACTTATAAAAGAAGAATTACAAGTTTTTAAGTTGAATGAAAGAATAAAAGATTATAAACAATGGTGGAAAGAACACTTAGAAAGTATGTGAGATTCAAGACTAGCCAAAAAAGTCTGAAAATACAAACCTATAGGAGACAGGTGTGTGGTTAGACCCAGGAGGAGATGGCAGGAGGATCTTTGAACGCGGAACAGGCAGCACCTTGCCTACGTCATAACGTAAAGAAGAAGGAGGAGGAGGAGGAGGAGAAGAAGAAGAAGAAGAAGAAGAAGAAGAAGAAGAAGAAGATGATGATGATGATGACTTGCATAGTTGCTCAATTGAAAATAAAAAAAAAGAACTCCCCGAACCAGAGGGCGAGGGGCTAGCGCATGCCCCCTTTAACCTAGCCTAGAATGTGCTACAAGAAAAAAGAGCGTAGATCGCTGAGGAGTATCACAGGATGTGACCCAAAAGTTTCTCGTCTTAATAATCGAACGATTCAGGACAATCCCTTTCCTCTTTATCTAAAACGGGTCTAATCTTTTGTTTAAAATACATTTTGTTTGCTGAGTAGTCATGAAGTTTAGTCTCAAGACCAATCAACAACAATGTATACGATCTATAAATACAACTTTCGATAGTATATGAACATTATCATAAGGGTTAGGTTGGACTATTACCATTGATAGAATTTACCACACAACGTTTTGACCACTAAAAAGTCTGTGGTCATCTTTAATGTGTAAGTTGTACTTATTCATTAAATAAAAGCTTAACCTTACCCGAGATTCGTTCACTAACAACCGTTAACCGTCAACAGAATAAACCACCACTGACCTACCAAGTTAAACTCAACTGTAGAAAACTATATAAAAAAGAAGCACTACACAGAACCGGTAGCACAACCACACTGACGCGAGTTCACACAACGAACTACGTCAGAGACCAGCAACGTCATACATACTCTCTTAAATTCTTAATCCCGATCAGAGCCTAGTAATACATCTTTACTAGGCTGACTGATACAGTTATCATTTACAGCCATCTATTAGTGTTAGTTTCCGTCCAGCGATATCTACTTGTTTCCATAGAATTTTATGTTTCTCATTACATACGTGTTCAGGTAATTTATATGTGTTTAGTCTTTCCTTCTTTCCGTTATGTGGTAAATTCTAACGATGGTTATACTTCACGTACCCTCGAAATCTGGTTTTCAAGATAGTAAATAATTAATCGTAAATAATTGTGATTGTCTGATGCTAAAATTCCGATTTTTTCTCGCAAGTGAACAGTGTGTGATTGCTTACCTTGGCAAAGTCGGCGAACATAAACCCCTGCTCCAGGCCTATGAACACGGCGAGCGGAGCGGCCAGCTGCAGGCGAGGGTCCTTGAACGACTCCTGGATCGCTTTGATTACAACACAGGCGTTGGTTCTAGGTGGCGCGTGCTGGTACGCGAACATTCTAATCTGATCCATGAACGCAAGGGTCAGACCTAGGCTCATGAAACAGCATCCCAGGAATACACTAGCCAGCATGGTACTGGTCTTACACGACAGAATCAGTGGTATGGTTATGGTTGTGTTGGTGGTGGACACGCTCATCTTGTCGATCGCCTGACGGTCCGACAGAGGACAAATGGATGCTCCACAGACGCGTTCCCCTTCGTCCACTACGTACATCGACCGAATAGCCATTTCGCTATCCTCCTTCTCTTGGTCGTTGTCGGCCGTGTACTTAAGGAGCAGTGCTGCTACAATGTTACCTACGATCATTCCGATATCCTGCGCTACCTGAAGGCCACGGGATAGTCTCTGTACCATAACCTCTCGTCTTCCCAACCCTTCAGCATCTTCGACTTCTTCTTCCTCTTCTTGCGAGAGGACGTGTGTCAATTTCGAAGCTAGGGTCATTAAGGCAGTTACTCTGGCAGCAACTAAAGGGCCTAACCAGGCCCCCATCAGTAAATATCCCGGAATCAAAGATGTAACGGTCGGATATAAATGGACGCCGACAAAGAAGCACGCGAAAGAATAGCAAACGATCAGTGTCCAGTTAGGACCTAATCGTCTTAGTACAGCGGGCGTGAAAAGTGACGAAAGAGCGGCTATGGCAAACATCATAGCCAGTAATAGAGATCCTACGTCTGCGTCTAAGCTGAAAGACTCTGGTACGTCTGCGGTCCCGACGGGCGGCCACCACCAAGAAGATATAGAGCTCTGAAAGGCGAACAGCGGTACGAAAGCCGCTGTGAACATTGCGTGGGCCAACGAAAGCGCGGCAAAATTCCTGCAGATTACACGCCGAGAGTACACCGGCCCCAGTTCTGATGGTGTGGAGCGGACGACAGCGATTAGATGTCTCACCGATGAGGCACCGCTGGAGCTGGCCATCGAGTCGCGATGTCGTGGGTTGGCAGCGTTGCTCTGCACATTGTGGTAGTGCACCACAGTTGTACTCGACCTCGTCGAGCGACTGGACATCGGAGAATTAGAAGTCATCAGTTGCTGAAAATAACAAATGGCATGCTACAATCTTAAGAACTTTATGGGGAATCAGAAGACAAAATTTTAGAAAATATATGATAACATGATTATATGAATGCGCGCGCGCACGCGCGTGTGTGTACAGTAGAACCGTTCAGTAACAGTTCAGTGTAGCCTAGTTACCACGAATGTTTTCAATATGTTTTTCAAATATATAAAATTTATTTTAAAAAGTTAACAATTGCTTGAAAACTATTTCATTTTTTAATATATAGCCTACTTGACTGCCTACGGAGTACTCAGATTACAAAATAGGCTATAAGGTAGCATTATGAATTAATTAATGTAGTTTCTGAAATCACTTTTATAAACCAATTATGGCATATATACAGGCGGTCCTTTACTTTCGGGCATTCAAAATTGATACTGTTTATTCAAGCTCCGTACTACAGCTTCGGACTTTCGAACACTGACGGAGGTGTGAGGAGGTGAATAAGCGTTAACTCGTAGGCCTATTCATTATTATTCCCGCTACTATGGTTTTTATAACTAATGTTAGTCTGTTAATATAAAAAATGCATTACGTGTTAAAGTGATTAATTTTGTTATATACTTAGGCTATGATGTACGCTATTCCACAAACACTGCGTATAAACTTTACTAATGTACTGCTTATTACCGACGGATTGGTGGAAACGACGGCCTTTCGGTTCATGTCGTACGACTAGTAGAACAACTACAAAATCGCATTATGGAAGCTGCAGCAACTACCGAATCTTGTCGTTAGTCTTGTAGTCCAGTCAAATTAGACCAAAAACGGGCAAATAGGGAAAATAATTTATAAAGTTGCCGAAATCAAGTGGTTTTGCGTACAAATTTAAAAAACTGAAAAACCCCGCTAAAAAGTGTTGTTTTGGGGGATGGAGGGGGGACGCGCACACCCTAGGGTAGGGAAGTTTTTTCTTTCCAACTACTAAACCCCCAACGAGTATTATGGCAAAGCACCAAAACTTTATAAATTATTTCCCCTATTTTTCCTAATTTGACTGCACTATTCCTGATTCCTGCAAAATCGAATCGACAAATTGACTGCTGGATGGCACACTGACCGAATACTTTGAAACACTCTGAAGCCGTAAATATTTCGGTAACGAGCCGTTCTGAGATAAATGTTAGTATACGTTTTCTTCTTGTTGTGACCAACACAGCCGCGCATTAGAATCACCTCAAACAACATACGTCACAACAATAGCAATTTTATAATTCAATAAATTAGATTATCCGTTAGTACACTTTTAAACCTCCGATGATACAGATTGTCTCTGCGAAACGTACTTAGCCTAAGTATTATAATAATATAAACATTTATTTTCAGAAGAAACTTATTACTGCGCTGATACGATATAATTTGTATAGTGAGAGAGGGGGGAGAGTTAGAGGGGGGAGCCAGAGAGAAACAATGCATTTAAAGTTGTTGTTCGATGCGTCGGCGGTTTGTTTGAATACAACGTTCTGCATTCAGATTACAAAAACTATATTTTAATTAAATACGAATAACAGAAAAAATTTCCCTGCCCTGGTGGACTTTAAAAAAGAATGGTAATGAAAATGTAACAAGGCAAGCAGAACCATAAACAGATCTGAGACTTTTCCCTGAAATTTTTACATTGGAAGACGGAACAATAAGCACATTTTTTCTCAGGTTGAATATTTTAAATAATTAAATTACACATCGTACGAATAAACACCATGACTTGCAATTTTAGTTTTGTTTGCTGTATTATTAATATAAATTTTGTTAGCAGACTTCTTTTGTAGGAATGCTGTGAATAATAAAGTTATTACGAAAACTTTAAACTCGCTGGAGCAGTTAAAAGTTATATACAGAAAAATATTAAATAAGTTTGAAATAAACCCTGTTCTCAGAAAGGAGCACGCAAGCCTGTACCGTAAAACTTCGGGGACGAAGTTTGGTGTTCAGATTAAACACTACTAAGAAGCCGCTTACAGTTCATTGAATAGCACTGGAAATTTCATTGTTTTTAGTCACAATTTTACGAAATAGTTTTCCTTGAAAGGCGGTTTAAGATCACAGACTTCCGCGTGTCCGTAAAACGAACAGAGTATAGATTAATTAATTTATAATTTCATAAAATTCTGCGCGTTAAAGTTACCTGTAATTTTTAGTTGTAAGAAAAGGAATGAAGGCGTGTAAAATATATCCGAATAACAATATCGCGGCTCAGATAATTTGTGATATCGCGTATTAGATAATTATGTAGTATATGTTTTTAGTGGCTCTTCCCTAGTCAAATAAGTTTAAGTGAGTAGTTTGTATGTGGGTGTTTTAACGGCATTTGATTGAAAATACATTGAAATATGTTAAGATTATATTTGTAGCCTTATTATTCCAAATAAAGGTTGTTTTAAACTATTAAGATTTTTTGTAGAAAAACCTTGATTTGACCTATTATGAAACTTTTATCATAAACAATAACTTCGGAAAGCTAATCAGTAGGTTCCCCTAACATTGTAATGTCTTACTAGAATAATGTACGCAGTTATTTAATTTTAATGTATTTAGCTAATAGTTCCGAGTGACAACCTGAGCTCTGGCAGCCACAAAACTTTCAAATACCGCAATTTTGTGTGTTTCTACGTAAACTACAGGTGAAAACTAGGTGCGGACGCAAAAAATTTGCAAAAAAATAATTATGGAATACGAATAATGTAAAACGCGGTTTTTTCATTTTCTAAGTGGAATCCACGTCTAATTTAGCTGCGTACGCGGTAAATAAGGTAGTTTTTGACGTAAATAAGGTAAAATTGACGATGTTAAGTTAACGTGGAAACTAACATTTCTCACTTTTTGTGAAATCCAAGGGGAAAAAACAACTCGAAGTAAGGCAACTTGCCTTTTACTATCTGTGGCAGAACTCGTTTTCCACTAATGCTCGGTTTACTGGAATGTGCAGATCACTGGAAAAGTAAACATTGTGTTTCATTACGTCCGCGCCTACTTTTGACCTGTAGTATACGTAGAAATACAAAAACGCGGTTTTTGCCAGATTTGTGGCTGCCATAGCTCAGGTTGTCACTCGGAACTAATAACCACAAACTCGGAATATATGCATACTCATTGTAATATTCACAGAAACGTTTGAATCTTAAAGTAAGTATGTATAATGAAGAAAGTGGTTAAAATCACAAACAGAATTATCACTGTTGCACACCACTATATAAAAATTATTCCGATTAGCGCTTTCAAGCTTCACAGCTCATCGTCAGATCGAAAATGAACAAACAGACGTGAAAACAAACCCTTTACCCCCACCCCACACCACTATGCTCACACACAACAAGCTATAATTCAAATGTCCCTTCCCAACCTCTGAGCCCTGTCACCCCCATCAGGACAGTTACATATTTTTCTAGCAAATTCCTTGTGTTTAAGTGTTATGTGTGTGTGTACATTCCTTTTAAACCTAACCGCCTTTCTCATTCACACTTGTGGGCCAGTCACACACCCTTATTTTAAAAACATCCAATTAGTCCTATGCAACTTAATTCTTAATCTTATCTATCTGTCCTCTATCATTTACTTTTTAATTATGTTATAAAATATTTCTTCATTATCAAATTTAATTTTAGTATTAATTAAATTGTCTAACCCTTTTTCTCTTTCTTTCAATATTTCTAACTCCTCCCTAAGCTTCCTTTCAACTGTGTTATTTACTACTTTTACAATTTCGTAGTCTTCCAAAGGATTAACAAACTTATGGTTGTCTTCTATGAAATGTCTTGCGTATAACGAATTCGTTGTTCTATTACCTTCTCTACGTTTGTGGTCAGACAACCTGCATACGAATTTTCGTCCTGTCTCACCTAGGTACATTTTGTTGCAGTCTTTACATTTATTTTATAAATTCCGCTTTTCTGTAATACTGGAATTTTTTCTATATTTTTATTCCTTATCTTATCAAATACCGTTTCACATTTTTTAATAGCTATATCTACTCGGTATTTATTAAAACATTTTATAATTTTTCTAGTATGTGGACCTATGTATGTCAATGACCCTGCATAATTCTTTTGTTCTGGTTCTATTTTAGCTTTTTGTATGTTAAGACTTTTCATAACTTTATCCACTATGTTGGTGTTATAGTTATTATTACTTACAATTCCCTTTATCGTTTTTAACTCCCTATCTTTTGATTCGGTCTCTTTTAAACACTTCTGAACTCTATAACAAAATGAATTGATTGCCGCCATTTTATATCTATAAGGGTGGTAAGACTCTCTTGGTATAATTATATCAGAATACGATTCTTTCCTAAATATCCCAAACTGTATTTTCTCATTATCTTTAATTTCTATGTTTAAATCTAAGTAATTTATTTTCTTACCTCCTCCTTCCCAAATTACTAATACATCGTCAACGTATCTAGTCGATAATTTTATATTGTCTTTATACTTAGTGGAACTTATTAATTGCTTTTCAAAATCATTCATGTATATTTCTGCAAGAATAGGGGATAATGAAGATCCCGTAGGTAATCCTTTTTTCTGTATATAAAACTTGTCATTAAACCTAAAATAGTTCTGATTTACACATTCTTTAACTACTTTAATTAATTGCTTCGTATACCTGTATTGTCCCATATTATTATCGTTTATTAACTTAATAACTTTATTTACTGTGATACTGGTAAACATGTCCTTAACATCCAGTGATATCAATTTTGTATTTTCATTCATTCTAATATTTTCTAATTTTTCTATCAATTTTACATTATTCTCTATGTTGTATTTTGTTCCAAATTCATATTTCTCTTTCAGTACTCTGCTAAGTTACTTTGATAATTTATATATAGGTGCATTAATAAAAGAGACAATCGGTCTAATTGGTTTTCCTTCTTTATGTATCTTAACCTGACTTTTAAAAGTTGGTGCTGTTGGATTACTTTCCAATAAATAATTTTTCTTATTTTCTTCTATAAATGTTATCTGTTTCATCATTTGTTTTATCCTTGACTGGTACTTACTTGTATAATCATACTTTATACAAGTAAATAACACAGTTGAAAGGAAGCTTAGGGAGGAGTTAGAAATATTGGAAGAAAGAGAAAAAGGGTTAGACAATTTAATTAATACTAAAATTAAATTTGATAATGAAGAAATATTTTATAACATAATTAAAAAGTAACTGATAGAGGACAGGTAAATAAGATTAAGAATTAAGTTGCATAGGACTGTTTTTAAGGGTATATCGTAATAAGGGTGTGTGACTGGCCCACAAGTGTGAATGAGAAAAGCGGTTAGGTTTAAAAGGAATGCGCGCGCACACACACACACACACACACAACACTTAAACACAAGGAATTTGCTAGAAAAATATGTAGCTGTCGAGATGGGGGTGACAGGGCTCAGAGGTTGGGAAGGGACATTTGAATTATAGCTTGTTGTGTGTGAGCATTGTGGGGTTGGGTGGGGTGAAGGGTTTGTTTTCACGTATTTTGTTCATTTTCGATCTGACGATGAGCTGTGAAGCTTGAAAGCGCTAATCGGAATAATTTTTATATAGTGGTGTGCAACAGTGATAATTCTGTTTGTAAAGTAAGTATGTGTGTAAATTTGTTGTAAATGATATTGGAATTTCACAGCGTCTGTGTTCACTTTAATAACAACTACAATAATGCTAGAACACATAATTCATGTATAAAACGTATTTGAATCTACATCATATCTAAGGAGGAATCGAGTCAGTAACTTTTTTTGTCAGATTTGTCTATATTTTAGACATGTTCTTGTATTCGTGTTTAGACGTGCTCTTGTGTTATTGTATTTAGACGTGTGTATTAGTGTGAATTTTTGTTTTCCTTAACCCTACGCTTTAACTCGTGTTTCCAAATACCACTAGGGACTGACATTATTTAAATATTACTTTAATATTTCTATAACGTTAACTTTACTGTAAACTTTGTTATTTGTGTAACATCAGTATTTGTACGACTTTTGAAGAAAAAACTGTCCCTTTAAAATAAAAATGTCATAAGTGCAATGTACCACTGAAGTGAAACATTTTGATAGTGAATTTTCTTATCATACGTCTTGTACATTAATATACACGACTTAGTAGAATTTATCTTATACGTGGCCATATTTTGGTGTATTCATTTCTTTAGCCTTCATAATTCAGAGTAATCATATGATCAGTGGTGTATCTAGGATTCAGCCTGGGGGGGGGGGGAGGAGGACGGTCGAATCGGCTTCGTACGAAAGAAAAAAATAAGTTAAAACCAATTAACATTAGACTATCTTTAAAGCTGTTGCAAGACGTGCGATAACATGCCATTAAAGTATACGGTAGAAACATTGTGTACTAGATACTTATTAACTGAATCAATTTTCCTGTTTTCCTTATTTAAAACGTATGCGCAGATGTATAATAAATTGATTGATTGATACTCATTGATTAAATTGGTTTTCCTATAGCCTATTTCATATTTCAAACGTAGGCCTATACCATAATGTTGTGTAAAAACCTTTTCGTATTTTTAAAAAAGAGCTACTACTATATTAGTGTACACAGCTGAAAATATAAAAAATAGCCTAAAAATTAAGAGATTAAAAAAAAATCGTCAACTTTTTAGATCCTCTGGGGGGGGGGGCTGTGGCTCCGTCCCCCCGTAAATACGCATCTACATATGGTACTACAAAATTAGGTGTTAAATTATTTGCTTTATTGGGAGCTGCGTTAGAAAAAAGGGGCAATCTGTAAATAGAACGACTTTAGACTGTATCTTAATAAAGTTGAAGAAAAATCAGGTAAATTTCTGTTAACATACCTCGAGAGTGATTAGGTTGTCGAATCTGCGGTCGACGCTAGTAGAACGAGGTCGGCGTGCAGAGCGTGTCTGTCTCAGATGCTGTGTGTTCAGCGCAGATTGCTTGTTGTGGAACGATGGTTTCCTGACTGGCGTCGCTTTTCCATCTTGCGACTGTCCTTTCAACGGATGATTGCATAACTCTAAAGTCGGAGCCCTGGATGGGCTCTCTTCGTCCATGGCTTTAGACAAAGCGTGGATATTCGGCAAGCTGCCCATTGTAGCTGCTGCGACGAAAGCTGCCGTCGTCTGTAAAAGGTCGATTTACAAGAATGAAATAGGGCCGCTATCAGAATGAATATTTTATGAAACTCGCCTTCAGATGGAATACTTATACAGTAAATTATTGCGATCAGGATGAACGATTCCAGTTTGACCTCTAGGTCGTGACGAGCTCTGTAACGGATGTCCTGTAAACAATAATGAATCACACCAATTTCATTGCAGTGTGGCAATAAGTAGTGACAAAGTTGGTGTTAAGATGGCTGCTAATAAAACTAACAAAACTAGGAATAATGAATCACATAAAATGAATACAATGTAACTATAAAAATAAACCTTTAATGAAGAAATTTGTGTTAGTGGTTGAAATCACAAGCAGAATGATCACTGTTGCACACCACTATATAAAATTATCCCGATTAACGCTTTCAAGCTTCACAGCTCATCGTCAGATCGGAATTGACGATCAAAATGTCTTGTTTGACAACGTTTCACTCATATTACAATAAGTGCTTAGACCTGAGGATACTCATTGTATTATGAGTGAAACGTTGTCAAACAAGACATTTTTGACGTCAATTCCGATCTGACGATGAGCTGTGAAGCTTGAAAGCGCTAATCGGGATAATTTTATATAGTGGTGTGCAACAGTGATCATTCTGCTTATAAAAATAAACGAAACGAAACGTAAGCCGTTCAAATGAGAATTACGAGCATTTAAGAAACGTGGATATATACAAACATGAACATGAACAAGTTAAATTGTTACGGAATTGTTATTGTTACATACAACAATATTGTACTCGTCCTATCTCTTAAAGTGGAGACAATGTGTGCCGTATCGAATCTAGAATTTGGTCTGGGGGGGGGGGGATGGTCCGGTCGAGTCGACTTTATACAAAAGAAAAAACAAGTTAAGACTATGTTCTCACGTAGGCTTCCGTGGCTGGTGTCCATTATGTTTTTAAAATCTTCTTCCGGTATGGAGCGCGTCAAAAATGTCTTGTATGACAACGTTTCACTCATAATACAACGAGTATCCTCAGGTCTAAGCACTTATTGTAATATGAGTGAAACGTTGTCAAACAAGACATTTTTGACGCGGTCCATACCGGAAGAAGATTTTAAAAACATAAAGTTAAGACTAATCGATATTACAATCTTTAAACTGGCTGAAAAACTTGTAATAAATACTGAAATCAATCCCATGAAAGTAATAACACAATAAAAATCAACGCTATTGAAACACGGTTTGTACGATACTTATTGACTTCGTGGCTTTGCCTATATTTAATATTTCAAACGTACTCGCAAATGCTGTGTTATTACTTTATGTTTTTAAACATAAAGTGATAACACGGCATTGTTTGTAAACCAATATTTAAAAAAAAGGTTACTACTGTATTAGCGTAAACAGCTGAGAAATTAATAAAACAGCTCAACAATTATGAGATTAACAAAATTTCTTGTCAACTTTCGACTCTCTGGGAGGGGGGGTCCGGTCCCGTTTGTTTCCTCCACGCAAAAATACTCCCCTGAATTTGTGAGGATTGAAAATGTTTTCATTGGTGAACGAGAAGTAAGAAGTAGAGTGCCCCAAAGGTTCAGTTCTTGCCCCAATTCAATGTATTATTTATTTGAACGACGTCTGCGTAGGTAACTTCGATGGGCGGCTCCACCGCTTTCGATGTGTGTTTCAACAACAGTGCTTAATCCTACGCGTAAAATATCTACACTTGTAGAACAAGATCTAAAAAATCTAAAATTTTAGTTGTGGAAAAATAAAGTGTTTCTAAATGTTCTGAAAACGAAATGTGTTTTATTTGATTTAAAAGGACAAAAGTCTTTCCCATTGCCTATCAAATTTAATACAGACCAATGTAATATTATAGTAACGGATTGTTGTTGTACTAAATGAGAACAGGTGGATACATACAAATATTTAGGTGTTCCAGTGGGGTTTTAGTTTTTAAATTTCTTATGAACGTGTGTCCGCAGAATATCGTTAAAAATATTTATTTCGCTTTAGTCCATACAGAGTCGGTTGTTTGGCGGGACGTAAGCCTACGTATCTCTAATGAGTTTAGAATGACTTTAGGAAAACATTATATTCGAATTCTGTTAGGAACAAACGTAAGGCATAACTCATATCCTTTGATTCAGGAAATTAATTATTTACCTTTTAAGACATTTTTGTGTATATGTACAGCACTTAAAATATGTTTCAGTAGAAGTGGAGACTGTGGGAAAATGAACGTTTGACAGTTAACGTGTAAAAATGAAACTCTCTTGATACTCTTAGGTAAAAACGAAATGTATGATAAGTTTATTTATGTTCTGTATACTAGATTCTACAATCGTTTGCCTGCTGACAAATAAAAAGTAGAAAAAAAGAATGTTTCTTAAATATTTGAAATCTTGGCTAATTAATAAATAGTTAAGTAGTTGAATACCTTTATCACCCTGCATACCGTTAAAAATAATTTTAACAACACGAGATGCTGTCATTAACAGGAGAAATTTAATTTGTGTTTTCATTTTATTTGTAAAGAGTGTATCTAGATTTACTTGTAACATAAAAGTATTTACGATTTGTTTATTGCTAAAAATTGTCATCGGTTGTCATAATAATTTCTAAACAATAAAGTTGTGTTAGTGCTAATAATCACAAGCAGAAATTACGCTGTTGCACGCCATTTTATAAAAGAAATTCGTTGTTATTATTGTATATTTTCCATCTGACGATAAGCTGTGAGGCTCGAAAGCGTTAATCGGGAGTTTATTTATATAGTGCTGTGCAATAGCGTAATTTATCTTCACAACAATTTCGTTTTATTTGCAAAGATTGTATCTAGATTTAGTCGTGATATGAAAGTGTACTTGATTTGTTTATCATTGAAAACTGTTATAACTGCCAAATATTAGGTTAATTATTTTGTATTATTAATAATTATTGTTAATATATCTTAGTTGCAACCACTCATGTGAATTAAGCTTAAAAAAGGTTTATTTCAGTTGTGGTTAAGTGTGAAACGTTTTGGAACTATTTTTTGATATACTCAAGTATTTGGTGTATTCTATATGAGTTTTCAGTGACTGCACAATAAAGATGCGACAAAAATAATTGGCGATAAGAGCTAATCGGTCTTATAAAAGATTGCTATATGCTGAATTAAAAATATAACAAGGACCTTTATAAACCGTAACTTGTCTCTGCTCTCAGTTTGTGCTGAGCTGATAATTCCTAGTGCTGTGAGTGTAATGAATATTGCTAATTTTAATACGTAATGGGAATAAAGATATTATTGTTATTATTAATTAACGTCTGAAGACTGGAGTTAGTAAGAGGCGTGACAGGATTTAAAAAACACTGAACATTGGAAACCTATTCACGACACTACAACCAGGATACAGAACTCGCATCTTCGTTATCAGTCAATGACGGTCGACGTGGGTAACAATGGCCGAAACATGTCTCAAACGTATCTTAACTAGTAAATCATAAATAACATTAATAATCATGTAAATGGTACAGCGTGTCTCTATTGATATCAAACGACAAACGTATTTTTACGACTGTCTCACAGATCGTCGTATTGTACAGTGGAAACAAAATACAGACACCAATGGAGTCACTAATTAATTACCAGCTTTTAATAAGTCACAAAGAACAATTTGAAATCAACAAGATACTTTCATACAATAATTCAAATTAAATTTGTCCACACGCAATAATAATGTCAGCTATTAGAGTTCCGTACTAATAATCACTTTCCACTAATACGCAACAATCACTTGATCCACACTCTACAATATCGCCAGGTGTGATTTACTTCTAAAACGGCCGCTGTTGCTTATATAGATCCCGCAGATGTTCCAGAATAATTTGGCATACTCCTGGTCTCGTGCCAACATAATTTGCGTAGTTACAAGTGCTCAAACAGTCTAGAGGCTACTTTACTGCACCATAACGGTGCACCTGCTCGGCGCGTGACGTAATTATCGTAACAATACGATTAGCCTAAACAAAATCTGGTTATGAAGAAACAGTATCGGAAAGAAGCGGTCGCGGGGAAAAACCTTAAGAAGGTTTTTGCAGAAATAAGCGGTATGTAGACTATACCGGTACCTGAAACAGATGGGCTAATATTTACGGTAGGAAAATGCGTGAATAAGTGAGGCGAAGAAGTAAGGTATCGCAATAAAAATTGTATGTTAATGACAAGAAATCAAAGCACCGAAGCTCTTAGATTGTAAGAAATGTAAAAAAGAACATTTTTCAAGCGCTGAAATTAACGCACGTTGGAAATTAATAGTTAAAGTAAGTCTGAGTTTGCGATAAGTGAGAAGTGTGATTTCCGTCACAATTTCTCCAGGGTTTGCATTGGATGTTTAAAATTAGCCTATGCAAGGCCTCGTCCAGTTTTATTTGAAATCCACGCGCAAGCAGCTGACAGTGCAAACCTTTCTGAGTTCTTCGACCAAAAACGAGGAAATTCCGGTCAACATGTGGACTTGTCTTGGGGGGGGGTCCGGGGTCGGGTCGGCTGGGTACAAAAGAAAGAACAAGTTAAGACTAATCAATATTACTATTTTTAAAGTGACTGAAAAACGCATGATAATATCCTGAAATCAGTTCCATTTAAGTAAACGGATGCACAATAAAAATACGCGTTACTGAAACACTGTTAAAAGATACTTATTGATTGAATTGGTTTTCCTATAGCCTATTTCATATTTCAAACGTAGGCCTATACCCTATTATTATTTGTTATTATTATACTTCTTTTTTCTCCTTCTATGACACCCTCCATGGCAGTTGTAAACAAGCAGTCTCTTATGATACAATGACGTAACCAATTCCTTTTCCTATTTTCTATTACCTCCAGGATTCTTATCTGTTCTCCTATTCTTCTTAAAACTTCATCATTCCTTACTTTATCAACCCACCTCACTTTTTCCATTGCTCGCCAAACCCACATCTGAAATGCTACTAATCTTTTCTCATCCTCTTTCCTCAGTGTCAATGTCTCTGAACCATGTAAAGCAACGCTCTACACATAACACTTGGTCAACCTTTTCCTTAAATTCATATTAATTTTGCCACACAGATGTGTTTTCTTTCCATTAAATGCCTCTTTTGCTATAGCAATTCTTGCTCTAATTTCACGAGTGCAGGACATATCTTCAATTATCAAGCTTCCAAGATATTTAAACAACTCCACCTGTTTGCGCTTTTTCCTCCTCTGCTAATCACCGTACACTTAGTTTTTTCCTTATTAATCCTTATTCCATATTCCTTGCATATTAAATTCAAATCTCTTATCATTTCATTCATTGTCTCTTCCTTTTCTGCTAAAACTGCCATGTCATCAGAAAACCTTATACATTCAATTCTTCTTCCATCGACATTCACACCTCTTGTTTTGTCAAAGCACTTCCTAATCAAGTCATCAAGATATATGTTAAATAAATTTGGTGATATACAGCAGCCTTGCCTTACTCCTCTTCCAATTTTAATTCCTTCTGAACTCTCCTTTTCGATTTGCAAACTCATTTTCTGTCCAAGGTACATATTACGAATTAACTGTCTCTCCTTCCAATACCCCCCTTGTCTCTCAAATATCTAATAGTCTTCCCCATTGTACTCTGTTAAATGCTTTTTCAAGGTCTATATAAACAACATATAGCTCTTTGTCTTTTTCTATGTATCTTTTACCAGTTGTTCTTAGCAGTCCTATTGCATCCCTAGTCCCTTTACCTTCCCTGAAACCGAATCGCTCTTCCTCTAACGTGGCATCCAGTTTCCCATATATTCTAATATTCAACACTCTTAACAACACTTTGGTAGCATGCGATATCAAACTAATTAGTTCTGAACTCTTCGCATATCTTTGCATTTTTCTTTTTCTCTATTAGTATCATTACTGTTGCCAAAAAGTCAGTTGGCCATTCACCTTTCTCATAAATTTCATTGCAAAGGTATACTAGCTCTTTCCTCCCTTTAGTTTCCAAATTTTTGAGCACTTCTGCAGGTAATTCATCAATCCCAACTGCCTTTCTATTTTTTTTATTTCCATCAATGCTCTTTCAACTTCGTCTTCTATGACACTGAATTCCTTTTCATCATCATTTACTTCTGTTTCCTCTTCCAGTTCCAATTTACTGGTCTTTGATCTGCTTTATATAGATTTTCTATGTATTCCTTCCAACGTTTCAGCACTTTCTCAGGTTCAATCGCTAGAGTTCCATCTATATTCGCTATTTGCATTTTAGCACAACTTTTCCTTCTTTGAAAAATTAATTCCATTGCAACCTGATCCATTATTTAAAACTTTCCTTCTCTCTCCAACGACTCTATTTCTTCACATTTATCTTTCAGCCAGTTTTCCCTAACCTTCTCAGTTTCTCTTCTTAATTCATTGTTCAACCTCATATACGTTTTCTTTCCTTGCTCGCTCTTCACGTTTTTCCAATTTCTTCTTTCTTCCATCTTCTCCCTCATTTGCTGTGTAACCCATTCTTTTTTCCTCCTTTTGCTACTAAAGCTACCAACTATTTCTTTTGCTGCCTGTTTAAGGCAATCTCTCATCTTTATCCATTTGTAATTAATAGCCTCATTTGGGCAACCTCTTTTCCAATTGTTTACAAATCTTTCCTCCAGTTATTCTGCTTTTCCTACTTCTCTGATAACTTCTAGATCAAATCTTTCTTTAGCCTTACCTTTCTTTATTCTCTTTAAATTTATCTGCACCTCTCCAACCACCATATTATGGTCAGACTTTATATCTGCACCTGGATATGGCCTTGCATTTTTTTAAGGAGTTCTTGAACCTGCTTTGAATTAAAAAGCAAATCTGATATCTTTGTCCATTCATTGGGGATGTCCAAGTGTATCTACTTCTTTAATGATGCCTGAGTATAGTGTTACCAACCACTAATGAATTTTCTTTGCAGAAGTTTACCAGTCCTTCCCCTTTTTCATCCCCCCCTAAACCAAACTCGCCAACTGTGCCTTCTTTCTTGCTTTCCCCAACAACCGCATTCCAATCTTCCATCACTATTACGCATGAATTACTCTTCTCTGTACCTGTAACTTCCTCAGTCTTCCAGTAACATTCTTCCATTTCTTCTTCTGAGCATTGACTTGTTGGCATGTACACCTGAATTATTACTAAACCTTTTTTCATTCCTTTCATCCTCAACAATATTAATCGGCCATCTTTGTACTCAACCTTAATGACATTATTCTTTAGCTTCCTTTTTGTGACTATACCAACACCATTTCTTCAACTTTTCTCTTCTCCTGAGTAATATACGTAATAATATCCAGTCTCTAACTCTCCACTCGCTGTCCATCTCATCTCACAAAGTCCTAGTATATCTAATCTGTTTTTAATCATTTCCTTCTTTACGTTTTCCAATTTACCAGCCTGTAAAATTGTGCGAACATTCTAAGCTTGCCATCTTTCTTCTTTTCAACACTTCCTAGTTCTGTGTTATCTCTACTGCCTATGGTATTTTTCCTCGAGGCATTCCCCTCCCGGAGATTCGACTGAGGGGATATTTTACCTCCGGAACATTTTACATAGAGGACCATACCATTTGCTCTACTAGTTATATCCAACATGGATCATTAATGTAGTGGTATCCCGTTGCCTTCCACATCCTCATGCCGTTGACCAAGTGGTTCATCCGCGTTTAGGGACAGTTTCCCATCCCAAGGGCAAGAAAGTGCCCTACCTCTATCCGCTCATCCGCCCTCCGAAGAGACCGTTGGCACTTGGTAGAGGGGAACTCTTTATCCCGCCAGTCACTCGGCAGGCTGACTGCAGTTTCAGAGGAACTGGGCGATGGGGTCGCCACATCCCTACTCCAACCCTATATCCTAATGCTGTGTAATAAACCTGTTCGTATATTTAAAAAGAGCTACTACTATATTAGCGTACAGAGCTGAAAAAAATTAAATAAAACGACCTAAAAATTAAGAGATTAACCAAATTCGTCGACTTTTTCGACCCTCTGGTCCGGTCCCGTACGTCTACTCCGTAAATACGCCCCTGATCTTGAGGGAAAGAAGAGGAGGAAAGAATGCTTAAATCTGAAAGACAGTACTGAGAAAACTGTTACAAAGTACGAAGAAAACGGAAATATCAAATTCTGTTTAAATGCAATATCGCATATTCCGTTCAAATTAATTATATTAATACATTTTTAATGTTATCATGTAAACACATTACTGCAGACGCGACACTTTAGGGTAATGTAACACAACACGTGGAGCGTTGCAACTAGGCCTCGTTGTTGGTATATAACGACTGGAGACAAGCGACTGTTTCGCTGTTCACCAGTTTCCACAGTACTGTGTTAAAAGAATCAGGGTACAGCACCTCCAAGGCCATTTACACTGAAGATGGGCTCCAATAGTGGGGCCGCACCGTCTGTTTTATGCGGCAGCATTGGATCACGGCCTAATTGTCAGTATAATATTAACATAGTAGACCCCCGTTGTATACAGATATATTGCTTGTGCATTATTTGTCGAAGTACAAACAATAAAAAATACAATTTCAGGCGATATTATGTACACCCATTCATTCATCCGTTCGCATTCAGTGATACATTTATTGGGCGTTTTTATTTTAAGCATATGAAAAGCACAACATATTTAAAAATAGTATCGCGTTTCGAAGAAACGTTGTGCCAGAGTGATAGTTTAGCAGAACTATACTAACTTTGACGTTAGGATAAATGAAATTTGTATATTTGTAATAGAGCAAACACTTTGAATTCTCTTCATAACGGCCGTATTCAATAAGCTGTACAATCAAAACCGCCCGCTGAAAATACAGGCTCACTGATTTGTAAAGAAATAAATACGTCCGAGCAATGGAACGTGTTGTAAGGCAACGGCGCTATTTCTGCTGAGAACACACACACACACACACACACACACACACACACACACACACACACACACACACACACACACACACACACACACACACACACACACACACACACACACACACACACACACACACACACACACACACACACACACACACACACACACACACACACACACACACACACACACACACACACACACACACACACACACACACACACACACACACACACACACACACACACACACACACACACACACACTTATATATTTTGACACATTAATGCAATATAATTATGCATGTGTCAATTATACCCCACAATTTGGAGTATACGTTATATAACATAACAATGATGTTATGTGTAATCGTAATAACAAGAATGTGTAATACGTTTTAAATATTTACATTATTTATTGAACAACATCTTTCCTTATTTCGGAAATAGAAAAACTCATTATTCTTTGCTTGTGCGAATCTTTTGCACACGACTTCTGGTTGACAATTTACGTTGAACATGGTATACAGAAATCTTATTATCTAATCGTAACTATCAAATATTTTGCTCTCGGCTTACTCATTCAGTGTGGTTATATTTGCAATTGCTTACTAATTTATTTAAACAATGAATTTACTTTTATTTCAATTTCTTTAATCTTACTTTGATTTCATTTTCTTTCTAGTGCATATTCATTTTTTTAACCAAATAAAGATTTTACTAATTACTTTAAATTATTTCAATTCCAAATCAAATATTGATTTTATAACATTTACGTTATATTCAAATCCTAATAGACATAAATAAAATATTATTCTAACTTAAACAATCAGTATTTACACTACTATGTACAATTTAATTACTTATAGCAACAGTTCGAATCTCTCTCATTATAGTTTTTAATTATTGTCTTTCAATTGTAGATAATTATATGGCTTCTTATCACCTCGTTTGATGTCGTACATTATCGGCGTGTCCTCCACTCGGTCCTCGGTCCGTGTCCTTTGGGTCCTCGGGTCCTCGTACAGGATTCCATTGGATGTACTCCTTAATTGTTGTCTCTCCTCACATCATGGGCTGTAGGTGTGTCCATAGAATCTCTGCTTTGACTTCCAGTCCATCCTGTGACGCTTACTGTAGATTCGAGACAGCGTTGCTGACTGACATAGCTTCCTGCGGCAACGGTTGAATGAAGAAGAAGAGAGCATTAGCGCGACCTGGTATTAATAGCCACATCGTGCAAAAGCTCCTGTCTGAACAATATTTGTCTTGTCAGAGTTTGTCGAACGCGTCCTTACTCCCACTCTTGCTCGATTCACTAATTTCGCCTATATTCGCGAATTGCGAAGTCTGTTTTACACTACACGATGCTCAATCGATCGCTAATTTTCATATGTTTATTATATGTAACTTAAACTTCTTTATTGTCATTATTCAGAGAGTTATTCACTTTTTTAATTCATTGTAATTTCACTTTACGTCACTTTCTCACGGTTTTTTAACCATTTGTGCATCTAAATTTTCTACACAGTTTGGTGTATTCTGTTTTACATTATTGTACATATATTTCTTATATTTAAAATAATACTTAAAATCTAACATCATTTGAATAGGGGTTGTTACTGTTCAGGAACGGACAGGTTTCACACGCACATACTAAATACATATGTACACACAGCTAGCGACAGTTGGCCAGATATGCGTGTCCATGCATGAACTGTGCTGTTCCCTTTTTTTATACAATCCAGCTTGCACTCTGAATCATGTTTATCAACCATATATTTATTTATTTTTATTAATTATTTTGGCAATGCACAGTACCGTATATGGTTGTACTGTCGCAATATATATTGCGACAGTACAAATAAGTGATGTACTGAGCATTGAATATAAAAATTTAAATATACCTAATAAACTGTAAATAATTAATAATGTATTAGAAATAAGCATGTCAGGGATTGCAAGCTTGGCTCAGACAGAAATATGAACAGGTGTTTCGACCTGAATCGACGTGCACACACACACAAATGTAACTGAAAGTGTGTACACCAGTATTTTGCTAGTGTGTGTGAACGCAGGTCTATGCAGGTGAGTTTACCACCCCAAGATGAATAATTGCATAATTACTGTTTTTCCGTAATTATTCATAAACTATAAGTAAGGAGTAAAATCCAAAAACACAATAAAATGTAATAAAATTTACTAAATACTGTGTACAAAAACCACGTGAAAGGGACACACCCTACGAGTGTAGTGGTGAAATAACTGTGTACAGAGCGAAAGGGTTAAGTTGCAATGTCCAAAAATACAGTGAACATGTGTAGTGAAAATAGTTATAAGATGAGTATAAGAGTATACTTACAGGACTCTGCAATTCGCAGAAATATAAGAAATAGCGAAATTGACAAAGAGTGGGGGAACTGAATCCAGAGACAGTTTCTGACATGTCGATTTCGTACCACTGCAGGGTGTCGACCAGGACATGGGTATAAATAGGACACGCAAGCTACAGTGGTTCTCTTTCTTAAATCATCCAGCGGGAGCTTATGCCCGTCCGCACGGCGTATTTATTTTTTTTGTAAATAGTTTAAATTTTCCAGTTACATACAACTATGTAACTAAGTATGTAACTAAGACACAGACTGAACTCAGAGACAATTTCAGACATGTCAATTTCATACAACTGCAGGTGTTGACCGAGACGTGGGTATAAATAGGACACACAAGCTACAGTTGTTCTCTTTTTTCGATCATCCACAGTGCAGCGGGAGCTTCTGCCCGTCCGCACAGAGTATTTAAATTTTTGTAAATAGTTTCATCCTTCCAGTTACATACAGTTATGTAACTGGATTGTAAAAACAAGCAATTTTAAGTAGTAACAGAATTACACGAGAAGAAAATCCATATAAGAAGATCAACTGACGTCCGAAACAGCACGAGGAGAAGTTCCAGAGAAAGAGAGAGCTGACGACTTAGTTCCAGAGAGCGATACGACGCTGGACAAGAGAGAGACGACGCTGGACAAGAGTGAGACGACGCTGGACAAGAGTGAGACGACGCTGGACTCTAGAGGTGACTGCGCTGGACAAGAGGAACACTACTGAAGTCTGGAAACGACGCTGGACAAGAGGAGCGACGCTGGACAAGAGGAAGTGATGCTGGAGTTCGAGACGAGGACGATTACAGATGGATCAATTGATTGAGTATGATTGACGATTGGTGATAAACAACTTATTTATCTCTTAATCGAACAACTAACTCAAAGACAATTAAAGACATTCTTGTTCTATTTAAAAGTTAAGAACCAATGTTTATTGTAAATATAGAGTTAAAATCATAGATATTATTGAAGTAAAATTAACGTAAACAAGAGCTCAAATTAGTATTGAAATGAATAGAATGCAAAGCATTTAAATAAAAAATTAGCGTTGTATAAATCAGTACTGATAAAAGAAAGATAAATTCAGTAACTATTAATATTTTTGAGTTTCCATTACAATATCTAAAAAGATATTTAAACATTGATATTTCGAAGCACACTAATTGACTGAGTAGTCAGGAAATGATATTTTTTAATAAAATAATTAGCAGAATAGAATATTTAGTCAGTAAGGATGTATATAGCGTAAGCCTTACGGCATAGTAACAAAGGAATAACGAATGTTTTAAGTCGAATCAAGTGCCATGCGCACAATTTTATTAGTACCAAATAAATTTGAAATACCGTTACAAGTTACATCGAGTTCTTATTACAGATACACCTGAAACCCAAATTAAATTGTATTTATGTACAAAAAAAAGCTGTTGCATAAATTCTCACTTCCAACGTGGGGCATCACAAATTTAAATTATATTAAATTTGCAATGTTGTACTGTTGCATAAATTGGTGCTCCAAAAAATCGTGGGGCTATTCAAACACAAATAGATTTGTATTTGTATTAGTATAATTTAACAAAATATACTGTTGCAATATATATATATATATAATTTACATACGTTTCTGATTTTAAATAATCAAATTAATTTAACGTATATCGATAGGTGAAAATTGATTATTTGAAGAAGTTGAAATACGAGTATTTTTACACGCAACTTTAACAGTTGATTAGTTGACAAACAAGTACAAATTAATTCCAAATATAATAATACTTTGAAACCAATTCGTCACTATTTAAAGTAAACATTTAGTATTAAAGTACTTAATGTTGTATGTGCAAGTAAAGAAGTTTAACATAGTAAATCTAAATCATAGTATAAATAGCCCAGCGACATTTACACACAACATTTACACAACATTTTAAGTTCGTCAAAAAAACTTTGAAATTAAAGCAGAATACAAAGCACTTGTGTTTGTGGTACTGCCGTTACTACTACACTCTATGGGATCGAACCTGTACGGTTACTTGAGTGCGACTGTGCCACGAAACGCAGTTTTTGACCTCTGTGTCCGTTTCGTGTAAAAGTAGGGTAGGTGTAAAGGGTTCGATGTTATGCAAGGCGGATGTTACGATTCGATTTAAAAAGTAAAATCGCACAGGCGTATTTTTCAAGAAAAGAAAAGATTTCTTCTGGCGTCTACGCTGGACAGAATCGGGAAGCCCTACGACGTTGGTGCATGTTTATACAAATTCCGCAAACATGTTCCACTATAGTAGGGTGCTTCCTACGATCTTAGTAGCGGATCTTTTTATACTTTTTGTAAATAGATTTTTTTATAGTTGTGTTTAACTTTGTAGGCGGTGGTGGTTTATTAATTTTGTTGACGGTTCACGCTTGTTAGTGAACGAATATGCTTAACTTAGTATATAGTGATGTAACCTACTAGTTTAACTTACACCTGAAGACGGTCACAGATTGTTAGTAATCGAAACGTTGTGCGATAAAGTTCAACGATGGTTACTGTACGACCTGAGCCTTCTGATAATGATGAGGTATTGAAGAGAATTCATTAAAGCAGTGGTGTATCTAGAATTTGACCTTTGGACAGTCCAGGGTCCAGCCGAATCAACTAGGCTTCATACAAAAGTTACGACTGTTCGAGATTACTATCTTTAAAGTGGCTGAAAAACGTGAGATAACATCCTGAATCAATCCCATTAAAATACACGGTAATAGCACAATAAAAATACGCGTTACTGAAACATTGTTTAGAAGATAGTTACTGATTGAATCAATTTTCCTGTAGGCCTATTTCATATTTAAAACGTATACGCAAACGCTGTTTATATATTTAAAAAAGAGTTACTAGCTGAAAAACACAGCTGAAAAATGTAATAGAAGAGCCTAAAAATTAAGAGAATAACAATATTCGTCAAATTTTTCGATCCTCTGGGGGGGGGGTCTGGTCCCCCCATAAATACGTCCCCGGATGAAAGAAGGATTATGTTTAAAATCCCTTGCGGTTAGCCACCCTGACTGAGAGGCGTAATCGGCGGCAAGGAGAATATTGAAGAACGTATGTAGTGATTAAGAGAAAGTCTCTGGGTTTGAGTGCTCTACGTCGTGCATGACACGGAGTTCGCGTGACGTTAGCAGTATAGGGCGCACTCGAATTAATAAACATTTTCTGACCGCGAGAAAAGTAGAAAAAAGTTCATTATACGAATTGAGAAACTTATCCTCTAGGTAAGCAGTTCGCGACGAGTAATTCGTAAATTCTTAAGCGTCTTTGTAGTCTCTCTCTCTCTCTCTCTCTCTCTCTCTCTCTCTCTCTGCCTCCCTCCCTCCCCCTATTAATTTTATTTGTGAAGAATAAGAGACAGACAGACATTCTTCTCTGAAAGCGTGAAGTTTGATGAAAATTATATGTGTATATTCCAATGTGTTATAGATATATTTTCCAAATATGCTTGGTCGAGTCCATTAAAAAAGAAAAATTGCTTTGAAGTTTTAGAGCTTTCTAGAATATTATAAAAGATTCTATTAAAGTGGGACATAAATCACCTAGTTTATTACACACTGACAAGGGATTAGAATTTAAAAATAAAGAATTAAATTTTTTAATTAAGAAATATAATATAAAGCAATATCACACAGAAAACGAGGAAACGAGTGCTATAATAGAACGCTAAAATAAAACGCAGAATGAGCGCATGAAAGTAATTTTCGAAATTAATAAGATTTACAGGTGGATAGATATTTTAGAAAAAATCGTTAAGGAATATAACAATTCTATTCACAGAACGATAGGAATGAATCCTATAGAAGTTAATAAAGAAAAAGAGAAAGAACTATTAGAATCTGTTTTTAAGTAAAATCCTCCAGAATTCGTAAAGAAATCTAAATTTAAATCTGGAGATAGAATTCGAATTACAAATAAGAAAGATACTTTTTCAAATAAGTATAAAAATAATTGGTCAAGGGAAATATTTATAATCGATCGAGTAAATAATACGGATCCAGTTACTTATAACATAAAAGATTTGAATAATGAAGATATTAAAGGAGGCTTTTACGAATACAAAATAAAGAAAACTATTTCATAACTAAAAATTTTTCTACATAAACAGCTATGGAGAATGATAAAAAGAAAACTTTTAATCGATGCAGATCGCTCATGCATGTAACCAATTTTCTTAAAAACAAAAACTATAAAGATGGATTGAATTATTATTGTAAGGACTGTTACAAAGAATATAGAATAAAATGTTGTTAGAATCCAGATCCAATTGATATGAAAGAACATAAAGTGTATGATGTAAAGAGGAAAAGGAAATTTCTAACTTTTATAGAAATAAAAATTATAAAGATAAAACTAGGAATTGCTGCAAGGAATGCATTCGTAAGAAATTGGGAAAAACCAATTATATGTGATTGTGGAAAATTAATTGAGACTAACTCTTATCTTTCTAAACACTTAACTACAAAAATTCATAAAAGATTAATTCAAAATAATGAAAATTTACATTGAATTTAAAAAGCATCATAAAGTTTACTTTTCCCGTTAAAACTATTTCTATTAAATAGAGACTTACCAGAAGACTTCAAATTCTTTAGAAAATATTCCTATTAAATAGACGCTTTCAAAAATTTAAGTTGAATTTAAAAAGCACCATAAAGTTTACTTTTCTCAATAAATTTTTTCTCACTATATAGACGCCTTACAAAAAAAAAAATAAATAAATACAAGCTTTCAAACAAATTAAAACGGCAAGCGACAAAGTTCATTGTGTAGTATGCGATACTGAAATTAGTAAGAAACATTATGATAGACATTTTCAATCTCAGAAACATATTAAGAATTTTAATATTAAGCTTAAAGAGTTTGATGAATTAAAAAAAGTGGGCTAATAATAATGATATTTACAATTATGAAAAACTTAATAAGGAGCAACTTAAAGAGTAAAAGAATTCGTGTAATGCGAAGAATGATTTTAATTTATATAACGAGAAGAAATTAAGAGAAATTGGTAAGAAATTATCTGAAAGAAATCTAGAAGAATTAAATAGGGAACAATTTATAAATAGATTGATTAAAATATCTAATAAGCTATCAAATTTAGGATTGAGAGCTTTAAAATATATTCAAGATTTAGCTACTAAGCATTCTATAAATATCTATATAATAAATCTCTAGGGGGGGTCTACGTTTTTCCCCGGTAATCTCAGAATCTACTGAACCAATTTCAATGAAACTTTGCACCCTGATAGCAGGTACCCAACGGAAGGTTTTCCACTTTATCTGATAACGATAGGTTAAAAAGACCCGAAGTTAAAGAAAAAAAACTCATTTTTTTAAACCCGCGGCTTCGATCGCGAATATTTGTTGTCGTAACTGTCGAGTTGGTAAATTGCTAATGGTACATCTGTATTAATAATATTCTTATGGAATTCTTATCAGCATATGGAATTCGTATAAACAATACAATAATTCATTGTTTGATTATATTGTAACATTGATTATATAGTACCCGTTGATTCTGACAAACCATACTCTTCGACATTTGAATATTCAGTACGCCTACATGCAGTAGGAATAATTAATTGTCGAGAATTATACTTAACCTACTTCATCGAGAATTATGCGATGAGCGTCAGTGATGTAGTATCAGTGCCTTTTTTCGTTAATTCTACGTCATCGGTAAGTAATATGTGCAATATGTATTGTGTTGTATAAATTATTAATTGCCCCCTAGAGATTTATTAGTATAGATCAAATAAATACATTTCCACTTTTTTTAGATTTGCAATGCCAGAAAGACGATCATGTTTAGGAAGATCTACTGCTGTTGCGGAAAGAAAGAGGCGTCTTAGAGGATCTGAAAATGACGTCGAAGGAGTCGAAATGCAATCAGCTCCTGGAAACTCTTCAGAAAGATCTGGATTAGAAGAAGTCTCACGGGTTGAAAGTACTACGATTCGTGAAAATAGATTAGCGGCACAAAGACACAGGCAAGCGACTCAGATCACGAGGTCCTACTTTACGATGGAATGCAAAATTAAATAGTGGTCTCAATTATAATCCAGTTATTAACTACGCGAATGAAACAGGTATCGGGTTACCGAGTATGGTTTGCCCTCATTGCAAAGCTTTAAAGTGGAAAAATGAATCACATGGATTATGTTGCTCTGCAGGAAAAGTGCGATTAGATCCCATACTTCCTCCTCTAGAACCGTTAAAATCATTATTAAATGGAGAACATCATTTATCGAAAAAATGTTTGAATGCATTAAGATCGTACAATTCAGCTTTTCAATTTACTTCATTCGGAGCCAATGAAATAGTCGAAGGGAGCTTCATGCCTACTTTCAAAATTCAAGGGAAAGTATATCACCTCATGGGATCATTACTCCCCACACAAAACGAAGTACCAAAATTTCTACAGGTGTATTTCATAGCTGATTGAAATGGATCAAGAAACAAGAATCGCAAGCTGTAACAAGAATGGATCATATTCATAACTTGGATAAGACATTAGTAACAGAACTTCAAAATTTACTTCACGCAATCAACCCATATGTTAGTGAACTGAAAAGTGCGTTTGAATTTGTAACATCTGCGAATAATAATCAGTACAATATTGTGATTCCTGCTGATCGAAAAGAAAATAATGAAGAGCACAGGGGTCGCTACAATGCACCGACAGCTAATGAAGTGGCAGTAGTTTTAATTAACCAGGAATGCGATAAACGCGATATAATAATCCGTGCGAGGGATCATACGCTACATCGAATTGCAGAAACACATCGAGCTTATGATGCTTTACAGTACCCTTTAATGTTTTGCAGAGGAGAAGATGGTTATCATTTTACATTAAAATTAGTCGATCCTCAGACTGGGTTACAAACTACTAAGAAAGTTTCAGCTCTACAATTTTATTCTTACAGACTCATGATGAGAAAAGATGAGTACGATCATTTAACTTATTACAAACAGCTTCTGAATAAATATATTGTTGATATGTATGCTAAGATAGAGACGGAAAGGCTTATATACTGTACATCCGTACTCATCAAGCTCAGTTACGAGCTGAGAATTACATAGATTTGCGAGATGTATTACGAAATAATGAAAGTCTGGATAATTTAGGCCGCTTGGTCATTCTACCCTCAAGTTTCACAGCAGGTCCACGATATATGCATGAGCGAACGCAAGACGCCTTTTGCTACGTACGCAAATACTCGCGGCCTGATTTATTTATTACGTCCACTACAAATCCTAAGTGGAGAGAGATCGTCCAGGAGTTGCATCAAGGCTTTTCAGCTCAAGATCGACACGACTTGGTAGCACGCGTATTTCATCTGAAATTGAAGAAATTAATGGATTTCTTAGTGGAAGGTAAAATTTTTGGCTCAGTTGTCTGCTACATGTACAGCGTAGAGTGGCAAAAAAGAGGTTTGCCGCATGCGCATATTTTGCTCTCGTTAGAAGAAAAAATACGACCAGATCAGATAGATTCTGTGATTAGTGCAGAGCTGCCGGACCCTGATAAAGATCCAGAGCTTTATGATATAGTTAAAACACACATGATTCATGGGTCATGTGGAACAATTAATGCACAGTGACCATGTATGAAGGAGGGTCAGTGTACTAAACGATATCCTAAATCGCTTACAAAAGAAACGACGATAAATGATGACAGCTACCCTAATTATCGCCGACTAAGTCCTGAAGATGGAGGTTTTCAGTGTGAAATCCGTTTGAGAGATGAGATTTTGATAGTTGACAATAGATGGGTAGCTCCATACTCACCGGTGCTTTTACGAGCTTTTGATGCTCACATCAATGTTGCATTGTGTAGTAGTGTAAAATCCATTAAATATATATGTAAATACGTCAATAAAGGCTCCGATGTGGCTACGATTGGTATACAAAATTCTTACGATGAGGTATTACAGTTTCAAAATGGTCGATACATAAGCACATCTGAAGCTATATGGAGAATCTTCTCTTTCCCTATACATGAGCGTTTTCCACCTATTATTCATCTAGATGTAAATCTCGAAAATGGGCAGAGAGTTTATTTTCGTGAAGATAATTTGCACGGAAAAATAGAAAATCCAAGAAATACCACTCTCATGGCTTTTTTTTATCTATGTCGGGAAGATGACTTTGCCAAAACTTTGTTGTACGAAGAAGTGCCAGCATATTACACTTTCAATAGGCAGACAAGAAAATTTCAACGTAGACGTCGAGGAGTCTTATTAGAAGGGAGCGAGAACGTATATCGTGAACACGTATTGGGTCGAGTGTATACAGTTCATCCAAACAATCATGAATGTTATTTTCTTCGTTTACTTCTGCACAATATACGTGGCCCAACTTCATTTGAAAATATCAAGACTGTCGACAACGTAATTCATCCAACGTTTCAAGCTGCATGCCAAGTTCTTGATCTCATAGAGAATGACAATCATTGGAACGACACATTGTCAGAGGCAAGTTTATCTGCTAGCCCTGACAAAATGAGATAACTTTTTGCAATAATGTTGGTGTTCTGCAGTATTTCAAACCCGAGTGCATTGTGGATTAAATATAAAGACCACTTCTCTGAAGACTCGATTCGATATATTATGCGTCGAATTCCTGATGCTGATTTGAGTTTATACAAGGAAAGCATTGAAAATAGTTGTTTATTGCTTTTACAAGATTTTGTTACTTCTGTCGGTGGTAATCCGATAGCTCAATACGGATTACCAAATCCACAGTCTACCGTGCAAAACATTTCAAAGGAATATCTTTCTGAAACCACTTATGACAGACAACAGCTACTTTCTACAGTTGAAGAGAATGAAATATTACTGACAGACGAACAAAGAAATATGTATCAACTCATTCTTCAAAGTGTTTACTGTAAATCTGGAAATGCATTTTTCCTTGATGCACCAGGAGGCACAGGTAAAACATTTTTAATCAAATTGACTCTTTCGAAGTTAAGAAGCGAATGCAAGATCGCATTAGCAGCAGCTTCCTCGGGAATCGCTGCTACATTATTACCTGGCGGAAAACGGCTCATTCCTTTCTTAAAATACCAATAGATTTGAATTGCAGCGAATTTCCAGTGTGCAATATTTCCAAAAATAGTGCTAAAGCAGAATTGATTAGAAATGCAGACTTGATTGTTTGGGAAGAGTGCACTATGGCCCCTAAAAAATCAGTAGAAGCTCTCGATAGAACTCTACGAGATTTGCGCAATGACAACAGACTTATGTGTGGAATAACTTTTCTCTTTGCCGGAGATTTCAGACAAACATTGCCCGTAGTTACGCTAGGTACCAGAGCTGATGAAGTAAACGCTTGCGTCAAACGATCGTATATATGGCGTACCGTTCAAACAGTATCACTCACAATAAACATGAGCGTCCAACTTGGAGGTGATGCAGATATTCACGAATTTTCTACTACTTTCTTAAACCTTGGAGATGGTAAGATACTAGAGACAGACGGTGCGATATGTTTACCGCCATTATTATGTCGTACAGTTTCTTCACTGGCAGAGTTGATCGAAAAGGTCATATTGAGTCTATAAATTTGCACAATGATGTGTGGATATGTGAGCGTGTGATACTAGCACCAAAAAACGAACAAGTAAATGCCATAAATAGCTGCATATTGCATAAATTTCCAGGAGACGAAAAAACATATCACTCCATTAATACAGTTTTGAACGAAGAGGATGCAGTACATTACCCAACTGAGTTTTTGAATACTTTATCTGCATCAGGATTACCAGCTCACACATTGAAATTAAAACTAGGTGTTCCAATTACACTCATGAGAAATCTGAAGCCACCACAGTTATGCAATGGAACACGATTGAAAGTTAGGTCGCTAAAAAAACATATCATCGAAGCGACTATCTTAACAGGCTGCGGCAAAGGAGAAACAGTATTTATCCCAAGAATTCCAATCATACCCAATAACTTTCCATTTCAATTTAAAAGACTTCAGTTTCCGGTTAATTTATGCTTTGCAATGACTATCAATAAGTCACAAGGGCAAACTTTACGTACAGCTGGTGTGGATTTAAGAGCTGCTTGCTTTTCTCACGGACAACTGTATGTGGCATGTTCTCGAGTAAGCAGAAGCAGCGAGCTCTTTATTTTCTCTGATAACGGCAGAACGAAAAATGTAGTTTATAATGAGGCTCTGATGTAAAAATGTATATAAAAACTGAGTATACTGGACTGTGACACATTTACGTATATAAGGATTCTACCAAAAAGTTTAAGACTGACTTAGCACGTAAGATTTCGACTAACTCATATCAATGTACTTATGTATTCATTATTTGTATTATTCTATACGAATAAACATTTTATCTAATTGTGTTACTGCATGTTTGTAAATATCTACTAAATTATCAAATTTTGATTTTACGTATCGAGGAAACATGAATGATGGATCTATTGCTTCTCACTTTTTGGATATTCATAACTTACAATATAAGCATATTATTAATATAGGTGTACTAGCAATTTACCAACTCGACAGTTACCACAACAATCATATACAAATATTCGCGTGCGAAGCCGCGGGAACCTGCTAGTAACTAATAAATCTAGAAATGAGCTTATAGAAGAGATTCAAAAGAAAACTAAAAATATCGATGATAAGAAAACTTCACATGAAGATTTAAATGTCGAAGTCAAGAAATCTAAGAAAGAGTATTTAAAGAATATATTCTTACATCTTCTGATAATGATATTAATGATAGCATGAGCTTATTAATGATGAGCTTATTTAGCATTTCATAGAAGTGAATTAAAAAGTTTGATTGAGGAAATGCTCAAGGACAATAAAAGTATAAAAGGTCAGTTATCTTTAAAATGCAACTACGAAAGAAAACTAGTTTCCGGAGAATCTCAAGAAACATCTATGCACTTTGGTTTAGCAGCTACTGAGATATACCATATTGATGATTTTCTTACAACTCAATTTCAAAAGCTAGTACTTAGAGAAATTTTAAATCAACCAAATGCAGGTTCAGGGTGGATGCGAACAATTAACTGTAAAATTAAATAAATATAATTATTTAAATGCTGGTTTATATATCAAATTACCCGATGAGATTAAAAATAAAAAAGCTTGTATACATTTTGAGAATAAAGATGAATATTGCTTCATATAGTCTATCAGATTAGCTATAGATGTTCATAACAAGAAAACTTTAAAAATCATCCGGAAAGAGTGAAACAATATGAAAAATATATAAATGGTCCTATAATTTCAGGATATGAATTTCCAATCTCATTAAAAGATATAAGGACATTTGAACGAAAAAGCTTTAACAAATTCGAAAATTATCCGATTATGTCTATTAATGTGTTACATTTGATACAAGTGGAACGATATTTCCTATGCAAATTTCAGATATTTATGATGCAGATTAAGACGTAAATCTATTGTACTATAAAAATGGAGATAATTCACATTTTATATATATATATATATACACACATATAATACATTATATACATACATATAATATAATATATTGCAACAGTACAAATGTATAGGGAACCGTGCATTGCATAATTCATTAAGATAATTAATTAAATTAAATAAATAATTCATATTGTTAGTAATAATAATTCAGCTTGCAATCTGAACTGTAAAGGGAACAACCAAATTTCATTCTTGGACAGGTTAATCACGCCAAGCAGCTGTGTCTGTGTGAACACATGTATCTTACATGTGTGTGTGAGACCAGTTGATTCCTTAAAGCGTCACCCATAAATGAACGCTATTAATTATATAAATTATTTAAATTGTAATGAGTGTGTGCATAATATCACAAAACCAAATACGCCACAGTGTGTATAAAATAAAGACGCACATGTGTACAAAAAATAGTGCGAAAATAATAAAAAGTGCGAACATATTGAAAATAAATATAAATAAAACTTATATTAATTAAGATAGGAAAAAACGGTTTATACACAGTGACCACATAAAAATTACCGACTTGATGAATATCGGGTAATGTGCAAAGACTTCGCATGTTGCGAAGACAAGCGAAATAAGTGTGAAAATAATCGTGTTTAGAAAGGGACGCCAACGACAAAACGATACCTGCAGAGGATTGTCGAAACATGATTTTTGCGCCCTAGAGTATAAATACTCGAGACGCACCAATTTATTTCTCTTTCTCGTACAACTACCGTGGCAGCCGGAGGCTCTGCCCAACGACAACAACTCTTTTTCGAACAACCACAGCGGCAGCCGGAGGCTCTGCACGACTACTCATCACTTTCGTGAGAGCACCTGCAGCCAGAGGCTATGACGGAAGACGAGGAGGCAGCCAAATACATGGAATAGAATCCAGCGTACGGGACGAGGCAACGGGCTACGGAGAGGATCTGAAGGACGAGGATCAAGGCCTCCAGGACTACACGACTACAGAGGAGCATCGAGGATCGAGGACCTAGGACCGAAGAGAATACGCTGAGTATTACCGCTACAAATAAGGTGAAACAAAACCATGTATTTGTAAAAACAAAAAGAATCAAGTAAAGACAATTAACTATGAAAAAGAAAGACAATATAATTCGAAGTGGAATTAATAATTTTTGAAAATGTAAAGGTTTATTTGTTTAGTAGGTTTAGAGTAATGTTTAAACATATGAAAATATAATTTTGAGTAAATAATTTAATCGATGATATTTGAATTAATCTGAAAGTAAATAGTAAAATTTGTTAGATAACAAAGCAATGCATATGCAATAATAAAAAGAAAATAGATTATTAAAAAGAGATCAGATAATTTAATAGTTATTAAAGAAATGAGCAAGCCGATAGCAATATTATATAATAACAAATGTTTATTGTAGTATGAGTGTGTATATTATGTTCTATGTGTAATACGAGGTATTACTTATATGTTGATAACTAGATGTGTACTACGGCTACACATATGCGAATAATAATGATATTTTAAATCGCAAAAGAATTGAAAATGTATAATTAATAAATTTTTAAATGTTTCTACACAATTTCACGTTGTGTTATTATTATTTCGATGACACCTGTCATAATTTTGTAGCGTAAGTAATGTTGCTAATATACGGCGTTAATGTTGCAAAATAAATGGTTCACAAGAACGTGGGGCTTCAGAAATACTTAACGTTATAAAAGAAATGTCGGCCAAGTACGTGGTGCGCGACCATGCCATTGAACTATTTAAAAATATATAAAAGTTAAGTGTATGCTCTAAAAATGTGTGTTAAATGAAAAAAATATTATATGTAATAACTAATATTATAGTAAATATTATTTGAATGTTATTTCAATTGCTGTGTATTATGATAGCACAACTGGCGCTCAACAGGTAATTATTGTAAATGAAAAGTGTAATCGTAATAGTAACATTACTAATAATAACAGTAATAATAAACAAAAAAAATTAATAAAGAATAGTATAACCAGAATCACCAATAATAATTATTTAAAAAAAATAATAAAATAAAAATAATTTAACATGGCAGAACCAGATAGTTTCAGTCTGGAGGCACTTCAAAATATGATGCGAGCCATGATGGATGAATTAAGTACAAAACAAACAGAAGAGTTAAAACAAGAAAATTTAAAACTCGCGGAAAATATAAATGATAAACTAAATGAATTAAAACAAGATAATATACAACTAAAAGAAGAATTAAAACAAGATATAATAGATAGTACTACACAGTTAGCAGATACAATTATAGACACGAATACGCGCATAGATGCACTAGAAAATAAAGTTAAACAAGCCCTGCATGAACAATCTGTTAGGTTAGAGAACAAGCATAAAGAGTTACGCGTAGAATGGAGGAAAAATTTAAAGGACATTCATAAACAAATAAAGGAAAGTGTAAATGAGAAACTAAATACAATAAAGCATGAACAGGACAGAAAAATACAGGCTGTTCATGATCTGCTTCAAGTGACCACTAGTAAAACGAGTGAGATAGAAACACGCACAAAGGTAATAGAGAATAAGCTAGAAGAAACATCCAAGACTGCGAAAGATTATTCTGGAGAGATGTCCAATATGAAAGAAGAGGTGAAGATTGAAATGGACCAACTTCGAGATCAGCTACGTAGACGTCCAGCGCAGATGACGATGTATCCAGCACCAGTAGAAGAAAGGGTTAAATTAACATTTGCAGGAAATAAATGGTAAAACAGCATGGAATTTTATCTATATATTATATATTATATGAAATAATATCTAAACTGTCTTACCATTTTCAGAAAAATATCCAACTCGCTGTTTACACACAAGGTATTAAAACAATGAGGAATTTTTAATACTTGTAACACAATCTGAGAACATCACTCGCGGTGAGAATACACAACACAATTATCAACCGCACGGTAATCACGATTATAACCATAATCACAGCCGTGATAATTATAAACAACAAACGCAACACACGCAAAATAGTTCAGCTGTTAATGTAGGTCACACACCAGCGACTCAACGCGTGGAATGCGGTCGTCAAGAGAAGGAGAGAAGCAGCGATCAGACAGAGAGAGAGTAGAGGCGAGAAAGGAGGCTATGTCTGGCCAAATTCAAAGAAGAGATTTCCGAAGCCTTATGAGCGAGCAGTTAACGCGGTAAAAACGAACAATAGCTCAAAGAGGAAATGCACAACGGAAGCCGCAAGTACACCATCGACTTCTAAACATTGACTGCAGAAGCGTACGCAGCATTACACAATAAACAATACATATCCTGTTGACATACGAGACGAATTGCTTAGCACAGACGAGGGTGGAAATCAAACGGAACCCACACACACATTGCCCGACTGTTAATGTTCGTAACAACAATTGTCCAATTAAAATGTTGGTGGACACAGGTAGTCAACTGTCAGTTTTAAACGCTGCCTGGGTGCAACGAAATAAAAATTATTTTAAAAATACAGCGATATTACCTGTGAACAATATGAGCATTACAACCGCTACTAATAAGCGAAAAAAAGTTAAAAAACAAGCCTACGTAACAGTGACACATGAAAATTTAGAAATAGAATGTCCATTGATTATTATGAATAAGTTGATATATGATGGTATTATAGGAATTGATTTATTGAATGTACTAGATGCTAAAAAATATCATTAATAATATGATAACATGTAATTATAAGGGTGTTCAACATAGTATAAATATGAATGAAGAAGAAAAACAGTATAAGGTAAGTGAGATACCTATTGTCTTAACTAAACCCAAGGTTCAATATGTACCAACTCGATGTACAAGTCAGACAACCGACAAGATTTTTAAACAGGAAGAAAAGCAACTTCAAGAATTGATAAATGAATATGAAGATGTATTCAATGAAACACCGACGCAGACGACAGTCTACAAACATACAATAACTGTAACAGACCCAACAAAATTCGTCAGGAGGACATACCCTATTTCAATGCGCTATGAGGAAGAAGTAGAAACGGAAATACGTCGCATGCTGGATAATAACGTGATAGAACGGTCCAACAGTAACTTTTTATATCCTCTAGTTGTATTAAAGAAGAAAAGCGGGGATATTCGTCTATGCCTGGACATGCGGGAGCTGAACAGTATTATAATGAAGGAGTATGACTGCGCGCCTAATGCAGACGAGCTGTTTACAAAATGTGAAGGAGCATGCTACTTGACAAAACTCGATCTATGTTCAAGTTTTTGGCAGATTCCAATCCGAAAAGAGGATAGAAAATTTACTGCATTCCTGTACAACAACTAGTGTTACCAACATAAGGTAGTACCATTCGGATTAAGCACGAGTTTGGCAGCTATTGTGAAATGTTTGGAAAGAACATTAGGACCAGAAGTAGAACCTTATATGATGATCTTCGTAGATGATATTTTAGTAATATCTAAGACATTCGATGAACACATAAGAAATCTACGTACAATATTCCATAAGTTTAGGCAAGGAAACATGTCCCTTAACCTAAACAAATGTGAATTCATAAAAACTTCCATCCAATTCCTAGGACACATCATTTCATCCTCAGGTATACAACCAGATCCTACCAAGATAACCAGTATAATAAATTTCACTATACCCAGAAATCTTAAGGGTTTACGTGCATTTTTGCGTTTAACTGGATATTACAGGAGGTTTACTCCATTTTATGCTGAGAGGACTCAACCTTTGTTAGAATTCACAAAGAAAGGACGAAAATGGAAATGGGAGAAGAAGCATCAAGAAGCCTTCGACCAAGTGAAGACGTTATTCGTAGAGAACATCATGCTACATCATCCTCAAAGAGAAGGGAAATTTGTAATTTATCCTGATGCTAGTGATTACACCGTGGGAAGTGTACTATACCAGAAGGACTCCGAAGGAAAACTAAGGGTCATCGCCTACGCGAGCAGAGTTTTCAAAGGAGCAGAGCGGTACTACTCAACATCGGAGAAGGAGGTACTTGCAATTGTCTACGCTCTTAAGCAGTTTCAATATTATATTTATGGTACTCATTTTGAAATACATAATGATCAAGCATTGTCATTTCTACTTAAATGTAAAGTCACCAACTCTCGTTTACTAAGATGGATTTTAGCCATCGGGGAGTACTCATTCACCATCAAGTACTGCAATGGAAGAGATAATAGCGTTGCAGATATTTTAAGTCGTTATGTAACAGAAGAATGTGAGGAGATCTACAATAAGGAAGATAACGAAGTACGTCTATTACCTATGCGATTTGAAGCTAGCAACGAAGTAAGAAGAATGCTACAAAATCTAGCAGAAGAACAGGATCAAGATATTACCTTACGAAATTTAAGACGTCAATCTCACCTACCAGCTCAATATAAGCTACATATCAACATTCTTTTCAAATTAATGAGACATGATTAGAAAATTGTGTTGACGAACGAGATGTTATTTAAACTGATAACACCAACTCATGAGAACTTATCTCATGCCTCGGCATTAAAATGTTATTTATACTTTAGAGATTTTACTATCAACAACATGTTTAGAAAAATTTAAAATGAATTGAATAAATGTTATGATTGCCAGACTGCTAAGCAACCTAATCTTCACACATATGTGGAAATGCAAAGTATACAGAAGGAGGCGAAAGGGGAGTTAGTTGCAGTGGACTTCTTAAGGCCATTACCACGATCAAGTCGGGGAGTTAAACACATACTGATCTGTATAGACGTGTTTTCTAAGGCAGTTCATCTGTATCCTATTATGCGACCCACAACGAAAGCTGTCCTAAAAATTCTGTTACAAAAATATATTCCAATACATGGTAAGATGAAGAAGATTCTTAGTGATTAAGGAGTGCAATTTCAAAGTGAAGTATGGAATAGAATATTAAGAGAAAATGGAATCCAACTGATACTCACATCCATCAGACATCCACAGGGAAATTTAGCCGAGAGAGTGAATAAAGAATTGGGTAAGTACCTACGTATTTACTGCCATAACCAACACAATAAATGGGCAGAGTATTCACCATTCTTTGAAAAAGCCATTAATGAGAATTATAGCGAAGCAACGAGCTACACACCGACAGAGATTGAATAAGATCGTCAGCCCGACCGATTTTGGAAGCGGTATATTCACAAAACTACTAATCAGAACTTACCGATACCGTTAAGCATTAAGATTGAACATGCTAAAAGAAGAATAATGGAAAATGGTAATAAGAGAATAGAACGATTCAACAGAACTCACAAGTTGCAGAAATGTAATGTGGGAGAGAAAGTATTATTAAAAACAAATCCAGTTGGAAAACGTGTTGATAATACTGCTAAAAAATTCTTCACATCGTATGATGGACCTTACACTTTGCTAAGACAAATTGGTAAACAAACTTTCATTGTATATGATGACACAAGACAGAAAGAATTGGGCAAGTATCATGCCTGCTCTTCAAGGAAGTTCTATGATTGAATAACTAGGTCACTGTGATGAATAGGTCCTCAATTTCTATCAACTCAGCAGTCACTTATCTTAAACGTTCTCTTGCAATTCACAATTTTTTTAACAACAATCATCTTCACTCAAAACATTAATTTCATTAGTTAAAGGCCATGGCTATATTTTTTATGGGTCACAGGTTCGGTTTACCATTTCTAATTAGTAATATTCTGTTGACCTTTACTTTATTTTTTCCTTCGTAACTATATTATTATAAGTTTTTTAACGTAAGAGTTTCTATCTTTTAAATTATTTACACTTGGTTTGATCTCACTATATGGGCTACAGAACTGTTTCATATAGATTATATGTTTCATTCAATGCTCATATTATAATAATGTTTAATCACTTTCCTTATACATGATTTTTTCCTTTTTAAAGTCTATCACTGTTATTTTCACTTTCTAGCACTATCACACAACCTAGTGAGAAAAACGGTTTATACACAGTGAACACATAAAAATTACCGACAAGATGAATATCGGGTAATGTGCGAAGACTTCGTATGTTGCGAAGACAAGCGAAATAAGTGTGAAAATAATCGTGTTTATAAAGGGACGCCAACGACAAAACGATACCTGCAGAGGATTGTCGAAACATGATTTTTGCGCCCTAGGGTATAAATACTCGAGACGAACCAACTTATTTCTCTTTCTCGTACAACTACCGTGGCAGCTGGAGGCTCTGCCCAACGACAACAACTCTTTTTCGATCAACCACAGCGGCAGCCGGAGGCTCTGCACGACTACTCATCACTTTCGTGAGAGCACCTGCAGCCAGAGGCTATGACGGAAGACGAGGAGGCAGCCAAATACATGGAATAAAGTCCAGCGTACGGAACGAGGCAACGGACTACGGAGAGGATCTGAAGGACGAGGATTAAGGACTCCAGGACTACACGACTACAGAGGAGCATCGAGGATCGAGGACCTAGGACCGAAGAGGATACGCTGAGTATTACCGCTACAAATAAGGTGAAACAAAACCATGTATTTGTAAAAACAAAAAGAATCAAGTAAAGACAATTAACTATGAAAAAGAAAGACAATATAATTCAAAGTGGAATTAATAATTTTTGAAAATGTAAAGGTTTATTTGTTTAGTAGGTTTAGAGTAATGTTTAAACATATGAAAGTATAATTTTGAGTAAATAATTTAATCGATGATATTTGAATTAATCTGAAAGTAAATAGTAAAATTTGTTAGATAACAAAGCAATGCATATGCAATAATAAAAAGAAAATAGATTATTAAAAAGAGATCAGATAATTTAATAGTTATTAAAGAAATGAGCAAGCCGATAGCAATATTATATAATAACAAATGTTTATTGTAGTATGAGTGTGTATATTATGTTCTATGTGTAATACGAGGTATTACTTATATGTTGATAACTAGATGTGTACTACGGCTACACATATGCGAATAATATTGATATTTCAAATCGTAAAAGAATTGAAAATTTATAATTAATAAATTTTTAAATGTTTCTAAACAATTTCACGTTGTGTTATTATTATTACGATTACACCTGCCATAATTTTATAGCGTAAGTAATGTTGGTAATAAACGGCGTTAACGTTGCAAAATAAATGGCTCACAATAACGTTGGGCTTCACAAATACTTAACGTTATAATATATATGTTACAGATTTTTCAAAACTAGTAGGTTCTCAGTTATCGAAACATGCTCATAAAAGTTATCTTTGCAGAAGATGTTTAACTCATTTTTATAAAAATAAGGACTTTAAAAACCATCTAGAAATTTGTAAATCTCATGAGCCTATTAAACCAATAATGCCTCAACTAGGTGATAAATCTTATTTTAAAAATTTTCATAAGAAAATAGAGTATCCATATGTTATCTATATGGATTTTGAGAGTACACTTTATAAATTAGATACATGCGCTTGTAATCCAGATAAAACGTTTACTATAAAGACGCTTGTTCATAAACCATATGAGTTCACTATATATTTAGCTTCAAGAATTAATAATGAATACTTTAAATCGATATGTTATAGAGCTAATTCTGAAAAAGAATTAGTAACAGTTCCCGAAAAGTTTTTATGTGAAGAGTTATCAAATATTTCTAAAATAATTGCTAAGAAATTTAGTTCGAGTAATCAGCTATCAATGAACTTAACAGAAGAAGAGGAATTTGAATTTCAGAACGCTGAAGTATGTCATATGTGTGAGAAACCTTTTGAATATTCTGAGATTGATGATGAAGATGAAAATGCGGATTATTTAGATGATCCAGATGATGAAATTAATAAATATGATAAACTAAGAGATCATGTCATTTGAGCAGAAAATATAGAGGAGCAGGTCATAATATATGTAATATAAATTTGAAGCTTCCTCAGATTATTTCAGTATTTTGTCATAATATGAGTGGATATGATACTCATCTATATATAAAAAAATTAGCAAAAAAATATGGAAAAGTAGACCTTATTGCTAATATGGATGAAAAGTTTGTAAATTATTCAGTTAATTCCGGATATGGATTTGAGTTCGATACAAATGGAAAACCAAGAAAATATATAAATCTTTCATTAGTAGGTAGTTTTAGATTCATGGCTTCATCTATAAAAAAGTTAGCTAAGAGCCTTAAAAAAGAAGATTGTAAGCACGTTAATAATTTCATTAGTGGCAATAGGTTTTTAAGTAAAATATTAAATAGACAGGAAGGAGATGAAGATAAGATTTTCAAAATATTAAGTGGAAATGGTATATTCCCTTATGAATTTATAGGTAGCGTTGAGAAATTACAATATGGGAAAGAATTAAAGACAGAAGATTTTTATAGCAGTTAAATAGTGAGAATATCACAGAAGGTGATTTCAAATATTATTTAAAAGTAAGGAATATGTTGAAAGAGAAAACTTTAGGAAATTATTCTGATCTATATAATATTCAAGACGTATTATTATTAGCTGACATATTTGAGAATTATAGAGATGTATGTTTGAAAAATTATAATTTAGATCCAGCACATTATTTGACCGCTCCATCGTTAGCTTGGGAGGCAATGTTAAAATGAACTAAAATTGAATTAGAATGAATTGATAATTATAATTTATATTTAACGATAGAGAGAGGAATTCACGGGGGAATTTCTCAAGCTATTAAAAGATATTCAAAGGCAAATAATAAATATTTTAAAGATTACGATCCCAAGAAACCTGAAAATTACTTATTATATGTTGACGCTAATAATTTATATGGATGGGCATTATCTTAAAAATTGCCATACAAAGATATTATGTGGACAGATCCTAAAATTAGATCTTTAGAAGAATGGAAAGAAATAATACTAGAGTTAAGTGAAGATGAAGATTTTGGTTATATTTTTAAACGCGATTTGGAATATCCTAAAGAGCTCCATAATACACATAAATATCTTCCACTCGCTCCAGAACACTATAATAATAGATTATGTATTACATTATTTAATAAAAAAGATTATGTTGTTCATAGTAGAAATCTAAAATACAACTTAGAGAAATATGAAAGAGTACATTGATTTTAACACTAAAATGAGAGCTCAGAGTAAAAGTGATTTTGAGAAAGATTTCTATAAGTTAATGAACAATAGTGTATTTGGGAAAACTATGGAAAATGTTAGAAATAGATGTGAAGTAAAATTGGGTGATGAAGAATTTTAGAATATTCCTTAAAGCAGGCTAAGAAGACACATTTTAAGAGATTTACTATATTTGTAGAAGATTTTATCGCTTCTCATATGTATGAAATTAAGTAAAATTTGATAAACCAATATTCATGGGATTTTCAGTTCTAGATCTATTGAAATTATTAATGTACGTGTTTTATTATGATAAACTTATGAAATATGATTCAGAATTAAATTTACTCTATATGGATACTGATAGTTATTTTGTAGATCCTTATAAAATAATTAAAGAGCACGCTGAAAAGCTCGATACAAGTGATTATTATAAAGATCATTAATGTTATAGTGCAACTAATAAGAAAGTTATTGGTAAATTTAAAGATGAATTAAACGGAATTCCTCTACAAGAATATTGCGGATTAAGATCGAAAATGTATTTTTATAGTTTTCAGACAAAAGATTCAAAAACTATTAAGCCAGTGAAGTGTAAAGGGATTAAGAAAAGTGTAGTTAATAAAACTATGACTACAGATAATTTTAAAAGATATTTGTTTGAAGATAAAGAAGAATATAGAGAAATGAATTGTATAAGAAGCTAGAAGCATGAATTGTATTCTATAAAGATGAATAAATTAGCTCGAAGTCCTAAAGATGAAAAAAGATATGTAACAGAAAATAAAATAGAAACTTTACCATGGGGCCATATAGATATTGAAAAATAGATTCTTATAATTGGTAAACAGTATTGGTAAATAATATTGGAAAATAGATTGACATATTTAATAAATTTTCTAATAAAGCTTATATAAATGGGTTACGTATAAATTTTTCTAATATTTTCGATAATATATATCTCACGATAATTATCATGATCAGTTATATCAAAATAATTTCCTTCGCGATTAATTGTATCTTTAAGAGTTTCTTTCATTCCATTATAAAGATTAATCGAATTAGAATTATAAGTTACTTTCATAAGAACGACCATATTAAGAAATCTATCTATAATATTATTAAGCTCTTTATTAAAATTTCTTCTTTGACATCTGATAACATAATAATTATAGTGATTTGGATCATAAGTTTTAATTAAAGCGAACATATTTAAAAGATTTTTATTATGAGTTTGAGGAACAACATTTGGCTTTAGAATCTCAATAAAACTGTATTGAGTATTTATTAGATTACTTTGCTCATCTAACAGTTCACCTGAAATATCAGCTATTTTCTTGAAATATTTAATCTCATTAATATATTTTTATTTAATTTTGTATTCCCCATGTATTCTAACAGGTGGTAATACCTCTTCAAAAATCCATGTTTTAAAGATAGTAGCAATGGGAAGTTTAGAAGAAAATACGAAAATACTCGTATTAATTCATATAATCCAGGTTCTGATACATAAATTTCTTTATTTTCATGATAATTAGATTGGTATGCGTTTTGGGTCCCAACTAAGTTTAATAGATTTTTCTTGTGTTTATCGGAAATGTGCATTTACAATGCTTTTTTTAAGATTAGTATAACCCAATATTTCAGCAACATCTTTCCCCTTAAACCATGGATTGTTATTTTTATCAATTATCATAAGCACATTCCTTCCATGGAACATCAATTGTCCATTATGAATATCAATTAGCGAATTCATTTTAGAGTTGTTAATTTATATAGATAAAAATTTAGCTGAAGAAATTAATTCATATAATCCAGGTTCTGATATATAAATTTCTTTACTTTCATGGTAAGTAGGTTCGTATCCATTTTGCATACCAACTATAAATCCTAAAAATTTTGCTTATATTTTAGTGTTACTTTCTTACATAAAGAATCTTTAACATTAGAATAATCCAATATTTAAAATTAAGTTTATCATCTATATCAACATGTTTAAATAAAACATCTCTTGAATTAACATACTCTAAAATATCACAAATATCTTTTATTTTCATGACAATTAGGTTGGGCCCCAATTTGGGTCCCAACTAAGGTTAACGGATTTTTCTTATGAGCTTCGTTATATTCGTTTCAAATTTAATTACAAAATATTGTTACGAGAAGCCTACCGAACAACCCAGAACATTCTCCACTCTTCCCCTCGCCCAGTGTGGCAGTTGTGCATAGTCAAGGCCGCGTTTAAGTTTGTTGTAGACTCGTCAAGAGGCCACTTGAGATACGCATTAGCGTGAGCATTAAGTGGCGTGCAAATTAAGGATGGAACGTAATTCTAGAACGCTGCGTGACCTAGCGTGAACGCTATAAGAGTAGAGCGTCTGGCGTTTTGAAGGCAGTTACGTGAGCGATTTTTGTTAGCGCGGATAGAGTGTTTGTTGAAGTGAAGAATTATTGGTTTTATAACTGTGCGAGACTCGTTGACATTTTTATTGCGTGTGAACAATTTTTATTTGATTTGTTGTACGAGACTATCTTGTTGATTACAAACTGTTTAATTGTGATAATTAAAGCTGGTGAATTGTGACGTAAATGGTGTCTTGTATTTTGTTTTCCTTTGTACCACACGACGGTAAGTTAGACCGGCGTAACAGTGATGTCAGAACTGGAATAGAACGGTAAACAGTGGAAACAGAGGGCACTTCGTAGAAGAGTAGTGTTAGTGGTAGTTGATAAAAATAAAATGGATACCAGTCAGATGATAGAAGCATTCCGAACAATGCTACAGCAAAGACAGGAACAACAAAAAGAAGAACGAAGACAGGAAAGAGAAGAAGCAGAGAAGACGCGCCGATGGGAAGCAGAAGAAGCACGACGAAAAACGTAAGGATGAAAATGAAACACCAGAGAACCGGCAAAAAGAAGAATTTAGTCGTCAAGGAGACGACGTTAAGGCGTTCGTAGAAGATGATAACACTGCAAAATTCGTCCTTTTACGAGGTGAGCTAAACAAACAAGTTGATAGAATATTTGAAATAGAAAAATCTGTGTTAACTACAAAAACAAGTATGTCAAATTTATAAGATTCTATTACAAATTCAAAAAAAAAAAAATTAAAAAGGAAGTCGAAAATTTAGTAAAAGAAATAGTTGATAAAGAAAGACCGTCAATAAATGCTGATGAAGATTCAAAATATCAGAGAAAGCAAACTGTAGTAGGGCCAGTGTACGCACAGGCCCCAACGTTTGATGGAACCACTAATTGGGAAACTTATATTCGCCAATTTGAAGCTACCGTCGCTTAAATAAATGGACGGAAGAAGAGAAAGGACTTCCACTAATTCTTGCTTTAAAAGGGCCTGCCGCAGACCTAATACAGAAAGTGCCATCTGACAGTCAGATCACCTATGAAATCAGTCGTAATAATATTATTAGGCTCCTCGTTTTTAATAAATTACCTTTTTCATCTTGAATTGAAATAATTATTTCTTTAATCTGTTTTAAATCTTTCCCAATAGGAACATAATGTATTTCATTAGGTTTTCATTAATTTTACTTTGGTAGCTAACATTACAAAAAATGAATATAATATTTCATATTCCTCATGTCTATAGATATCTTTTGAATGATTAGTTATAGATGGCTCGACTAAATTATAATGAATTTCTATAACATCAAATGGTCTTAGATTTTCTTCATTTGCCTTAAAGTTTACGAAACCTGAATTTTGTTCTCTTCCGAATCCTAATAGATTTGAAAGATATTCATCATAAATTATGAGATCCATAGGAGACTTAATAGTTAGTTTCATCAAATCAGGATTTATAATTATTTTGAAATCAGTCACGTTATACTTTTTCTTTTCGTCTCCTTTCAATGTATCAATACAAGCTTTCAAACATTCTTTGAATCTATTTTCGATATCTTTAACGGAATAATGACCTCAGAATAAGTTAAAAGTGTAACCATCGTTATTAAGATGAAATCTGAAAGCATTCACGAGTTCTTTATTTACATTGCGTATAAAGTTATCTGAATAAAATCCTAATGAGAAAGTTGGAATTATACATTACTTTTCAAATAAGATGGAAGAGACAATACACCAAGGGGAATCGATTTTTAATTAGATTTGTTTCATCTCTGCCCGGATCTACTTTAAGAGACGAGAAAATAGGATCAGGATTATTAAATACAATTCTGAATAATTTACCATTTGAATTACACGCTCTTGGATATAATTTTCTAGGTCCAGGAACTAAAATAAATAAGAGATTAGCTCGTGGAGATGTTGGAATTAATCCGCTTGACGAAGCTGCTAGAGAATATGATATTTGGTATCGAGATCATCCTAAAATTGAAGATAGATGGGAATCTGATAAAGTTCTTAAGAAAAAAGCGTGGGATAGAGTCATTTCTAATGATGCTGATTTGAGTGAAAAAGCGCTTGCTCTAGCAACAACTGGAGGAATGTGGTTAAAATGAAAATTAGGAATGGGCTTAGATATTGAGCCTGGACTGAAATTTTAATTTTAAATTGTATTTCAATTATATTGTAGATTTTATTTTATATTATATTTTGAATTTTATTCTAAATTTTATTATATAAATGGCATATACGAATAGTAGCCTACTTATAAACCTTTGAAGATTACTCTTTCAGGTAATCAAAAGGCTAAGTTAAAATGGGGTTTCAAAAATAAATCTGGAGTTACTATTCAGTTTTCTTTAGATCAACTTAAAGATAGGAAAGATAAGATTCATCTATTAAATCTATTAAATTTTTAGAGGAGTGTTTATGAGAGATATGCTTCCTACTAAAATTAATAATAAGGAATGTGGAATTATAAATTTAGGATCTTTCTTTTCAAGTGGCACACATTGGACTTGTTATTATAAAATAGGTAATATTGTATACTATTTTGATTCTTTTGGAGATGTAAATCCGCCTATTGAATTAATAAAATATCTTGGAGATAGCTCTAAAATACATTATAATATATATAGAATTCAAACTTTTAAAGATCCTTCTATATGTGGATATTTATGCGTTTATGTACTAAAGGAATTAGATAATGGCCTCTCTTTCGAGAATATTTTAAATTATTTGTTCTATAATAAATATGGATTCACAACATATTTTTAAGTTTGATATTTTTGGTTATCCGATTGTTGAAGATAGTGTTCAGAAAGGGGAATTTGAGAGTAAACTTCAAGCTCTAAATAAAAGTATTTCGGAAGTTAAATCTCATTTGATAAGCAAATTAGTAGATATGGATATATTTGATGAACATTTTAACGATAAGGAGATTGATTTGAAAGCTGATAAACAAATACAAACTCTAAGTAAAGATATTGAAGATGATAAGAATGATTTGAGTAATCGTTTGAATGAAGAAGCTAAAAATTTTTCTAAAATATTAGGAGAAAAGGAGAAAAATATGAATGATCAATTAGAGGAACTGGGTGAATTTAAAAGGATGTGCCTTGAAACTATAAATAATAAAATACGTCATAAAGTAATAAATTTGAGTAAAACTTTAGATAGTGAGTTTAAGCATAAAGAGTCAGAGCTAGATAACAAAATTAATAATGTTGTAGAGAAATTAACGTAGGATATAAAGGAAGGTGATTTAAAGTTGAATGCGAATATGACTAACAATATTACTAAGTTGACTTCCGAGATTAATAATAAGTTTAAAACAATGAAAATTGAAGAATTTAATCAATTAGCTTCTGATGTGAATAAAAAATTATATATGGTGATTAATGATGTGAATAATAAAGTACAGAACATATATGATAATGTGTCATTAAAGAAAACTAATAAATTAAATAGCGATATTAGTAATAATGGAAAATTGATTAAAGAAAATTATGATGAATTAAATATCCAAATAAATAATAACACAAAACTGATTAATGATAGTGTTAATAAATTAAATATTGATATCAGTAGTAATGCAAGATTGATTAAAAAATTATGATGAATTAAACACTGAAATATATATTACCTCAAAATTTATTAATGATAACATTGATAATATTGATAAGTTAAACATTGATATGAATGATAAAGTTCAAAAGTTATTAATGCAAATTTAAAAAAATTAAATTCTGACTTCGATAATAAATTGTTAAAAAGTTTTGGGGAAATAGAATTAATATTTAATACTATGGTAACAGAATATAAAAGTAATCTACTAATCGATATTGATTTTAAAATTCATAATGTAAAGGCAGATTTATAGAAATATATTAAACTGAATGAAACTGTTGATATACCAGATATATTAGTTTTAATGAAAAACGATTAGTGAGACTTTCACCTGCTATTGATAAATATGATTGTGTTATCAAGCAACAATTGGATGATAAAGTTAATAAAATAAATCAGAAGATTGCCTATTTAGTTGAAGTTGGTTTAAAATGGGGAGATTAATTAAATTTTATCTATATTAAATGGATTTAATCTATTGGGTTAAGTGTAAGCAGAAGATGTCTTCTAAAGATGAAAATATAATAAAAACTAAGAATGGGGTGAAGAGATTATCTGCTAAATGTTGCTTATGTAATTCTAAAAAAAGTCAATTTGTTAAAAGATAATATACTTGATAAAGTTGAATATTTGATAAACTAATTTAGCTAAATTTTTCTTTATATAAATGGCGAACTATCCTGGATTTTTGAATGATATCGTTAGGGCAGAATATAAGAATTTCTATGCTACGAGTACGCTGAATTTTAATAATCCTAATAAGAAGATTGAATTTAATGTTGATTTTGGAGATGGTTTTGTTCTTCTAAATTTCAATATTTCATTTCAGGGAAGTTAACTAAAGTTCATGGAACTGAATATGCTGAAACTGATAATTATTCCATTCTTATTTTCTCGAAATTAATTGATGAATGTGAATATCCGGGTATTATGAGTACTATAAAAGGAACGCTTACTTATTCAAAAGATGATGCAATTGCTTTAACAAATAGTGGATTTGAATCTCGTAATACAAAAGGCAAGTTTTTTGTATGTGGAAATCTAGGTCATCTTGGATTAGGATTTTTTTGAAGATACCAATATATACCAATCTATAAAGAAGGTTTTTTTACTGTCTTTTACGAGAGCGGCAGATAATGATGCTATCTTTAGATCGAAAGCTCAAGGTAGTAATATAATTCCTGATGCTGGAAAGTTAACAATTGATGAGTTTATAATTAAAGTACCTATTATTGAATTCAAATCGACAAGTAAAATACAGCTTATTAATGAATTGGAGATGTTAAATTCTAGTGGGAAAAGAGTATATTTTAGATTTAGAAATTATCAGTTAATTGAAAAGCGTGGTGTAGTGGGAACTACATTTACTTTTGATATTACGAATATTTACAGAAATATTATTAATCTAAGATTTATTATAGTGAGCTTTCAGTCTGGTCGACAAAATAACCAATTCAAAATGCAAGTAAATGTGATACTTTAAATGTAAAGAATATCGGAGTAAAATTAAATGAAAGTTATTATCCAAATGAGCTTCAGAATTTAAATTTTACTGATGGGAACTACGTTATTATGTATGAAATGTTTCAGGATTATAAAAAGGTATTTTATAAAAATAATGAAATATATTATACTCCTAAGAAATTAGTATCCAATAGGTCAATGTATGTTATTGATACTACTAGACATCCAGAAAATATTTCAAACTCTAAAAGTAATATATTAATTACTATAGATTTCAAAATGCAGTAACTCTGATTGAGAACGTAATAGCATACACATTAGTCGTATCCGAAAAATCATTGGAATATGACATAGTTATAAATGGAATTAAAGAAGATTAGATATTGATATATTTTATAAACGTATTTTCTAAATATTTTGTTATTTTCATATAGTGCATAGGAATGTATTATCTAAGGTTTTCTTTATTTTGGGACTAAATATTTTGTAGTTTTTTCTTGAATTCTTCTTCGTTTTTCTTCTATCGTTGTTCTTCTTGAATTACTCTAAAAATTTACTTAATTTCGTTAAGTATGGAGTAAATTTCAAAATATGCTTACAAAAGAGAGCTCTGAAATTTATTTAAAAATGTGATTTTTAGCCTAATTTTTAGAAAGTATGGAAAGTCAATAAGTATTTGTGGTCGATATTTTATTGTACGATATAATTATGGTGCGATAATTTTTTATGGAAACGCTGTTTCCCTTCTGGTCCAAGTTTGATATGAATAAAAAAAAACTAACATAGTCACCGTTTACATGGAAAACTATAATTATGGGTATTCGATATTTTATTGTATGATAATTATGGCGCGAGTGAGATACAATAAAGAAAAATGCATTATATGTATATTTTTATTTCAGTATTTTATATATTATTTTAAGAATGTTTAGCACTCTTATTCACTTATTGTTTATCAAAAAGACTCCTAAAGTACGACTGTATTGTTACTTTTTTAAGTTTACAGCGAAAGTAAATATAACTACATTATTTTAGAAATATTTAATTTTCTCATTCACGTAATCATTTCAAAAAGACGACTGTATGGTTACTTTTTAAGTTAATGTAATATAAGATTAATTTTTATTTTTACAGCAAATGTATTAACACTGTTATTCCACTTGATCAATTTCAAAACTAAATTTAAAGTATTTCGCTGTTTAAGCCTACTCTATAAACATGATTATTATAAATTAAGCGTTCACTTTATAATAGGTATTTAATTCCGATCGAAGTATTAAGAGCTCTCTATACCTAACATACCTCAAGCACCGGAAATTTACTCCAAACTTACTAAAATTAAATGTATTTTAAATTAGCAGCTAACGCATGTGACTCCTATGACTTGCTTGTAGCGACTGCCGTTTGTCGTTTGCGGAAGCGGTGGTTTGTTTTCAATGATAGCGATATCTGGGGACATTTTTCCGTGTATGAATAATGTAACGTTGAATTCTATAACAGATTTTTATAAAAATATGTTAGGTAAAGAGAGCTCTGAGCCGATTAAAAATAATGCTCATGAATAGATTTTTCGTTAATTCTGGAGTAAATTTCGGATGTTCCTAAAAATATGTTAGGTGAAGAGAGCTCTAAAAGTGATTGTTTATGGAGTGTTTACTTAGACGTTTTTATGCTGCTTTTGTCCATTTTTTATACAAATTCTCAACAGTGGCGTAGGATCGGCATATATATATATATATATATATATATATATATTTTATAATGACTTTACCTCAAGATGTTTCCTCCCTATTTGGAACATTTTCGGGAAGCCTTGTGTTCCCATCTTCAGCCTTCCTAATTTTGAGCCTTGTGAGGTATTTGTGTGTTGGCTGGTTGTTGCTTTGGTTTCCTGTTGGTCTCTGGTGCTTTAAATTGGTATTATTGTGTGTGATTGTGGTATATATATTAGTATTTTGTGTATTTTCTATGTTGAGTGATTTGAAAATTGTGTCATGTTTTGTATTGATTTGTATTTGTTCAGGTATTAGTTTGTTTTGTACTTGAACAAATACAAATCAATACAAAACATGACACAAATTTCAAAGCACTCAACATAGAAATTACACAAAATACAAAATACTAATATATACACCATAATCACACACAATAATACCAATTTAAAGCACCAGAGACTAACAGGAAACCAAAGCAACAACCAGCCAACACACAAATACCTCACAAGGCTCAAAATTAGGAAGGCTGAAGATGGTAACACAAGGCTTCCCGAAACATGTTCCAAACAGGGAAAAACATCTTGAGGTAAAGTCATTATAAAATATATATTATATATATATATATATATCAAGAAACGGACTGTAGCAGAAAGTGTTTTAATATATATATATATATATATATATATGTTGCGACAGTACAATCATATGCTGTACTGTGCATGTAATAGACTATATAAATATTTAAATTAAATTAATAAATATGTAATAAATAAGCAGGTCTGAGATTGAAAGCTGAGTTGATGTTAAAAATACTGCATTTAGAGATGCAGGAACCGACCTGCACGATCACGCGATTGTCGCTGAGAGAGTGTACTGTAGTAAATAAAGTGTGTGCGTGAGGCCGGTTCAAGCCTGAAAGTTTGCAATCTCGCCCCAAATAGATGTTAAATTATAGTTTTTATTTAATTATAAGTAAACCATAAATGATAGAAAAATTGCAAAAACTTCTAAATATGTATAAAATTAAGACACATGTGCAGTGCGAATTCGGCGTGAAAAGGACGTGCAGTGCGAATTCAGTGCGATTTTAAGAGCGTAGTAATTACACGAATTATGCGATTACGATGGTAATTACATTGAACATGTGTATTTAAATCGGCCACCGTTAGAGCACCTTGTAATCCACATTAGACATTGCAATTGGTAGAAATGTGCGATAATATGAAATTGGACGATAGTGGGGGAAGTGACGCCTCCAAGCAATTCCTGACATGCTGAATTCTGTCCCAACAGGTGCGGTAAGATTCTCGAATATAAATAAAGGCATGGAAGAAGCCAAATTATTCTCAATCAGTCTTCACAAGCGGCGGGACGCTATGTCCGCTATCGATGCGATTTTTAATTTTTTTTAATTGAACTGTAAAGTCGGATGGTTCATCTAAATATCAAACAGTAACTCGTGGTTTGATTACGAATACGATTATAGAACATACTCTACGATGTCTACACCCACAAACGTCCGTCACTCAAGACAAACAACAAGGTTACATCAGGCAGAGGAACGCTATGCAGAACAATAGAGGCGTCTACTAGAACAAGAGCAGCAGGTGCAGAGCAACATATCACTACACTACAGCAACCAGATGGGACCATAAGGAACGAATAACTGGATGACGACAAGTGGAACCTAGGAACGGTCAGGGAACTCCATCAGAAGAGGACCTACGGATCAACGGAGGACATGGGTATGAGCTACAGAACCAAGGTGACAAATAATCAATTTATAAGAGACATTTAAAAGACACTTTGAAATTTAGAAAAATAAATAAGAGATGTAAAATGTAGATATAGAGATTCAGAGAATCTAATTTAAATTTAATAAATATTTTCTTTGAGGATTAACAATTAATTTAGTAAATTTAAATTTTATTGAAAGTTTGTAAAGTAATCAATGAGTAATATGTATGCAATGCATAAAATAACGTAGTAAAAGTTATATAAAGAAAATAAAACAAAGCTGCAGTAAAGCACATAAATCAGACTGAGCAGTCGAAATTTTAAGATTAACAAATAAAGACGTAGAATATAATTTTGTTACTGTAGGTTATAAGGTTTATTTATGATAAATGTACTGCAACAATTAAACGTTAAACAAACATTAATGGAGGTTTATGACGAAGTAAATGAGAGTTTTAAAAACGCTTTTGTTTTTTTGTTTTTTGAATAAATTGATGAAAATTTGTTAAAATTCAATCAATCACTACTCTTATTACTATTACACCCAATCCCCAGTAATTGGTACATATTAACAGTAATGTTAGATACATGTTGGCACAGCACAAATTAATTTACATTTGTTTTGTATTTTGTTGTGTTATAATATATATATTATATTTAAAATTTATATTTACTTTACCTCAAGAAATTATTTCCTCCTTATTTGGAACATGTTTCAGGATCTTTAGTGATCCCATCATCAGCCTTTCTAATTTTGAACCTTGTGGAGTACCTGTGTGCTGGTTGGCTGTTGTTGTGGCTTCCCATTGGTTTTTTGTTTTTTAAATTGTTGTTATTGTGTGTGATTGTGGTGGATATATTAGTATTTTGTGTATTTTCGATGCTGAGTGCTTTGAAAATTGTATCATGTTTTGTATTGATTTGTATTTGTTCAGGTATTAGTGTGTTTTGTGTTTGTGAACACAATAATAACAATTTAAAAAATCAAAAACCAATGGGAAGCCATAACAACAGCCAACCAGCACACAGGTACTCCACAAGATTTAAATTTAGAAAGGCTGATGATGGGCTCACTAAGGATAGCGAAACATGTTCCAAATAAGGGAAAAGTAATTTCTTGAGGTAAAGTAAATATAAATTTTAAATATATTATATACATCAAGAAATAGACTGTAGCAAAAAGTGTTTGAATATATATATATATATATATATATATATATATATATATTACAACAACAAGAATTGATTATTCAATGTACTTTAATTTGTGCTGTGCTAACATATATCTAACATTACTGTTAGAATGCACCAATTACTGGGGTTTGGGTGTATGGGTGTAATAGTAATAAGAGTAGTCATTAATTGAATTGTACGTGTTTTCATTAATTTATTAAAAAAAAAAAAATCACAAGTGTTTTTAAAATCGCATTTACTTCTCCATAAAATATTCATTATTGTTTGTTTAAACGTTTCTTTGTTGCAATACATTCATCATAAAATAAATCTTGTATCCTATATTAACAAAAGTATATGCTAAACATTTATTTGTTAATCTATAATTTCTCGACCGCTCCGTCTGACTGTGTGCTTTATTGCAGTTTTGTTTTCTTTGCTTTATATATTTTTTTATTACATTACTTTATGCATTGCATACATCTTAATGTTTTATAAAAATTTAAATTGACTAAGAGAATGGTTATTCTCTTTCTATAACTTCCCAACTACTTTACTTTCTGCATTGCGTGTAATATTATTCATTGATTACTTTATAAGCTTTAAATAAAAATTTATATTTACTAAATTACTTGTTAATCATCCAAGCAAAGATTTCAATTTACATGAAATTAATTGTTCATCATCAAAAAGAAATTCTTATTGACTTTAAATTATCTTCTCTTATCTCTATCTACATTTAACATAACTTTTATTTATTCTTTTAAATTATAAAATATCTTTTCAATGTCTTTATTCTCTCATTTACAAATTATAAATTGGTTATTTGTCACCTCGATTCTGTAGATCGTACCCATGTCCTCCGTTGATCTGTAGGTTCCCTTCTAATGGAGTTCCCTGCACGTTCTCCGGTTCCACTTGTCGTCCTCCAGTTACTCGTCCCTCATGGTCCCATCTGGTTGCTGTAGTGTAGAGTGATATGTTGCTCTGCATCAGCTGCTGTTGTCCTAGCAGACGTTTCTATTGCTCTTCATAGCGTTCCTCTGCCTGATGTGACTCGTCGGTTGTCTAGAGTGCTGAACGTTTGTGGTTGTAGACTTGTAGAGTATGTTCGATAATCGTATTAAAAAAAAATCAATCTAAGAGTTACTGTTTGATACTTAGATGAACGTATTGTCCATCCGACTTTACAGTTTATTTAAAAAAAATCGCGTCGATACTGAACATAGCGTCCCGCCGCTTCTGAAGACTGATTGAGAGTAAAATTGGCTCTCCTGGGCCCGTATTTATATTCAATCAAGAAACCACACGTGTCGGAACGGAATTCTGCAAGTCAGAAACTTTCCGTAGCGTCAGTTTTCTCACTATCGTCCAATTTCATATTTTCGCACATTTCTGCCAATTGCAATGTCTAATGCGGATTTCAAGGTGTTCTAACATTGTCTGATTTAATTTCACATATTCTATGTAATTACCATCGGACTCGCATAATACCTGTAATTACTACGCTCTTAAAATCGCACAGAATTCGCACTGAATGTCCTAATCACACCGTTTTCGCACTGCACATGTGTATTATTTTTATGCATATTTAGAAGTCTTTGCAATTTTTCTAACATTTACGGTTTGCTTATAATTAAATAAAACTATAATTTAACATCTACTTGGGGTGAGATTGTAAACTTTCAGGCTTGAACAGGCTTCACGCACACACTCTATTTACTAGTGTACACACTCTCAGCGGCAATCGCGTGATCGTGCCTGTCGATTCCTGTGTATAAACACAGCTTTCAATTTCACACCTGCTTATCTATTACATATTAATAAAATTTATCTAATTATTTATTTAATTTAATAAATGCATAGTACAGCGTATGCTTGTATTGTTGCAATATATATATAAAATTATTTACTCGTAAACATTATATACAAATAAATAAGTATAAGTAACACTGTGTCTCAGTCGGCAGCTGGGACGTCAAAGCTACAGGCTTAGAACTGCCAGGTCTTTTCGCAGTCGAATGTGTTGACTCGCGCTGAATTCTTCTCCTTGCTAATTTATCTCTCCATGTTTTTTATAATTACATAAAGGGAAATAGGTCTGAGGGTACTAGAAGTCGCTGCATACCTGCACCGATTGTAAAACCAGGAAAAGTTTATTTTATGATTACTGTCCAACATCGATTAAAATACATTACGTATATATATATATACATACATAATATATATGGGTAATGTATTCTAAATCAATGCTGTCCACTGACTTGTCTACTGTTCTATAGGCTTGTGGTTTATAATCGTATGTGGCTACCTCCAGTGGCTTGAGAGGCATTTCCATGCAGAGTGCTCACGGCCGCTAACAACAAGAGAGAAATGTTGGTATTTATTTCAGCAACAGTTTCTTTACTTGCTCAAAGCGGCCAGTGAGGCTTTGTCGTTTTTTTAAATCTACTTATTATCTATCTATCTATTAAACCTAATTTTATTATTTTAATTTTATCAATTTTTTAGATTTTATCTAATTTACTTCTACTTTACGTAAATTTATTAAATACAAATTACTGTATATTCAATTTAAACATTACGGTAAAATTAATGAATAGGCGCTGAAAGATCATTAGACAATTCTTATGCAGAAAAAAACATATTAATTTAATAACTAAGTACGTCTGAAATATACTAACAGACATTCTGCCGACTCTTCTCCGCATACCACACTTAATATTGGACTAGTGGCTCTTGATCGTTTGGATGTGAACAGCAGAATTGCGACGACATACAAAATTAAGCGAATGGTTCACAGACAAATGTGTATACCATATTGTTCGAGCGAGTTGTAGCCGCGCCACATATCTGTAACTACAGTGGTTCCTGGTTCTAAATGATCTAAAATTATATGATTTGGTGTGTTTATCCACCACCTTTAGGAAGCACTTCTTTGTTCTCCTGTAAATTCCCCCAAGTACCCACCGAGTTTTGGTTATTCGGCCCCTGTTGTACCTCCTTCTACCGAACGCACTTTCATCAATGTCTATTATATCTCCCGGACCGCCAATTTTTGAGCTGTTCTCCATCAGCCAGACAATAAGGATCTCCCTGAACTCTTTTTTAATTTTCGTGTAGTTTCCTGTTTATGTCGATCTCTCTTGAAATGACTGAACTTGGATACTTCATAATCCAAGCGTCTAACACACACAGTATATATACGGGCTATTTCCAAAATAGTGTTATCAGGTATGCTTTTGTAGCTCTGAAATTTTATCTGAAGGTAAAGTTTCTTTGTCCTTTCACGTTTATTAACACACTACCATCACACTGTACCCATTGTATTGAATGCGGAAGAAGATTCCAATCACGAACACATTTTCTGAAATCTTTTTTTTTATTGAAACACCGAAAATTATTAACACTTCTGTACTCCATTCCACTAAGTTACGGATGTGCACAACACTAACGAATGAATGTACGACAAATGGCATGTTTTAGAGTAATGGGCCCCTAGGCTGACCTGACCATGTGGTGCGGGCCCCCCCAATTAACGGATATCTGTCGGTATGGAATACCTCCAGTAAAACGAGGGTCTGGGTCTCTTCCCCGAAAAATTTTGAAAAAAATATTTTCCAGAACTGCAAATAAAATCACTGTTAAGTGTCCAAATTAAATTAGGATACACTGTTTTATTTTTTGTAAATTTTCAGTACAGAATATCCCAACGGTATTTAACGATTTCAAGGTATCTCAATGAACAATGGCATTCTGGAATCTATGAAAATAATAATAAATTATTGCATTTGTTTTTGTATTACACTCAAAAGACCCTAAACAGAAGAAAAATTTGGAAAAATTAAAACAACTGATTTCCATAGGAAAGTAAAACAATGCCATTGTAATTATCATAAATTAAGCATATTTTTAAAAAGAACATAAAAGTATTAGGGTATATTCCAACATTGTAAAATCCGTAAGTAAATCATAATTTTTCTGCAATATAAAAAGATTGCAGTATACTACTTTTGTTAGGATTTGGCTTGATTTATTGGCACTCGCATACACTTAATATTAACAAATTTACTTATGACATCTTCATAAGATAACTGTTTCAAAATATCACTCTCGAGGCTCATAAGCGATAACAAAGTTCAGTTTATCTTCTGACATGGTTGTCCGGAGCCTATTTTTAATAAGTTTCAACTTCAGAAATGATCTTTCATCACTACTGTTGGTAACCGTTATTGAAAAACACATTCGAAGTGACACTTCCACGTTAGTAAAACATTCCTTGACGTTCTTTTCTAGAAGAGTTTGTACGTCCTCCGCTCGGGCTGATGACAGTTTTCTCCTTTTCACTTTCTTCGATGTACTCATTGCAAAAAAGACTTGAAATGAATTAGCTCATTTCCTAGGTTGTTGTCCAAGTAATTGTCATATGTGTCTACTAAATATTGAGCTGCCCTTTCATGATCTCTTCCTTGACAGTAATGCTGTCTACATTACTAAGAAACCCAAAACGAGTATCAACTAATTTGTATGCTTCTAGCCTCTGCCTCAATGACGACATAAATTGGTCTATAACGGGATGGAAACTCTGGCTTCGAAATGTTTCTGAGGATGTCAGTTCAGTTTCTAGTGCCTGGTTAGTATAAAGAGGTGCCAAACGCACAATTACTTTGCGCTTGCGCTGTGCCTTTGTTGCATATTCAGTACAACCAGATAAGGCTGCCCTTTTCATCTCATTTTCTTCAAAGCTTTCCCATTTAGTTTCTATAAAGATTTTCAATGATCTGAGTACTGCACCGGATATATTTACGCCTAGTCTGGTGTTCTGCAGAGTTACATTAATTTTGTTAACTTGTTCCAAGATATCATCCCAAAATGATGCGTGAACCCTGTTTCCAACTTAGACATTTTTTTATGCACACTAGAGTAGTGCGCCTGGAATTTACTGAATCTTCATTGTCCTCCGAGTCTGAGAACAAATAATGCACATTTTATCTCCTTATACCCTTGTATTAAAATTTTGGTGGCATCAGCACGACATAACCAGCGAGTCGTGGTGGTCCTCTTCGGTACTAGAATGGGTTTACCATTGTCAGCCCTTTTCAAACCTTCGGTTACTACTTGGTATCTATGTGATAAACCCGTGGAATAGACATAAAGCTCTTTCAAAAAACCAAAAACCTTACAGCACTCACGCAACACTCAGCAGCAGCCTGTCCCACTAGATTAAGTGACTGTCCAGCACAAGGTACCCATAGGCCTACTGCAAAATTATTTTCTGGCACCACCAACGCTTAATTAAAATAACATTGTCTTAGGCCTTCAGTATCAGAAACATCAAAATTAGATTCATATTGTGTATGTGTGTGAGCGCGCCCGTGCAAGTGCATAATAAACTTAATGTCAATAAAATAATAGCAGCAATGAAGTAATAATAATAATAATAATAATAATAAATACTAATTTTGCGTTTAATGTTAATAGTAATAGTTCTAATAAAATAATGCTTAGAATTAACTAAATTACATAATTATAATAATACAATTACATAATATGATATAATAGTTATAATTCATTATATTTAATTGTAATTAATATAATTAATAAAGTCAGTAAAATCATAAAAATCTTTTTGATTTATGCGCAGAAAATTTTGTATGTTAACTAAAAGAACTGCAAATATAATTAGTTTTTCAGATTACTAGTTGAATGTCGTCAATATAAACGTTCTTATAAATTAACTGTTAGTTGAAATAAAGGACTTATTGTTGCGCTTATGTAGACGGGTTGCCCACTTATAACGAAATATTTGAATACGATGCAATTTCACGGGGATTAATTCATATATCATAGATAACAAAAGGTAAATATTCTGCCCATTTATTGTGTTGATCATGGCAGTATATTCGTAAATATTTACCTAATTCTTTGTTAACTCTCTCAGCAAAGTTTCCTTGAGGATGTCTTATGGATGTGAGTACTGGTTCTATTCCATTTTCCCTTAACGTCCTCTCCCATTTTTCACTCTGGAATTGTACACCTTGATCACTCAGTACCTTCTTCATTTTTCCATATGACGGAATATATTTCTGCAGTAGTACCTTTAGAACAACTTTGGTTGTGGGTCGCATAATTGGGTACAGTCGGACTGCCTTGGAAAACACATCGATACATACCAATATGTGCTTCACACCTCGACTTGATCGTGGTAGTGGTCTCAGAAAATCCACTGCAATTAGCTCTCCCTTGTTTCCCTTTTGGATGCTCTGCATTTCTATGTATGTGTGTAAATTCGGACCTTTCGCCGTTTGACACTCATAACACTTCTTTACCTCCTTCTTTATCTTTCAATACTTATTATTAATCGTAAAATCTTCTCGTAGACTCAAATAACATTTCAGAGCGGCAGCATGTGCTAAACACTCATGTGCTGGTTGAATTAATTTTTGTAGCATGTCATTCGTTAGTACTATCTTCCAGTCTTGTCTTACTAACCTGAAAAGAATTCCATTTAGTACCTTATAATGATTTGGTAGCTGTTCTTGGTCCTTCATCTCCAAATCTTGTCACGTCCAAATCTTATTGTTGTGCTACATTTTTCAGCATTTGTTTTACTTCATCATTCTCTTTGAATTTAATTGATAACAATCGTACTTCTTTCTTTTCGCTCTCATAAACTTCTTCACATTCTTCTTTGATGTATCGGCTTAGTGTATCAGCTATAATATTGTCTTTACCTTTACAGTATTTAATGGTGAATGAGTATTCGTTAATGGCTAAAATCCATCTTAATAATCGGGCATTTGTTATTTTGCATTTCAATAGAAATGATAATGCTTGGTGGTCAGTATGTATCTCAAAATGAGTACCATAAACATAATATCTGAATTGCTTAAGAGCGTATACTATAGCAAGTATTTCTTTTTCTGATGTGGAGTAGTTTTTTTCAGCTCCTTTGAAGACTCTACTGGCGTAGGCAATAACTCGGTGCTCTCCCATAGTATCTTGTTGATACAGTACACTTCCTACTGCATAGTCACTAGCATCGGAGTATATTACGAATTTTCCTTCTCGTTGAGGATGATGTAACATAATATTTTCGATGAACAACTCTTTCACTTGGTTAAAGGCATCTTGATGTTTCTTCTCCCACTTCCATTTTTTTTCTTTCTTCGTCAGCTCTAGAAGCGGTTGCGTATACCTTGGATATAACGGTGAGAATCTTCTGTAGTATCCTTTTAGTCCTAAGAATACTCTTAACTCTTTGAGATTTCCGGGTATAGGGAAATTAGTTATGCTGGAAATTTTGATAGGATCGGGTTGAATACCAGAGGATGAAATAATGTGACCTAGGAATTGGATAGAGGTTTTGATAAATTCACATTTGTCTAGGTTAAGGGATATGTTCGCTTGCCTAAACTTGTGGAATATCGTGCTTAGATGTTTTATATGTTCGTCTAACGTTTTAGATACAACTAAGATATCATCTACAAATATCATGGTGTAGGGTTCCACTTCAGGTCCTAGGGCTCTTTCTAGACACTTTACGATGGCTGCTAAACTCGTGCTTAATCCGAAGGGTACTACCCTGTGTTGGTAGCATTTATTTTTATACAGGAAAGCAGTATACTTTCTATTCTCTTCACGAATTGGAATCTGCCAGAAACTTGAGCGTAAATCTAGCTTCGTCAGATACCTTGCTCCTTCACACTTAGTAAATAATTCATCCGCAGTTGGTGCACAGTCATACTCCTTTAATACAATGTTGTTCAGCTCCCTCATGTCAAGGCATAGACGTATTTCACCATTTTTCTTCTTCACTACCACTAGAGGATTCAGGAAGTTGCTGTTCGATCGCTCTATGACTCCACTTTCAATCATACGCCGAATTTCCAGTTCAACCTCTTCCTCATATCGCATTGGGATAGGGTATGTCTTCCTAATGACTTTCGTAGGGTCTGACACAACTATAGAGTGCTCGTATACTGTCGTCTGCGTCGGTACTTCACTAAATACCTCACTGTATTCTTCTATTAATTCGTGCAGTTTATCTTCTTCCTGTGTCGTCATCCCCTCATCTACCGCATTCAGGTGTCGAGTTGGACCATACTGTATCTGTGGCTTGTACAAAGTAATAGGTGTTTCACTTACTTTGCACTCTTCTTCCTCGCTGTTCATATTTAATTCATATTGGACATTTTTATAATTACACACAATTGTATTATCATTAACATTAATCTTAGCATTTATTGCATTTAGTATATCGATACCTAAAATTCCATCATAAATCAACTTATGCATAATTATCATGGGGTGTTCTAATTCTAGATTTTTATATGTTAGAGTTACATATGCTTGTTGTTTAACTCTTTCTTTTTTATTGGTAGCTGTTGTAATATTTAAATTATTTATGGGCAAAATTGCAGTATTTTAAAAATATTTCTTATTGCGTTGGACCCATGCAGCGTTAAGAACTGATAGTTGGCTGCCAGTGTCAACTAGCATCCGTATTTTACACCTGTTTATACTCACTGTCACAATAGGGCATTGTGTTTGCTGCGCGTCTCGCTTTATATCCTGTTCATTGTTTAATAATTCCTCCCTAATATCGCAGGGGTATATGTTGTTTATTTTATACTTTTGCTTCCGTTTATTCAGTCATTGTGACGCCTTTGATGTAGACGGTCGGCTGTGGAATGTTACTGTCTCCATCTCATTCATTTCTCGTCCATTTCTCTTCAATTTTTTCTCATCGTACCCTCGTACTGCGGCAACGCGTTTGTCAGCTGGTTTTGAAAACTGTTTACGATTGGACGACCATACAACGTCTCCTTGTCGTTTAGCTGTATTATTTTGTTCAGTCTCTTTAGCTGTGCGTGTTGTAGTGTTGTACATTGGTGGCGAATAATTTATTTTATAATTATCACGGTGCGGTGTAGTGTTTTGTATTGCTGTCTTGTCATCTCTGTGATAATTATGGTGGTGATTTGCGTGTTTTGTTCCCAGTATTGTGTGTTCTTACCTTTATTGATATTCTCTGACTATGTTACAAGGATTAAAAATTCTTCTATGGTTTTAATTCCTCGCGTATAAACTGCTAACTGGATATCTCGCTGAAAATGGTAAGATAATTTTGAAACAATCTCGTATTCTGAGAATTTAGGTTTAAGATGCTTTACACGTTCTATTTGCGTAATTGTGTATTGTTCAATACTCTGCTGTTCTTGTGCATTGAACTTTCCATATTCGAGTTGATCCCGTACTTGTCGTTGGGTATGTAGATTCCAGTATCGGTTCTCGAATGCCTCACGAAACAGCTGATATGTACTGACGTTATCTCTAATAATAGAGTACCATTGGCTGGCTGAATCTCTAAGATATCGCGTGACGAAGTCTATCTTCTCGTCGTCATTTATTGCACTCCCAATTTTTTCTATTTCCTTCTCTACTCTAGCTAGGAATTCCATACTGTTCTCTCCTTTACCACCTGAGTCTCCTTTACCAACTTAAGTCTGCTCCTTTATTCCGTTGGTGTAGGAAATATGGTCATTTGGTTCTGTCGTCTTCTTAACTCACTTCGTAGCTGGTTTATTTCCTCTTGAATTTCTTCTTTCATATGTGATACGTCTCCCGAACGGTCCTTCGTAGTTTCTTCAATTTTATTCTCAATAACTACAGTACGTGTTTCTATTTCTCTAAGTTTACTCGTATTTGTTTGCGATACATTATTAATAGTTTGAATTTTATCATCATGTTCTCGTGTTATAGTAGTTAAAGTATCATTTATTTGTTTATGTGTTTCTTTTAAATCTTTTCTCCACTCGAGACGTAATTCTTTTTGTTTATTTTCAATCCGTACAACTTGCTCATGTAAGGCTTGTTTAAAATTATTCTCTAGAGTATCAATACTTATGTTGGTGTCACCAATTTTTTCGGTTAATTGTGCATTACTGTCAATTATACTTTGTTTTATTTCAAGATTATCAATTTTTAACTCTTCTAGACTTTCTGAAATTTTTATGGTGTCTTGTCTAAAATTTTCAGTTTGTTCTTCTAATTGTTTCTTATTAGATTCTTTTAATTCGTCTATTCTAGCATTTAAATTTTCTGCCTGTTTATTTAACTTTTCTGTCTGTTTTGTGCTTAATTCATCTACCCAGGCACGCATCATCGTCTGGAATGCTTCTACGTCTAAATTTCCTGGAGTCGTCATGTTGAAGTATTATTAAAATATTTATTTAGTAGTAATTCTTTAACAATTATTATTGATAACCGTTCCCTACTTATTTATTTATTTCTTTATTTTTATTAATAGTTCTTATTAATACTCATTACAGTTACACCTGTTACATAGACAAACAATATTATTCGAGGGCGCCAGCTGTGTGATTACACAACAATTAACATTACATTCAGTTACTGTTTAATATAAATAATTATTACATATTATACATTTTTCATTTAACACACTCTTTATATTTTAGAGCAACCATTTAGCTACATAAAAAATTTTAATAGTTAAATGATGGGGATCGGGCCATACGTTCATGGGCTACAATTTATGTAACAAATTTTTGTACATAAATTTAGGCATGTCGTGCCCCACGTTAGGCGCCAAATTTATACAACGATATAACGTTGCAAATATAATATAATTTACATTTGTGAGGCCCCACGTTGGAAGCGATATTTCTTATGCAACGTTATACGATATACATAAAAATAGGCGTGTCTGGCCTCACGTTCAAGAGCGACAAATTATGTAACAATATAACATTTAATTTGGGTTTCAGGTGTATCTGTAATAAGAACTCTATGTAACTTGTAACGGTATTTCAAATTTATTTGATATTATTAAAATTTGTGCACATGGCACTTACTTCGACTTAAAACATTCGTTATTATTTCGTTATTACGCCGTAAGGCTTATGCTATATACATCCTGACTGACTAAAAATTCTATTCTACTAATTATTGTATTAATGAAAAATCTCACTTCCAGACTACTCAGTCAATTAGTGTGTTTCAAAATATCAATATTTAAATATTTTCTTATATATTGCAATGTAACTCAAAAATATCAATAGTTACTGAATTTATCTTTTGTTTCTCAGTACTGACTTATATCAAACGCTAATTTTTAATTAAATGCTTTGTATTCTTTTCATTTCAATACTAATTTGAGCTCTTGTTTACGTTAATCTTATTTCAATAACAGCTATGATTTTAATTCTAATTTTACAATAAACATTGACTCTTACTTTTAAATAGAACAAGAATGTCCTTAATTGTCTTTACGTTAATTGTTCGATTAAGAGATAAATAAGTTGTTTATCACCTTATCGTCGTCAATCATACTCAATCATTGGATCCCTCTGTAATCGTCTTCGTCTCGAACTTCAGCATCACTCGCTCTTCTCCTTTTGTCCAGCGTCGCCTCTCTCTTCTCCTCTTGTCCAGCGTCGACTTCCTCTCTTGTCCAGCGTCGACTCTCTCTCTCTGTCCAGCGTCTCCTTTCTCTTCTCATCTTGTCCAGCGTCGTATCGCTCTCTGGAACTTCTCCTCGTGCTGTTTCGGACGTCAGTTGATCTTCTTATGTGCATCTTCTTATGTAATTTTTGTTACTACTTAAAAATTGTTTGTTTTACAATCCAGTTACATAATTGTATGTAACTGGAAGGATGAAACTATTTACAAAAATTTAAATATTCTGTGCAGACGGGCAGAAGCTCCCGCTGCACCGTGGATGATTTAAGAAAGAGAACCACTGTAGCTTGTGTGTCCTATTTATACCCATGTCTTGGTCAACATCTGCAGTGGTACGAAATCGACATGTCAGAAACTGTCTCTGAGTTCAGTTCCCCCACTCTTTGTCAATTTCACTATTTCTTATATTTCTGCGAATTGCAGAGTCCTGTAAGTATACTCTTATACTTATCTTATAACTATTTTTTCAACACATGTTCACTGTAATTTTGGACATTGCAACTTAACCCTTTCCATTTGTACACAGTTATTTCACTATTACACTCGTACAGTGTGGCACTTTCACGTGGTTTTCGTACACAGTATTTAGTAAATTTTCTTACATTTTATTGTGTTTTTGGATTTTACTTCTTAATTATAGTTTATGAATAATTATGGAAAAACAGTAATTATGCAATTATTCATCTTGGGGTGGTAAACTCGCCTGCATAGACCTGCGTTCACACACACTAGCAAAATACTGGTGTACACCCTTTCAGTTACATTTGTATGTGTGTGCACGTCGATTCAGGTCGAAACACCTGTTCATATTTTTGTCTGAGCCAAGCTTGCAATCCCTGACATGCTTATTTCTATTACATAATTAATTATTTACAGTTTATTAGGTATATTTAAATTTTTATATTCAATGCTCAGTACATCACTTATTTGTACTGTCGCAATATATATAGAAATAAACCTTGTTTTGAGAGTTTAATTGTAGAAATTGACCATACAACGAACAAATTAATATTAAAGAATATTCAACCTTTAGTCTTGCTTTGCGTGGTGTAGTATTTTGGTTCCCAAGACATTGGAGCTATAAAAACCAAAATCCTACGCGAAGGTATTATTTGGCGACCAACGCGTGGCTTTCGGGGGTAGTACACTTAACAGTTGCTAAACCTCATCGTTGGCTTCTGTGCAAACGTAACTACTTAATACCATACTACACTTCCTGCAATCATTATGACTTTACTAGAACCTTTTAGTCGCGGAAAATTTGGTCAGGATAACTAAAAGAACTGCAAATATAAGTTGTTTTCAGATTAGTAGTTGAATGTTGTCAATATAAACGTTCTTATAAATTAACTGTTAGTTGAAATAAAGAACTTATTGTTGCGCTTATGTAGACGGGTTGCCTACTTAACAGTTTCTAAACCTCATCGTTGGCTTCCGTGCAAACGTAACTGCTTAATACCATACTACACTTCCTGCAATCATTATGACTTTACTAGAACCTTTTAGGCGCGGAAAATTTGGTCAGAGGGCCCGATAGACAGAGCCACTACCAAACGGTTCGTTATAAGGTGAGCCACACGGACTTGTACAACGTTCACTAGGGGTCCGATATTCAGAGCCACTACCAAACCGTTCGTTATAAGGAGGGACATACGGTCTGGTACAACGTTTACTAGGGTCCGATAGTCAGGGCCACTACCAAACGGTTCGTTATGAGGTGGGGCATACGGTCTGGTAAACGTTCACTAGTTTCCGATAGGCAGGGCCACTACCAAACTTTTCGTTGTAAGGTGGGACATACGGTCTGGTACAATGTTCACTACGGTCCGATAGGCAGGGCCACTACCAAACGGTTCATTATAAGGTGAGACACCCGGACTGTACAACGTTCACTAGTGTACGACAGTCAGGGCCACTACTAAACGGTTCGTTATAAGGTGGGACATACGGTCTGGTACAACGTTCACTAAGGTCCGATAGGCAGGGCCACTACCAAACGGTTCATTATAAGCTGGAACATACGGTCTGGTACGGCGTTCAGTAGGTACCGATATTCAGGGCCACTACCAAACGGTTCAATATAAGGTGGGACGTTCGTCCTAGTACAACGTTCACTAGGTTCCGATAGTCAGGGCCACTACTAAACGGTTTGTTATAAGGTGGGGTCATACGGTCTGGTACAACGTTCACTAGGGTCCGATAGTCAGAGCCACTACCAAATAGTTTGTTATAAGGTGAGACATATCGATTGGTACTACGTTCATTAGGCCCGATAGTCAGAGCCACTACCAAACGGTTCATTATAAGGTGTGACATACGGTCTGGTACAACGTTCACTAGGGGTCCGATAGTCAGAGCCTCTACCAAACGGTTCGTTGTAAGGTGGGACATACGGATTGGTTCAACGTTTACTAGGGTCCGATAATCAGGGCCACTTTGAAACGGTTGGTTATAAGGTGGGACATACGTTCTGATACAACGTTCACTAGGGTTCGATAGGTAAAGCCACTACCAAACGGTTCGTTATAAGGTGGGACATACGGTCTGGTACAACGGTTACTAGGATGCGATAGTAAGAGCCATTACCAATCGGTTCTTTAGAAGGTGGTACATACAGTCTGATACAACGTTCACTAGTGTCCGATAGTCAGGGCCACTACCAAACGGTTCGTTATAAGTTGGGACATACGGTCTGTTACAACGTTCACTAGGGTCCGATATTCAGGGCCACTACTAAACGGGGGACACTCGGTCTGGTACAACGTTCACTAGGGTCCGGTAGGCAGAGCCATTACCAAACGGTTCGTTATAAGGTGAAACATACTTACTGGTACGGCGTTCATAAGGTTCCGAAAGTCAGGGCCACTACCAAACGGTTTGTTATAAGGTGGTACATACGGTAATTAATATAATAATAATATAACTATATATATAATTATAATTATTATGCAATAATATACAGTACTGTAAACTCTGAAACGTTTTTTAAACTACCGTACTGTAACAGGACATGTCCGAACTACGTACCAAAGGAAGGTGGATGTAATGTAACGATGATGGTTTACAGTAAACTACCGTACTGTAACAGGACATGTCCGAACTACGTACCAAAGGAAGGTGTATGTAATGTAACGATGATGGTTTACAGTAAACTACCGTACTGTAACAGGACATGTCCGAACTACGTACCAAAGGAAGGTGTATGTAATGTAACGATGATGGTTTACAGTAAACTACCGTACTGTAACAGGACATGTCCGAACTACGTACCAAAGGAAGGTGGATGTAATGTAACGATGATGGTTTACAGTAAACTACCGTACTGTAACAAGACATGTCCGAACTACGTACCAAAGGAAGGTGGATGTAATGTAACGATGATGGTTTACAGTAAACTACCGTACTGTAACAGGACATGTCCGAACTACGTACCAAAGGAAGGTGGATGTAATGTAACGATGATGGTTTACAAACCAGGAACAGGCAATATAAACGTATATCGTGGATATGAAAGGATAAGTAACACAGACATAACACACTCGGTGTTGGCGGGTCGTAGTTATAACTTTTAATAAGCAAACGTTTGCAGCAGTAACAAACGTTATATTAATTATACTATTATATATAATAATAATAATAGTACATAGTAAACTGTCAGGATGCAACGCGGCGTTGTCAAAAAATAATTCCACATTCTTTTTTCTTGTCTCGTTTTATTATCAAACTTTGGTAACCACTCGCTCATTATATCCTTCATCGTCCATCCTTTTTTGTTTCAGCGCCAGTCTATTTCTAAATCACTGATATTAAGGGGTCAGAGAAGCAACAGGGGTTTTCGCATGCCAATTATTGAAGATTGTTCAAATTGCCCAGCCATGTTCACACACAACATTGTAGTTGAACGACGTTTTGACTTCTTGATACCATAGGTCCGTTCACCTGATACCACCACCGTTTTCCTGTTTCGTCGACGTTATAAACATATCCCTTACTGTAGTCAGTAACAATCTGTTGCAGAACAATATTCCGGTCTTGGAATCTACCATATACACCGATCCAGCTTCTCCTGACGCATCTTTGTAAGAAATTTTGTGCAGTCTACGAAATTTATCAAGCCATCCATAAGAAGCCTTGAAGTTTACAATACCCTTTTCCTTAGCAATTTCAGACGCCTTTACTTGAATTAACTGCCCCGAATTGGGATCTTATTGGCTTTTGCTCTGCACAACCATTCAGATGTCATTTCATCTATTACTAGTCTATTTTTGGAAACTTCCTCCTTCTTTCTTCATTTCTGTTTTCCAACCAACAGTTCTCTTTTGGCCTTTAGAATTCCCTTATTTATGTTTATAACCAAACTTGGTGAACAGTCAAAGTTACTTTTTCACGTTCTTTAATAATGTCAACATTTTTAAGGCTAAACTCTGACTGTAACAGGACATGTCCGAACTACGTACCACTAAATAATAAAACAAAGTCACACGACGGATCTAAGGTAATTTATTAATTTATAAATAACAAAGTGACTTGGATACCAATAATAATATGTATGTCAGATTATTTTGAGTATAGAGAATCAACTTAAAGTGGAAGGCGCTTCGTTAAATATAGAGGAGATTATGAGAGCTCCTCAAGGAAAGTGGATGAAGTAATCACTTTCTTGTAATAAAACAGAAAATAATGAGAGACTTCAAACAAGATGCGCTGCAATTAAAGGCGTACGTTTTACACGTTGGCGATTCCGAAGGATTTGATACGAAATTGCAAGACGTTGGTGTCAGTTAAGTGAGAAGACAAACCACAGTAACTGATTTTTGCTTCTAAATTAGAGTTAATACAGTTCTTGAAGTTTTGTGGAATATTTTAAGTACTGTACGAGCATTAAATTTGAGAATTCCTTCACTGTGGTATTGTTCTTAGTACAGGTTTGTACGCATTTAATTACTATAATAAATTTTAGTGCCGCATTTGAATTTCACAATTACTGTATACGTTAACAAATATTTATAGTAATCATTATTTTCTTAAGAGGGGGAAAATGCGTTATGCACTGTCAGAGGAAGCCGTGTTCCCCCTGGTGTGTGAGACTCTCATACACTAAAAAAAAACACCTCTAATTCAGGCATTCATATCCATTCTGGAACCACTCAGCGTATTACTTCAGGATGGAGCCTATTGCACCCTTAACGGGCTCCTTCTGGTTGTCCCTTATCTTATACTGCCTCTCTTCTATTATTTTTAATATTAATGTTATTATTATTATTATTATTATTATTATTATTATTATTATTATTATTATTAATAATAATAATAATAATAATAATAATAATAATAATAATAATAATAGGGAGTAAGTGAAGTTCACGTCCCTATCGTGCCTCCTTATCCACGCTGTATCTACAGATGCTAATGGTGCTCTGTGAATACCAACGGACGGAATGGTGGAAGAGTTCTCAATAATACAACAGCAGGACGTGCGGAAGAGCCTTAGAGGAACAGATTTCTTCAAACATCTGGGTTCATCTGGCTCCGGATGATAGCACCCCTGCCTAGGGTTACGTGTGAAACCCGGTCAACGGTCTCAAAGGCGGATGAGGCACCTCAGTTTCCAACAACCATTTCGGACTAACAATTCGATCTTATCTCGCAATTGAATTCCTACTTTATGCACTCTACACGCAGTAAAAAGATGAAAGAAAGAGTATTGGAGAAAAGAAAAGAACAAGGACTATAGAATTGAAATTGGCATGTGGTTCTCAGATGGCCGATACAAACAGGAAAAAAAAATTCTGCAATATTTTTGAATATCTGGCCTGTAATGTATCTTTTATTACAATGATGTGGTGAAGAAGCTGTACGAGTTCAACCATACGTGTGGTACCGCCAGGAGAACTAAAATCAACGAGAAAGAAGCACTCCTGAAGGTCACAAGGTGACGGCTCTCTCCACACTTCTCTACGGGTCTGAGATTTGGGCTTCAACACAGTCCCAGGTCAGTCGTATGGAAGCGGCCGAAATGAGATTTCTCAGGCACGTGGCGGGATATATTCTTCAAAATCGCAGAAGTAATGTCGATGTGCGGCTGGAGCTGGATATTATGTCTATACGCGATAGGATTAACCAATATCGGCTATAAGTGTCGGAGCATCTTAACCGACTGGACGACTGCCGCATCACCAAACAACTACGGAATTATAAACCGAAGGACACAGAGATGTGGGACGTCAGAAGAAGCGTTACAGTGAACAGTTTTAGGCTGTCTGCTTGGGACCGGAACAAACTATTTTTGCTTTAATCCTTACTGAATAATAATAATAATAATGTACGTATTTAATGTTTAACAACTTAATAAGTAAATTTTTAGGAAACCTCATTTTACTGGTATTCCGCCCCCACCTGCCCACTGACACGGCTTTCCGAAAATCGGAGACTTCTTTATAGCGGACAATTTTCCATTTCCCGATGTTGTGCGTTAAAGGGAGATTATACTGTATTCGTTTCCGTATTTTCCACAGTTTTGAATAATCATTTGATACTCTAAAACTAGTTATTAAAAAACTGTGCTGCAGGCCTAGTGGAGGTTGTCTTAGAAAAAAAAACAAAAAAGACTAATTGTTTTTTAAGGAGCTTGTAACAATGTATAAATAAGTAAGTGTTTATATTTTCCCAATGCGCCTTTCTCGAAGACACAAAAGAGAAATCAGATGAAATTTTGAACTTTTCGGTACCTACGGCTTTCACGGCCGGCGTCATCTGTGTCGACTTCTCTCCGGCCTATTAGGCCGCGCTGCTTCTATCGGCCTCACCGTTGGAGGACATCTTCAGCGTAAAAGAAGAACTTTCACAGTACTACGGTTAACTAGTGAAGATCCGTGCCAGTTCCCGAGTCGTTTTTACACTGAAGACGGCCACCAAACGTCTGTTAACAGCGACAGCAGTGGACCACGGCTTCATAGCCCGGAGAGAAGTCAGTTACATTGTTACGGCTACATACTGGCCAAGAGCGGTAGAGCGGGACGCACTCCATCACGTCTACTCTAAAGTACAGTTAATTGTTTACTAGGTCATGGTAACAAAATTGCGTTACCACTAGTTCTGGCCATCTTTCACGTTAGTGTGACGGACAAAGCAGCTGTACAAGTTACTGTATTAAGCATACTTACAATAATTTGTGCGTTGTAGAACTTGTAATTACGTAAAACATGAAGGGATACTCGCGATGTATTCACCGCATAAGAGTCCAGAGTATCAGTAAATATTCCCCTAGACGATCTCTAAGCGCCGGTTGTCCAAATGAAGAGGAAGAAAATTAATTTGTACGAGATTACCGTTTCTGTCTTTGTCAACGGAATGGAATACCAGAAAATCAGTAATCGGAAAAAATTATTATGATAATGATTCTGAGTTGAGTTTTGGATTATATGGATTAGACGAAAAGAAGATGAAACATTTCGATATAAGAAAAATAAACGAATAATACGTTAAAATTGTTTAATTACTGTAACTAGTACGCTCCTTGAGCTGCACTATTTTGGATGAAGTACATTTATCGTTACATACATTTCGATGTCCCCCAAATTACTGGAGAGGATGAGTAATTCCTTATGCTCTCATTCCTTGATGAAGGGAAATATCCAACCGCACCTCCAAGTGGTGGGGGAAGGGCAACACCTACGGGTGGCTAACGCGGCTCTGGAGACCTAGTGACAGCCTGTATAAGCGCTGTCCCTCCTCTACTTGTCATTATCAAGTAGAGGTTAGGACACCCTCTTGCCCTTGGGGTAAGAAATTGCCCCTAAAGACGGATGGCCTTCCATTGGTCAACGATGTAGGATGTGAGGCGCAAGGAGAAACCACCACATTAAAGATCCTTATGGATATCTCAACAGGGAAAACTGGTCTCTTTATTCTGGTAAGACAGCCAGTGGAGAACACCCAGACAGAAAATCGGGCTGGACGTTAAGCCTGAAGGTGGCAGCCCTACCATAATACATCTTACCCTGCGATATGCTAGTAACATATCCAGGGGACATATTCACTACTAAATTGTCTCAAATAATGACCAGCCGGAAGGATTAAAAGTTGCTGATCACAGCTGTGAATAAAAGGGAAAAACGACTTGGTATTGCGGAACAATTTAAAATTGGCATATGGAATGTAAGAGGACTCGCACATAAGGAAATGGAACTTTAATGGGAACTTAATTTAATGGATGTAGATATTGCCATAAATCCTGAGACTAAGAAGAAGAAGCTTAAAGGTTTGACCGAATTGGCCAAAGACGTTCTAAATATAGTTAGACGGAGTGACAGCGCTAGTGTAGCGGGGATAACTTGAAGGACGCCAGGCCGGCCATGTGGGTGGCAACATTCACTTACGAGTGGAATCGCTGACGAGGCGAGGCTGAATACGTTAAAACAAGCCCCTATTGCCGCGTTGGTGGAACGAAAATAGTGTTGTTGTGTTGTTCTAGACGTATTTAGGGCGTTTATTTTGTTATTAAGTAGCTCCAAGTTATGTTAGATTAAGGAAGAAGACGTCAGTGTCGTATTGTGCAGAGAAAATGGTGAAGAGTTGTGTGGCTTATAACTGCAAGAATAGATTCGAAAAGGGCCAGCAAATAACATTTCACAGGCAAGAGCGTTTATTAAACATTCAAAATATCAATATTCTATAAAAATAATTATTCTCAAGAAACCCTATTAAGCCTATACAAAGCATAATCTGTTCTGTGTTCTACTTACAGATTCCCTTTGTCGAAACCAGGACTATTGAAGAAATGGGAAACTGCAATAAGAAGGAAAGATTTTCGTGCGACTAAATACTGTATATGTATATATGTTCTGAACATATATCTATTTGTGTTTGAATAGCCCCACGATCTTTGGGACGCCAATTTACAACGTTCAATTTGTATGTGTTACAAGCCACACGTTGGTTGCGTCAATTTATAACGTTAATTACCGCTCTTTTTAATTATCACTATACTAATACAACATTATCTTTACTGGGTGTTAATTAGTCACTTGTTTGTGTCTAAAATATGATGTTAAGACAGTGTTAGTTAATAAATTATAGGATTTATATCCAGCAACGGTAATTAATGTTAACATGAATTCTACTGAAGCTCCAAATAATTTAATATGTTTACATATGCTTGATGATTATTCATACTATGTCATTCTGTCGAATAATGATATTTGTTCCCTATCTCAGGTACGTATTAAATAAATAAACGCATACACAAATTTCAGTATACTTGAGGCATTTATTATTTTCATACTAGTTCTTATTTAACATATTATGCTCATTCGAAATATTAAATAATCTCTACTTCAATAGCAATTCATCTTACGAGCTCTATCTCAAGGTTTTAATTTGAGTTTCAACGTCAATAGTAATTAACTTTACTAATTACACAAAATTTATTTAAAATTGGATTCATGTTTTTCCGATATAAGAATTATCTTTACTAAGACACACATGAGTGTTTTAGCATGCCAAAGCTTTTACGTGAGTTCTTTTAATAGGACAGACAGGTGTTTGTTAAGTATTAATTAATACATAAAATTTTACTTTTGGTAAGTTATTCCTTTCTACGGCGTCTGAATTGCGTAGGGTTCATCGCTCACTCCTTCGATTGATGATGTCATTGAAGGTACGTATCTCATCTCGTGGTTTATCCTTGTACACACACTTCACTTAGAATATCACATCCGGCATCTTCCGATATTGCAACAGAATACTGACAGGTAACCAGTTATAGTGTTAGATTTTTTTGAAGTTCAATTTACGGTTTTCACAAGACTGTTATAGACACATATTGCGATCTTATTCATTTTATAAATTATGTACTACTATATTCTTAGTTCGCACTTGTTAATCTCGATCGTATTGCATACGTTGTTGTCAACTTTGTTCTATGAAATAACGTATAAGTGACACTGCTTTACAATCATTTGTACATATCGGATTTTAGTACGTTTTCAGTTAATTCGCGGACTTTCACTATGTGACGATTTCTGAACTTCCGTCACGACTCGTAACTGTTAAGTTACGCTTTTAAGAAACTTATGTCATACTTCGTCAACACTTCTGATCGTCACTCCGAAAATTTACTATTAGACTTCTGACTCTCACTCTTTCGAAAATGTATCTTAGACTCCTTGTTTGCGTTCTCGGCTTATTTTATATACTCAATCCACCGAATTCCCACTCTAGATTCTCTTCGCCCATCGGTTCCTTCCCATTGGTTATCGTTTGTCTCTTCCACGGGAATACCCTCCTATTTTCCCTCACTTGATAATCTGTCAAATTCTCATTCTTTTTCGTTTTAGCTTTCTTAGAAACTTGCTATTAAAAACCCGCCTCCGTTGAGCTCTGGCTTCTGATAGGATATTTCATTTCCTACCCCCATCGGCTTCCTTTTTGGATACACCCTTTGTCCCTGGCGGTAGTCAGATTTCACGCATGTCAATCATCCTAACCTTTGTTCTTCTGTTCCTTTCAGACAAATTTCTCTAATTGCCACAGCTGCATCTGCTTAACAAGTACACTTAACGTCGCTATAAATTTCCCAGTCTTCCCTTGTCATTCCCCTGCTGACTTCTGCTACTCACAAGCGTGACCAATTTCTGCATTGTCTTATTCTGTCCATCTGCGTCCTTGTTAGTTCACACGCACTTGGTGTGGTCGTTTCTAAGTAACGTCACCTCTGCTACTGTTTCTCTGTATCTTAGCTAGAAACCTCTCACTTTACTTCGCTCCCCGCCGTCTTTGTTAATTGGTTCACCCATTGTAACCGTATCTCACCGGATATGTCCTTTGTTCGTAATACATCTGGTCGATCTCTTCCTTTCATTGAGAACAGTGTCTCGTTGCGTCGTTGATGGGTTCAGACATGTGGTGTAGCCTGTTTTTCGTTATTCTGTATCTGCTTCCCGCGACGATAGCTTTCTCAGTAATACTCCCGTGACTCTGATGTCTTTGTTTTCTTAGTTTACAGCTCGACACCCCTTAATTTCTTTAGGTGGCCATCTGCTATCTCGGATTTATGGCCTGTCCAGAACCATGCTCGGCCGTAGCTAAAGGATTTTACGCTCCTTTTGTCCTAACTGCATCTGGTAATGTCCTTTCATTCGTCATTGTCAAATCAGCAGCTGCTAGGTGGCTCCTATCTTCTAAAAAAAAATTTTTATATTTCCTACGTTTTGGCGTTACGATGCACCAAAACGTCGAGACAAGCTGTTTCAACAAATACTGTTACAATTCATGAAACTGATGCTAATACTTCATCATCTTCAAGGATAGATCACTTACATGGATCATCGCAGCAATTGTCACCAGAAAAAATGTAAGAAATGAAAATGAACATTCGTATTGCATGGTAAAGAGTCCTTTGTCAATGAAAAGAACTTACAAATAATTTTAAAGAAAGACGAAACAATTGTTCAATTGAGAAAGAAATTGCATTTAGAAAAATGTAAGAGTCGTAAAAAAGAAGAGAAAATTAAAAATTTGGAGGATTTGGTTTCTGATTTAAAATATAAAAAATTGGTTGATGAAAAAACTGCTAAATTGATAAATGAGAGCTTTTCAGGTATATCACTGGAATTGTTTAAAAGAATATCGGAGGGCAAAAATTCAGAGTACTCTGATACTTTAAAGTCTTTCGCATTAACCTTGTACTTTTATTCACCTTGTGCTTATAATTACATGAGAAATAGCTTAGATGTATCGTTGCCTCATCCAAACACTTAAGAAGCTGGTATAATTCAGTGGATGGAAAACCTGGTTTTACAAAAGAATCTTTTGCTGTAATATCTGAGAGGGTAAAAATGTCAGCTGTGCCTATTATTGCAACACTGACCTTCGATGAAATGTCTATAAGAAAACGAGTTGACTGGGATGGGAGTCAATTTGTAGGATACGTTGACAGAGGATGTGGTGTTGAGAGTGGGGATTGTATAGAAGCAAGAGAAGCCTTTGTTGTAATGGCAGTAGGAGTTAAATGTAGATTGGAAAATCCCGATAGGTTAGTTTTTAGTACATGGCTTAAGTTCAGAAGAGAAAGCTGGCATTGTGAAGCAAAGTTTGTTTTTACTGCACGACGTAGGGGTTAGGGTAGTTGGGCTTACATTTGATGGGCTGCAAAGTAATTTTGCTATGGCCTCTTTGCTTGGTGCCAATTTAAATGTACATAATATGAAGCCCTTTTTTCCTCATCCGATTACAGGACAGAATGTGTATGTAGTTTTAGACCCTTGTCGAATGCTAAAACTAACAAGAAATATGTTTGCTACTGTAGTGAAACTACTTGATATAAATGACAATGAGATTAATTGGAAATATATAGTAGAGTTGGAAAAATTACAAAATCAAGAGGGTCTTACATTAACTAATAAATTAAGGAGAAATCATGTGTATTTTCAGAAACAAAAAAATGAAAGTTAAGCTTGCTGTACAAGTATTGAGTTCATCTGTAAGTACAAGTCTCAGTTATCTTTCCAATGAACTCAAAATGAAAGGATTTACTTACTTGGTTTGAAAGATATTTCAGGTAAAGAAATATATAAAACAAATAGAAAAACTCCTATCATTGGGTTTCTTTGTCTCATCCACAGCATTAAGGGACTATTTAAAGATTTGGTTGAATCAAATGACCTGAAATATTTATTGTTGTATAAATTCAGTCAGGACCTTATTGAGATGTTTTTTTGTATGATCAGAGGCAGATTAGGATGGAATAATAATCCATCTACCCTAGAATTTAGAAGAGCTTACAAACAGTTGCTGGTAAAAAATGAAGTGAAATCAAAGGTAACTGGGAACTGTATCCCTCTCAGTAACATTCCTTTGCTGTCATGGTCAAAAAATATGTTAGATAACAATGCTATGTTTGATCCAGTAATATTTTCTGAAAATCGGAGAAATTATGAAAGTACTGCCAGTGCAGAAATCACAGATCACGAAACTGATCAAGGGTGTCTTGCTTTTCCAGAAAATCTTTCTGAATATGTTGAAAATGTTGTTGTATATATTGCTGGATTTGTAAGTAAAGGTCTAAACAAATCTCTAAAATGTTCTCATTGTTTGTCTGCTTTGTTTAATGCGGGGGAAATAACACCCTCAGATGGATTCTTAAGATATAAAGACAATGGTGGATTAATAAAGCCCTCCAATGATGTTATACAATTATGTACGGTTTCTGAAAAAATGTTAAGAATATTGTTGGCGGAAAATGGAGGGAAACCACCGACGGCTAGTGAATGTCTTAAGCTACGTAACAAAATTATTGAAACGTTTGTTGGTAGTGACATATAAACTACATGAGCATTCATTAGAAAATGCATTGCCAGAAAATCATATTGTTATGTTGGTAAGATCTGTAGTTAAATTGTTCATGAAAATAAGATTAAATCACATTGCTTCCAGACACAACCATAACTTGCAGAAGACGTTCCTTAGGCAACATTTAAACAAGTGTGTATTATTTCAAAATCAATGAAATATTGTGTCTAGTGGAAAAGTAATTTTATTTAAGTGAATATTATCTCCATTGTGATTTTATTTATCTTATTTTATTGTCTGTATAATACCACTGATGTTTTTAATTGTTTTAATTATTAGAATTGTACTAAAATGTCTGTAAAAGTTTCAGTATGTTCAAATAAACTTTAGATCGTCATTGAAATAACACTAGGAAAAGGTGTTCACTGTCCTTGTATTTTATCTTTTTTGTCCGTAATATAGGCCTACTTCCTATATACTATATAAATCATTGACTCCTCCTTACGTAATTCAGTTGGAAGATTTTAAGGTTTATTGTTTTACTTGTTTTTATTTCCTTAGTTTTGAAATGTTAGAAGTGCGAGCGTGCGAGTGAATACGGCCATAAATTACCTAAGTAAGCTCTTGCCACCCACATGGCTACCAGTCTTGCGTTCAATCTATCCCCACCGTCCCGAGCTACCACCAACGCGGCAGTAGGCGCTTGGAATTGGCGGACAACATATTAATATACAGTGGTGTAGCTGCTGGGAAGCGTGCAGCTGCAGGAGTATAAGTAATGATAAAGAAGCGGTTGAAAAACAGGATTCATAGTTACCAGTTTGTATATGAGCGTATATTAACAGCACGGTACAAAACCATAAGGGGGTACACAACATTGGTAGCTGTATATAGCCCAGAAGATGGTCGCAGAGAAGACTCAGAAGAATTTTACAGAATCTTACAGAAAGTTGTCAATAATACACACATGAATGATCATGTGATAATAGCAGGTGATTTCAATGCACGTGTTGGAAACTCCCCTATAAGGAATATCAGGGGATATCACGGCGAAAGAATGGAAAATGGAAATGGACGATACCTCATCGATTTTGCCACATTCAACAATTTTGGGATAACCAACACATTTTTCCCGCATAAAGAGCTACATAAATATACTTGGCAAGCAAGAGGATTACGTTCAATAATTGATTATCTTTTAGTTAATGGGAAGTTAGGAAAGTTAGTGGAGGATACTAGGGTTTTCAGAGAATGTGACGTTGAGTCTGACCATTTTCTGCTCATAACAAAAATTAGTATTCCAGGTAGGTGGAGAAAGGGTCGTCTACAGATCACCAGTGCTCCAAGCAAACTTTTAAAGTACACCTGCTCCAAGATGAAAGTATAAGATACCTGTATCAGACCCGGTTGAGTCAGCCTGCACAACGAAAACCCATCAGAAGTAATATAACTCAAGAATGGGGTAACATCAGAGACGTCATATCACAAGCAGCATTTGAAGCGTTGGGGACGAGACGTAAAAGGTTCGGAAACCAAGGCCTACAGGTATGGGATGACAATATTAGAGAAATAATAGATGCTAAAAAGTAGGCATACCTGAAACATCTAACCTTAAACACTGCTCAGACAAGGTGTGAATATAAGCGCTACTGTGCCATTGCCTGAAGAGAAGTCAGGAAAATCAAGCGAAGTTCATGGGATAAATACGTAAGTGATATAGAACACGATGTACATGGCAGGCAGGACAAGGCTTACAAAATATTAAGGCATTTAAATCAAACGGAAAGGGATAACCTGAAAGTCAGTAATATCTCAGAGCAACAATGGCTTGAATACTACGTGCAGCTATGTACCCAGGATCAACTGGAAGAAAAAGCCTTTCCTGATATCAGTGATTGTATGGACCCAATAACAATGGATGAATTGTTAGCTGCTCTGCACCGCTGTAAGAACAGAAAAGCACCGGGCACTGATGGGCTGAACGTGGAGCTTATAAGGTGTGGACCAGCCTTGCTGCATGATCGTTTCCTGCAGTTCATTAATCTATGCTGGACCACTTCTCATGTTTCTGGCGACTGGTGGATTGCAAAGGTAATTCCCATATTCAAGAAAGGTGATCGTAATCACTGGAGGAACTACAGCAGAGTCAGCCTTCTTAATACTTCATGTAAATTATATGTGTCTATATTACGAACACGGCTAAATGCAATAACGGCTTTCAGAAGCCCAGAGCGGTTTCAGGAAGGGCAGATCATGTTTAAATTGTATATTTACAATGGCCCAGCTCATTGAAAAGCGTAGAGATTATCAGCTGCCCACATACATAACTTTCATCGACTTCGAGAAGGCATTTGCTCATCGTCAGATCAGAAATAACCAAACTACTCACACCCCCACCCGTCCCACTGACCACACACAACCCCGTAAACAAGCTATAATTTATATGGCCCTTCCCAACCTCCGAGCCTTGTCACCCCCGTCTGTCCAGTTACATATTTTTCTAGCACATTCCTTGTGGTGTGTGTGTGTGTGCGTGCATTCTTTTTAAACCTAAACGTTGTAAAGCTTTTCTTATCCACACTTGTGGGCGCGGTCACTAGTATACTAATAGTATTATACTAGTATAATAATTTAATACTAAAATTAATTAAATTGTGTAACCCTTTTTCTCTTTCTTTCAATATTTCTAACTCCTCCCTAAGCTTCTTTTCAACTGTGTTATTTACTACTTTTAAAATTTCATAGTCTTCCAAAAGATTAACGAACTTGTGGTTCTCTTCTATGAAATGTCTAGCATATAACGAATTCGTTGTTCTACTACCCTCTCCACGTTTGTGGTCAGACAACCTGCATACGAATTTCCGTCCCGTCTCACCTAGGTACACTTTGTTGCAGTTTTTACATTTTAATTTATAAATTCCGCTTCTCTGTAATACTGGGATTTTTTCTATATTTTTATTCCTTATCTTATCAAATACCGTTTCACATCTTTTAACAGCTATATCTACTCCGTATTTATTAAAACATTTTATAATTTTTCTACTATGTGATCCTATGTATGTCAATGACCCTGCATAATTCTTTTGTTCTGGTTCCATTTTAACTTTTTGTATGTTAATACTTTTCATAACTTTATCCACTATGTTAGTGTTGTAGTTATTATTCCTTACATTTCCCTTTATAGTTTTTAACTCCCTATCTTTTGTTTCTGCCTCTTTTAAACTCTTCTGAGCTCTATAACAAAATGAATTGATTGCCGCCATTTTATATCTATAAGGGTGGTAAGACTCTCTTGGTATAATTATATCCGAATACGATTCTTTCCTAAATATTTAAAACTGTAGTTTTTAATTATTTTTAATTTCTATGTTTAAATCTAAGTAATTTATTTTCTTACCTCCTATCTCTTCTTTAAACTGTAAGGATTGTATGTTTTTACGGGGTTGTGTGTGGTCAGTGGGACGGGTGGGGGTGTGAATAGTTTGGTTATTTCCGATCTGACGATGAGCTGAGAAGCTTAAAAGCGCTAATCGGAATAATTTTTCTATAGTGGTGTGCAACAGTGATAATTCTGTTTGTTTTTGTCTTTGTTAACGGAATGGAATACCAACAAATCAGTCATCGGAAAAAATTATTATGATAATGATTCTGAGTTGAGTTTCAGATTGCATGGATAGGACAAAAAGAAGTTGAAACATTTCGATATAAGAAAAATAAACGAATAATACGTTAAAATTGTTTAATTAACTAGTAGGCATACGCTCCTTAAGCTGCAGGACTAGCTCACTATATTGAATGAAGTACAATTATTTCTATCGTTAAATAAATTTCGATATTAGGTAATTTTTAAATTATGGGCAAAATTACAAAAATCCCAATTTATTTACTATTTCTGTACCAACATAAAAATACTTATGAGCACACAGTCATACAATAAACACTAACAATTTGGAAGTTGTGACACTTGCACGGAGGGACATTTGCCCGAAGATGGAATTTGTTGACATTTGCCCAGAGCCCTAAGAATTCCAGGAAATTACTAATCATGGGTATTTTTGTCAGTGACACTTGCACGGAGTCCGGTAGGGGGTGAGTCGGACTGGTTATAAGAATGCAGGAGCAAGGGAGGGGGAGGGATTCACCCCTAAATAGTTTATTGCCTAAGTTGACATCTGTGAGACAACTAGTATTCTGTGCAAGTGATAAGTGTAGTGATTCGTGTTGTAGTGAAGATGGAGATCACTGAGACCACCAAGGGGAAGGCTTTGTTGATCTACAATGGACATCAGTATATTGTTGACTATACCAACAAAGAAGATGTGACTTATTGGCGATGTGTTGATTATAAGACACACTGTCGTAGGCGAAGCAACTCATGTTTGTATTCCGGACGAAGCGGCAACTGAAGTGAGAAAAGTGTTTGTTGTTAATCCAAAGAAGCGTGCAAGGAAAACAGATAATACGATTTCAAAAATTTACGCCGAAGAAGTAGGCCCGCTCTTTAATCGAGGATATGACCTTGTGAATTCACTACCATCACACAGAAGTGCCAAACAATCATTACATTGCATTCGAAGAAAAAGTGTGGGGCCTACAAAGGACCCAGTCGACTATGAAGGAATACGATTAGAGGGAAATGATCTATTTATGAATGACGGTAAAAATTTTCTACTTGAAGACGACAACAGAGGGCCTAAAGACAGAATATTGGTGTTTGCCAGCGAAAAAGGAAAATCTGCATTGACAAGTTGTTCTTCAGTCTTCGTCGACGGAACCCTCAAGAGCTCAAGCAAACAGTTTGGGCAGTTATTTATCATCCACGCCGATCTGGGAAGTTCTTGGAAAGAAACCAACACTATTCCAGCAGTCTACGTGTTGTTACCAAATAAGAAACGAGAAACATATGAACGTTTTTGCAAAGCAGTGAAAAACAACGTACCTGGATGGAATCCTGTGACACTTTGGACTTTGAAATGGCAGTCATCGAATCAGCTAAGACTCTGTTTCCTGAAGCTGAAATTTTTGGCTGTAACTACCATTTTAACCAATGTTTATGGAGGAGAGTACAAGATTGTGGCCTTGCTCCTGCGTACAAAGAAAATGAAGAGATTCGACTTCATATTCGAATGTGTTCTGCCCTTGCGCATGTTCCGCTAGAACTGATTGATGATGCTTGGCTAAGTATCCAGGAAAGCACACCTGAAGACGAGAAACCGCGGGTGTTCTATGACTACGTCGTCGATCAGTGGCTTGAGAATGAAAGAGGATACGTTTTGAACAGTTTTAAAATACTAATGTTAGTTCCGGGCAAGTGTCACAGTGTTACTTCTGACTCACCAAATACCATTATGTGGAGGGAAGGGCTCCGGGCAAGTGTTCCAACCCCAACAATTTGAGACATTCGGATTTGGGTTGCAGTTCCGTTTGGTCCGACACCCTGCTGGATTTTTACAGTTTTTTCAAATTTTTGATCTCGTTTTTGGGCCCCAAGCTTTTGAAATTTTCAGAACAACATTCAGACGTTAGTTAAGATTCTCTTTGATTTGAGAGCCCGTATGGGCTTATGCGATTTTCTTACAATTTTGAATCCTCCACATTTTTTGCCTTCCACCCCCAGAGGGATTGATCTAAACAAGCAATACGGTTATGTAGGGTAACGTTACGGACACGCGTGCCAAGTTTTACGAAAATCGGTTGACGCGTGCAAACGTTTCCGTGGGACATACCCTAGATAGACAGATAGACAGACAGACAGACAGACAGACGAGCGTTGGCATCCGTAAAGCTATTACACAACACAATTTCCGTTGGCTGCGCTTATAATAAGGACAGAATAATCAACCTTGAGGCTGCAGACCGCTTGTGATATACAAAAATTACACGTAAGTGTATGTAATTAATTATTATTGGTGTTGCAATCCAACGTGCGGACTATAACTATTAATATCGCTTACTTCAGTGTGTGTGTGCAATTAATAGAGCGGAACCGTGTGTCTGATATACGCTCTCCTCGTACCACAGTTTTGTTTTACAGTTCAGGGCTCAGTTTATTTAAACATTCACAAGTGGTCATAAAACACATTTTTTAATTATTTTTTTTAACTGCTCTTTACATTAAATAAAGCTAGTGAATACAACAACTAGTAAAATGTACTGATTTTAGTATGCAGTTACTCCTATTACTAATGATAATGATAATGTGTATTTATAATATACACACACTTATTGCTTACTAATGGTACCTATAATCTCAATCTTCTATTGACCGACCATCGTCAGGACATATACACTGTGCAGTCGCATTCACAATATTGTAAAACAGTTACTATTTACAAAAAACAAAAAACAAACGAATTACTAAACACTGATTAATGATCGTGGAATGTTTGTATCCAAAGTTTGTCGAGAAAGTTTCCTATTCGAGTAGAGTTTTTCAATTTGGGGCGTTATGGATCATGTGGGAACTGCAGGAATCTAGGGGGGGGGGCGGTGTTGGCCAGAGATACAATCGGGAGGCGTTGAGGAGCAAGTGCAGATAAAATGACGCTAAACAATTTGGTCATTAAGCATTTTTGGCTACAGAATTTTGTGGCAAATTAAGTACCAAATTCATTCATTATCTGTTTCAGTGTTTTGTTACGCTATACTTGAAATGTCGTTCACCTCGTACTATTCCCGAACCAGAATATATGTTTTTGTAGAGGCTTTAGGATACTATGAATCAGACTATATATAAAAATTAAAAAGAAAAAGAGCTCGTACTAGCAATATATTTTGTTGTAATCGTAAAGGCAAGTGTGAAAATTAAGGGTTACTTTAATGGGTATCTAAAATGTAACAACAGTGTGTGGCTAAATTACACTTGTAAATATGAGGTTTTAAAAACGCATTGCGATGTTGAATGAATCTCTCGGAAAGTTTCTTCTTTGTCTGGCCTATGTAAAATTTATTGCAATCTGGACATTCTATTTTGAAAACTTCATTTTTATTGTGAGTGTTTAAATAATAACCATAAATTTCCCAGACATCCAAAATGTCAACTTAATTAAAAGCGTACAAAAAGGTAACAAAATGAAAATCTGGTAAAATCTTTATATTTACAAACACAATAAAAATAATCTAGTAATTAAAGAATAAATTCAAATAAAAACAAAACAAGACGATTTAACTAAAATCATATATTTACTGAATAATAAAAATAATATAATAAATATTTATTAGCTGACAACGTAAACATACAACAATCGAAAATATGAATCGAAATAAAATCGATTATCCTTTAGCTATATTGTAATCCAAACATTCAATTACAATTCAAAATCATCTGAAGATTCAGAATTATTTCTGTGAAACTTGCGTCAGATGTAAATAAACCTACTTGCAGTGTATTTATTTGAAGATAGGCTATTGCATGGGAGACCTGCAGGAAACTAAACGAGATACTTACAAAGGAATATATATATATATATATATATATATATATATATATATATATATATATATACATACACATATTCCTTTGTAAGTAACATAATAATAATTTTATTAATTTAAAGAAAAAAAAAATGTTGCAACGGAACACAGGATGATAAGCTATGTTGTTTGTATCTAAGCACATGGATGACGAACATTTTCATGTTTAAATTGGTTTTATGTAATATTTTGTCTTTTAGCCGTAAGTTTTGTATTTAAAAATGGATAAGCATGTAGGGTATACCAAATTCTTCATAAAAAGGTGTTCTTTATTGTCATGTATTTTTTGAGTGAATTTGTGCTCGTGTGCGGGTGTGATAACTTGTGATCGCTATATCTTCCGCGGTAATTGACCGATCGACGTGAAACTTTGACACTGGCTTATTTATGTAAATAGCTTCAATTTGTGTATATTCTGAGGTTCATAACTATAGAAATATGGTTTTTTAAGTAGGGAAAAACTCAATTTGAAACGCTTATCATTAATAGGGTAATAAAATTTGTAGATTTAATAAAATTTGTAGATAAAATTCAATGCAAGCTAGTGCGGATTTATACAAACTGTTTCAGGAAAACTCTGTATCTTTTGAAATCGTCAAACATGTGACCTCGAGTTAACCAATAGGAAGACATTAAATTCAGTAACATTCATACGCTGTAGAGTAAGGATCGACACAGTTCTTCTGTAGCATCTGCAAGGTGAAGTTGTGCTCGGCGTTCGAGAGTTTTTCTCGTACGAACATAGAAAAATCTAACTTAAAATAAACCTTGGTATTCTTTATGAAGTTCAGCGTAAAGAACCGAGTGGGTTAATTGTTTAAGTAAAATTTATAGTATATTATAGTGCTTTTTCGTGTTAGTTTAAGATATCCGCATAGGGAATTAAGGACACTTCAAGCTTTCTTGGAAAGTGTGCGACTAATACACCGCATTTAAATAATACCCATATTTACCCTGAGATTGATAAAATTTAACGTATCAATTAATAATAAACTGTTTCGAGTAAAAACAATAATCATTGTGAGTTTAACAATTTGTGAAGGGTCTAATTGATGTTAACATTTAGACATAATCATCAACGAGACTGATCGAAATATCGCCGCTGGAGCAATCCGCCGTAGAAGAGGACGACAAGACGAAGAGGACGCCAGGACGAAGAGGAGGCCAGGAAGGAGTGTGACGCTGAAGAAGAGGACGCCAGGACGGGAACGACGATAAGAAGAGGAGGATCGCACCGTACGGAGGACGTATTAGCAGCCAAGTAAAATCGATATATTATCCAACAATATAAACTATTATTCCAAATATAAATGCATGACAAGTTGTAATACAATATACATCTTAAAACACTATATTCTCGTGTAATAAATAATTTTTCATCTCCTCCATGATAGACGTGTTTGTAATTTCTACACACTCACAATATCCTTATTAGTTATAATTAAAATTGAACCGTTGCAATATAGATATATATTTACAAGTCATATCTATTATATATAAATGAACCGATAGTTATGTATTTGTTTATATGTATGTATGGTTTTTGGCAAAATAATAAATGTAAGATAACGTTTTTCAAAAATTAATTTATTTATTTTGTAGCGTCTAAATGAACCTTTCCATTTAAAATCCATCTTTAAATGAATCTTTAAACACTTTAAATAGAGTAATGTATATATTTATCTTTTAATATAAAATCTTATTTGAAATTTGATATGCAAATTTCATTAATTAAATATATTAATTTGATTAATGTTTAAATTTAATTTAATTTAATTTAAGATCATATTAATCTTTTAACACATTTCGATAACCTGTGGCCGGAGACTTGTGCTAATTCTTCGGCCAGTTTTTATGACAGTGTCTATCGATTACTGATTCAAGTCTCGTGTAATCAAACAACTGTGCAGGCCTAATAACTCTTGATAAGTACCTACCATACGATAAATAATAAACAATAGTTGAGAGGAAAACCCGTCATTTGCACAGTTGCAACAATATCCTTTGGTAGCAGTAATTTCTGTTTCAAAGTGTATGTAACATTAGTAAGTTCTATTATTAACATGTCTCAACCTTACACCATATCTGATTATACTTGGTTCTGGCTTTAAACAACCCAATCGCAGTATATCGTCATCTTCCAACATATACGCTACTGGTCCAGCCCGGTTATAAGAGGATTATCTGGGAACCTTGCCGCACGTGCAAATGTTTGCCTTATGGTGTCGTCCAAGGAGCGGACGCCAGGTCCTCTCCTCAGAAGGCGTGAAGAGAATCGACGGGGGACTTTGGTGCCAGTCGAAAACTCCTGTCGAGGACGCTTTGCAACTTCTTTTTTATGCATGGTATCCCCAGACTGGGGCAGCGTATGCAATGTCCGGCAACATATACACGCCGATGATCCTTTGTCATAGCCGAGCTGACCTAGAGTGGAAATAGTAGGCTCAGACGAGCGGACGCTCTCTTACGTCTGAGCGTGGGTCATGCTCCCCCATAAAGGGGGGACCAGCGTATGCCGTGGCACAGGGGCCCGGGTCAGTAGGAAAAAAATTCAAAATCAACAACATTTATAGACTGTGACTTCAAAATGTGTCCGTTTTAAGTAAATTTGTGGTCAAAAATTGTTTTAAAGATTATTATTATTTTCTTTTATATATAAAGAGCAATCTAAATAAATCACACCAATAATGATAAAGCAACAAATATAGTAAATTGGTTAGTACAACCACAGAAGACCACGGTATTTTAAGTCCAGCAAAACAGGAGAGGCGATTGACAACGAGATTGTTTCCACTTTAGATAGCCATTACAAGAGTGTCGCTCTCAGGGTTACGATAACGGTGCACGGGAGCAATTAAAGGATTATAAAATAGAATTCTTGAAAAGAACGAATCGCAATAATTTCACCATGTGGGGTGTGCATTCCTTGAACCGTGTGGGTGTTAATGCTGCAAAACTCAATGCAGATGTGATGACATTTTTCGGATGTTGCAAGTCTTTACTCATTTTTCTCTAGCAACCCTGCACGTTGGGAAGTTTTGAAAAAGCACATTCCTTTATCACTACAGAACCTCTCTGAAATAATGTGAAGTGAGATATCCATGCTGTCAAACCGATACTTAAGCACTACCCAGGAGTACTTAAATTGTTGGCTATATTTTGAGAAGAGATATCTTTTAGCCTAACTCCCTCTGCCTAAAATATCGTATTAGGGCTTAAGAAATATTTCAATTCTACAAGTGGCTTAATGTTGGCATCTTTTCGGTTCAAAATGCTTTAATTATTGACAAAAACAATGTTGTAATTCGAAGCAAAGTAATCACACTGAATGTTGAAATATCTATAGTGGAAGATTTGCTGACAGAATTACAATTGTTGCGTTATAATCCTGACAGCATAATTGAAGGAGCAAAATTAGTTGCAAAATAACTAATAAACGTTCCTCCTGAATCTCCTAAAAGGCGGAAGAAAAGTACAGATCAATCCAATAGTGATTTTTCAGTAAATAAAAATCAAGGAAATACATTTAAAACCCCAGCCGTATACCCAGTGTTAGACTTTATAATGGGCGATATAAAAACAAGATTCACTACAGTTAGTTCAATTTGTGACTTGTTTGAGCTTTACGGACGTGGAAAATGATGAATTAGATTTGAAAGTAAAACTTCTCGGTGGCAAGTTTAAAAAGGACTTGGTAATGGATCTCTTTGAAGAAATATTACAATTGAAGAATATTTATAAAACAGTGTTTCAATTTGAAAGAATCCATTAAGCCTACTCCAATCTATTTATGACAAAAACCTTCAAGATATAATTGTGAACTTCTGTCTTGCACATAGGCTTTTCTGTACTATTCCAGTTACAGTTTCGTCTGCTGAAAGATCTTTCAACAGGTTAGCGAATTCACTGAAAACCTGGCAGAGAAGCACTACCTCCCAAGAAAGACTTAGTAATTTGGCAATTTTAGCTATTGAAAATAAATTGACTAACAGTATTAATTTTTCAGACGTTATTGACTAGTTTGCTCAAATGAAAGCAAAAAAAAAAAACCTTTGCACTACTTAAGCCTTCTTAGAAGCAGGCCTCTCTCTTTAACTTACGATTAGTTATGATCTTTGATATATTATTGTTTTTTGTTTATTTTTATAACAACTTTAGGCCTATCACTTATGTATTGATGAACATAGATTATGATATTTTTTGTCTTATAAAAGTTGATTTTAGTAGATGGTTGAGGTAAAAAATGAGTTAATTATCTGATTTGATTAGGAACTTAAAATTTGAAACGTAGATTTTGAGTACTCTAAGTAGTTCGTTAATTCTGTTTTACTTTAAAGCGATACGTATAAAATTCTTTATCTAATAAAAAGACTTTTAACCTATTTAGCATTTTTATTATTAGCCTGTTAACAGAAAAATGCTTTTAGACACACAAGTAATGTGTTTGTCTAATAAGGAAAAGCTTTAAAACAAGAGGGGTTTTTGAATGGCGAAGGGGGCCCGGAAGGTGGTCTGGTATAGGGGCCCCAGAAAAGACGTGAGGCCCATGGTGTGGGTACGCCAGCTGAGCCGACGAACTGTACACGCTTCTCAGGTACAGTGGCGCACCCAGGGGGGTTGTGGGTTTAGAACTCCCCCCGAAAATATGAAACAAAATTTTGAAATCAACGTTTATTCAAATAGTAAGAATTTAGTAGTTACTATATTCTTAATATTTTAGTTACTATATCCTTACAAACAAATTAACATTTTACTATTACTAATGATAAACTAAATTAAGGATAGGTAAGTTTACCTGAATCAACTGTTTTCGTCCCAACGATGCATGATATGTAATTGTGTTCGTACTTTTCAAAAAACATCAGTTGTCATAAAAAACGTAGCGTTTAGTGTATTACTATATTTTCCGGTTTGGACAGTGGAATGGATCGGACATGGGTTGCCTGTCGACCTCAGTGCAAAGGAAAGTCATACGGAGTCAGAGTCGGAAAATAATTTATAACGTGTACAAATTTATTAAAACGAGAGATAAGGAAACACGAGAGAAAAAAGTTACAGGAACGGGTAGCTGAGGCGTGCGGTGTGTCTCTAAGAATTGTTAGAATTATTAAAGAAGCATCAGCGTATATGGCAGGTATAAAATCTTTCAGCACTCTCCATAAAAAATGTTCAACATAGGAAATAAAAACTGATTTAAACGATTTCGACAAATGTACTATTCGACTAATTATTCACGAATGTCAATCCATAGAAGGGGAAATCCCAACATTCAGAGTAATATAAACAATTTTAAAGGACAAATTAATTATAATGGTAGTGTATCTAGTCTGAGACACATTATTCGTCAAATTGGATTTCTATGGAAACGTGCCTAAAGTAATAGGAAACATTTAATAGGAAACCACGACATTAGAAACTTAAGAGTTGCTACACGATATAAGAGTTGCTACACGATATTTGATCAAAAAGTTCATGCAGTTTTTGTTTATTTTAAAAATGATGCCTTAGTTCGACTCTTATACTGCCCCTTTCAAAGAAGTCTCAGTCGAATGTAACACGCTTAAGCCAGCTGTTCTGCGGTCTTCAAAATATTTCAAGCATGCTCTTTTTGGTACAGCCTTGAGCTCGCTTAGCGACTTTCGTTTTTCGTCTTCAACGGTAACGCAACGTTGTACTTTTGTGGAAATTATCACTATTAGGAGGATGAAAGATCGGATTGGGGCACATCTGGTGAATACAGCAGTTGCCGTTGTCACCATTATGACTTTTTCTTTTGCCTAGCCTGGCAAAATTCTTAAGATGGAATGACGTGCTTCCAGGCTCATTGTCGGGCTGCATTTTTATAAATTATTCTTACGTGAATCTGGACGTTTTCTACGAATGGCGTAAAATGTCCGAATTCTACTCTTTATATACCACAGTGGCTAGCGATGAAATTTCGTGGAACACAATAAACATAATCTTCATCTGATAACCACAATATTCAACGGCAGTCTTTGAAGCTTGTTCACGTACAGCAGTCTTGCCAGAACCCATCTGAACAGGTGAACCAGGGCAGAGCAGTTTATTTCACAATTTACACAAAATTTAATCCATGTTCTTGAATCTTTCATTGTAGACTGACAAAAAATCACCAATATACCTAAGGACGATTTACTCAATTAGCTGTGAAATCTAAATTATAAGTCTTACATCAAATAAGGCTAAAAGTTTAGAACATCGTTACTAACATGTATACCAACATCGCATAAAAACAGTTTTTAATCGCACACTTGTAGCGATAGAAATTGCAAAATTGCATAAACGTTTTGATCAAAACTCAAGAAAATTACGGCAATTCAGAGAAGAACGGCGGCCCATAGTATACACATACAAAACTTATTTTCACAGTTCAACGTGAGTTACAAAAACGCTGTCAGACATTGACAAAAGTGGCTTAAAATTCCACTTTTATACATAAATACATCCATTGGCAATGTCATTAAAAAAAATCAGCCATGATTAACTGTTTAGTGAATAATGGGATTATTTTTGTCCATTTATGTTAAAACTTGAGCTCTATTCACTTATTAAACAAAATAAACCAACACACGAAACGTTTTAAATAAATGCTGTTTTGGCAAACCATGGACATTCCTATCACCCGGATCTTAATCCTAGCACTGATTTGGGCAACCGTGAAGAAGCGTGCTACAAGAAAAAACGTGCGTTTTACGTAGACAGTGTTATTAATTGCCAAAAAAAAAATTGGAGTGTACTTGTCTTGATTATTCATCTCTTCTTTCACAGCACTAACACTTATCTAAAAATGAACTTTTTCTTGTGAAACTTACTTTTTTCGTTGGACGCGTTTCGGCGTACGTATCCGCCTTCTTCAGCTTTGAGTCAGACTGCCATCATTTCGTAACGGTTGTTGTGTGGAAGGTGTAGTGGGGGTGGTGTGTGGAGGAAGGGGATTGGCGCGGGGATTCAACTTGATGTTTGTTTTGTGTTTGTGACACAATTTTACATAAAACAAACATCAAGTTGAATCCCCGCGCCAATCCCCTTCCTCCACACACCACCCCCACTACACCTTCCACACAACAACCGTTACGAAATGATGGCAGTCTGACTCAAAGCTGAAGAAGGCGGATACGTACGCCGAAACGCGTCCAACGAAAAAAGTAAGTTTCACAAGAAAAAGTTCATTTTTAGATAAGTGGAGTGTACTTCTCCCGCAGCGTCATGAAAACTGAAAATATTTGAGATCAGAAAATTGAGATCGGACCAAAGAGTGTATAATGTAACAGATCGTTTTGAAATTAATAAAGGACGGATAGCAGTAGTGAAGATGATTTGAGGGATAAAAAAGGTGAAGGAAAGCTAAATATTTGTAATTGGTTGTAAGTAATTATGTGCTATATTACTTAGTTTTTGTAAAAATTTTTTAATAGTATTATTTCTCCCGTTCTTTAATAGTAATTAGATCCGCACGCACACACACACACACACACACACACACAGTTGTTTCACATTCGAGACAGTTATTGATGTTAGTTATTCAGATGTCAGTGCACTGTTGACTATATATTACCTTAAATACGTTTTTTCCTGAATCGTAACATGTGCATATACTATTACATACTCTAAAATATACAATGTTTGTTAATTTCTAGGCTCGCCTTGGAGATTAGGAGAAACATTATAACACACACAACATGCCAAGTCACTGTTTACAAAATAATCGCAGTACTAAACATGAAGGGTAAGGTTAGGTAATTTGGCAGTATTTTTTAAAAAACGTAATTTATTTTCTACTTGTAACAAAAGTAATACATTTTGTAACCCGGTATGGTCCCTCTGTTGTGTCTATTGCTTGTTTCGTCTTACAGAACGTCCATATGTACCGTTTAATTATTTTGAAATCGAAATCGAAATCGAAATCAAAACTTATGTACGTAGACTCGTCATTCAGGCATTTTCAACTGCAGCCTTTTCTACTCACGTGTATTACATTGTTTCCGCCTTATACTCTTTACAAAGTGGGCAACTGCTTCATGTCTGATTATGTTAACTATATTACTGTAATATTATCTCAATTAAAGCCAACGTTTACTGGTTAAGTAATGTAAATTATTCAGTAAGCATATGCATGATTCTTACTCAAGTCTGGGCTTACATGATTTTTACTCATGATTCTTACAAACATTGTGTGTGTGTGATTTTTACTCGTGGAATATTGTACAGTCGCTGAAGCCGAAAAAAAATAGAAATTGCAAATTAAGTGGCTTCTACGAGATTTTTTGCATAGATCTAGATAAAAAGGTAAGAAAGTATTTAAAAAAAAGTTTACAAAAATTCAGTTGCGGGTTTTCGAAAAAAGGGAGGGGGAAGGTACAAAAAATTCATTTTTCGTGATTATCTTAAACAATATTAAATTTATGACAAAAATACAAAATAACAGAAAGAAAGAGCATAAAATTATGCTTAAAAAAGGTTATTAGCATTTTTTTGTCAGGGCGATACTTTTAGTAGAAAAATTAATTGAAAGTTGGCCAAATTTTTCACAAGGTGGATTTTCACATAAATACATGTTTATGTAATAGACATGCAATTTTTTCAGGAATATAAGTTTAAAACTCATTATTATTCATTTATGTATATATTATTATGTATAATTTTTACTTATTTATTACGCATTATAATAAAAATGTTATTAAAAAATGCACTTTATAAATATATTCAAAAATAGTTTTTCTTCCAATCATTGAAGATTTTGACAATAAAATAACTTTTAAACACAGATAAAACAGAAGAATTTATAGTTAATAATAATTGCATAACATTAAATAAAGACCACACAAACAAATATCAAACACAAATAACAAATATACTAAAAAATAGTACCCAAATCCTAAATCCTAAAGACTCCTTTAAATATAAAATGGATAATCCTTGTGCACCAAAATTAAATTCTTTAATAAAATTACACAAAATCAATAAACCTATCAGACCTTTAATAAACGCTAGAACCGCATTAAATTATAAAATATCAAAATTACTAACACAAATCATAAAACATAAAATTGAACTTTCAGCAAAATACAATATAAAAATATCGGTATGGAGAACCATACATGACTTCCATGTTCTAAGATTTATATTTAAAATACTTTTCGAAATGAACTATTTCCATAGAAACTACTTCTTTCTTCAGCCTTAACCGCAGTACTGTGATCACTAACGTATACCACCTCACGATAGTGAACTCAATTTTCACTGATGATGGCAGTCGATAGCACTGCCGAAACGTCTGGTTTTGTAGAAAACACTGGATCAAGCCCAGACAGCCCAGGAAAGAATTTTAACAACAAACTACTTCTTTGTTGCCGATAACGTAGTACACATGACATAAATAAAAATTATCCCCACCCCCTTCAACTATCATTTTCATTTATAGAAAATTACCCCCACCCCGTTCAACTAGACTCTTCATTTATAGATATTTCATCTACGTTTCTACAGTGGATTATTATGATCTTCTTATCAGGATACTTTATTTATCAAAATTAAGTACTTTACTCTTGCTAAAACATAAAATGTTGCCGGTAAACTACCCTTTTCCCGTAACCGATCTTCACCAAAATCAGTAGGCCTTGAGTATTCTACAATTCAGGAACGTACACAAAAAAATATTTGATTCTGTTTGAATGTGCGGCAGTTATCGTTCGGCATAGAAAAAATTACCGTTGTTAAAACATAAAGTGTTGCTGGTAAACTACCCCTTTCCCTTAACCGATCTTCACCAAAATGAACAGACCTTGAGTACTTAACAATTCAGGAACGTATGCAAAAAATATTTGATTCTGTCTGAATGTGCGGCAGTTATCATTCGTCATAGTCATAAGTAAAATTACCCTAGTTAAAACATAACATGTTGCAGGTAAACTACCCCTTTCCCTGAACCGATCTTTACCAAAACCAACAGGTCTTGAGTTCTCTATAATTCAGGGAGGTGTGAACAAAATTATTTGATTCTGTTTGAATTTACGGCAGTTTTCGTTCGTCATAGAAAAAATTACCCTTGTTAAAACATAAAACGTTGCTGGTAAACTACCCTTTCCTTTAACTGATCTTCACCAAAAACAACAGGTCTTGAGTACTCTACAATTCAGGGCTGTATACAAACAATTATTTGATTCTGTGTGAATTTGCGGCTCTTATCGTTTGCCATAAAAAATCTACACATAGACACACAGACACACACATAGACAGACAGACACACACAGATACTTTTCGAAAAATGACTTTTTTCATGTTATGATTGTAGTACAATCAGAATCTGCCGTCATCTTGAACACGATTTTTTTCGCCATCACCATACTTCCATTTCCTTATGGAACATGGAAGTAAAATAGTATCGAACTCACGGAACATTCAATATCGAACTGCGTTAATTCAATATCTGTATGGCGCATGTACCAGCTGTCCTCGCTCTCCCTAAAATTCTTCAACTTTCAGGGTCTGTTCTTTTTATGCCCACGCACGGATATAAATTCTCACTATGTAGAAGAGAAACCTCAAATATTGTAGTTTTACGTACAATAGTTACATATTAATATTTTTTTTTAGTTTTTAACTATTAATATTAATACGCGCAATTGGACATATTTTTACATTTATTAATAAAAGTTACATTTATTTAAATTTAACTAAATGTTAACAATTCTTTACACCGCAGTCTTATAGAAGACACTTTTACCAATAGGCCTATGTGTTCATAATTTTGTTAAAAAATATTTATTTTCAAAATTTCTGTAGAAATTTTAAGTTAAGAAAATGATGTACACTTGCGAACTCAAAAAAATGATAAAATTTAAAACTAGCTCATTTTATGCCAATAAATCAATACCTATTTTTATTATTTTTTTCAAAGATAGATATGTAAAGTTCATATTGTGAAGTTTTTTTTTAATGTAAATACATTTGTAATAAATTTAATAAATTGTTAATATGTTTATGCATTAGTTGAAAAAAATAAAAAACAAAAAAGTTATTACTTTATTTTCAGTATTTATTAATATTTTAATTATTTTCTCTTCACTTTATGTAAAAGTACAAACATTTAGCTTTAAAATGCTTTTTGATTTTTGTCTCTACGATTATTATAACGGATTTTATTAAAATTTGTATGTTGCAATGTCAGAAAAAATTAGCCTCCCCGCTCATCGGGGCGGACTCCGACAATCAATTTTTTTCTAATATTTCAATTCCATTTTTCTCACAAAGTATTGGCCTGACAAAAAACATGATAAATAGCTTTTTTGTAGAGAATTTAATTCTCTTTGATTTTTGTAATTTGTCTTTTTTCGTAAATTTTTTTTTATTTTTTAAGATAATCACGAAAAATGAATTTTTTGTACCTTCCCCCTCCCTTTTTTCGAAAACCTGCGACTGAATTTTTGTAAACTTTTTTTAAAATTGTTTCTCACCATTTTATCTAGCCTTATGCAAAAAATCTCATAGAAGCCACTTAATTTGAAATTTTGTCCTTCAGTGACTGTACTAATATGTGTATGAAGATCTCTTTTCAGCACTATTAGTGGGCCATTATAAGTGGAACGTAGCCTACATGAAAGAAGCAGGGATCATTTTTACCCGTTCTTGCAACATTGAATCCCTATAAGTTACGTATTATCATTCCTCCACGAAAAAACCCTGCGTATAGAGAAAAGAATGAGGAAAACCAAAGTTGTGCTTGTTTCTAAGTTTTCAAACCCCCCAAAAAAATGGGGTGCGCCGCTACTTAGGTGGCAGGTCATCATGACAGTGTCGCCAATTTGGGGGAAGAGTCGTTAAATCTAGGGGCTCTGAAGTTCGTATTAGTGGCGAAAATTTATATTTTAGGATTAGCGACTTCTCCGGAGCCAGTTTAAGGAAAATCTGACGGACTTTTTTTTGAAATACCAGACTTAAACGAAATTAACTATAAACATTATGGCTTGCATTTAATGATACTTTCATCTGGAATCATAATTTGAAATTATATTCTATACATCTCTGACTAATCTGTCGATTATTTTTGTACGCTGAGTTTCTGCAGAGCCCACGAAAGAATAAGTCCCACTTAATTAGTGTTGTATGCGGCGAGTAGATCCTCCCCCCCTCTCTCGCTATCTCTCTCTCTCTCTCTCACACACACACACACACACACACCATGGACGATGTAGACTATACATTGCGAATCACTGTGCATGTCTGAAATGAATAATCAATGCATTTGCCTCGTAACGAGTAGTTTCTATAGGTCTACTTCTTTATTTTGTAATATGAGAGTTATAATGAGAACATGATTAAAATGTAAGTTTGATAATTTTATTTCTATGTTTCGTAATACTAAGAGTTAAAATATCATAGTAGGAAAATATCTAGCACATGATGTAGTTTTACATAATGAATTCCATAATTTATCAAGCCATTAATATGGTTGTTGAAAAGTTAATATTTTATTCATGTATGGCAGACATTTTGAAAACTATAATATCGACTCACGATGAAACAATTAAAAAACACTAAATAATTTATTTTTTAAATCTAGGGGATTTTATCTTGAAAACGGAGTCTTTTTGGGTGCCACTTAGAGACTTTTGACAGGACCGAGTTGGCAACACTGGTCATGAATTTGTTGTCACTGCGTTCGTCAAGAGAAGCCGAAGAGTTGTCTGGGTGTACACGTATTCTGACCGCGAGAGAGGTCGGAAAAGTTTATTAGTCCCCACACTTGAATTGAGAAAGTTGGTGTAGGTGGTGCGTGATTCCAGGAAACAACGCTTGTGTATTGTGTTACTGTTTGTTTACAAATGCCTCCGCATGAACGCGTCTCTTCCGCTTTAACTTCATTTGTGAACGGTAAAAGGCAGACAGTATTTATTTCTAAAAGTGTGAATTTTGAGGAACTATTTACTTTTATACATTACGTACAAATTAACAAGTATTAGCAGTATGCATATTAATTTATGTTTATTAAGGGGAGTCGGTAGGCCCTATGCTTCTAATGTTAATTTGACAAATTCTGTTCCTTTTTCTCAGGAACCACTTATTCAATCATCATGGAATTTTCAGAGGTAGTTATTAGAACCCTTCTACTCATTTTAAGCGTAGACAATTTTTTTCGTTTTGTAGGTGTTGTTATCATTAAAATTGTTTATATATATTTTTCCCATGTTTTATATTGTTTTGAATTTTTTTACAAAAATTTTTAACTTGTTTTTGACAAAGTATCTCGCTCAAAATGTATGTCTAGGTGTGACTTATAACTGTGAAACGTTTTATTAAAATCTGTTGTATGGTTAAGAAAAGGCACATACCTGAGAAAAAGGCACATAAGTAGCAAAAAAATCATTTTCGGTAAAACGCAAATAAAGTTAAAAATTGTCTTTATTACTCTCTTATTACAAAACAATATCTGTTCAGCTAAACAACAATAGCCTACATCTGTATGACATATCTGCTTTCACAGGTGTGCCAACAATTGAAACTAAAATTACAAAACAAAAACAAGGCTAAATGTATAATAATATTATACAGACTGATTACCGTAGAAACGAAAGTAGTGTAAACATATTTATTTTTAATTAATTAAATACTTCTAGTTATCCGATTTCAATAATTTGTTACCAAAGAAATCAGGAAATATCACAGAATAATGAAATTAAAAAAAAAATTTTCAATTTTTGTTATTTTTGGCCTACTGAACCCCCTTAACGTATTAAATAAATAAATAAACAAATGAAATATTAAATGACAAAATAATAAATAAATAAATAAGTAATAAAATATTAAACACATATTAAATAAATAATTAAACAGTATGGAAAATTATTATAACAGTACCGCAATTGAATTTGCTTCTATTATGTAACTGAACGTTTTACATGCATCTCGGTTTTCTTGTTCCTATTCACGGCCTGTGGATGACACATCAAGAGTATAGCCTTAGCACTGACACCCACTTTCTGCTCTTGACTTTACACCCATCTTCTTGCTAATTTAACGCCACGTGTTTTTACCGTTACATAAAAGGAAATATTTGTTCGGGGATGAGTGGTTCGCCTTAGTTACTTATGAACATGTTTCGATCGTAGACAACAAGAATCTATTTAATTCTCGCGAGAAGGGTAAAATCGTTTTAATTCTTCAGAACCATAAAGTGATCTCCCTTAACCACACAAGCGGTTGAAACGACAAAAAAGAGATGAATCAACGATGCCTATGATTAGCTGGCGCAACGACCTACAAATCGTTGGTAGGCCTATACAATTAATAATCTAGGATATACGCTGATTAACTTTCCACGCCAGATATCCTTTGCGTCAGGTTTTTATTGTTGACGGGATTAGAAAGATTAGAAGCTCTAATGAAAGCAATGTTTCTCAATTTGAGTTTTGTGGCCGTTTCTCAGTTCAAGAAAATAAGTGTTTTGGGCCCATTTATCAGTTCGAGTAGATGAGCTATTGAAGCATGAGGATACTGTAAGACATGGGCCCCACATCTTTTCTGGGGCCCCTATGCCAGACCACCTTCCTGGCCCCCCTTCGCCGTTCAAGACCCCTCTTGTTTTAAGGTCTTTTTCTTATTAGACAATCATATTACTTGTGTGTCTAAAAGCATTTTTCTGTAAACTGGCTAATAACAAAAATGCTAAATAGGTTAAACGTCTTCTTATTAGATAGATAATTTTTGGCGTATCGCTTTAAAGTAAAACAGACTTAACGAACTACTAAGAGCACTTAAAATCTACAGCGTTTCAAATTTTTAATTCCTACTCAAATCAAATAATTAACTAACTTTTGACCTCAACCATCTAATAAAATTAATTTCTATAAGACAAAAAATAAACACAATCTATGTTTATAAATATATAAGTGATAGACCTACAGTTGTTATAAAAATAAACAAAAAACAATAATATGTCTAAGATGACAACCAATCATAAGTGAAAGAGAGAGGCCTATCTTCTAAAATGGTTTATGTAGTGCAAAGTTTTTTCTTGTTTTCATTTGAGCAAACTGGTCAATAACATCTGAAAAATGAATACTCTTAGCCAATTCATTTTTAATAGCTAAAATTGCCAAATTATTAAGCCTTTCTTGCTGCTTCTATGCCAAGTTTTCAGTGAATTCGCTAACCTGCTGAAAGACCTTTCAGCAGCCAAAAACTGTAACAGGACTAGTACAGAAAAGCCTAAGAGCAAGACATAAGTTCACAAATATAGCTTCAAGGTTTTTGTGATAAATGGATTAGAGTAGGCTAAGTGGATTCTTTTCAGATTCAAACAATGTTTTATAAATGCTTTCATGAGAATAATGTGATGTGATGAATGAGAGCCATCCTTTTATCACAATTATGGTAAAATTAAAATAAGACGACAATAAACAAAGATTGCGTTGTGCCGTCTATCTACACCATAAAAAAACAAACACTGCTGTCTGTCGTATTTTTTTCCACTGTCCCGGGCCCTCTGAGGCCCGGGCCCCTATGCCACGCCATACGCTGGACTCCCCTTGTGGGGGCCAAGCTGTAGGATATGTAAAGGGTCAACGAATAGAATGGGTAGGTCACCTAGAGCGGATGGATGATCAGCGTATGCCAAAGAAAATCCTGAGGGAGCAAGTTTATAAAAGCAGAAAGAGGGGCCGACCTAGGATAAGATGTTTGGATGGTCTGGTGGAAGACACAAGAAGAATTGATACGATGGTTTACGCTGAGGTGACAACGGATAGGAAACATTGGAGAAGCTTGGTTTGGAAGCCAGGGCTCACGTTGTGCTGTAGTGCTAAAGAAGAGAAGTTTCTCAGTTTGTAAACCATTGAATGGTAAGAATTGTACAGACAAATATTACTTAGTAAATAATGGGCAGAGCTAACATCACCGAACCATCCATTAAAATTTAAATTAAAGACACGCATGCAGCAGTTAAAACCATAAGTTTTGATTACGTGGTGAGGTAAATTGCTTACATGTCAGCAAAAATGACGCCATGCCACTGGGTTGTTTAGACATTATCGTACACAGAAGCCTAACCGCTAATAACATCGCAGTTAACGAAGACTTTCGGTGTCTCTGCCATTGTCAGTGAGGCCGGTTAGGAATTGACAATGGTAGAGACATCGAAATGCAAGCCGTTCGGCAACTCTCTATGGCAATGTCAGATGTAGACATACTACGAGTATGTGAGACGAACGCACATATTAACGGATAATCTGAATTTACTTTGTAATTTAAACTTACATTTTACGATACAATGATTATGTCGCTGTGTGACGCTGTCGCTTGGCCTAGCAAGCATTGAAACCTTGGCGACTTGTTGCAGAAGGAAATAACACACGTTTTATCCCGATAACTGTCTGCCATTATTAATGTATTTTTTAACGTCTTGTGGTTGTGAAATTCTAAAATTATATCGTTGGCATAAATTCAACGAAGTTAAAAGTGAATTGTTCTATTTCTTCTTGAATTCCGGATTTCACGGCCTGACAATTATCTGACAAGTTTGATTTCTCAGGACCATTTTTGTTTAAGGAAAATGCGAGTTTTTACTGTAACTAATAACAAAACATTTGGGTTTGGGTTTTGCGTTCTCACGAGATCACTTCCAACGAATTTGGTGGAATACAACGTCAAGAGTGTATGAATTTACAATAGAAGAATTTAGTGCAGTTAAAAAAACTGTAAAATCAATGTTAAATATTTTTTAAATTGTATTTTAATTTTCTTTGTTCCTTCCAGTTTTAGTCTTAAGGCCTGTTTACCATCCCGTCCTCGGACTATAGATATTGCTTTTCCCTTTTGGCCGATATTTCTTAGCCAGTTCTGTAACTACAAAAATTAATGTCAATACAAATACACTCAGAGGAAAGTTAGTTTGTCTCGGTAAAGAATGACTTATTGATATGGGATGAGATAGTTTCACCTGCATGTTCAAGGACGTCTTCACCTGTTGTATATTCACAAACGAAGTATTTCCCGTCACGTCTATCTAATGACAGGAATTTTGCATATGTTTGCTCAGTGTTAGTTCGAATCTACATTACACTGTAGTGGATTCATTAAATCTTTGCAATCAAGTGTTTCGGTAGATTCGGGTAGTAGACGGGTAAGTTCACGCCGCTCAATAAAGACCGCTAGGACTGGCGCGATAGTTTGCTATGCTTCTCCGCTCTTAAACAAGACAGTTGATTAAATAAACATATACACGTTTAATTGATTTCTAACACTAGCAATTCTAACACTCTGTGAATTACTTACGCACTTTGTTGACGGAAGCAAGCGAAACACTGTTTTTGAGAAATTGTTGGTGAGTCGGAAAGTAAAGGAATACTTGTGGCCCCTGTCCAATTTGTTAGCAAGGTACATTAAAAAAAAAATACCATTTAAATAAATGGAAATCTGCCAGATTCAGGTAAAAACCCAATTCTGACTCTTTTATTCGTGAATTTTTAATAAATTTTCCTCAGGTGACTACCACGCTTAAATAATATTATACTATTACTTAATAATATTAATAACACTTAATGCCGAGAGCAACGAAGCCAGATGATGTAGAGCTTGGGAGCAAGAAGAGCGAGGTCGCTGGACGAGTGTAGCCGTGTGCGGAGAGGAAGCATGGGGAGATCGACTGTTACCTCACCCAGTTTCCGACTGGACTCGGGTATTTCCGATCTTGTCTGAAGAAAGTTGGAAAGGCCGAGTCACCGGAGTGCCAGTACTGCCCGGGAGCTGCGGACGATGTCAGTTGTACCTTCTTCGTCTGCGACAGATGCGAACAATACAGGAGAACGTTGCGAGATAACAGTAGGCAGGAGATCTCCCCGGACAACATCGTAGAAGCGATGCTGCGACAGGAGGACACGTGTAACTGTGTGGCACGCTTTGTAGAAGAGATTCTTCGGGTGAAGAAGATAGATTTGGACAACGTAAAATATAGAAGAAGAATTACAAGTCAGACGAGAGCCCTAGCCCGAAGTAATGTGTCAAACAGTTTCAGGTTAGAAGAGGAAAGTGATGTGGTTTTCTAGTGGGTAGGGTACAATACCCAGACACACAGACCCCGGAAATGTGCACCCTTTCTGATATTTGGTCAGCAAATTTTCCCATCTACCCCGCAAACCAACTAAAAACATAATAACACTACGTATATACTCTGGCTTCCTAGGTGGCAAAGGTGAGAATGGAGAACAGTCATCATTGTCATCCTTGTGTCGTAGAGACGAACAAAGGGATACAATCTCGTGCTTCATCCTTCTTGGCCATCTTTAATGTAATTTGTATGGTCGTGCAAAGTCGCTTAAGCGCAGTATATGACGAAGTCATTTCCAAGAATTACTTGGAAATACGGTACTTACGAGGCCAACTACGAGGGTGTTCCTGGGGCCCTTGTGGCTCGTATACAAAATTTACGACCAAGACATCTGACGACGTGACCTAAAAGGCCTATCACGGATTCACTTCATGTGAACGTAGAAACGACGGAGGTATCTGGAGCCTCCTGTCGCGTACACTTTTTATGCATAGCGATAAGGTAATGGCCGATAGCAGATAAGCCATAACGATCGTCTTACCTAGTGTTCGGGTCACAGCCGGCCCGACAAATGTTGCAAACAGGCGAGGTGGGCCGATGATGAAAGTGGACACGCAGACTTGACATCCGTCGGCGCTTGGGGAATAGCATTATGGCACGTCAACGGTTACTTTTCATCCAGCGAGCTGGGTCTGCGGTCGCACCATCGAGCCTGTCGCAGCAAACATTGCTATTCGTCTGAGTCCGCCAGTAACAGGAGTCCTCTGCCTATTTTTCGATTTTTCGACTTCTTCGGTGATAGCAGTAGACAATAGTACACGGCTTAACACTTTCAGTGCCTAATTCGACTACATCTTGGACTATACACCAAACTATAGACGAATTGAGTACCGTACCGAAAAGGTTAAGAGTTTGTTGAGCTTTGTTTAGAGAACAAACAGCTTTTTGTATTTTTCCTCCTTTTTGTTCGGTAATACGCAAAACAGCGGATTGTAGCGGCGAACGGTGCAGAGATGTCGTGCTTTAAGAAGTACCCAGTTGCTTCATCCATGTAAATTTTGACGATTGACAATACAGATTTATTGGACATATATGAGCGACAATGGCTGCTACTTCGTCAATTATTTGCACGGAACATTTCCTCTTTATTATTTCTGTATCTACCGTTTCTCGTAGTAACTTTTTGGCATAATCTTCTGACAACAGGCGTAGACATGAGAGTAGTTTCCACAGGTATGACCTATGATTGTTCGTGGTCTAACCAAAATGCTTTCCACTTTTGCTGCAGTGCTTATGATTCTCCCACATGGGGTTGTCTTTGACTATGGCACAATCATGTCCCACCGCTTTGCTGTAGTGCCTATGATTCTCCAGCTAATCACATGGTGTTGTCTTTGAAAATGACACAGTAATGTCCCCACCGCTGAACACCTCCAAAACGTAGTCTCATCTTGAACAGTCACACTCGCGATGAGGTTTTCACCTACAATTATCATCGGTTTACTACGCATTGAGTCACTTCTATTATCTACAAACGTTCTCACAAGTGTTACAAAGACACGACAGAACGAAACGTGTGATTCAAAACAAGGCAATGAGGGACAAGCGTCCAAACGAGACAGGACAGTTATCCTGAAGGCATCGCTTCGAGATAATCCATTACCTCCTGTATGGACAGATCTAGTCAGTAATGGATAATCCCTATTCGTTTCAACACGTTACATACTGTATGTTTCGGGCGCTATCTGGACGTCACTGTGCAAATTAGCTCCTTCGTCCGTAGAAGAATACTCTTCAAAACCATGGTACACATCCGGTACTGACTGTACTGGGATTAGGCGGCTGCAAAGGAATTTGACGAAACGCGTGAATTCAGAACTAGGTAAGATATTTGAAATAAATTGTTCAGAAGGGCGAACATATGCCCCAATTGTATACAGTTTGTAAAAAGTATTACGCAGTCGTGTAACCCCTCCTTATTTTTTATTTGTGTTTTATATATTTTTTTTTTTAAAGAAGGGCTACTAGATATTTAGAACTAGGCAGAAGGCCTAGTTGAAGCATAAAATGTGCTGGGTCCAGTGAGACGGGACTTGCAATTAAAACTCTCTATTAACAAACAAATAACAACATTTATTATCTCATGTTTTCATAATTCACATAATCATGGTAATATTTCTTAAATCATATTTTTGTATTTTAATCATATTAAAATATCACATAAATATAAATAATCATATAAATTGTTTAAATATCCCAACCCAAATATTTCAAATATCCCTTTTTTATAACAACCTGACATTAAGATAACACATGATTTAACATACATACATATATACATATAGATCACAGACAAAGTACAACATATTAAGCCTGGCAGACAGCCTGTATATTTTTATCAAATACATACATAAATGTGGAGACAATCTGGACTTGCCATAATAACCAGAAACTGCAATTATAAATTTAAGTTGCCAGCACGGCCAGTAAAATTTTATAAAAATTGTAAGACTTTTAATTTTATAAAAATATAAAATTTTAAAGAAAATCCGATTTGAACATAACAGCAAGAAAATACAATCATAAATTGAAGTGTCAGTACAGTCTGTATAATTTTATAAAAATTGTAAAATTTTAATATTATAAATATATATAAAAATTTAAAGAGATTCTGAATTGACCCGGCCGCCGGCATGTTCCAGCGTATGCCTGACCCGACATAGGATAACATGTCGGAAGCTTGCATGAATTGGCACCAACCCCTGATTTGAGAAATTTTTAAAAGTAACTCGACCTGATAGCAGAATAAAAAAAACCCAGCCCTTGTATGAAAAAGAAAGTGATTATGTGCAATAAAAAAAACCCCGTGATAAAAATGAAACCATACCAGCCGGTTCAGCACATCGTACAAACAACACCTATCTACTTGATTAAAAAAAACTGTCTCCCACAACTTTTGCACCCATTATAGATAATAAAATTGATGCACGCTGGACACATCCAGCGGGCGGGCCTACAATTGTTCTCGTACTAAATGTATTATTAAACCCAGGTTATATGAAAACTGTCCAGCCGGCACACACCCGATTAAACAGTCTAACGGTGTAAAAGTCAATCAAAGTGTATGTTAAATGCACAAAACATGGTGTTTCCTGTTGAGGCCTACTGTAGTTAAAAAATGCTTAAATATCACCTCATTTGATCCCAGGTAGTCACATGGTTACGCCTTACAGTGGTGTCTCCCTCAGCAGCAGCGGAACCAGAGTCTAATGTAGTTCAGTTCATGGTGAAGGTGGAATTACACCATTCTGGAGTCAGATCACCGACTACCTCGGGAACCCTGGTGATTCATAATAATTAATTGACTGACCACAAAACCATAACACACACATGTCACATACAAAGCGTGTATGAACAGAATCAAGACCTGGCCGCCCCTGACCCATTCAACACTGTTCATCAAAAATTAGCTGCCACATTCTCTCTTTTATATTTCAAATTAATATCTCACACTTGATTCGGCTCGATTTAGAAAGCACACTCACAGTCATATACAACGTTAACATATTACAACAGGTTGCAAGTTCATACGGCCATGTGCTCGCACAGTCAATTCATCAAAGTCTCGCAAAACACATAATTTTACATCTCTTTTTACAGGCACAATTACTAGTTACAAAATACAAGGTATTAGGCTGTATTCTTGTTTAAATAAATTAAATACTTAACAATGACCATACACTTCCGGCCACCACGCCACGAGGCATTCGTATCAGACAAATCTATTCACATCTAAGTTAATTATGGTTTGAATTTAAACTTTTTGCAACAAAATGAATAATATATATTTAATGTACTCACCGGAGATCTAAGAGCGCTTACTCAGCCATGAAAGATAGAATTTGCAACGATTGATGAAAACTCAGCTCTGCCAGGAAGCACGGGCAGTGCACGCAGCAGTCGTCCAGGCTTGACTGAATTAACATGCAGAAATGCTCTGTGTCGGGAACATAATCGCCTGGTTTCGTCAACAGAGCGCGTTGGCCTTCCGAAAACTCGATAAGCGACGCACGGACAACGAATATAATAAATCACAAATATTAAATAAATTATATTTTTACACAGACTGCCGGTTCTTAAAAACCCGGCACAGTCGGGTGGAATTAAAAACTGAACAGCGGGAGTCTGCGGGAAAACAGCGAGCTTCCATTTCTTACAACAATACTTTTTCCGTTTTGACGCAAGTCGGTTTGACAAAAGAAAAATAAAATGTTATGTGTCAAACCGAAAAAAGCGTTCTTATTAAGAAACTGAGACTCAGTTTTAAGAAATTAGGCTCAGCGACTGCTTATTGCTCTTATCTCCCTTAACACTAAGTCTGATCATTTTATGTTTAATTGAGTGAAATATCGGACGAGGAAAATCCAAACTCAATTCCTGGAAAAGGGCAAATATCTGGTCGAAGCGATTTTTATCTCAGTAACCTGTTAAGGGCTCAGTATTTTTATAAGCTTTGCTTCATATGTATTGTAATGAAGTTGTAGATTCTCTATCGGGAACCGAACGGAGATTGTGAATACGACGTCTGTTCCTTGTAAAGTAATATCGTGTCGCAATTACTGTGTGAAGAAAATAGTCGGTCTTCGACACCCCTCGACGCTTGTTAAATCAAAGCAACGTTTGAGTGCAAGCAACGCCTAAAACTGAAACCAACTTGCAATTGGAAAATAATGAAGAAATTGAAAATTGCCAGGCATATAAGTATTTAGGAATACAGACAAAGCAAGAGGGCAGAGATACAGATGAAATAAAGGAGAGAGTAGGCATGGGACGGAGGGCTATGAAAAGGCTAAATAGTATATTATGGTGGCATGAACAGATAACTAGAGGAAGGAAAGTAGGTACAGATATACAATACTATCGTAAAAAGTATTCTGTTGTATGGTGTTGCGAGTTGGAGAATGACAGAAGCGGACAAAAGGAAAATACTAGGTGTAGAGATGGATGAACTAAGGAGATCATGCAGAGTATCCAGGCGAGAGAAAATAAGAAATGAACAGGTTAGAGAAATGATAAATGTGAAGCATGCAGTAGCAGACGAAATAGAAAGAAGACAGTTAATTTGGTTTGGACATGTTAAACGGATGGGAGGAGAAAGATTGCCAAAAAGGCTAATGGAATGGTTGCCCCCGGAGAAGAGGAAGAGGGGAAGACCCAGACGATCATGGGGAGAGAGTATCCAGAAAGCTCTAAGTTGGTGGAATCTGACAGAAGAACTTTGTCAGGACAAAAAATATTGGAGAGAAAGTCTGGAAATCGGACAGCGACGACAGACGCTATAAACTGATGTTATATATATATATATATATATATATATATATATATATATATATATATTGCAATGGAACATCGCAGAAAGGGTATTTGTAGCCAGGACTACATGCTTTTATACCAATTTATAACGTTATAGACATTTTGGAAATTGTGTTTAAATTTTGTAAAATAGCTATAAGTTTTGAATTAAGAAATGGGTAATTAACTGTTATGTGTCAAAATGCCCATAAATTTATTTTCGGTCATGTCAAATGCGAATTTAGTGCGCGAGAAATTTAAAAAAAAACGTAGTTACGTTTCCAGTAATTATTTATTGCTTCCGTTTTATTATTCCAGTTATTCCACGTGTGAATATAATTATTTTACATTTATCCGTCACATGATTTTGCTGACGGACACGACATAGACAGGCCTATGTTTCGTGTTTCTCATCATCAGTATTTCTCAATTCTTGTGTGGTCAAATCAGACAAGGAGATGCACTCCTCCTTACTCTTTGACTTAGTTTTAGGAGCAGTAGGAGGAGAATGAGAAGGAGAAGGAGAAGAAGTAGAAGAAGAAGAAGAAGAAGAAGAAGAAGAAGAAGAAGAAGAAGAAGAAGAAGAAGAAGAAGAAGAAGAAGAAGAAGAAGAAGAAGAAGACTACTTGTTGACAACATGAGTGGAGGAGGTGAATGTGTCTTGAAAGGCGTTTACCAAAACGAGCGTCATCGAAACATATGGTGGGCTAAAAAAGAAGAAGACATCACTCGTCGGCAAAATGAGTGGAGGAGGTGAATATGTCTTGAAACGCGTCTATGTCTACTAAAACGAGTTTAATCTAAACATATGGGTAATGTGAAACATAATTGGTTACTGTACAAATAACAGTACTGTAATTCGCTAAGTTTCCGGTCTCAGTTGTTTCACGTTGTTGGGCTACAATGACAAAAGTCTGGGCGTCAGGTAATTTTAACGATACGTGAATCAAATCGGAGCCAAACTGGAACTTTGTTTCAAGAACACTCCACACTCTGTCATGTAACCTGTTGCGACTGTCACGCGTTTCCAACACAACATGGTATTTAAATTCAAGTAAACGTGACTTATGATGAATTTAAGAAAATGTATATATTTTGATTTTATTCGGACCGCTTTTCCTCAGACGAAAATCTAATTATTTTACTTTATTTTCTCAGATTAAACAAACTTAGTATTGTTGAAGATTATTTTCTTAGTATTCATTGCAATGTAATTGACACTCGTTGACATACAAGGAAAATAGCCCAGATAACGGTGAAGAGAATTTCTCAGAATTGTCGCTGTTATAAGAAAGGGAAAATATCTGTATGTGTATGTGTGTATAAAAGCTTTGTCTATACAAAGAGATTCCATTTGAAGTAGGAAATGGATGTTTATTATAGATAAAAAGCTGTTCAGTTACTAAGACGTTAATAAGACGGAGCAGCTGTCAAAAATTTCAGTTAGTTATTATTTGTTAGAAAGAAGAAAATAAAAATCAATTAGTATAAAAGAAAATAGAGATTATATATATATATATATATATATATATATATATATATATATATATATATATAATAACGATTCATAAAGCCGACCCATCAGATCGTTATATGAAAGTGTCATACTGTGCGAGTATAGCGGCGTAAGCAAGAGAGAGAGAGAGGGTATAATCACAGCTATCTCTGTCTAACATCGCCACTGCTACGAATGTTGCCGGCACAGACATGAATTTTTATTCAATTATTTTATTAGTTAAAACTGCAATATCTTCAAAACTAATAAATATACAGCAATTCTGAAACCTGCATAGTGTTAAGCAATTAAAGCTCTATAAGTAGCCAAAATATCAACCAATATAATTAACATTTACAGAAGTTATACAGAAGAAGAACGCCAAGAGAAATAACTAGAGAATTAGGCTAGGTACGAATTAGATGTTTTCACACACTTACAGAGAAAGACCTAAGCAATAACATTCTGTGGTCAGATCTGCAAACAGAGGAAGTATGAAATTAGCCAGTAATTCTCTACCGTCTCAAACCTGTTAAGGGGCGTTTGGTCGACTTGTTTGATATTGTTTCAAATGAAAAACGCATGATTTATTTGGAACAACCAATCACAAAGCTGTATTCAGAAGAGACGCCAACTCAGACTTGGGGAATCGAGCACTCTTCGTTCGAACATTAAATAGGCAAGACGTGTGTTAGATACGAGCTAAATTTCGCAAACCACGCAAAGTTTATTTAAATAACAGTTCGAGACTCGCTGTGTAACAACCAATTAATTAATTAAAAAATTAATTAATTAAATAATTAATTAATTGTGAAGTGACCTGTGCACCAGAGTAGCTATAGCATCTGTAAGCGCCCAGGGTCATCGGTCAACGTCATTGGTCAACTTCACTTCTTCTGAGCCGAACCATCAAAAGGAGGATCTCTACGGATTCCTATCTACGGTCGACGCATCAATCAGTAAGAAATATATTCATTGATCAATGAAATAAGTAACAAAATAAATAATAAAATCAATAAACAATTTTTAAAAAGACAGTAAGTAAATTCATATTTGTATTTGAATATTAAGATTAGTAATAACGTAATATAGGAGTGTTGAATGGAGAGTGAGGTGTAGTATTGAACGTGCAAATTATTGCAGACCCGTTCTTTAGCACTGGTTTGGGAGATATAAATTTTCCTAAATAAACCAGATAAGAACAATTGGTCGTTTGGACGTTTTAATCTTCACTTTTCACACACACTCATTAATAATAAGAGTTAGGTTAGCAATAAGTCCTTAACTTAGCTTTGAAAGAACATTAATAAAATAACATTTAATCGTTAATTAAACAAACTTCAACAAATTTTAAAGTGTTATTTGTAACGATTCCCCTTGAATTCCACATTCACTGAACGAATCCTGAGATAGTGTGTCTCTATGCTCTGAGCTAAGCTGAATCCGTGTCATTTGTATCTGGGATTTGTTCTGGCGCCCAGGTAAAGTAAAAAAGTCACGGGTAAGTAACATTTTTCTATCATTATTTATACAGAGTAGTGTAATAGTGAAAGAAAAGGTCTTTATATAATTTTACGCCGCAACTAAGAGGCATATGTAAATTGACAAATATAATATATAAAGAGAAGGTGTTTTAATATATATATATATATATATATATATATATATATATACACAGATACTCGAGCTTTCAATTGTCGTGGGAAATTCAAACACAAGTTGGTAAATACACCCGAAGTTACGTCTACGAAAACAACGGTAATATAATGTGCACTAAGTATGTGTAAAACGTTAGTGCACCCAATTTTCCAGTTCATTGTTGTTAATCTACACGTCGTAAGGGTTACACCGCTGTCGCAGAGGAAGTAGAGGAAGCGACTGGACCGAGATTTCGAACTGTTACCTCACCACGATACTGGGTACTTCCACGCCACAGTGGAGGAGGGTTCAGACTGTCTATATTCACATTCTTCAAAGGAAGACAATATGTTCTTCGATTGCACAAGGTGAGCGGCTGATAGGCAAATTCTGGAAGCAGAGATGGGTCAATTCTCCCCGCATAATGTGGTGAGGATGATGCTACTCGATTGCGCAAGGCGGGCGGCTGATAGACAAACTCTGGAAGCAGAGATGAGTCAGCTTTCCCCGGATAACGTGCTGAGGGCAGTGCAGCTCGATTGCGCAAGGCGGGCGGCTGATAGACAGACTCTGGAAGCCGAGATGAGTCAGCTTTCCCCGGATAACGTGCTGAGGGCAGTGCAGCTCGATTGCGCAAGGCGGGCGGCTGATAGACAAACTCTGGAAGCAGAGATGAGTCAGCTTTCCCCGGATAACGTGCTGAGGGCAGTGCAGCTGGATTGCGCAAGGTGGTCGGCTGATAGACAAACTCTGGAAACACAGATGGTCAGCTTTCCCCGGATAACGTGCTGAGGATGATGCTACTTGATTGCGCAAGGCGGGCGGCAGATAGACAAACTCTGGAAGCAGAGATGAGTCAGCTTTCCCCGGATAACGTGGTGAGGGCAGTGCAGCTCGATTGCGCAAGGTGGTCGGCTGATAGACAAACTCTGGAAGCCGAGATGATCAGCTTTCCCCGGATAACGAGCTGAGGATAATGCTACTCGATTGCGCAAGGCGGGCGGCTGATAGACAAACTCTGGAAGCAGAGATGAGTCAGCTTTCCCCGGATAACGTGCTGTGCAGCTCGATTGCGCAAGGCGGGCGGCTGATAGACAAACTCTGGAAGCAGAGATGAGCCAGCTTTCCCCGGATAACGTGCTGAGGGCAGTGCTGCTCGATTGCGCAAGGTGGTCGGCTGATAGACAAACTCTGGAAGCAGAGATTATCAGCTTTCCCCGTATAACGAGTTGAGGATAATGCTACTCAATTGCGCAAGGCGGGCGGCTGATAGACAAACTCTGGAAGCAGAGATGAGTCAGCTTTCCCCGTATAACGTGCTGTGCAGCTCGATTGCGCAAGGCGGGCGGCTGATAGACAAACTCTGGAAGCAGAGATGATCAGCTTTCCCCGGATAACGTGCTGAGGGCAGTGCAGCTCGATTGCGCAAGGCGGGCGGCTGATAGACAAACTCTGGAAGCAGAGATGATCAGCTTTCCGCGGATAACGTGCTGAGGGCAGTGCAAGGTGGTAGCAGGGACAGGTGAGCTAACGTGGTGAGGATAAATCTGGGATGAAATCGCTGACTTCGTTAAGAAGCTGCTCCAGTACAAGAAAAGGGAGACCCGATAAGAACCGAATTGGGGCAAAGTAGGAGTAAATGTGGAGAAGCAACCTAGTGGTGAATAAGGGGCGCAACTCTGATATAATGCAAAAACTGTTCCGAGGTGGATCTGCTTAACCGGCTGGAGATGTTTTTTAGTGAGTGAGAGTCTCATAGACATCTGTCCCCCTGACGGTGAAAACGCCAATTATTATTTGTTGCGTTAACTATAATCTGATTATAAGGCAATTGTTACTAAAGCTGAATAACGAAAGTTGAGTATAATTCATCCGTGCCTGAGTACAAACTTATACTAAATATAATTAATTCACTACCGACTCGGAACACAATGTTTTTTACGGGTTAAAACGTAAAAGTTTTACCTTATAGCCTGAACCGGTTTTCGCTTTTAAAAAACTTCTTCAGAGGCTGCTGTTGGTAGCACTGTCCGTCTTGTTCTTGGTGACGGTATCGACTTTTGAAAGATCGATGTTGTGTGTGGGGTGTGATATGTTCGAATAATGCGTATGATTTGAATTGTGTTTGTCCGTTTACGATGTGGTTTTTATGTGTTTTCGTCTGTTTGTATATTTTCAATTCTACACTTCACTACAGAATCCACCTTTGCAAACCACCTCATTGAAGCAAACCACACGTACAAAACATCGACAATAACATGGACATTCTATATGCACACACAAAAGGCCGAAAACTAGACACGCTAGAACAATTGGAAATATACAAACACACGAAAACATATAAAAACGACATCCTAAACGACCCTACACAATTCAAATCACACGCATTATTCGAACATGTCACACCCCACACATACAACATCGATTTTTCAAAAGTCGATATAGTCGCCAACAACAAGACGGACAGTGGACCCAACGGCAGCCTCTGAAGAAGCTTTTTAAAGCGAAAACCGGTTAAGGCTATAAGGTAAGACATTTAGTTTTCACCTATAAAAAAGTTTGTGTTCCGAGTCGGTAGTGAAGAAATTGTATTTAAAAAAATTTAAAGTCTAGCCTCCTGTCAGACTAAAGGGAATTTTAACACAAATCTGATTGTTTGGAATTTTAGCGTTTATTATGAATGCTCTACAATCGTAACGTTACTAATAAAAAAATAGGAGGGTAATCGGGATTTTCATGAATTTTCTAGTAACTGAAATTATCTAACATCAAAACATATCCAATAATAAATGTAGTTTGTTCAAAATAGTGAGCGAGTTCTGGAACTGAGGGAGTAGGGTATACTGGTATCGTTATGTTATAAACCAGGGGGTCTTCAAACTACGGCCCGCGGCAACCCGGCCGATGCTACGTGCAGTTTTTAAATAGATCGTCAAAATACTTCAAATATTATAACATGTTACTAAATAACTAAACAAGAAATAAGTATAAAATCAAAGCACAGGGCAAAATTGTCAGACGAACACATGTAATCCATTCTATTGATAGGAGTATTAAAATCTGACCCAAAATGGACAGACATCATATGAGAACAACTCCACACATCCCATACGTAGCTACATAAGAAAGCCAAAAAATAATACATAAGAAATATCTTTGAATTTTATTTTTTCCTTTCTTTTATTTACATTATTTTGAATAAGTAAATTTGTTTTCTTTGGATAAGTCTGCTTATTTTTTTATTTAAATACCTATTTTATTAACTTTTTTTGTATCGGCCATCTAAGGACCACACGCCAATTTCAATTCTTTACTTATTTTATTGACTTTATTATTTCGTAGACTTAAAAAGAAAAGTTTTTTATGCACACACGCGCGCGCGCGCGTTGTTGGCTCGCCTGACTCCAAAAATTTTTCAATTCGGCCTTTAAGTGAAACAGTTTGGAGACCCCTGATATAGACGACACTTGTTGTCTACACTTCGCGTTGAATATTAACAGACTACGGTTATTTTATAATACTCTTTTTCTTGTTTTCGTTTTCCAATTCTTTTTTTGCTTCCGATGATTAAAGTTTATTTTCAAAACTTTACAGAAATCTAACACTTTGTGCTCCGATGTGGATTGTATGGAGCAGTGTGTCTAGAATTGGGCTGCCAAAACGACCCTTTGACCGGATAGGGTATATCAACACACGTACTCGTCCGGTTCGGGATAGTCCAGGACAGCCAATCGTCTGAAGAATCTGCAGTCGACAGTAAAGAGAAGTTAACCTATATTATTTATATACAATAAAACAAAGAAAATTATTTAAAAGAAAGACTCTATCACATCAGGAAAGACTTTATAGCAAATTAGACAAAAAGAACTTTTAAATATTAATTTATTTTCATTGTATAGGAAGAAAGTTTTTAGTTGTGTTACGAAGGTCAACAGAGACAGATTAATTATTTATATAAACTGTATTAGAAGCTCAGTAGATTGTTATAAGAGAATAGGATTATTAATAAAGCCACTTAATTCCATTAAAATATTTGTCGAATACTTATTCTATGCGTCATCTAAACATCCCAATTACAATCTTTATAGTGGCTGAAAAATGTGTGGTAACATCCTGAAAAAAGTCTCATTAAACGTGTGGTAACATCCTGAAAAGTCTCATTAAATGTGTGGTAACATCCTGAAAAGTCTCATTAAATTAAACGGTAATAACACAATAAAACACGCGTTATGGAACGTTGTTTACAAGATCTCATTGATTTCCTTATATTTAAAACGTATGCACAGGTGTTATGAAATAAACATGTTTGTATTTTACAAAAGACTTACAGCCTAAAAATTAAGAGCTTAACAAAATTCCTTGTCAACTTTTTCGGCCCTCGGGGGTGGGGGGGCTTGTATCCCGTTCGCCTCCTCCCGTAAATACGCCCCTGATTGTAGGTATTGTGTACTGGCAAACCAACAACATCAAACCTGCTTTTGCAAACAACAACCTGGTAACTAATTAAATACAACTACCTAATCTACAATTAAATACGACAGATGTGTAAGATTCATAAAGGCTCAACGTTTTTAGCCTAGCTTCACTTACTGACGATCTTAAATAGTTCTGTATGAATTTTAATTTGCAAAAACCTTGTAATACTTTACTGAAACGTACGAGTTTGTTTGAATAACGACGACGATAAAGTAGCGATCAAAGAGGGCAAAATATTCTTAGCACTTCAGTTTATGTAATTTTAAAAACACGTGAAATGGACTTCAAGAGATGATTTTATTCTATAGGCTACAGTGCCGTATCTAGAATTTGGCGTTGTGGGGGGTCTGGGGTCGGGTCGAGTTGGCTTCATACAAAAGAAAAAAACAAGTTAAGACTAATCAACATTGTTATCTTTAAAGTGGTTGAAAAACGTGTGATAACCGACTGGAAATCAATCCCATTAAAGTAAATCGTAATAACACAATCAAAATACGCGTTACTCAAATATTATTTACAAGATGCTTGCTGACTGAATTGATTTTATTATATTTCGTGTTTCAAACATATACGCAAATGCTGTGTAATAAATTTATTTGTATACTTAAAAAACAGTTGCTAGCTGAAAAAGACAGCTTAAAAAATAATAAAGAAGCCTATAAATTAAGAGGTTAACAAAATTCGTCAACTTTTTTGACCCTCTGAGGGGGTCCCGTGTGTCCCCCCCGTAAATTTTCCCCTGTATTCTATAGGCCAATGTTTTTTTTTTTTTTTTTTTTTTTTTTTTTTTTAAAGCTTTGTTACAAGCTCCGCGCCCTCCCCAGTCAATGCCATGGCAGGCCTAGGTAGTGGATGTTGGATGTAGCGGAACATGTTTGTCTGACTAATTTTGGACAAGGAAACCTGGGTAACCCAACTTGTCCATGTTTTAGGATGTTCCGTCCTTTAAGGACAACTGCGAACTTTACCATGTTTATTATAATAACAATTCAGCCGTTAATTCTACAGTAATTCGTTTGTCTACTTAAAAAAAAAAATCGTCAACTCGAGGTCTTGTAACTGAAGTTGAAATCAAAATTAATTAACCGTAACGGCGGTTGCCATAACCCCAAAGAGCGTTATACTCACGCGTGGACCGTGTCGTGGCTGCTGTACCACTTACAGATGTCAGCGGAGTACGCAGTTTTACAGCTTCTATGACGTCAGCAACTAAGGATAATATCCCGCGGACCAGTGGTCGTAGTAGAAAACCGTTGTGAAAGACGCAATAAGACAAAAGCGACTAGTCTTAGTCAGTACAAACGGACGCCGATCGAAGACAATCGAATGGCTTTGAAGCGACTTCGACCTGCCGCTCGTAGAACAATACTAGCTGCTAAATGTTCAAGATGGGAAAATTACGTCTCGACCATAACAAAGTCGATCCCAGTGACTGAAGTAGGGAACAAGATCATGGCACATCAGTGTTGAAGCCGATCACATGTATAGAACACGATGGCAAATTGATTTGTAACCCCGATGGAATTGCTGACACCTTGGCTGCGCGGTATGCCAAGGTAGATTTCCTCGAAAGAAAAGCTGAAGTAGAACAAGATCTTGACTTCGAAACTGAATAGCATAGGACTTGCAACGTGTCTTTCACGATGAGGGACTTGCAGTTCACTATCAGCGCTGCGACTATATTATACATCAACTGCCGGATACACTACTGGCAGACTATCACGCCATATGGACACAAGGGAACTACCCTAAACGATGGAAGGAGGCGATCATCATCCCGTCTCTGAAGCCCGGAAAGGATCCCCGGAAAGCAGAGCACTATGTCTGGTACTGTTGGCTTGCTGTTTAGGAAAATTAGAGGATGGTTCACAACTGGCTCACCTGATGTCTTGGAAAAACGGCGTACTGACCGCACACCAGTGTGGGTGCCGGAAGCACCATTCTACTACTGATCAATTGGTATATCTGTAGGTTCGTCGAAGGGAAACGTTGTTGTATTCTTCGATTTGGAGAAAGCTTTCGGGAAAACGTGGAGATAAAACACCATGAAACAGCTACATGATTGGCGGTTCAGAGGTAACCAGCACAAAATTATCTCCACCTTTCTCAGGGACAGGACTTTCCGTGTTCGGGTAGGAAAGCGCTATCATCTCCAAACGAGCTGGAAAATGGAATACCGCAGGGATCTCCGTTGAGCGATACACTTTTTATGATAGCCATTAACTTCTGTGACAGATGTCTAAACTTCTGTCTAAAACGAGGAAGCCATCCGGACCCTATGCTAAGCATAAACGGTGTTCGGCTGCACTGTCTGAAAAACCTGAAGTAAAATCCGTATGCTCGAAATAGACACAGGCACCGATCCCCCAAGGCGGGTGCTTCCCAGGCTGCTTCGCAAACCAAATTGCCGGCTGGATGTCGCCAGTAAAAACAAGAAATTGTGCCATCTAACTGAACCGAAACTCCTTTTCAGATCAATCCTGGAGGAATATGTTGAAGAACATACCGTTGAGTACACACATGGCTCGAAGACGGAGAGCGGAGTGGGTAGTGTGTTTGTCATCGAGGGCGCCTCCTACCCAAGGCGGCGAGTGTATACTGTGCTGGGGCAAAATTTAAAGTTGAATTCCCCGGCCATATTTCGCGCCGATACAGCTGGCTAAATATCAGGACAAAGGTTGTGCGGTTGGAAGGCAAGAGCTCAGCTATATATAAGCCTTGACCGATATACCGCTACAGCGCGCGGCAGCGTAATCAGGGCCGCTACGATTCGTCAGCTGTTTTGTAGCCTTTCACAATTATTCTCAACAAGTTTTTCTGTACTCTTGCTCGCCAGGCGGAAAAAGCCTTCTTTTTCATTTTCGCACTCCGACGGAGCGGTTGGTTTGAAGGCTTGCATTTGTTATACATCTTTAATATGAGTTCGTAATTCTCTAAAGTGCTTCAGGTAAGCCAAAGTATTGTGTTTAATGTTAATTAATAAGGGGTTGTGTGTGTATTACGTTTATAACAGTGTGTGTGTGACTCAACTCGCCATGTTACTTCTGGTGTAGCCGAGAACACGTGACCGCCTAATTAAATGTAAATTAAATGTAATTAAATAAATCAAATAATCACGTGGCACTAATTAAATGTAAATTAAATGTAATTAAATAAATCAAATAATCACGTGGCAGTAATTAAATGTGAATTTAAAATCAAAAGTAACGAATACTTAAAGGCAAATGAATTGTACTGTAAGCTGAAATCTGAAGTTTAATAGTTTGAAAATGTGAGCCTTGCTGTTACTAATAACGAGTAGTAGTCGGAATAAGATTATAACAGTGTGTGTGTGTGATCTGGGTTTACGGGGCGAGAAAGATTTGGGGTTAAGGTATGTTTCTGACTGCAAACTACAAATAAAACTTTTCCAGGGTCCCCGCATAGTCGGGAGGTAAGGGTTGCGAGGATGGGGACATTCCATCGATCCTCGTCTGCAGAGCAGAACAACCAGCTCCCCAACGCCGTCAGACCTACCTAGAGCCCACCAACACCCAGCGGAACCGCTGCACAAGAAGTAGACGACCCGGAGAAGCTCACCCGTTCCTTCATCACAGTCATTGTCATCCAGAGTTACATAGCAGGAAACTTCTAGCATATGTGTCTTCTAAGCACAGGTGGGAGGATTCCTTTTATTAACCACACACACAGCACTCCACCGGTTGTAACGCAACAAATGAAAGACACAGTTAGAAACAGTAAACTCATATATATATATATCTATATATATATATATATATATATATATAATGGTTAAAATTTGTCGTAACATGTCCTATGCAGACATATTGTGGATGATGTGATTATTGTGTTAGAAGGATCTGCTTGTTATACAGTTTTAGTAATTTCATTTGTTAATCATACTGTTAGAGGTTATTTAGTACAACTTGAAAATTTCTAGTGTCTATAAAATGAACATAACTTGTATCTACTTGTTACACAGTTTTAGTAATTTCATTTGTTAATCATATTGTTAGATGTTATTAGTACAACTTGAAAATTTCTAGTATCCATAAAATGAAAATAACTTGAAAAATTTTAGTGTGTATAAAATTAACATAACTTGAAAATAACATGAGCACTAATAAAAATGTTATTACTGTTACACAAGTGTTTTATTGTAAGTCCTGTCACTATGGGCTCAGCGCATTATTTTTTCTTCCATCTAGGCCAAGTGTCTAGTTTAAATAAATTAAGTAACGACCCAAAAAAAAATATATATATATATATAAAAAATTATGGGGCCGTTTCAATACGCTGCCGAACTGTATGTGGCGTGGCAAGCTAGGGTACGGCGAATTGCGCTACGCCAGCTGGGTTCAACTTTTACTTTTGCTTGGTGTCCGAGTTTTTTTTTGTTTTTTCGGTTATTTGAGCTTGGTCCAAATAGGGACAGGCTCGGGCTGGTCTGGGGCAAGCCCCCTTCAGCCGGTTGGCAAGGGAATTGTGGGGAGTCGTACGCCATTGCAGACCGGCCGTTGAGAGGTGGAAGCACGGTAGAAGGAAGAGTAGAGCATGTTGGAATATTTGTGTGCATTATGTAGTTGGTAGCCGGGTGTGTGAAGGAAGAGGCAGGTGGAGGCGCCATTCATAGGTGTTTGTTTATTTATTTATTGTTCTTTTGCAAGGCGACCAAAACATGGACGAGTAACCCATGTCGCCAAAGCTGGAGGGTGGCGTCAAGGTAGGCGGGAGACACATAGTAGTGGATTAAAGAGTTGGGAAGTGGGTGATAGAAATTTCAGTATTGTGAGATCAAGAAGGTCGATCGGTGTTAAATTTTAGAATTTAAATTAGAGTATTTTTGGTTTTATGAGCTGCTAGTGAGTTCTGTGTCTCTGACGCTGGGGATTGGTGTGAAAGCATTATAGATAGAAACTTAAGAGCGGCTAATTGTGTCTATTCCTCAGACGCAGTCGGCGAGGAAGTCTTGGAGGAGGACCATCGGCTATTGCGAGGAGACGATTTATTAAGAAGGAAGGTCTAGTAGTGTTGCGGGTAGATCTGTTGATGGATGGGACTATGGATTTCAGGGAAGTGCGTCTCGAGGCCGTTCGGGAATATTTCCAGTTGAGTTTGGTTAGAAAGGTGAGGGAATAGGGTATTTAACGCATACAAAGCTACGTTGGAGGTGTTGGTTCGGCGTAGTCTGCGGTAGATGAATCTTAAAGCTCGTCGTTCTGTGAGTCGGTGGGGATCTAGGATGGCAGGGTCAGCGGTTAGGAAAACAGGATTCAGGTAGTTATTGAATTTAACGAAAAGGGAGCGTTACACGCAACAAACAGCCAAGAATTCAGCTGCGAAAACCATCATTATTAATGTGCGGGAATGTCCATCCGGCAGAGCGTCCGTAAAAGGCAGTCGTCGCGAACAAGTTTGCATCACCAGTTTGCGTCAATTGGGCCTTACGTCGTCTTACCTCCTACAAGGACAAGAATGACCCGTCTGCGTTTGTGAAACATCATCGAAAACTGTAGTGCTCTTGTTGAACTCATGGCATGCTTCTTAAAAACAACCAAATTTGATGAACGTAATAAAAAACGAATATTTCGTAAACTATTACAAAGAAAATTATGCCCACAGATTTGATAGACCGCAAATTAATGTATGTTCGAAGTGCAAAGATTTAAATACTAAAATTAATTAACTCTACACCATTGAATGATAATGCTAAGCGCATTGTAGTTGCATAAATACTTGCCGATGGCAGAAGAGCTTATAAGTTTTATAAAAAAAGTTGAAGAGGTTAAAAATTTATACAGCTCCAGAAAAGACGTAGCAGATATTGGCAAAACCTGCCGGTACCTTGCCTTTCTGTGTAAGAAATGTTTTTTCTAAAGAAACTTGTGGCATTTGGTCTTATGTATTCGTAATTTATGTAGTTAAAAAGTCACATTTTACACATATCATGAAAGAACAGCGAAAAAAATACCCGGATGAGGTTTCTTCATTTCAAAGTGTTTGTATTACTAATTGTATTCTATTACACGTGTTCAGCGACTCATGTCACTTTGATAAGGTTATTAATGAGTCTAAGTATAAACGGGCGGTTTCAAATAATACACGGTCGTAACTTTTTCCCTTGTGACGGGAACTTTGTAGTGGTGAAAAGAGTTATTCGACGCCAATGAAATGGTGGATTTACACACCACTTCAGTATGATCAAACGATACGAAGTTCTGAAACAACAGGGCTATTATTCGAAGTAAGATCAGTAGAAAGTCAACAAATACTAAATTTTATAGAGTGGTATATTTTTCAGTTAAAGAAGTTACAAAAGCTTGCAGAGTAGAGAAGTTTCAACATAAGAAAATATAAACATTTCATCTACAAGGAAGAACAAAAGGAATTGTGCTAGAACATGAGCTTATTAATAGCATTCAGAGTGAAATGTTCAAGCTTTACAAAGGGGTAATACTTTACTTCCTGTTAGCAATGTTTACGATAGGAAAGTTCCTATAAATGATAAGAAGAGATTAGATGTTGCAAAAATTCTTTAGTATATATCAGACAAACATAGAGAATTTTACAGAAATATTATGTTCTATCCTGCATCAAATACACTGAAAGAAAATGAACTACTAAGTGATTAAAGTGGTATTAATATTGAAAAATAGAAACACTGGTTATTTTTAAATTTTATATTTTTGATTGTTTTCATTATATACGACGTGATTAAAAGTGTTACTAACTGGCAAGAGAAAAGCATTAGTTATTTTTAGTATTTGCATTTTATTTGTTATTTTATAATATGCAAAACATAAAAAGATTACTGTGAATCTAAGCAAAGTATAAAGAACAGAAAAGTAGTAAGCAAAATATTTAATTTTGATTTTTTTAAAAGTTTTTTTATCTGTTATCAGTTGGAACTGAGATCAAAAAAGGAAAAGATTCCACAAAGCTTACTATCATACAACGGTTTTCTTGTTAAAATTATGCTATTATTATTATATTGTTTGGGAACTTTAATTATCCTTTTATTGAGTTACTTTATAATCGGAAGTTTTTCCATACAGTCACTCACTCATGTACAAAAGAGTTTTTTATTGTGTTTTTTTTTAATGATGATCCGTACAATATTTTTCTTCTTATTTTCACCCATTCAATTACTTTACACACCTTAGATAAATGCCAGTCTTTCCTCTGCATTAATCGGGTCTTGTACCGCATTTTTAATTGTTCTTGACGAATCCTTCTCCACCAAACACAAAACGAAGTTAAACTGCGACAGGTTAAATCTAAAAAACTTTCTGAACATCTCTTCATCGTTTTTGAAATATTTTCTTATCAGTGATACGAAATATCCTTCGCTTTTTCTGCTCCGATAAAGTTCGTTCGAGCCAACTCTTGATAAAGTGCTCCTAATTTATTCTTCTTCTTCCTGAAGTACGAAGATGGTAAATGTGTTTAAATCCATTTCAAACAAAATCACACACAGACGTAACCGGCAACGTGCATCGCTGCAGAGCTGCCAGCAGAAACGATTGTCAGCCAGGGCTTGCAGTTTGAGCGTAATAGCACAGCAGTCGCTGCCAACCGGTACCACTGACAGTTACTGCTAACCGTAGCGGCGGTAGACAGAACTCAGGCCTTCCTAAAAACAGCAAGATTACTGTCGGCTTTGCGTCTATATATGTACAAATTTCAATTGTCTTTGGTAAGCTAGAGTGTAGGTGAGAACCAACAATATAGTCGAGCAACATTCCTGGTCGACGTCATTGGACTAAATGCCTCTCAGTTGCTAAGCCCTCATAACAAAATAATAATAATATAAATTATAATATGTATATATTACAATAAAACATGCAGTAAGAGTCATTTTAAAAATGCGAAGACGCTGTTACACACTTTACGACGTTATAGACATGTTTTAAATTGATTTTGTTCAAATTTTCGTAAAGTAGCTGTAAGTTTTGAAATAAGAGATGGGTAATTATGTGTTATATGTCAACATGCCCATAAAATTATTTTCTGTCATGTCAAGTGAAAATTTTGCGCGCAAGTTCGCGTGTGCGCGTGTTATTCGTGTTTTCCTGAATAACTCTTATAATAATGAACGTATCGGAATGAAACTTGGACAGTGTATGCTTCATAAATAGCGCTACATTTTTCGTATGTCATAAAACTCAAAACATATAATTTTATTATGTATTTTTTAAATCAGTTCACTTTTCAATAGAAGTCTTACCTGCAGAAAAGTCATAAAACGTTTAGATAAAATCTATACAAAATTTTACAGACTCTGGCATAGTCTTACATGATGTCTAGCTACCAAGGTAAAAATCTATTACGTGTTCTAGATTCCAACCAATCAGGAGCTCCAATTTGCGATGTGCTCTAGTGTAGTAAAGATGGTTCAGTTCTCTTCTGTAACTTATCCTTGTAAGACGTAGCGAGTGTGTCGTGACAGTACACGTTTTGACGACAGTCCAGGGTCTTAGCTACGAGACACCCGTATGCTAGATCAACGGGTCAATAGAACGCAGAACTAAGTTGATCTGCAGATCTAATAGTGCTAACTCGCGTTAGTCAAGATTTCCGCTTAGGGACAGTTGTATTCATCGGGATACACCTGTATGAACGAATGGACACATTAAGATTGCCGGAAGCTGTATGCTAAACTCACCGCAATTAAATAATAACTAATTACCCCACTTTATCGAACCTGAGATTTATAAATAAAAACCATATTGGGCAGATAAACGGCGTGCGTGAGTGAATCGCGAGGACAGCGCGTCAGCGAAGCCAGCGGTCAACTTTAACGTAGCAGCTTACAACCGTACGACAAGAAGGAATTCTTCAACCAAGTAAAATAGACAATAGTGCAAATAAGCATTCATTAATAATTAAAGACAATATATTTTAATAAATAATTTGTGTAAAATATTTACATACAAGATTTAAATTTGTTTTAGTTTAATAAATGCCTACCGCCAGATAAGAGACTCTGTTATATATTATTAGTTCTAATACACGTCTATGCATCCTCAATTTGTTTCGTTGATATATATATTGTAACGTCACAAAACGTTCCATAATAATAATGAACACCAGAAGGGCGAATGATACTAAAATAACTATAAATGAGTAACCAGGAAGAATGTAACAGTAAATAGTATGAACCATTAAAGAATGAAAGGAGAGAAGAAATTCAAGTGAACAGTGGTAAATCCACTATCTGCATAATAAGACACTACAACATAAACAAACAGAATGACAAAGTCGAATTGACAAGACAAGTTTCCCACATAAACTGTTAAGTGAGCGTAATAAAACCTTTAAAGAATAAAGTCAAGTAAAATAAGTAAGATAAAAGATGTCACGAATGATATTTGTATCATGTATTGTAAATAGAAACAGCACATTAGCTGACCCATATCAAAGTACTGATTTAAAAGGACAAATATAAAGAACGATCCTATGATTAGTCATAAACAATAAAAGATAATAAGAAAACCAATGATATATGTTATAAGGAATTAAAGATAACAATAAATGTAATCACTGAATGTATTCAGGTAACATTAGAAGTAGATAAAATATGTAAAGAAAAGTAATATTAGTCAAGTAACAAAACATTGTAAAGGAATGATAACAAACCAAAAATGACACAATTAAGTCATAAAAGTAAGAATCAGGTAGAGACCCTAATAAGCATAGGGAAGTAAAATAATGATAATGACAAAAAGAATGTAAAGCACCACTACTTGTGTGATGTTATAAGAATAAGAAATAAGAAAGACCTATTGAAGTAGGAATAGTTAAATATGGAAATTTATGATAAAAATCAACAAATGTATACTAATAATTAATATTGTTCAGCTGGATACAGCATTTAAACATAATAAGTGTTCTTTTCATTTAAATAATCATGTCAAAATTAGAAATTCAGAATAATTAAACGAAGAATAAGAAAAAAGTTAATAGTCGGATCTGCAACATTTAGCAGACGACGCCTGTAAAACATGTATTATTTAGTTTAGAATAAAGAATTGTTAATGAAAGCTATGACCAAACTGTCACCAAGACATGTCAAAATAAAGGGAAATAAACAAGCTTTACGATGGTAATAATAGAACCTGAATTGTAATTGTAATAACTGAGATATTAACGTTAGCATCATAAATTTGGTGAATTTCGAATAAATACAACGAAATAATAACAAAAACGACATTGATGGTTCCAGTGCAATTATGTAATGGCTGTAAATAGAATTACGTCATCATGACATCATTTTCTACCAATCGCGAACGACTTTAGAAACCCACCAACACTGCCTAGCGGCCTTCTAAGGAAAGTATATATACGATCGCAATTGTAAACAAAGGAGCATTTTGTCTCTTTCCACTCAATCAACAAGAACTAATCCAGGCCGAATTCTCATCAAAATTTTATAATCAACCAGAAGTAAGAAGTGTAATTAAATAACAGTGCATCGATATCAGTAGTGATACTTTTACTAGAAGTGCGTGTTAGAGAACGAGGTTAAGTATCATACATAACCATTTAAATAGTCATTCAAGAAGAAAATAAAATCGTTCATGTGCGAAATTAAGTGAAGTGTAACCACGATCAGTGTACCAGATCGTGAGGAGTGTTAATAAATAATCATGGAGATTATTAATCAGGGAGTACTGTGCATATATTTACATTGTTTACGACTAAGCTGTTAGCAGTATAATATAATACACCTGTATACTGACGCAAGAAACAATAATACAATAAGTACTAAACACTGTTTTAAATTTATTTAGAGGAATTATAATATTCCGATATAAGATTTCATGTAATAACGTTATCCTAAATAACCTAAAATTTGTCCAGATTAAACGAACTTGTCGTTAATTACTTTCAATAACTAAAGGTGTCTAACCTAATAATCTAGTATTTTGTAATAGCACTGTAAAGTGGAGCAGTGGCGTTTTATTCTGTAAATTAAAAGAAGTCACCCTTGAGATAATAAATAATCGTTCGATTAGGGTTAGAGTCGTCATAGCCAATAGAGTGAGTTAAGAAAATTGAAAGCCGGATGACTTGTAATCCTTATGTTGTATTGAACTGAATGTATTTAATTAAACCAAACATAGAGTGAACAATAAACCAATGAGTTGTGAATTAACAAATAGTGTCAGCAATTATTTAAATAAGTAATTACATCTTTTTTAATAGTTAATGAATTGCGATTTCAAGGCAAGCAATCAGTAAAGTTGGCTACCATTCAGACAAGTTAACCGCTAACAGTTAAAATCTATTAAACAGACAAAAAGGAAATTAATTCCTGATATTGATTCAACCACTCAATCAATTATTAACCTATAATCAATCAAAATTAATCATTCGATTAATCCAAAGCATTCTTTTTATGGAATATTCCTTACGAAATTCCATATGGCGCCCAAATAAAATTCATAAGTGCTCACTTAAACAATAACAGCACTATTATACTGTTTTATAGAAAAACTTGACAGTTTATTAATCAACCGAGACTGACTGAACTTCTAGTATAACATCAAAGGTACGTGAAGGTTTGAATTTATGTATAACTTTGTCTAAACTACACACTAACATACACAGACGACACAATTCAACGTGAGTGCGAACGAACTTCAAGAGGTCTTCAAAACTGTTTACATTCAGAACATACGGGGATTACAACCAAATAATTACTCAAAAGGAATACACAATAATTATTTAAACAAGATAATTAATTTGAACCAATTGAATAATTAATTATTAATTAACAAAAATATTTAACGAACCAGTTAAAAGTAAAAATCAGAGTGAACAACGTGTGACAAGTGACCTTTATTTACAAAACAAAATAATATAAGAGAATGAAGTTAAATTTATTACTATAGCAACGATACAATTTTAAACTGCATAGATACGTAATATAGAAATTATACAACAGAGTCTGTATCTGGAGGTAGGAAAATTTATTAAGTTAAAACATAAAAATTTACTATTGTCTTATTAATTTATAATATAAAATTGTTTATTTAAAAATTTGTGTTTCAAAATTGAGTCTATATTTTACAACTATGTTACTTGTTCTGTTGAATTCCACTGTTTTCGTAGCCACACGACGCTCCGCGCACGTAGTTCAACTGGACAGCTGGAACTCTGCTCGTCGACCGCTCGAAGATCACTAACGCTGACAATTTATGTTGAAACTTCACGTCTTTGCGCACACGCACACTGCGACATTGTTTACAATTTAAATTTAACTTCGCTTAATCTCAGGGATTTTAATTTGGTAAAATAGATCTGGGTGTATTGAGCTTACATAAATTCGGCTTGAAGTGTTCTCGCGTTAACTCAAAATATCTCGTTCGATATTTTGGCCCTAACCCGGAAAATCTTCTACTATACGCGAAAAGCACTAGAATGATCTACTTTTTTATTTGAGTTCTTTAAGTGGTAATGGTTTTGAAGACCTCGAAGCGTGAACCAACTTCTAAGTCTAAATGAAAACGACCTGTCTTATTACGAAAAACTCGTGACAGCGAGTACATCTTTCTATAACGAGTCCTTAGAAGAAACTGAGCGGTCCGTCCGCTAAAAGGGTCCGTCTCAAATAAATTTTAGGTCCTCTGATTGGTTGAAACTTTAGCAACGTCACAGATGAGAACACAGATAGACTGAAATCAGATCAGGCTTAAACTCTGTTCGATTCTGCAAAGGCCTGTCTAGATCTAATCTACAAATTTAATTACTTTCTATGAGATAACGAGAATAAAAGACGACTGATTTCATAAAAAAAAACATAAAAATTATAGGTGTTGAGAATTGAGTTTATGGAAAATGTAGCTTATAACCATGAGAATACTCTGTCCACGTTTCAGAACGAAATGTTAATTTTCCTTGAAGTTATTAAATAAAATGTAAATCACACGCTCACCCGCGCACTTACACACAAATATTTTACATGACATAAAAGAGAATAAAATTGTGAACATTTTGACAAAACATACTTTTTGAAACGTAGCTTGGTTCAAAACTTATGACTACTTTACAAAGGAAGAACAAAATCAATTTAAAACATGTCTATGGGCATCAGAAAATGTTATATAGCATTAGTATTCCACTTAAATGAATTTCATATACTGTGTACTGTTGCAATATATATAGTCACCGGACAAAAGGCTTGCCGCATGACAAATGGCGCTAATCGTAAACTCTAGTGTTTTTTGGTGGCCCTAAATAGGACCTGGTAGCGAGAAAGCTGATGTTGGTCGTGCCGCGCTGAGATGTTCAGCGGCTGCGCCCGCTGTTCGTGGCGCACTGCAGTCCTCCTCTTCTTTCGGCATCGGGTGTAGAGACGGTTGCCGGGCCAGCGACGTCCTATCGCTGGCACGGAACTGGAGGGCGAAGACGCAAGAACGCCGGTTCTATTCTTCGGCCGTTCCTTCTGGCTGACTCCGCGCCCATGTCGTCCGAGAGAGGTGAGGGTGAAGTGCGTCCGATGGCGTGGCGATGAAGTGTGTGTAAAATTTTCTGCCGGCTCGGGTTTTATTAACTAACCGGGATCGCTGATTGACTCGCTCCGAATGCTGATGCCGGATTGGCTCGCTGTGTCCACCGCTGGTACCGGAGAGCAGATGTTCGCATACCGCTGCCGTCACAACTCCCCCGGGTCTTGAATGTTCTCCGGTAGCCAGCCTACTGCTCTTCTCCGGATCTTGTACAGGTGTCTGTTGGGCGCCATGTTGATTGGTGTGCCGGCTGGTAGCTCGCTGGCGTGGCGCACTGCAGTCCTCCTCTTCTTTCGGCATCGGGTGTAGAGACGGTTGCCGGGCCAGCGACGTCCTATCGCTGGCGCGGAACTGGAGGGCGAAGACGCAAGAACGCCGGTTCTATTCTTCGGCCGTTCCTTCCGGCTGACTCCGCGCCGATGTCGTCCGAGAGAGGTGAGGGTAAAGTGGCGCCTAACGTGGGGCGACGAACATCTTGCGGATGCAATATTCAGCCACGCCAGAGAGCTACCAGCCGGCACACCAATCAACATGGCTCCCAACAGATACCTCTACAAGATCCGCACTCCCGTTCCGCGCCAGCGATGGACGTCGCTGGGCCGGCAGCCGACTCTACAACCGATGCCGAAAGAAGAGGAGGACAGAAGTACGCCACGATCAGCGGGCGCACCCGCCGAACATCTCAGCGCGGCACTACCAACATCAGCTTTCTCGCCACCAGGTCTTTTTTAGGGCCACCAAAATAACTAGAGTGTAAGATTGGCGCCATTTGTCATGCGGCAAGCCTTTTTTCCGGTGACTATATATATATATATATATATATATATATATATATATATATTGTAACGTTAAAATCTGGTCCGTCTCTGTAAACTGTGAACCAATTTTATAGGTGTATAAAGTGTTAGAGCGTTCGTCTCGCACTGGGGTCGTTACATCAATTTTGCGCTAACGATGTCCGTAGCGTTGCGGTAATTACCAGTAAACACGGCAGTAACCTTACCTGTTTATATATATAGGGGTGTGTTAATCCCGGGTGGCGCCAAATTGTTTATTAAAACAATTAAAATTACTTAATAAAGTGTTTTCAGCTGTGACGGTCGGGGCGTTCAAATAATTCCCGCTCGTGCCGCCTTCTGAATCGTGTAGGCAGTTGTGCAAATGGCAACTTGAGCGCTGCTCATCAAACCTAGCCTTCGTAAATAAACACAAGTAATATAATGCACTCCCTATGAAATAATAACAACGGTTACTCCCTGTAATAGTTATTTTAATGGGTGATAATTAAAATGCTCAATTTGACAATTAGATTATAACAAATTTGCACCGATTTTTACATGAAAGACTTCCTCTCAAGGCTGACGAAATCGATTCTGTAACGAAGTATCCACATCAGCATGGCAGCTGAACGTTTAGATATTACTATGTTTTTCGTTAAAAAATCGGTGGATTCTTTTGATTATGAGATAAAGAATTCCTATGAGTACAATAAAAATATTTTACCTTACTCTAAGTGTACATAAATAATAAGGTGTGTGTTTACAATCTGTTCTGTAGTGTCGTTAAATGTGGTTGAAAAGTTCGTATTTCAACAAGAGGTTAGATTTTATGTTAACAAATTTTCAGTGTGTTTATTTTTCTTAAATAATCTTTGAAAGAGAAATATTCGGCTTATAGTGAGATCAATTTACTTTTAGTAAAATTTAGAGTGATTTGGTTTTTGGAAATAAGGTAATTCAATGGTACTTAACACATCAGCATGACTTGGTGTTTTCATTCATTGGATCGGAAGAGGATTGGGCTGCAATAAGTTCTATTTTCATTGATCTTTGGACTTAGGTAGGCCTGGCGTCCTTTTCTTATAATACGTGGTCATAATTTTCTGTTAATTCTCAGTTTTATCGTCCTGGATCTTGAATGGACTGCTCTAATGGTTCGTCAGGTTCTTATCGAGTCATGGTTTTGAACTTCGTTCACTGTTTTACATTATTTTATTAAAAAATTGGTCCTTCAAACTTTGGCTTCTGTCCTGGTAGACTGACGCTTTACGAGTAACGGTATTCAACGGTAATTTCGTCTTCAACGGTGGTTTCTATGGTAACCAAAGAATTCTGATTGGCTGAGATTGATATAAATCCATTGTCATCAAAATCTGAATTCTTTTCAAAATCCTCGTATATTTTCTGACTGCTGTTATTCCTCTATCTTCCTTCCTGATTATTAAATATTGTCACTATAGTATGTATTTCCTTTCATAGATTATTTTGATACCCCACAAGTTTGGGTTAATTTAGGTTTTATGTTTTTACAACTATGTTAATACTTGTTAATTACATTTCTTTTTGTATTCAAATGCTTATTATAATATTTTGTCTTAAAAATGATTTACAATTTATCCTTGGTGATTCATTCGCCTCGAATTTGCTAATTTCTTAGTTAACTTATTACAATTTGTAGTTGTTTGTTTTTGACAGTTAGGCATTTTCCTAGGCCTAAGTAGCCATTATGGTATTTGACTTATTTCATTCGAATTACATTTCCTTTTAGCCTAATGGGTTTTATTTTGTTATTATAATTGGTTGTATAATTTATTGTTGTGTTTTGGGTCTGTTTATTTGTTATTATTATGTCAGTATTATTTTGTACATAATGGTTTACTATTTGGTTTCCTCGTTTTCTAGTCATACATTTCTTAACTTTTTTACTTATTTAATTTGCCAATAATAACAATGTGGCTATTATTTACTATTTTTTGATCTTATTAAATACAATATTTAGGCCTATGGTCTGTATAACTCTATCAGCCATATCCAATTCATAAACTTGCTTGAATAATTATTTAACTATTATTTGCTAATCTTTGTTTACAATTCATCTTATTTTATATTATTTTTTAGTGTGATAAACAACATCACTTTTATGAACTTATTAACGATCCCTCATAACATGGGTGTTTATGAATTTGTTTTTAACTCCTTAACTTTTTAACAATCTTTACTTTCCCTCCATGTTAACACTATCTGGTTTTCCCTTCAGGGCATTCTCCATTTTAATCATAATTGTATTTACTTAAATTTAATAATAACATTATTTCTTAATTAGTTACTGTCTTATCAGTTTATACTGTTATTCTTAATTACTAATATACTTCACTTTTTATCATTTAGTGTTTCCTTTGGATTTATTAATTGTTAATGATTTTATCATTCACTATTTTTCACTATATTACCATTCTTTATTTTACACTATTTTCATTCAATCATCACCTTCACTTTTAAATTATTTATAGTTTATTATAATTTTATTAGTGTACTTTCTTTATCACTACACTTTGGGGTTTTTACACTTTCATTTTGCACTTCACAAATGTTTTTGTTTTTTAAGTGTTTCTGAATGGGTAATCCCTCTAATTATTATCTCACTACCGTACTATCTCTTTCATTACAATATCTCATTAATAATATTAACAATTTTATGTCCTTATATTCCTATCATTACATCTAACTCTAATTTGTGGGTTAGTTTTTTTTATATTTATATTTAACATTGTTTAATTGGGTTTCTTTCAATTCCGTTACTATTGTCCATTAATGGATAATAACATTTACTTTTTTTCTCATAGGTTAATTATTGGTCTGTTTTCCAATATTACATTTGAGTGCATTATTTCTCTCGCTCATATTCTTTATTACTTGTTTGTGTATCATCATTGGTTTTCATTTTTATTTATTTCCCTTTGTTTCTTTCATTTATTTTTATTTTGTTTCTTTTTCATTTCCCTCCTTCTTCATTTTCATTGTATTTGTTTGATACTTTGGTTTTCCACCTTCTCCTTTGGTGTGGTTAATCACTTTCTTCTCTTCTTTGGTTTTATTCTTGTTTGTTTTTTGTGGTTCCCTTCTTCTTTTGTTTCCTTTTATTGGGTCAATCACTTGGGTTGGGTCACGTGGTCGTTTGTCGAGTCATTGTCTTTATATTTTATTTATATTAAGCATTTTATTTAATATGAAGTATTATTTTATATTTAGAATCATCTTTTTCATCCCTGGTATTGGGTTGGCTTATTTGTGTTGTAACAATATATATATTGCAACAGTAAAAATGTATAGGGTACTGTGCATTGCACAAAGTAATTAAAATAATTAATTAAAATAAATAAATAGTTCATATTTTTAGCAATAATAATTCAGCTTTCTATCTCAACTGTAAAAGGAACGACCAAACTTTCATGTTGGGACAGGTTGATCACGCGACTTTGCTGTGTCTGTGTGTACACTCGTATGTTACATGTGTGTGAGACCTGTCGATTCCTGTAAAGCGTCACCCTTAATGAACGCTATTAATTATATGAATTTATTTATTTATGAAGATTGTGTGCATAATATCACAAAACCAAATACACCAAAGTGTGTATAAAAATAAGACGCACATGTGTATAAAAAAGTATGCGAAAAGAATAAAAAGTGTGATTATAGTGAACATAAAATAAATAAAACTTATGTTAATTAAGATAAAGAAAAACGGTTTATACACAGTGAACACATAAAAATTACCGACAAGATGAATGTCTAAATCGGGTAATGTGTAAAATTCTTCGCATTTCGCGAAGACAGGCGAATTAATTGTGATAACAATCGTGTGTGAGAAGGGACGCTAACGACAGACTCTGACATGCAGAATATTGTCGAAACATGATTTTAGCGCCCTAGGGTATAAATACAGGAGACGCACTAACTTAATTCTTTTTCTCGTTCAACCATAGTCGCAGCCGGAGGCTCTGCCCGGCAACTACAACTCTTTTTCGTACAACTACCGTAGCAGCCGGAGGTTCTGCCCAGAGACAACAACTTTTGTATATCAACCACATCACCAGTTCTTCACGACTACTCATCACTTTCGTGAGAACACCTGCAACCTGAGGCCATGACAGGAGACGAGGGAGCAGCCGAGTACATGTAATAGAATCCAGCGAGGGACGAGGATCAAGGACTCCAGGACTACACGACTACAAAGGAGCATCCAGGACCGCGGACCTAGGACCGAAGAGGACACGCTGCCGATTTACCACGACAATAAGTTGAAAAACAACCATGTATTTGTAAAACAGAGACTCACAGAAATACAATATAATTAACGATGTAAAAAGAGAGACAATCCAATTCAAAGATGAATTAATAAATTTTGCAAATGTAAAAATATTTCTTGTATAGTAATTAGAGTAATGTTTTAAAAAATGTTTTAAACTATAATTTTGAATCAATAACTTAGTCATTGATATTTAAATTGATACAAAAGTAATTAGTAAATTTTATTAGAAAACAAAGCAATGCATACGCAGTATATTCAAAAGAAATTAGATCATTAGAAAGAAATTAGATAATCTAATAATAATCACACTAATGAGCAAGCCGAGAGCAATATTAGATAATTATAAATGTGTATTATAGTATAAGATTGTATATTATGTCTATGTGTAATACGAGATTATCACTTATATGTAATAATAAGATGTGTGCTACGACTGCACACAAGCAAATAATAATGATATTTTAAATGGCAACCAAATGAAAAATTTAGATTAATAAATTTTTAAATGATTCTAAATTAATTACGTTATTATTATTACGACTACACGCATCATATATACACACAAATTTAATGTGTTGTATTGTTGTATAAAATGGCTCCTAAGAACGTGGGGCTCACACATTAAATACTTAAGTGTTGTTGTATAAAAATATCGCCCAAGAACATGGTGCCCGACCATGCAATTTAACTATTTTTAAAAAAATTTTAAAGTTAAATGTATGCTCTAAAAAAGTATGTTAAATGAAAAAATATATTATATATAATAACTAATATTATATGAAATATTATTTGAAGGTTATTTCAATTTGTTGTGTATTATAATAACACAACTGGCGCTCAACAGGTAATTATTGTAAATGGAAGTGTAATCGTAATGGTAATATAATAATAAGAACAGTAGTAATACAAAACAAAACAATAAATAAAAAATAGTATACCGGGATTACTAATAATAATTATTTTAAAAATATAAATAAATAAAAATAATTTAACATGGCAGAACCTGGAAGCTTTAGTCTGGAAAGAGTTCAAAATATGATGCGAGCCTTGATGGACGAATATATTATAAAACTAAATAAACAAATGGAAACTATAAATGAAATAAAACAAGTGAATATAAAACAAAGTAATAAACTAGATGAATTAAAACAAGATAATGTTCAATTAAGAGAAGAATTTAAACAAGAGAGTGTAAAACAAACAGAAAATTTAAAAGAAGAGGATTTTATACTAACAGAAGAATTAAAACAAAGTATAAATAATAAGCTAGATGAATTAAAACAAGATAAGGTACAATTAGGAGAAGAATTAAATGAATTTAATGCAAAATTAAGAAAAGAATTAGAACAAGATATCATAGATAATACTACACAATTAGTAGAAAAGAATTAGAACAAGATATCATAGATAATACTACACAATTAGTAGACACAATGATAGACACTAATACGCGCCTAGATGCACGTGAAAATAAAGTTGAACCAACACGTCATGAACAAGCTGCTAAAATCGAAGATATACTAGAAGAAACTAATATATCTAGTAATGTATCTAGTTGATAATTAATAAGGATGTTTCTAGTGAAATAATTAATACTAGAGAAGAGTATAAAATAAAATCCAAACAATTGTACCTCGTTTACAAGTATATCCAATTCGCTGTTTACACACAAGGTATTAAAACAATTGAAGAATTAATACTTGTAAAACAATCGGAGCACATCACTCGCGATGAGAGTAAACAACACAATTATTAACCGAACGATAATCACAACAATTAAAATTATAACCACAAAATTGATAATTATTCTACACCAACGAAAAATCGATCAGCTGTGAATATAGGTCACACACAAACTAATAAGCAAGGCGTTCGTCAAGAGAGGAGAAGCAGTGAGCGGAAGAGGGGAGAATTCGTCTGGCGACTCCTCGAAAGAAATTCTCACCATATGATCGTACAAGTTACACGGTCAAAGCAAACGTGGGAACAAAGGGAGTGCGAAGCGGAAATTGCTGTACAATAGACTACTCAACGACAAGGTATAATATAAAAATCCTGTCAACTGACGCGATGCATTGTTTAACCTAGACGAGGGTGTGAATTAAGGAACGTCACACAATGCTCGACTGTGAATAAAATATTTTTAAAAAAAACTGCGATTTTAATTATTAATAATATGCGAAATAATATGTGAATAATATGTTAAAAATAATATGTAAATATGTCAAGAATAGTCATTTCTACGGAAATGTAAAGTAGTGAACTCTTGTGTACTAAAATGAATTTTAGCCAGAAGAGTGTGAGGACATCTACAAATAAAGAGGAACGCAGTACGTCTATTACATATTCGGTTTGAAGCTAGCAACGAAGTAAGAAGAATGCTACAAAATCTAGCAGAAGAACAGGATCAAGATATTACCTTACGAAATTTAAAATATCAATCTCACCTACCAGCACAATATAAGCTACATAACAACATTCTTTTCAAATTAATAAGACAGGATTGGAAAGTTGTGTTGACCAACGAGATGTTATTTAAACTGATAACACCAACTCATGAGACCTTAGCTCATGCATCGGCATTAAAATGTTATTTATCCCTTAGAGAAGATTTTACTATCAACAACATGTTTAGAAAAATTAAAAATGAATTGAAGAAATGTTATGATTGCCAGACTGCTAAGCAACCTATCTTCACACATATGTGGAAATGCAAAGTATACAGAAGGAAGCGAAGGGGGAGTTAATTGCAGTGGACTTCTTAGGACCTTTACCACGATCCAGTCGGGGGGTTAAACACATACTAGTCTGTATAGACGTGTTTTCTAAGGCAGTTCATCTGTATCCTGTTATGCGACCCACAACGAAAGCTGTCCTAAAAATTCTGTTACAAAAATATATTTCAATATACGGTAAGATAAAGAGGATTCTCAGTGATCAAGGAGTGCAATTTCAAAGTGAGGTATGGAATAGAATATTAAGAGAAAATGGAATCCTACCCATACTCACATCCATCAGACATCCACAGGGGAATTTAGCCGAGAAAGTGAACAAAGAATTGGGTAAATACCTACGTATTTACTGTCATAACCAACACAATAAATGGGCAGAGTATTTACCATTCTTTGAGAAAGCCATTAATGAGAATTATAGCGAAGTAACGACTACACACCAATAGAAATTGAACAAGATCGTCAGCTCGATAGGTTTTGGAGGAGGTATGTTCACAAACCTGCTAATCAGAACTTACCGATACCGTTAAGCATTAAGATTGCACATGCGAAAAGAAGAATAATGGAAAAAGGAAAAACGAGAATCGAACGACTCAACAGAACTCACAAGATGCAGAAGTTTAATGTTGGAGAGAAAGTATTATTAAAAACCAATCCAGTGGGAAAACGTATTGATGATACTGCGAAAAAAAGATGGACCTTACTCTTTGCTAAGACAAATTGGCAAACAGACTTTCATTGTGTATGATGACACAAGACAGAAAGAATTGGCCAAGTATCATGCCAGCTCTTTAAGGAAATTCTATGAATGAATAACTAGGTCACTGTGACAAAGTAAAGGAGAACGTGTATTAAAGCAGATACTGTGAAGCACCAACTCAACATGCATGGGAGGTGAATAATTGTTCAGCCCACCACGCAAAAGGGTAAATTGAATAATAATTTTTTCATTATTATTTAAGCATCATGTAAATAAATGTGTTTTGTGAAAATGTACTATACTATTTGTCTAATGTAAAAAGGCAAACATTTAATAAACCTGTTTATTAAATTTTTTTTATTAAGCAGGGAAATAATGCAACAGTACAAATGTAGGCCTATAGGGTACTGTGCATTGCACAAAGTAATTAAAATAATTAATTAAAATAAATAAATGGTTCATATTGTTAGCAATAATAATTCAGCTTTCTATCTCAACTGTAAAAGGAACGACCAAACTTTCATGTTGGGACAGGTTGATCACGCCACTTTGCTGTGTCTGTGTGTACACGCGTATGTTACATGTGTGTGAGACCTGTCGATTCCTGAAAAGCGTCACCCTTAATGAACGCTATTAATTATATGAATTTATTTATTTGTGAAGATTGTGTGCATAATATCACAAAACCAAATACACCAAAGTGTGTATAAAAATAAGACGCACATGTGTATAAAAAAGTATGCGAAAAGAATAAAAAGTGTGATTATAGTGAACATAAGATAAATAAAACTTATGTTAATTAAGATAAAGAAAAACGGTTTATACACAGTGAACACATAAAAATTACCGACAAGATGAATATCTAAATCGGGTAATGTGTAAAATTCTTCGCATTTCGCGAAGACAGGCGAATTAATTGTGATAACAATCGTGTGTGAGAAGGGACGCTAACGACAGACTCTGACATGCAGAATATTGTCGAAACATGATTTTAGCGCCCTAGGGTATAAATACACGAGACGCACTAACTTAATTCTCTTTCTCTTTCAACCTTTCAACTATAGTAGCAGCCGGAGGCTCTGCCCGGCATTCTACAACTCTTTCTCGTTCAACCACAGTCGCAGCCGGAGGCTCTCCCCGGCAACTGCAACTCTTTCTCGTACAACTACCGTAGCAGCCGGAGGTTCTGCCCAGAGACAACAACTTTTGTATACCAACCACAACACCAGCCGGAGGTTCTTCACGACTACTCATCACTTTTGTGAGAACACCTGCAACCTGAGGCCATGACGGGAGACGAGGGAGCAGCCGAGTACATGTAATAGAATCCAGCGAGGGACGAGGATCAAGGACTCCAGGACTACACGACTACAAAGGAGCATCCAGGATCGCGGACCTAGGACCAAAGAGGACACGCTGCCGATTTACCACGACAAAAAATTGAAAAACAACCATATATTTGTAAAACAGAGACTCACAGAAAGGCAATATAATTAACGATGTAAAAAGAGGGACAATCCAATTCAAAGATGAATTAATAAATTTTGCAAATGTAAATATTTCTTGTATAGTAATTAGAGTAATGTTTTAAAAAATGTTTTAAACTATAATTTTGAATCAATAACTTAGTCATTGATATTTAAATTGATATAAAGTAATTAATAAATTTTATTAGAAAACAAAGCAATGCAAATGCAATATATTCAAAAGAAATTAGATCATTAGAAAGAAATTAGATAATCTAATAATAATCACACTAATGAGCAAGCCGAGAGCAATATTAGATAATTATAAATGTGTATTATAGTACAAGATTGTATATTATGTCTATGTGTAATACGAGATTATCACTTATATGTAATAATTAGATGTGTGCTACAACTACACACACAAGCAAATAATAATGGTATTTTAAATGGCAACCAAATGAAAAATTTTTGATTAATAAATTTTTAAATGATTTTAAACTAATTACGTTGTGTTATTATTATTACGATTACACACATCATATACACACACGAATTTAATGTGTTGTATTGTTGTATAAAATGGCTCCCAAGAACGTGGGGCTCACACATTAAAGAATTATGTGTTGTTGAAATATATTTACATATAATATTATTATTATTTTTATTACCATATAATATTAATAGTAATAATATAATAATAATAATGATAACACAACACTTACAACCAAATTCAACTATAACAGTGCCACAAATTCAACTAGAAGGAGTAATCAACACGGGTGGGCGAAGACGCGTTGTTAAATGAGGTACTCTCGCAATGTGATAATTAGATTGGAACATGACATATCACATAAATTCATATTTTAAACATTTTCCGCGTTTTAGCCGAACTTGTACGGAGGAATATTTTGGTCATATTCAATTGTATTTCACAGACTGAAACACTTCACTTATTAATTGATATTTCAACAGGGAATTCTGTGCTGCTATTAGCTATCCTTTAACTTCTTGTCTTAACGAAATAATTGGACGCTCGAAGAGAGTTCTCAGTTTTAACTCGACCGTTTGGCATTTGTCTATGTGTCTATCTGTTTCGGGTATGTCTCACGATAAATTTTGATCGCATCAACCTATTTTCGTAAAACGTGGTACGCGTGTCCACACTTTACTTAATAGAATTCTGTTGTTTTTTTGGGTGGATTACCCCGATAAAAGAGGGGCGGGAGGCAAAATTGTGAAATAATCGCCAAAACCCGTGTGTGGTATCAAATTAAAGGAAATGTTAACCGCGATTTGCATATAGTGTTCATTTTCTTAAATTTCAAAATATTTGGACGTCAGAGCTCAAAAACTGTAAAAAATCGCATAAATACACGTGGGTATCAAATTACAGGTAATTTTAACTAACAGCTGAACGTAGTGTTATGTTTTGAAAATTTTTAAACTTTGAGACACCAGAGCCGAAAAAAAGAAATAAAAAATTTGATAAATTATGAAAATCCAGCAGGGTGTCAGACTAAAAGGAATTTTAACTTAAATTCGAAAGTTTCAGAATTTTAGTATTTATTGTATGATTTTGTGTTTTACAATTTTTATATTACTAAAGAAATAATAGATAAATCATGATTTTTGTAATTTTTTCCATAATTGAAAAATAATCTTATACATAAATTTAAGTAATAATAGTACTTCGTTCAAAATAGTGAAAGAGTTCTGCCGTTAGTGAGATTTTACTAGTGAAAAAAGTTTATTAAAATCTAAGATAAGAAGAATACGGAACAGTATACTAAACACTATTTCAGGAATTACAAACAATGTGTGAATATATCCTCTGTAACTTTACTTTTTGGTTGTTCAATTAAATTGTGGCTGTAGACAGTGTGACAATGGCACACCTTGTGCGGTAAGGCCATCAAAATGGCTGCAGATGTTTTGACTGCATCAAATACTGCATATATTGTGAGTGACTGGAGACGTTTTATCGTGAGAAAGACAAATTTGTTGCAAACAATATTATAGACAGAAGCTGCGCTTCGATTACTGAAGGTTAGGTAAAAGGCAACATCTCTACCCCTTGCTTCACAACTCGTCGTAAGGCTTTGTAGGTATTCGCGTGATGCTGCAAAATATTACTCTGGAAATTATTCTGCGCGATGGAGAATATTTCCAATTGATTTGATTTCAGTGATCGATAGCAATAAAGTACCGTATCTTCAATGCAGTAGTTGCTTTCAAGTAATAATTTCCAAATTAAATATAATACTTTCTTAAATTAAATACAACATTGTGTTTTATCAAAATCTAAATGCATATGTGTGTGTGTGTGTGTGTGTGTGTGTGTGTGTGTGTGTGTGTGTGTGTGTGTGTGTGTGTGTGTGCTTAAGTCTTGGAACACGAATTCACATGCGCGTATTATTATAACATTTTTTATTTGCAGTGACAAAGGGATGTACAAAGGAGAGGAATTCCAGACGACATATCAATCTTACTGGTTAAAAGGACAATAAAGGAAACAAAGGCAGCAGATATGACACAATAAGCGGTATCTAAAGAATTTCACATAAATAAGGCAATAAGGCAGCGAAATATTGATAACTTTATTAATCTTGCAAGCGAGTTATTGGGAGCAGAGAACGAAGTGGCTGAAAATGTTAAATCAAAAGAGTACATCTTCTTCTTCTTCAGCACTACAGCCCAACGTGAGCCCTGGGTTCCAACACCATTCTTCTTAAAAGTCTCCTGTTCATTGCCACCTCAGTGTAACCCCGCTCATTCATTCCTCTGAGATCTTCCAGCACATCACCCAACCATCTTATTCTAGATCAACCCCGCTTTCTGTGCCATCAAGATTTTCTTTGGCATATGCTGATCATCCATCCGCTCTAGGTGACCTAGCCATCGTATTCGTTAAGCCTTTACATGTCCTCGTGCTTCAATAGCTCATCTATCTCCTGTTTATTTGTTATTCTCGATTCGTCATCTTCTTTAACCGGGCCATAAACATGTTATATTATCTATCTTTCAAATCTTCTTAGTTTTTCTTGTTCCTTTTTTATCAGCATCCACGTCTCGCCTCTGTAAGGAACATCCGGTCTGATAAGTATCTTATATATTTTTATTTTTGTGTTACGACTAATGAGTTTGCTTCTCAATAGCCTGCTGTTGGCATAATATGCCCTATGTCCTATTTGTATCCTACCATGTACTGTAGTGTTTATGAACCCTTCATTATCTATCGTGTTACCCAGGTATCTGAACTTCTTAACTGCATCAAATGGATTATCGTTTATGCATATATTTTGTAGATTTCTTCTCCTTTCTGATGCAGACATTAGCGTGTGTTTAGTTTAGCTGATATTTACATTCAGTCCCATTCCAGCGGCTTTTTGATTCCGTTCCTAGTTTGTATACCTCAACTAGCCGTTATCTTGATCTGGCTATTATCACAACATCGTCGGTGTAAATCAAAAGGGTACACGAACGAAATCCGGAGTATTCAACAATCGCAGGTCCTTTAAATTCGATAATTTGAAAACTCATGCTATCATTTATTGTAACTTAAACGAAAATGAAGACTAATTTAACGTAAACATTTTTATCGATCACGCGTCTGTAACAATAGATACACAATTTCTTTATATCAAACAAAAAACATAGTTGTTTCCAAAAGACGCTGATCAGTTTTACCTCGTACTTGCATTTCTACAGGGTAAATTTTACTAGATTAAGGTAATATTTTGTTATTGTAGGGCTTAGATAAATGTATGCTTATAACTTATTTCTAGACGATTTAGGACATAAATAAGTGACAGTGAACACAAACGCATAGACACGTGAGTGTAAATATACTTAAAATCACGTGTAAGAAGTTCACGTGAGGGAAGGTTTTACAATGACGAGTTGTAACAACAATAATATTTATAACTTATAATTTTTTTTAAATTTTTTTTGCTATTTTTTCATGGCTCCCACACACTCCTCCTACATCCTACCGATCCGCACACTGGGACAGAAGGACACCCAGTAGAGGAACAGGGGACCAGTATAATAGAACAGATCATAAAATTTTAATATATCACACTTGAAAAAGACATAAATACGAGGGATTTATTGTGTCAAGTAAGAAGACGTCTGTAACAAGGCAGTAAAATGTAAACACTACAACGCCCCCAACAAGAACGCGGCAGGTCCGTTGGGGTACAAAAGTTCCAAACCGAACGTTCCAATCGGAATGTGCTAAGAAATTCCAATATCCGAAAGTTCCAAAAATATATTTTCCCAAAACAACATTAGTTCCAAAATATATAATTCCAATAATAAATTAGTAGTAGCCTCAGGATGCTCAGCAGCTTTCCTTTTAATACTGGTCACTAACCTGAAAGCTTCAACCTCTTCCCTATTAGGGGCATATGAATGATCTTCGAGCGAATGACGACGAATTGAAAGTGTAGCTCCATCACCGTCTGTTATAGCTCGCGCCGAGCACTGACTTTGGCTTTTGCATCTCCAGTAGCGCAACGTTTTGTTATGAGAATGTTTATAAAATAAAAATCCATCTATGTGTAAATAACTAGTCCTTCCAGATTTTATTATTTCAGCCATAATGTGTAAAAGCGTTGTTCAAATAATTTATCATTTATAAAATCACATAAATTTTAGCGTCTATAACCAACCTCAAATTTTGCGATTAAGTTTACAAAAATATAGCAAGAAAATAAAGTCGTTACTATGGAAATCGATGATTATTGAAAAAATTATTTTCGAAAACTTAACAACAGTAGGACAATTAAAACTGGAAAAATAATAATATTGGGAAAATAATTATGTTAGAAAAGGGGAGTTGGAAAAATAATTATGTTGAAAAAGGGCGTTGGAAAATTAATAATTTTGGAAATTTTGCATTGGAACTTTTAGATTAGAACTTTTGATCCCGTACCCGGCAGTGTCAGACAAGTGCGGTCAGAAAGTTCAAACCCTTTTACTGCCCGTTGGAACTTCTTTTCGTCACTAAAGAAGTCCAGAACGTCAATAGAGAGAGAGGGGTCTTAAGACAATGGTCATGGACAATCCAGTAAGTCCGAGAATAACTCGATGGAAATATAATAATAATAATAATAAATTATTATTAATAATAATAGTTAATTATATATTAATAATAATAATTATAATTAATTATATAATAATAATACAGTACTAATAATAATAATTATTATTATTATAGTTAATTATATATTATAAATAATAATAACAGTAATAATATTAATAATAATAATTATTATTATAGCAGTAGCAAGAGCATAGGAGACGACGACGACGTTGCCCGAATAAGTTACTTCAGTTAACATTTACCGCGTCATTAGATCCAGTGCGAGCGGCTTTCCTGCCATTAAAGATGCTTAATCTGCAACGCTGCCTAACCGCATCGTGTTTGTCTAAATGAGTGACAGGATACCACTTACTTTTAGGCTCCCAGAAACTTTTCATGTTATTGAACTCTGAATTAAAAATTACAATTTCGCTCACACATGCACACACATACATACGCGCGCGCGCACACACATGCACACAGATTCACACGTACATCGTCGTTGTCATCAGCATCAACATCATCACCACCACCACCATCATCATCATCATCATCATCATCATCATCATTCATCATCATCATCATTATCATCCGTAGAAGTACTTATCTACTAACTGCAGAGCGAATTATCATCATCACAATCTTTCAGGGTTCCTGGTCTGTTCCAAGGATCAACTCCATTTGTCCCTGTTCTTTCCAGGTCCTCCTCCACCTCATCGTTCAATCTTCTTCTTGGTCTTCCTCTGGATCTGTTGCCTGTGAGCTTCTAGTAAAATATGTTCTTGCCTTTGGTTGTTGTTATTTGATTGTTGAGCGAACATCCCCGATAATACTTCGCTGAACGAAACGTCGTCCGGACGACAGGACCAGTAGCGAGATGCAGAGGAGGAGAAAAAGGGTGAGCGGGAGATTATTATGTAACTTTTTTTTCCTTTTCTACGATATTCTAGATACGCTAACGCCTAGACGAACTAGCAACAGAGTTCTTATCGCCTGGTTCTTACCTTACCCGGGTCAGGTTGCTCTTAAACTGAAAAAAGTTGTCGGGTATCGTTCGGCCAAGATGTGCTGTATTTGTTTTTCGGTCACTCTGTCGCTTTTTGCGGCCTGAAAAAGATCCCCGAGGGTGGGATTCGAAAGGTTGCCGACAATTTCGATGTTTTGTAGCAACCGATGTTATGTTAATACCTAACAGCCCGGTTTATAATCATTTTTCTATTATTAACACCGGCCGTTTGAGCTTACGACAAAAAATTAAAATGTTTGTTAAATTTTCAAATTACAAACAAATTGGTTAAAATTAATGAAATTTTTAACCAAAATCTGAATATAGTGTACGATTTAAGAAATTTCAAAATTCTTTGACCCAGGCCCCAAAAATGGGATAAAAAACCGGAAAAACTTGTAAAAATCCATTCGGTTGTCAAACTAAACGAATTTTAGCACAAACCAGGTTGTTTTTTAGCGTTTATTTTACGATTGCTCCATAATTGTTACTTTACTAAACAAGAAAACAGAGAGTAATAGGGATATTCGTGATTTTTCTGATAAAAATTATTTCTGATAATCGAAATATTATCTAATACCAGAATTAATCCATTAATAATTATAGTTCGTTCAAAATAGTGAGCGAGTTCTGCAGCTGAGGGAGCTTACTGGTGTTAAGTCTAAAGGAATAAGTGAAAATGCGCTCAGTACGAATTTGCACAGTCAGGATATATTGTACCTGCTCTAGGGTGGTAGCTACTGACAGTTTGTTGAGAGATTGCTAGGAAATGAAGAGTGCTGTTCATCTGCGGAAGATACATCGTGCTACCGATGCTGTGGAAGGTGGAGTAACTGAATCAGCGGTATACTCGGAAGACCGTACCCCAGAATCTAGGACATGGTGTATAGTGAATCAGAATACTCAGTCCGTACATGATAATGTAACTGTATCTTTAAGAAAATCACCCTACTTGAAGACATGCAAGGAAACCTGTAACATTAATCTTGTCTAAAGCAATTTCCCACATATAAAAGCTGGATTAGTTCCGTTGGCTCGAGACACCAAATGCCATTTTATGTTCAGCACAATGTAAAAAAAAAAACAACAAATTCAAATGTATATCCAGCGTAATGTAAAAGTAAACGATGATACATAAATGTACGAGTAAAAAATATATAAATCGGTTCGTAACGTTATTCTACGTCTTCCGATCCCTAGTCTCCATTGGTATCGATCTAACCAAGATTCCTCTTCCAATTCCCGGTCTCTCATTGTCCGGTTGATGCCTTCTCTCCAACTCAACCTAGGTCTTCCTCTTCGCCTACGACCATACGGTGTCCATCTCAAAATTTGTTTGGGGAGTCGATTATCCGGCATTCTTTGCACATGCCAAAACCATCTTAGCTGTTTTCTTTTTATGTCGTCGACAATAGAGTACTGCACACCCATTATCTCCCGGATAATGACGGATTTTACGAGTAAAATCACGATGTAAAAATCAAAAGAGCAACAGAGAATAGCAAAAAAAGACGAAATCTGTAATAAGCTTTAGAAATACTTTTAAGTACGCCTAATGTTTGTAACATACATCTTGCCAGTCAAAAGTGCAACAGCAATCTGCTTCAAGCAAAATAATAACGATCACGTAGCGTAAGTTCTCGTATATTAATTTCTTAAGCCACTTAGCAAACAATTTTAATGTTTGCCTTTGCGCAATGTGCGCATTTTTCTACTACACGTTATGTCAAAACTGAATAGGCCTAGTGTGTGCAAATTTCATTACGCGAAACCGTCTGATATGTTTGCGACCCTGGAACTGCTCACTTCACTAGATGAATGTTAAGATATTCACACGTTACGTTTGAGGAAGGCTGTTCCCGCCTTTCACATTACAGTGAGTTGAAAGTAGATGTATTATTAGCTGTAAAATGATTCTGATTGGCTGAAGTTAATATGAATAATATTAGCGGGAGCCATAGGAGATATCAACGCGCGTTGCAACGTGTGAACCGAGAAATTGTAAACCGAGAAAGAGATCAACTTATAACTTGCAATGCGCAATGGTCTGGGATAGCCTCGTTTGTGACGCATGTTACGCACACAAACATTACAGCTGGGCTCTGCTGGGATAGCCTCGTTTGTGACGCATGTTACGCACACAAACATTACAGCTGGGCTCTGCTGGGATAGCCTCGTTTGTGACGCATGTTACGCACACAAACATTACAGCTGGGCTCTGCTGGGATAGCCTCGTTTGTGACGCATGTTACGCTCACAAACATTACAGCTGGGCTCTGCTGGGATAGCCTCGTTTGTGACGCATGTTACGCACACAAACATTACAGCTGGGCTCTGCTGGGATAGCCTCGTTTATGACGCATGTTACGCACACAAACATTACAGCTGGGCTCTGCTGGGATAGCCTCGTTTGTGACGCATGTTACGCACACAAACATTACAGCTGGGCTCTGCTGGTATAGCCTCGTTTGTGGCGCATGTTACGCACACAAACATTACAGCTGGGCTCTGCTGGGATAGCCTCGTTTGTGACGTATGTTACGCACACAAACATTACAGCTGGGCTCTGCTGGGATAGCCTCGTTTGTGACGCATGTTACGCACACAAACATTACAGCTGGGCTCTGCTGGGATAGCCTCGTTTGTGACGCATGTTACGCACACAAACATTACAGCTGGGCTCTGCTGGGATAGCCGAAAAACATGTAGAACGTTCTGGTAATGGCGTAACACTATTTTAATTCTTCGTATTTTTGTATATTTTAAATAAATGTAGCCCAGTAATTAAGCCGGTAAAAATTTTAAATGTAATAAAACCATCGCACACTCGTTTTAGTACGTATTAAAATATAAACTATCCTTACGCAAGATGTTCTTACTCCTTCACAGCAATTTTGTACATGATGTACATGGCATTTATATTTAATAATATCCTTATAATAACAAAATAAAAAATAAAACTTCATACAAAATTTTAATTTTCCTTCAGTCGAGAGTCATAAAAGTAGCCTGTAAGAAACTTTTCCCGTATTCAATACGGACTAATACATTAAGCGAGTGAACTGTACAGAAATATTCAAATTTAATTTTGATCGAACTCCCAGTGTTCTAATGTTCTGTCTTAATTGGTTTGCAAATTATTGAGCGAATCGTAGAAATATATTTCAGCGGTCGCCATACGTCCGTTTCCCGTGCTTATCGTAGTGTGTTGATTACGAAACGTGTTTCAATTAACGCATTTTACTGTTACAGAAATCGTTAGAAATACGTTTGTTGTAATTTAAGACTTAAAACAGTAAATCTCGTCCGCAGCATTTAGGAAATCTTAAATTGAAATAGATTATTTAACAATACAAATAATTATTACTTCAAGGAAAGTACATAACGTAATATGCCTATATGAATGTACTCGAATGTCTTTATTGGTTCCCAGTTGTTTGTATGTTTTCAGGCTTCTGGTATCACGCACCACACTGGAATAGCTGACAGTACGATATTATAGCGTTAAAGGGTTCAATTTTCAACCTTTAAAATAAGATTTACCAACGACGGCTGTACGCGATCAGTAGGCACAGGTGATACAATAGCGTAGGCAGTAACTACAAGGTCTTACACCGTCGTCAGTGCACTGCCACTGTCGCGTGCACCGGTTTATTTACTGCGGTACGAGCCAAGGTGAAAGCCAGACAAGGAAACCTGCACACACACACACACACACACACAACGAAATGTGCGTAGATTGAATTACAGAATAAGAGAGAAGTAATGACGCGCTGTAAATGGCATTTGAGAAACACTTGACGCTGTATGAAATAAAAATGTCCGATACAATAAGAGATTATTAATATGTATTACACAGTGGCGTATCTAGAATGTTAGCTTGGGGGGGGTTCGGGATCGGTTTGTCTTCATACAAAAGAAAAAACAAGTTAAGACTAACCAACGTTACTATCTTTAAAGTGGCTGAAATTGGTCCCATTAAAGTAAACGGTAATAACACAATAAAAATACGCATTGTTGAAACATTGTTTACAAGATAGGCTACTTATTCACTGAACTGTTTTTCGTATATTTCATATTTCAAACGTATACGCTAATGCTGTGTAATAAACCTGTTTGTATATTAAAGAAGAGTTACAACTATATTCGCGTACACAGCTAAAAAAAAATAATAATAATAAAACAGCCTAAAAATTAAGAGATGAACAAAATTTACCAACTTTATCAATCCTCCGTGGGGGAGGGGGTCCGGTCCCGTTCGCCCCCCCATAAATACACGCCCCTGGTATTAAAAAATAAAAACAAAACCGCCTTTTCAAAAAGTAAAATTATTATGGTGTTAAGCAGAGAGAACGGTATAATGTACTACCGGTACAATAGTTTCTGTTTCTTTTTCGCGCTTTAAAATATGTATACTGTACATACAACATTTTATTACATAAAAAAAAAACAATGTAGGCCTAATTGTACAAGTATTGATATTTGTGTATCTGAGGTATGTCTCGCGATAACTTCAAACTTACGTAGTGTCCATACTCTTTCTCTGCAGACAATCATTGTTTTGGGAATGACCCACGGCCGGTAGCAGGCCACACCCTAAATATCCAGCTCTATCTACTGTCCCTGCGGCAGGAGCTCGGGACGCGGCATACGGCATGCCCATCCCGATCGTCGAGAATAATAATTCCAAAAACGAGGGGGGTAGCGACGCTAAAACGCCTGGCGACAAAATTTAAAAACAAATCGCAAAAATCCATGTAGGATATCGAATTAAAGAGAATCTTAATCGAAATTTGAATGTAGCGTTCAATTTTTGATGTATCAAAATTTTTAGTCACGGGGCCCAAAAAAATGGGGTGCTTCGTTAGTCTTTTCTCTTCTCAGCAACACCCATTCTTCTTCTTCTTCTTCTTCTTCTTCTTCTTCTTCTTCTTCTTCTTCTTCTTCTTCTTCTTCTTCTTCTTCTTCTTCTTCTTCTTCTTCTTCTTCTTCCATTGACCTCCCGCTTCTTCAAAGTGAAATAAAAGTGAGCAGGGTCTAGAAATAATAAGAGAAAAGATGTTTTCGGAGAACTAGATCGAGAAGAGCTGATAGGTAGATGGGGACGCAGTGAATTCGAAGGTGGGAACCAGATTGTGTATGTTGTAGGTATTTAGAGCTAGGGGAGAGCCGGACGACCACTAGCGGAGTGTGTTAGCCCAACTTTATGGGAAGAAACGTTAGCTGAAGCTAGCGAGAAACATTTTTATATGTATGCCATACATATTTACAAATATTTTCAGACTCTGAATAATATACGATATTGATTTATGACTCGTTGGGATTTTGGTGAAACGTATTAATACGAAGGTTTTAAAAACATACAAACAGTACTTTGTGAAACAAAGTATGTATTGATACATACTTGGTGAAACACTTGGTAAGTTTCAAAGTTTATAAACTGAGAAACTTACCAAGTGTTTGTATGTTTTTAAAACTTTTGTTTGAATAATAAATGTAAACACCGTGTTACAGTGGCATCAAAACAGCTGTACGCGTATTTCTTAATCAGTACCTTCTCTGAGCCTCAGACTTACTCATGTGCCCTACTCGCTGTCAATTTGTCCCTCGGTCCTTCCTTCCAGACTATGTCTCATCATCACTTCCTGCAACCCCTTCCAAATCGGTATATCAAAACGTCAATTTTGTAGACGTCGAAAGCAAACATCTCATGTGGGCTCCGTTGGCACAAAGTCGTTACAGGGATGTTATTATTGTGCGTTAATAACCTTCGGACTGGCCATACAATAGGTCGCCACTGGCCGATTTACAAAACTAATTACCATTTAATAACGCATTGTAATAATTTAATTAAGTTTAATAAATTGGTGTTGTGTGAAGGTCAGAGTCGGCGTGTTGTGTGCATTAATTGCGGTGCTCACACGCGTCCCGCCCACGCATCCATCCACATTTCTCCATCGCCTTGTATTCTTACGTTTCTTAATTTTTTAATCCTCCTTGGGTTTACCTATCTCTTTCTTTGACTTCTTTCGCAAACAATGGTAGAGTTTCTAAACTTATTTTGTCTGGATTCGTTAAAGCTCGGTACTGGTAATCGCCGCTGCAAGATGGAACGTTTTATCACCGCTGAGACAAGCGACTCTTCGCTGAGAGCGTAGTATTATCTTTAAGACATTCGAGTGGACTCTTAAGAAAAATCCTAAAAAAAATATTAGTGCAAGAAAAATTTTAAGACAGCAGTGTTATTTTATACAATGTAGTATCGAACTTAGAATTTCGTCTTGTGTAAAGTCAGATTGGGCCCTGGCCTGTAGACCGAATGGAATGGGAAGTCTAGTCAGATTAATACGAATAGACACGACTTATACATGAGTAATACGAGTTGTAATTAGATAACAGGCGAGATTGGGCCTTGGTCTTTAGATTGAATGGAATGGGAAGACTAATCGGATTAATGCGAGTTGCGGTGTATGTACTGTATTTAGATAAGTATAAGATCTATATAAGATAATAATAAGTATAACAGAAACGTGAAGAAGAAAACGCAAGGAAATGCGAATGCAACAAACCTTATTAATGATTAAAATTAACTTCCGTGCTGTTTGGCCGTGGTGCAAAGTATCCGACAAAACCAGACGTTTCGACAGTGCCACTGACTGCCATCTTCAGTGGAAACGAGTCAACGCTAACGTGGGATGATATACGTTAGCACCACAGTACTGTGGTTAAGGGTAGAGATGTCCCGTGAACCACAGTACTGTGGTCCTAACGTATACCATCCCACGTTAGCGTTGACTCGTTTCCACTGAAGATGGCAGTCAGAAACGTCTGGTTTTGTCGGATACTTTGCACCACGGCCAAACAACCCGGGAGTTAATTTTAATCAAAATGACACCGTTCGTGTAAGCTTTCGTACAACATTAATGTTTAAATAAGCTTTTACTATTTTTAAAATTTATCTCATTATTACTTGTCCTTTCTTCTGTATACTTACTTCAATCATATTTTTTGAAATTATTAAAAAAATACTCGGAGCGTAGTATACTGTGCTTGGAGGGTGCTAATCTAGAAGGACCAATTTCAATTCCTGGACGCACCATAAAGAGAAGGTGCATTTCTCAGGTCGACTCAGACTGTGTGTAGTGCTGGCCACACTACCTTCTTGTATTCGGAAGGGTTCACATTGACCTGATTATTCTAAACTTCTTGGGTCGTACATAAGGTCGTTATTTTTCAAACATATTGTTTTATGAACATTTCTGTTTTATAGACAATTTACGATCTGCAGCTTTTTATCTATGTCAAAGTAGGCTATAGTAGACTCATTTATTTATTTATTATAATTTGTGTTACAGTATCAAACGTTCTTATTGCGAGCTTCAACGATGACAATCGGACAAATTCTGATACCGGTTTCAAATCGATCGGCGTAGAATTTAAAATTTTTGTAGGTTTGTTTAATAAACCGTCAAGTGCGTGCCTCGCACAAAGACTCCGTTCGAACGTGGATCCAAACCCGCGTACATCCTGTTCAAATTGTCCGCTAAAATGCTTTGTCCTCGTGCTTTATAATCGTGTAATATGATGAAATTTATCGTAGGAAACGGTCATGGAGCCATGCAGAGGCCGGAGGACAACGAGCCCGCATCGGAGAACCATTAGGGCAGCGCCAGAAAGAAAGCCGGCAGATCTGAAAATGCTGTTAGTTGCATACGATCCTTAGGTGGTAGCGAAACTGGATCTGAAATATCAGAAATGATATTTTTCCAGTAATAGCGTAAAGGTCAGTTACCCGAAAAATACCAAAAAAGAACAAAAAAGTAGAAGAAACTAAAACGAGGATTTTACGAAAAGTGGACACTAAAAACACTCATGGGCAAAACAGTAAATGAAACGTTTAGAGAAAACTTAAAGACAAAACACGTAGACTATATATAAGAAGGAGGTGGTTCCTTGGGTATGGTTCGGTGGAAGCAGAGGTTGGGGATAAGAGAATATGGAAGGATGAAAAGAAGAGAGAAAGTGGCAAACATGGCTGAATCAGCATAGGACAGGAGGCAATAGAAAGAAGAAATAAGCCCAATGACAGCTTGAAGAATATGTGCCAGAGAGAGGCAACACCCACAATGATTTAGAGAATGTCACTGTCGTAGCCACTAGATGTAAACTATTACATTCAGATACTGATACAATACAGTGGCGTATTTACGGGGGGGGGGGCGAACGGGACCGGATCCCTCCCCAGAGGGTCAAAAAGTTAACGAATTTCGTTAATCTCTTAAATTTTAGGCTGTTTTAATATTTTTTCAGCTTTGTACGATAATATAATAGTAACCATTTTTTTAAATGTACAAACCGTTTTATTACACAACATAAGGATTTACGTTTGAAATGTGAAATATAGAAAAATCGATTCAGTCATTAAGTATTTTGTAAAAAATGTTTCAATACCGCGTATTTTATCATGTTATTACCGTTCACTTTATAATGGGACTGATTTCAGCCACTTTAAAGATAGTATTATTAATCTCAACTTGTTTTTTCTTTTGTATGAAGCTGACCCGATCCAGGGTCCAGGACCCCCCTCCAAGACCAAATTCTACATACGCCACTGATACGATAGTAAGCTTACTGGAACGCTAAAGTCAACAAGGACGCGTTTATTTTGGAAATTCCATTTGTTTGTACCAAAAGTAAATTACCGTTTACTAATAGCAGCATGAAGACGAGTTTCCGGGCGACACTGCATTGCCTCGTTAGATTATTGATTGTTCGGCCGAAACGCTGTATTGATTGTTTAACTATTAACGAACTTGCGTCCGAATTAGCCATGTTCATGAATGTTATAATCAATAACTGTATGCGTGGGCGGAAGAAGTACTCAGTGAGAGGGAGAGTAAGTATTATTCAGTAATTATATTTGAAATCAATACACACGGCAACCAAAACCTTTGTCGCGTTCTAACTCGCCAACTGTTTACAATTTGCTGTTTATAAATAACATGTTCTCAAGATATGGAACGAGCTAAGCGGCTTCTCAGTTTTAACTCGACCGTTTGACATTTGTCCATCTCTTTGGAGTATGTCTCAAGATAACTTTTGAACGCATCAACCGATTTTTGTAAAACTTGGCACGCGTGTCCATACTTTTACCCTACAAAACTTTATTGTTTTTGAGATTGATCGTCCAAAAAATAGGGAGTGAGAGGGCAAAATGTGGGGTCAAAATAGTGAAAAATATCCCAAAAATCCACGTGGTTGGAATCGTAAAAGTCTTGTCAAATTAAAGAGAATTTTGGTCACAATATGAGTTTTATGTTCATTTTTGAATGAAAATTTCAAAATTGTGGGACACCGCGGCCCTAAAAAATTGGTTAAAAATTTTGATATAATCTAGAAGAAATTTTTAGAGATTATATTCGATGTATCCGTACTTCGTTGCATATTGACCAATCGTCCTAAGAGATATGAGTGACACTTACTTCCGAAATACAGTTAGAGCCACTCTTACCACTGAGAACAACGGTATGGTATATTGTAGTACGATTCCCGTTGACAAATTAAAGGAAATTTAAACTAAAATCAGAATTCAGTGTCAAGTTTTGGAAATTTTAAAAGCTTTGGAACGCCAGGGTCTAAACAATTGGTGAAAACGTTGTGACGATTTCATTAATAAAAATATGTTAATTAATTAAATTGTTAATGTATAAGCTGAGAAATTTTAAATTTTTAATAAAATCTCACATTTTAAACTAAATCTTATTGCTATCAGTAAATAATTATAATATTTAATAAAAAGTCTAATAATAAAATAAAAGGGAATACAATTGTACAGAAAGGGTAAAGCTTGTTAATTAATCCTGCATATACAGGCACTGACCCGAATTAACTTGTTTTCCGACCCCTAAACAAACTAAATATTATTGTAAATTTGTTATTATTTAAATAATTAAATAAGACCACTGTCATGTACTTTGATAGCGATTGTAACTAAGAATATCCCTACTTAATTATTTAATCAAACTTTAGCCCTTTAATTAAATTAGAAACATGGAACTACTTTTATGTTGACTAGTAATTGTCGCGAGATTACTACTCTCTCCCTAACTATTTTTTGCCCACTTGCAATGGAGCGCTCACGCCGTAAGCTGCGTACAGCGTTGTTTCGCGACGCGTGTATAATTATGTGAATGGTTGGTTCAATGAATATTTAAATAACTAAATTTGTGCGGCGATGACATCTCTATCTCAATGAATAAATAACAAACTATGTAATTCATACATTACTACAAACATGAAGGTGATATTCAACTAATAAATAATCATGTGAAGTGTATTACTGTGAAACAAACTTTCTATTTATTTATTATAACTACAAGAATTACAACAGTCGTCTAAGATGAGAGTATCCTACAAGAATTACAACAGTCGCCTAAGATGAGAGTACTTCACCCCGAATGATATAACAGACTTCAGGAACTTCACCGTCACCGGATACTAAGGCAACGACAGACCTTCAGGAAACACACCAAGGACCGATGAACCAATTCTGCAGCAAATACTGGAAACCAGGTGACATGGAGGCTTGTCTTCCATGGTTATGAGTTACTAAAATTATTACCCACAAAAGACAATTTAACTCACCACTTTTAAGACTTTAAAAGACAGACATTATATGTAACATGTAGTCTGTAATCTAATAACACTGGTTATAGCAAAAGAGTAAATGTTTAAACTAAAAGTTTTCTTGTTTTGAAAGAATAATAAAGTCCATTCTTCAAATGGCTCAATTTTCAATATTGTATATGGCAAGGTGACCATTATTAACTTAATATATATATTCAATCCCGGATCCGTGGAATAAATTAAATAGATGTACATCATATTTTGAGGGCCCTTATGAAAGAGTAATATATATATAATTATACTGTAAACTATATATGTTGAGAACCTTAAGTAGAGAACTTTATCTCATAATGTAATAAAGAGATGTCATCTGAGTACCGAGTAAACTGAGTGCATAAATCAACAGTCTCCCCTTCCCAATATCCTGATATAAGAATTGTTTTATTTGTTGTGATTAATTTTCAGCTCGTCACAACGAAAGGCAGCCTGTATTATTGGCATATTGGCATAACCAATAAAGGCGGGTTCCCTACGTTATAACACAAGTGAAGATGTTATAAATTGCGCCACTCTGCTTGCAATATAAATAAAACAAAGAGGGTGGCGTATTGTCTAACTTAACTTGAGGGAGAGCAACTATGACAGTTTTAAACAGTCGGCAACAGGAAATTTACATGTCCGAGTTTGTCGTCAAATTGACACTTTGAAGAATGAAACTTTTAGACAAGCACCTACATGGTTTTGTTTACATGGGACAATATGTTAATATTACTTTACACATATTATATTTACAAATAAAGTTACCTATACTATTTTACTATAATAACAAATTATTATTTTTATCTTATTTAAAATTCTGACACATATTAAAATACATGAGTGAATAGATCAACAGCTTGTGTGTGTGGGATATCGGGACTCAATTACTTCTTTCTTTTCTCTTAAGCAAATTAGCAAATTAATTAGCAAATTAAGCAGAGTGGCGCAATTTATAACATCTTGGCTTGTGTTATAACGTAGGGAATCCGCATTTATTGGTTATGCCAATAATACAGGCTGCCTTTCGTTGTGACGAGCTGAAAATTAATCACAACAAATAAAACAATTCTTATATCAGGATATTGGGAAGGGGAGACTGTTGATTTATGCACTCAGTTTACTCGGTACTCAGATGACATCTCTTTATTACATTATGAGATAAAGTTCTCTATTTAAAGTTCTCAACATATATAGTTTACAGTATAATTATATATATTACTCTTTCATAAGGGCCCTCAAAATATGATGTACATCTATTTAATTTATTCCACGGATCCGGGATTGAATATATATTAAGTTAATAATGGTCACCTTGCCATATACAATATTGAAAATTGAGCCATTTGAAGAATGGACTTTATTAATCTTCCAAAACAAGAAAACTTTTAGTTTAAACATTTACTCTTTTGCTATAACCAGTGTTATTAGATTACAGACTACATGTTACATATAATGTCTGTCTTTTAAAGTCTTAAAAGTGGTGAGTTAAATTGTCTTTTGTGGTTAATAATTTTAGTAACTCATAACCATGGAAGACAAGCCTCCATGTCACGTGGTTTTCAGTATTTGCTGCAGAATTGGTTCTTCGGTCCTTGGTGTGTTTCCTGAAGGTCTGTCGTTGCCTTAGTATCCGGTGACGGTGAAGTTCCTGAAGTCTGTTATATCATTCGGGGTGAAGTACTCTCATCTTAGGCGACTGTAGTAATTCTTGTAGGATACTCTCATCTTAGACGACTGTTGTAATTCTTGTAGTTATAATAAATAAATAGAAAGTTTGTTTCACAGTAATACATTTCACATGATTATTTATTAGTAGAATATCACCTTCATGTTTGTAGTAATGTATGAATTACATAGTTTGTTATTTATTCATTGAGAGAGAGATGTCATCGCCGCACAAATTTAGTTATTTAAATATTCATTGAACCAACCATTCACATAATTATACACGCGTCGCGAAACAACGCTGTACGCAGCTTACGGCGTGAGCGCTCCATTGCAAGTGGGCAAAAAATAGTTAGGGAGAGAGTAGTAATCTCGCGACAATTACTAGTCAACATAAAAGTAGTTCCATGTTTCTAATTTAATTAAAGGGCTAAAGTTTGATTAAATAATTAAGTAGGGATATTCTTAGTTACAGACGTTATCAAAGTACATGACAGTGGTCTTATTTAATTATTTAAATAACAACAAATTTACAATAATATTAATTTGTTTAGGGGTCGGAAAACAAGTTAATTCTGGTCAGTGCCTGTATATGCAGGATTAATTAACAAGCTTTACCCTTTCTGTACAATTGTATTCCCTTTTATTTTATTATTAGACTTTTTATTAAATATTATAATTATTTACTGATAGCAATAAGATTTAGTTTAAAATGTGAGATTTTATTAAAAATTTAAAATTTCTCAGCTTATACATTAACAATTTAATTAATTAATATATTTTATTAATGAAATCGTCACAACGTTAATATAACCGCATATTCTGTGTGATGCGTTAAATTAAAAGAATTTTAACCAAACGATGAATATAGTGTACATTTTTAGAAATTTGAAAATTTTTAGACCCAAGAACCCAAGAAAAGATATCAAAAATTAAAACGAATTCGAATGTTTGAAATTTTTAATGTTTATTGTCTGCCCTACAGTCGTTATTTTATCGCGATTTTTGTAATCTTTTTGATAAATGAAAGATGTCTAATATTGAAATTTATCTTACAATATAAACAGTCTACTAATATAGTCTAATGATATAATTTATCTCTTCTTCTGATAGTTCCTATCCGTTTCGGATGTTGGATATCATACAGGCTGTTTTAACTTTCTATACTGCACACGGAATAAGTCAGTCGTACTCATACCAAACCAGGTCCTTAAATTTCTCAGCCATGAGATTCTCGGTCGCCTAACTTCTCTCTCCAAGTACTTTTCCCTGTAGTATGGACTGCAATAAGTAAAATCTTCGTTCATTTCTCATGAGATGTCCCAGGTACTGAAGCTTTCTTATCTTCACAGTGTTAATAACTTCCCTTTCTTTCTTCATATTCCTAAGAACTTCAACATTAGTTATATGTGCTGTCCATGAAATGCTCAGTATTCTACGGTAGAGCCACATTTCGAAAAATTCCAATTTATTAGTTGTGGCAACATCGAGAATTTATCTACATCGTTAAAAATAATGTAATCGTTAACCAAAAAAAAAAAAATAATCGTTAACCAAGTTCCGCAGGTCATGGAGCTTACTAGTTACTGATTATAGTTTAACAAGCGGTTTGCGTGATAAGCATGGACAGTGAATTCGTTACTACATAAAGTCACTTGTGACCGAGTTAAAAGTTTGTTGTGGCAGAGCTGAAAAAAACCCGGTCAATTGGCGTGTGACTGAATAATGTACACCGGTCGATGGGGGCCGAGCTGAAACTTTGTGTCGAACACGACTATTAATAGCTAAAGAGTAACAGCTGCCCCCCCCAAGAGGCCAAGACGTTATAGGCTTGGGCGTAGGGTTGGATTTTTGGGGGGCAATTCGTTTTGTTATTGTTAAATTTGTTTCGTCAATATATTTTTAAAGAGAAGGTTATTTCAGTTGAATCTTTAATGTAGTTAGTCGTGTTAAGCACCCTTGAACTTCGATTTTAGTGTTTTATACGTATTTGAACGGATATATTTTTGTTAATTCAAGGCATAACTTAAAAGAACATTATTTATTTATAGTTTATAAAAAAATAAGTTTTATGCATATAAATGAATTGTATTGCCAATAAACGTATCAACAATCACTCAGAGTCTGAAGTTTTGTTTGCAGACCACAAACCTGTTCTGCTGATATTATGTACAAACGCTTTTTGCTACAGTCGTTTTCTTGATACATGAATTATTTAATATTTGCTACTATTTTACAATCAAGATATGTGTCCTGATATGTATATAAATTCAATTTGGCCACTCATGCCGTAAATACAGGACACGAATTTCCAGACGTAACCAACATGACGCTGATACATCATATACCACACGAATGCACAATAATGAATATATGGAAAATTTTAACAATATACAGACACAAGACAAATACCTGAACATATATATATATATATATATATATATATATATATATATATATATTGCAACGATACAGCCATATGTTGTATTAAGCATTGATTTAAATAAATGTAAAATTTGTAAAATTATTATAAGTTTGGGGTAAATGGACAGGTCTGGGATTGTAAAAATGTTTCATTGTTATACTAGGGGAGAAATTAACCTGTTCCAACAGGCAAAGAACACCTGCTCGATTGTATGTGTGTTACGCGTGTATCTTGTGTGTGTTAGTGATGCATGTACAGACAGGAATCTCAGCTACCCTCCCCAAGTAATTACTAAAATAATTACTTTAATTCACTGTGTGCAAACTAATTAGTGTATAAACAAACAAAAGGCACCAAAGTATGTGTAAATTTTATAGTTATCCACAGTAAGAAATGACGTTAATAGGACACACTACGCGAAGTCAGTGCGAAATAAATGTGCCAAAAATACGCAAATTACACTAAGACGCTCAAATTAATACAGTGAGTGCTTAATCAAATTATCTAGGATTTGTGCTATCTCGATTCCGTACAAAACATTGCCATTTGCAAAAAATTGCAAATATATGAAAAGGTTCGGGAGTGGGGGCTAGCATGTGATCTGCAGGTCTCGACAGAATAACTTCGGAACCAACAGGTGCGGAATCTCGAGAGGGTATAAATTAAGGGTTCGACTGGAAACCCTTCTCTTCTTTTCAAAACACAGTTGCAGTCGGACACGTTGTCCGTCGGCAGAACAGTTTATTTTGTTATAAGGCTCATCTATGAACGAATAAAGACGTTTTGTAATTATGTTTACAATATTACGGGAAACGTAGAGTACCGGGACCGTTTCAGTCAGCAAGAGAATCGAGAGAGAAGCTACAAGAGCGACACGAGATGCTAGACGTTAGGAGATGCTTTTGAAACGCCTAACAGCCGTACGAGATCCACCTCGCAGCAGATAGTAATTCTCTGGGAAGGACCACACACTACTGGAGAACGACGCTGGACTCTGGACATATGCAGGACCATGCCAAGCCAGGAGTAACGGAAACCCAACTCTGGACAACGCTGGACCCCGTCAATAAGTCGTAAGGTCATCAAAACTCGAGGTGACATGCATAATGCATTTATAAGTGATTCTTTTAAAAGAGCTCATAAAGACTATATAAAAAGACAATGAATTAAAACAAAAAAGGTTTATAATTAGAAATAATGTAATAGAGTCTTAGGTAAATGTTTTAGTCGTAAGAATGAGCGATCGCATATAGAGAAATATAGAAAAATGTGAGTTAATTTTGAGATAGTATATTTTTTTAATGATTTGATATTTGCATTTTGTAGAAGAGAATACTGTAATTTAAATTTTTAATATGAAACAAATGCCAGTCTAAGAGTAAATAATATAATTTTGAATTTAATTTAAAAAAAAAACATTGGTATAGACTGAGCAAGCTGAGGTCAGATCTAAGTAAATGAATTCAATTAAAATTACATTTAATTTTATTTTGTTTTAGTAAATCACATTGAATAAATGTCTGGATTAAGATTATTAACATGTCGAGATGTAAGAGTGTTTTAAATGTGTGTAACACCGTATAGCTTAAGAGATAAACACTTAATAATGAGTGATATCTTGATCGGAGATTATTAGCAATGTTTATTATGTATAAAATTGTTAAAACAATATACATGAAATTTTAACTACTCATAAATCTACTACTCTTATTATAGTTACACCTGGTATCGCTATACAACCTGCATACATAAAAAGTATCGTTATATAACACATAAAGTTGTAACGTAGTATAATTGTTGCACCCCACGAACGAAGAGGCTCCTCAAAATAAATTATATATGATATGTATCGTTGTATAGAATTGGCGCTCCAAAATCGTGGGGCTCCACAAAACAAATTACATTATATAATTTGTATCGTTGTAATATATATATTGCAACGATACGTTTAGCATTAGTCTCCGTATCCTGTATCCTGTATCCTGTTCTGCCGACGGACAGCGTGTCCGACTGCAACTGTGTCTTGAAATGAAGAGAAGGGCTCCAGTCGAACCCTTAATTTATACCCTCTTGAGATTCCGCACCTGTTGGTTCCGAAATTGTCCTGTCGAGACCTGCAGATCACATGATAGCCCCCACTCCCGAACCTTTTCATATATTTGCAAATTTTTGCAAATGGCAATGTTTTGTAAGGAATTGAGATAGCACAAATCATAGATAATTTGATTAATCACTCACTGTATTAATTTGAGCGTCTTAGTGTAATTTGCGTATTTTTGGGACACTTATTTCGCACTGACTTCGCGTAGTGTGTCCTACTAACGTCATTTTCTTAGTGTGGATAACTATAAAATTTACACACACTTTGGTGCCTTTTGTTTTTTTATACACTAATTAGTTTTCACACAGTGAATTAAAATACTTGTTTTAGTAATTAATTAGGGAGGGTTGTTGTGATTCCTGTCTGTACGTGCATCACTAACACACACAAGATCCACGCGTAACACACATACAATCGAGCAGGTGTTCTTTGCCTGTTGGAACAGGTTAATTTCTCCCCTAGTATAACAATGAAACATGTTTACAATCCCAGACCTGTCCATTTACCCCAAACTTATAATAATTTTACAAATTTTACATTTATTTAAATCAATGCTCAATACAGCATATGGCAGTATCGTTGCAATATATATATGGTTATTTTGCATATATATATATATATATATTGGTTGCAAATATGGTTATTTTGAACACCTATACCCATACAAAAACCAGAAATATATAAATCCAATTTAGCCACACGTGCAATAAACACAGGACATGAATTCCCAGACATAACCAATGTGACACTAATAAAACATATACCACACAAAAGCACCATAATGAACATTTGGGAAAATTTACAAATATACTAACATAAAACACAAAACAAACTAATACCTGAACAAATACAAATCAATACAAAACATGGCACAATATTCAAAGCACTCAACATCGAAAATACACAAAAAATTAACACATACACCACAATCACACACAATAAAACCAATTTGAAGTACCAGAAGCCAACAGGAAGCCACAATAATAATAGACAACCAAAACATATGTACTTCACCAGACACAAAAACCGGAAGGCTGAGGATGGGTACAAGGTGGTACCCGAAACATGTTCCTAATAAGGAAAAAAATATCTTGAGGTAAATTCATTATAAATATTAAATATAATATATATATATATATTGTAACCAATCGAAGTCGTATGTTTTCTTACTTCTCTCGCTGACGATGAAGATCGCGGACGCGCTAATAACCAGTACCGAATCTTTTCCGTTCTTCTCTTTACCTGTCCTTAATTGATGTACTTACTTCCCGATAGGCGCCAAATTGTTTTACAAAAAAAAAAAAAAACAATTAAAAAGTTCTAATTGCGTCGTCTTCCTTTCGATGATAATAATTTCAATTTACTCACACGGACTGGCGGGAATTCAAATTTCGCGTATCGCCCGTCGTGTTGCCAACCTGTAATTCTGGTAAAGAATTTTCTTCACCGTTAAAGTACACAAATATTACAATATATATCAAATAAAACAATGGGCGGTTATTAATGTTCAGTACTAATTTATTAGTGTCCATATTCGCTAATCATTCATCATTTAAATACAAAATATGTTATTATAAAAAGGTTTGCTCCGGCTATAAACAAATTATACCTCAGAGGTTGGCTATGTTGACTGAACAGTTTAACGAAACCAGCATGGACGCTGACATTAATTATTTACACAATTCATTCAGTCAATGAGTTCTTTTGAGTACGAAAAATTAAACAAGATGTTATTAAAGTACACAACTTTACATCAATGTTACTTAAATACTAAAAAGGTTTACATACAATTCGATTCTTAGTGTTTAAAAAGTGTCAACCTTTTAGGTCTCGCACATAGGTTAAGCTATAGTTTACATAGTTTTAATAAATGTTTTCGATTAATCCTTGAAAGAATTTAGTATACCAAGTTCGGAGTGAGAGTTATTGTGTTGTGAAAAGGTTAACTAGTTTAGTTCGCAATTACTGATAATTCATTTATACTTAACAAAACCTTGTCGTTTCTTGTGATGAGTCACAGGTATTTCTTCCAGATTGTGTTGATATATTAATTAATTCTTCATCATTTGGTTTTCCTCCTTTTTATGATTTCGATTTTAATTATTCAAAGTTTTATTAATTTTAATTATTGAAATTTGTTTTCTAGTTTCATCCTGGGTTTAATGGATCTAGGTTCAACTTCTTATTTTAATCTTGACTGCATTTCTCTCTTTTTTAACTTTAATTGAGTCGAATTCAGTTTGGCATCTGTCTCTCTTGGTCGTTAATAATGGACTCCTCGTTTTATAACGGTTTTCTATATAATAAAGTTTCGTTGTTATGGTAACCATCTCATACCTTATTGGTGGTAAATATTTGTACCCATTGTTATAAATCCTGGGTTTTTGTTCAAATAAATGAATATTTTATAATTGCTATTATTCCTTGGTGTTATTCCCAATGTGTGAGATACACGCTATTAACATAAATGTCTCTATTTTCTTTCAAAGATTAATTTGGTATCCCATAAAGCTGGGCTTGGTCATGTATTAATGTTTTGACAAATTTGCTAATGTTATGTTATTACATATTTCACTTAATTTTTCTGTTTAGTCTTTTTCTGACATACTATTATGGTTAGCTAATTGAAATAAATAAGTTAGTTGGTCTTAATTTTCAAATACAATGGTTAATTGGTTACAATTGTTTTTTCTGAATTTACAAATTCTGAATTTTTTCTGACAGTTAGGGATTTTATAGGCATAAGCTGTAACTGTCTAGAATTTCTTGTTTTACATAATTTAAACATTATTTATTATTTTCATATGTACTGCTTACTGTCACTTAGTACTTGTTTACTTTTGAATTACTTAGGGCTGTTTTACAATAAATGAATGTTATTATAATTTTACAAAATCATTCCTTGTCTAATATTATTTTTTCTATCTTTACAATGATGAGTAATATTGGAATTGTTAAATTTATACAATTGCTTGCTTATACCTACTACTATCTCTTACACACTTTTTTATCACTTAATCCTATTATGAGAACATATAACATTAAAATTGGTTTATGGTCTGTTCATGATCCAGCCATATTCCTACTCATAAAACACAACTCTTTTAAATAAACTAATAACTACTTTGTTGCTTAATTGCTAACACAATGAAATTGGTTGTGTATATCAACATTTTGATTATTGTTTCTGTTTTCTTACCATTGTTCATTTCTTTTATTAAGATTATTAATTGTTTATCTTAATTCCTTCTTATTCTCTTTATCACTTTCACTGCTTATTATTATCACTTCCTACCTACCTCTCACTCTTGGTTTATATTAGTTTTTAAAACATAATTCCAAAGTCAGTTTTTTAACATTTTATGTTTACTTTTTATATCTTAGTAAGGTTATTAAAAACACACATAATATACTAACAATTGGTTTACTTGTTTATTATTGGTAGTGTACTTCCTTTTACATAACTTATATTATACTCGTTACTAAATTTGATATACTCTTTGTGTTTTTTATTAGTTTACGTTTGTTTATGTTATAGTCTTTATCTGGCCAATCACTGGGGTTGGGTCATAGTCATTTGTCTGTCAGTCTAGTCTATTCACTTATTTATTATTGTTTATCTACTATGTTTTCTTTTCATTCTCTCAATACCATTTTATATTTTTGATCATTATTTTTTTTTTAAATTAGTTTACTTTTCTTCAGCTATATAATATTTGTGGATCCCCTGTAGGGTCTGAGTTCTGCAACGTTATAATATATATATAAAAAGAATATACAAATTATACTACTTGCAGAAGAAACAAATTGAAAACATCACAAATTTTATATATATATATATAGCATCGAAAAAACCTGTTGCATGTGTTTTATGGGATATGTCGTCGAAATAGACCATATGACGAAGAAGGGCATATATGAAAAATGTAGAGTTGCATTTAGAACTCTGTATTATATTTTAATTTTTAAGGAACTTTGTTTTTGTAAGTGTAAATGTGTTGTGGGAGTGGGATATACGTAAATGTGCGTAATTACCGTTAAGTTCTGGTTACGACAGTCGAGTGCGTGCGTGTGTGTGTCTATTAGACCATTAGGCCTGTAGCGCTGTTAGTAATTAATAGTACTAGGACTTGGACAAGAATATAGTTTACATTATTACAAACAATTAGATATGCTAATCACTATGTCTGAATATATTTTTTGTTACTATGAATTCTATGTGTGTGTAATACTTGAAAACCATAAAAAGAACATAAAATTTCATACGATTTTGCTGCAGACTTAGAACAATTCTTGACCAGAATACGCCAAACATTACACTATCTTATTGTAATTCCCTCGCGTAAATGAAATATTGACCAATCAGAGTTTCAGTTAAGAGTTCAGATAATATCGTACAAAGACAGTCATATTGGTTATTCGTGCGTTTTTCTACAAACGATAAGTAGAATTCACCGCATCCAGATAATATTATAAAGAAATGTCAGTCCGACCGAATGCTTTCCGTGGTAGCCGAAGGTTGCACATTTCCAGAGTACTGAGATTGGTGTAAGACACGGTTCCCCAGAGTTTATTCTCGTTCCGCGGGCAAGGAATTCTCATGATGAATGGTGGCTGGGTCTCGTGCACACGTGACTGGAGATGGCGTCACAAGATCGATTGTGTGAACCTCTACCTAATGCTGGCTGGGGCTCATACACATGTGACTGGAGGTTTGTGATTCTCCGTCAGACATTGACACACGAGAAATATTGGCTGGCGCTCCGGAAGGGAAGAGGTCATAAGGTCGAGTTAGTGACCTTGCGTCCAGTGAAAGGGTAATTGGGGCGGGGGTGTGACGATCTAAGACAGAATTTCGATTGTGTTGTGCTCCGTCCAGTATTCACGACAGAGATAATCTCACAAAGAAGATTATCTTGGGCCTAGAACATGCGCGAATAATGGCAGGATGTGATCACCTAGAGTTTGTAATTCTACGTCCACCATTAACGCACAGGAGAAAATCTCACGAGAAATATTGGCCTTATGTGCGGGACCATTAGGCGAACCCTTAAGTCAGCAAGTAAAGGAACGCGCCTACAATTCTACAAGGTGGTGGCCCTTCCCACACTTCTTTATGGGTCTGAGAATTGGACTTTAACGGAAGGCCAGACCAGTCGCATCCAAGCGGCTGAAATGAGATTTCTCAGGCACGTGGCAGGGTATACTCTCCATGATCATAGAAGAAACAGATATACGGCAAGAATTGAATATTATGAGTATACTAGAGAGGATCGTCCAGTATCGGCTGAATTGGTGGGAACATCTTTGCCGAATGGATGACTGCCGCATCCCCAAACAAGTCTGGAACTATAAGCCGAGATGACGGAGAGGTGTGGGACGTCCGAGGAAGCGCTGGAGTGACCAGCTCTAATCTTTTCCTATTTGAGACCGGAACAAACCATTTTTGGTTTAATCCGTGAAGATGATGATTATGAAATATTGGCTGGCGCTCGAACACGTGTGGCTAGTGGAAGTGAAAGTGAAGGGGTCAGAAGTTCGAGTGTATAATCGTGCCTGCAGTATATTCGTGCACAGAGACAATGCCGACTGGATGGTGGTGGAGAGGCCAGCAAGTAAAGTGTGTGATCCACCGCATCCAGCTTTGGTGTTGAACATGTATGACTGTCGGTGGGGCGGAAGTTGGAGTGTGTAACCATGCCTCCAGTGTTCGTGCTCAGAGACATCCTGCACATGTTATCGGGTAGTGGAGAGGGCAGCGCGTCGAGTGTGTGCATTCACGCACAGAGAAAACGCTAGCCCACGTGACTCGATGCAGAACGGTAGAAATTCGGTTATGTCAAGTTAAGCATTCACGCACACGCTCACGTGCGGGTATCGATTTCTCAGGGGAGCAGCGTTCAGCAGTCGAGAGAAAGAAGGTTTTTGTCGCGCCGACTTAATCCGATTTCTAAAGAAGAGAGGTGGTCAATCGCGATTTTCCGGTTTTGTGACACGGCCTTGAGCGCCACAAAGAGATGTTACTACAAAAGAGTAGTTTTTGCTGCAACTCACTTTGTTTACCGCGAGTAAATACATTTTTTTTGTTTTCTTTTAAGTTGACGCTCGGTTTTCCTCGAATCAAGAAATTCCTTCGCCGGTCGTCTCACTTCTCTCGTCCCCCCCCTTAATACGTTCTGTTAATGGTCACTTTATTTGTATTTACCACACGTATAAATGATACATGAACTAAATGTTCACGCAAATAATTGATGGTACATTCCATTGAACCAATTTACTAACGTAAGTTAATACGATACGACCAATGGGTTAAATGAACTTCGATGATAAGTCTAATGGACACATAGCGCACGTCACCTGTATTGTTCATATTGATGCCCAAACAGTAGTTCTTTATTATTGATGAAATCTGGTTTGATAAATGTTAAGTTAAAGTGCTGACACCAGAAACTGGAATGTTTGTACGATTTCTAGAATAGAGTTACCAGCCGTCTTGAGAAAGGACACGAAAGTCAATATACAATACAACGGCCGCGCTATGTTGTTCGGAGACCTGGACCTTTGCTACGAAATAGGGGCTGTTTCGGCCTTGCGCTATGTGGTTCGGAGGCCTGTACCATTCCTACGAAATAGGGGCTGTTTCGGTCTTGCGCTACGTGTGGTTCGGAGACCTGGACCATGCTACGAAACAACGGCTGGGACTTGGGAGATTGCTAATATGCAGGAAATCTCGCTGAAGCCAATGAGATGAAACGTTTTAAAAGAGACAGGGGCTGGACGTTAACACGCAATTTCATCATTCGATACGGACTGACTTTTGAAGATACAACAGGGACAACACGGTGTTACAAACTACAAGATGAACGGAACTTGTAAAACGAATGGCATCTTATGTAATTCCAAAGTAAGTGAAGAATTACAAACCACTAGGAAGAAGAAGTGAGACAGACCCAAAAGGTGTTCGAGGGAAATCTGAAGACTGAACAAACTGAATTTTTACATACATACATCCTCGGCGCTACAGCCCAGTCCGGGCCCTGGCCTCCAAAAGAAATCGTTCCCACTGGTCTCTACTCCCGGCCAATATCCACCAGTTTGCTGCACCCAGCCTCACTGCCTCCCTACCAACCTGGTCCAGCCATCTTGTACGCGGTCATCCCCTCCTTCTCCTTCCCATAGGCAAATAATTCATGATTTTTTGGGGGATTCTATCCTCCGCCATTCTCTGCACATGACCGACCCAACGTAATCTGTTAATTTGTATGAATTGCACGATCGGAAGATCTTTAAACCTTTCGTACAACTCTCGATTATGCAGTCGCCTCCAAACTGAATTTTTATTGCTTGATAAGGGCGAAGAAGAAGATGAAGAAGAAGAAGAAGAAGAAGAAGAAGAAGAAGAAGAAGAAGAAGAAGAAGAAGAAGAAGAAGAAGAAGAAGAAGAAGAAGAAGAAGAAGAAGAGGAGTTACTAGTCGTGGACACAGCAGAATCTCACACGCGTATATTAGTACCTACTGGTCTGAGTATGATTTTTGTAAATTATTATTTTATTCTCTCGGGAAAAAAATGAGAATGACCACCGCACAGCCGGTTAGTTTAGCATTGATTGTTTTCTTTGTGATTATGTACTTACGCCATGGTACTTTTTGTCCATAGGTATATGACCTAAACCTTCAAATTGCAGTTGCTGAAAAACCCGGAGGACATGTACGTTTCTTCACGGTAAAGGACAGTACTTGTTGATTTATTTTCATTTACTGTAAATATCCATATTTGTAAACGACTGTGTACCTTCTCTAGACTCCTGTAACAACTGCATTATTATATCTGATCACTTTGACTGAAATCGTTACTCTCTTGCTTGGAGCATACGACTGCAGTCGGAGCTCTCATGATGGAATATAATAAACCATTACCTGGCTGGTTAAGGTTTCGTGTCTGAAACGAACATTCTAATACTTTATGGCCTGACCACACCCAGTTCCGTATGCATACAATAATCATACTTTCTGCCGTTTCGTATACAATGGTGGTGAAGTAACTAATTAAATGTACAATTTATGTTCAACGAATTATACAAATAAGGTTCAATAAAAAAGTAAAACTTCGTAATATGGGCGAAGAGATAAACGGATTCTCACGTTCTCCAGGATAAGTGGAAGAACTTCGGAGTTAAGTATGCAGTGCACTATTGAAGAGATAGGGAGACATGGATGGTTACGATTAACAAGAGGGACAAACAGCATGCAGAGGCGCTTGAAATGTGGTACTGGAGGAGAAGATGAAGACGCCCTGGATGGATAACGAGGAAGTTATCTGACAGTAAAAGGAAAGAAATTTAGAAGAGTAAACAGGAGAAAGAGGTAGTGGATAATGACTACGTGGTTGCTGCAATAGAGGAACTAACAAGGGAAAGGGGAGGACAGTGGGGACTCGAGTTGAAGATGGGTGGGACGCCAAAGTCCCTTAGGATTTCAGGCCACTAGTCAATATCAAACATTTTCCCGACTGTAAAGTAGTCAATTATTAGTAGTTTTGATGTGAGAAAACTTTAATGACATTTTAATACCTTACTTAGCTCTCATTAAAAAAAAAAAAAACGGGAATTTCCTTTATAAGTGTGTAAAATATATGCTAATAAAATATATGTCTAATTTTTAGTTAGAAAAATTGAGTTGGCAAAACTGAATAACAATTTTGTTCTTATTCGTAATATTTATTTATGTACGGAAACAAAGCCGTACTTATTGCATTCAGGCTTCAGCAGAAGAATTACTTGCAGGAAGACTTCAGTGTCTGGATACAAAAAACGACAGAAATGGGAAAACAACCTTGTTGCCTGCCTGATCTCAAGATTTGTTTGAGAATACAGCATGATCCACAAAAGTGGAGACTTTTCATAGACTCATGTAAATTAAGCTTGAAAGTAGTTTTGCTTCACAGCGGAAATTCACTGCCATCTGTTCCTGCAATCACGCTGTACATGTACATATGAAGGAGAGTATGAAAATGTTGAATTGCCTCGTGAAAAAATCGAATATGAAGACTATCAATAGCAGATATGTATGATATGAAGGTTATTGTCATATTTCTTGGAATGCAGATAATATTGCTGCTGTCTCTGTGATGAGTGATATAGTCGTAACAAGACGTTACAGTATGTAAGAAAACCCGGCTTCAAAGGACGAAAACAAAAATATCGAGTACACTCCCTTGATAAAGTCATACTGCCACATTACATATCGAAATCGAGCTGATGAAAAATTCGCGAAGGCAATAAATCGGGAAGGAGAAGCCTTTGAGTAGTTGAAGGGAAAATTCCCACGTCTGAACAAATTCCCACGTTATTATTGTTGACGCGCAGATTCATGAACTGTTTATGGACAAGACATCTTTAATAAGCTTATTGAAGAGAATGAGAAATCAGCTTGGAAAGCGTCAAATCCGTCGTTAACAAGTTTTTTGGTAGGCAGTCAAAAAGAGTTGAAGACTTGCTGAGAGCATACCGAGCAAAATGTCATTTAAAATATACTTTCTTGATTCACATCTCGACTTCTTCCCAAGCATCTGTGGTGCAGTGAGCGCTTCAACCAAGACATATCGTCGATCGGAAAACGTATCAGGGCAAGTAGAACGCATCTATGCTGAAATGTGACAACAGAAGCCTCAGAAGCAGACAACAAAAACCAAAAAGCCTCCAGCCTATGGGTAAATGTTCCACACTACAATGGACATTCTAATTACATATGTACTGTAGTAGAGAGTAATACCATGAGGATGATTTACGAAGAGCTATGTTTCAATTACAAGAAGTGGCAAGAGAGTAAGTACTCACTGACAATTTCAGTAAGACAGACAAACACCATGGCCTTTAAAGGTAAATATCCAGCGAGGACTAAGATAGTTATAAACAACAGCACTTTAGAACAAGTGAGCCGTTTCAAATATCTCGGCTGTGCAGTAAGCTGTGAATCTGAATATGATATAAGAGAGAAGATAAATAAATTTAGGAATATTTGTGGTACAAAGAAATCTTAGAAATAAAACAATATACAACACAAGGATTAAATTTTATAAAACAATTGCAATACCCACGTTGATTTATGCAAGTGAGGCGTGGGTCATGACAAAAAAGAAAAGCGGCAAGATTCAGAGTTCTGAAATGCAATTACTTCGAAATACTTTAAATTATACATTGGAAGATAGAGTAAGGAATAAGATATCAGAGTAGAACTCGAAGTAAAGGACATAAATGAAATTATTGCAATTTACAGAAGACAATGGTGGGATCATCTGCAAAGGATGACAGAGGATCGATTGCCGAATGCGGCATTGAACTATAAAGTCATTGATAGAAGAGGATGAGACGGGTACCGGAACAGGTTTATATAACCTAATCCTTGAAGAGGAGAAGAAAAAGAAGAAGAGTAATAGCATATAGAGACACTGTGTGAATCAGTAGAGATTGCAGGTTTTAACATTATTAATTAGTTAATAAGGAACATTGTTAAAAATGTTAGTTTTAAGTATTTTTCGGCTTATGAAACAACTTTAAGTGCTGTGAAATGGTGCGTAACGATGCTCGACCGCGTGTGGAGTGCGCGTGTGCGAGGGTACATACTTATTTTATTGGATATTCATAAAAGACACGTTAATGCAAATAGCTTTTATGATATGGAAAATTTTTAGTTGATACTTGTATCAGAATGTTCGTAATAAAAGGACATACCTAATGACAATAGGTATTTTAAAAATTAGTAACTAGATGTATGCATAATTTAAGTAAAAAGGTTTTATTGTGTTAATTTCAGTAGTAAAAATTATCAGGTTTTTTGAACAAGAATTGTTCTGTCTGAGGCTTTCACGGCCGGCTTCAATGATATGAGTACTTCGCTGTAAGGCTGTGGCGCATGATTGTTCGCAGTCAGTGACCACTGAACTGTGGTTAAGGCCCTTGGTCAGTGTGTTGCAGCCTTCTGCGCTGAAGATGGCCGTCGAAGGCACGGCCGAAACGTTTGTACAAAACAATCATGGAGCACGGCAAGCCGAAGCACTGTTCTGTTCGGAATAACAATATTGGTTATGGTTACCGGAGGACCAATCAGATTACTAGAATTCAGTTGAGTTCATTGTCGTTAAGAGAATAGATCAGTCTCTCTTGAGAATGGATAACGTGTAAGCGCCGCATGGTTCATGATGATCGGTCTACAAGAGTTAATGCAAATAATATTATAAGTGCTATTCCGCGAAAGTTCAAGATATCCGAACATGGAATAAACACTTTAAGCCTACTGGATAAAAAAGTGCACGCATAATACACTAATGTAGCAGTAGCAACCCTGCTCGTGAGAAACCGTAAGCGACCCTGAGGCCGGACAGAGTATATCAACCCACGTACTCATCCAGATACAGGATCATACAAGGATCTGGAGTCGACATTAAAGAGAAATGAACCTATATTATTTATGTACAATAAAACAGAGAATTATTTAAAAGAAAGACTCTATCACATCAGTAAAGACTTTAAAATAAATAAGACAAAACGAACTTTTAAATATTAATTTATTTCATTGTATAGGAAAAAGTTTTAATTGTGTTACATAGGTCAACAGAGACAGCTTAATTATTTTTTTTTTATAAACTGTAGTATAAGCTCAGTAAATTGGTATAAGAGAATAGCATCATTAATAAATCCACTTTATTCCGGTACAGTATATCTTGACTGCTCATTCTATACGACACCTATACATGTGTATGGAATATAACGGTAGGCGTGTATTTATGAATCCATAAGTTTCTGTATCTTCATACCCTAAAACTATTCCGATGTCATATTCTTGTCTTTCGCCTCAATTGACCATTTTGGAAAAGCAAAGAGAAAACTTTTAATTTTTGGTTAACCGTTGTTGTTGAACGAGTGAAGCGTGTACTCGCTTTAATTCGGGCTTTTAGTAATTCTCTGTCTGTCTGTCTATTTGGGGTAAGATGTGTCTCGCGATAACCTTTGAATGTGTCAATCAATTTTCATAACAAAATAACGACATATATTTAGAATTTCGCGTTTCGGAACGTATGTTCCATCATCAGATTACTTCACTCAGTTGATATCGTCAAATGTTAAAATCACATACTCAATTGTTAAAAACACACGTCAGTATGGGTACACACCCTATGAATGCTGACCAGATAGCACCACCCAATGAGACTTATCCGGTCAGCCTTCATAGGGTGCGCACCCATACTGACGTGTGTTTTTAACAATTGAGTATGTGATTTTAACATTTGACGATATCAACTGAGTGAAGTAATCTGATGATGGAACATACGTTCCGAAACGCGTAATTCTATATACAAAATAAAGTCACACGACGGATCTAAGGTAATTTATTATTTTATAAAATTAATATCTCTGAAAACACTTTCGGAGGTTCTGGACGTTCTTCAAAACGTTCGTAAGCTGTGTTTGCAAAAATAAATTTTACACATTGTTTTCAGTAATGTATGTTTGCAAAAAGTATTACACATAACTTACGAAAAATACAAAAACGTAAAATCTCGGACTAAACTTTTTGTCTATTAGGTATTGTTTTATGAATGTAACTAAAAACCGAATACAGTAGTTTGGAATCTTGTTGTATGTAGCAAGATTGTCTGGTATATGATTGTAATTTTACTTTAAAAAAAATCGTAGGTAACTGAGATTTTGATAATGTTTCTGATAACTAAAAAATTATCTAATATCGAAATTGACGTAATAATAAGTGTGTTTTGTTCAAAATGGTGAGAGTGTTATGCAGCAAGTTAATTATGATGTAAAAGTCAAGAATTATTCGCTAATCCGTCATCTCAACAACAGCCATGTTTCTTGAAGTTCATGTATTCAACGCGGATTGTTCTCTTGGCGTACCGTAAAACCTACTTAATTCGGACAACAGTTATTTTGAATTTCTGACTAAAAGTTAGGCCGTTAATACGGACTGTTGTTAGTGAAACATTTGGCATTATTGCTCCAAGAAGAGTGTTCTGTAACAGTTTACATTTTCATTCTAACCTAATGACGAAAAAACAGACGGGAGTTATCGATTACTGTTTGTAGGATCAAGTGATATTTCTGTTAAGCATATATCATAATTACCTGACACTGTTTCAATTATTAGATAAAATAAAGTCTGTATATTCAGTTTTGTGTTACTAGTCGATCTTTATTCAGTTCATGCTTTCGGTAAGTTCTGAGTTATAATGGTTTATTTGTCGATATTACAATAACGTCTCATATAAAGCCATGTAGACTCATCACACATAAGAAATAGATAATATGAAACACAAATGGATTACTTTATTTCATTCTGTAGGAAATGGGCCGCTCTGTTACGTCATGTAGTTACAAACAACGTTTGCATTCCTTTACTGTTCGGACTGTATTCGTTCACGAAATTACACGTAGTTTCAGAAAATGTTAGTAATTCCGAGTGCTCTTCCCCCAACAAATCGTCCGAATTAGCGAAGAGTTGCTATATTAGACGATTTTGCTGAGAAGAGTATGAACCATCGGTGTCAGAATACTTAAGATTACAAGATTGAAATGGGCTGTACACGTAGTGAGGGTGAACAAGAATAGGTATCCGCGAAGCATTTTGCAAGTGCCATGGGAAGAAAGAAGATCCTGAGGAAAGCCCCGAAAAACGGACGTCAGTATCTACGAAGATGCAAGAACGTTTCGGGTTGACGAATTGTAAAAGAGTTGCTGGAGATCGGGGAAGAGAGACTTAGACACTAGAGGAGGTCGGGGTTAGAGTAAGAAATAACCAGGAGATAGATGAGCTATTGAAGCATGAGGACATCGTAAGATTCATAAAAGCATAACAAATACGATGGCGGTCACTTAGAACGGACGGACGATCAGCGTATGCCAATGAAAATCCTGAGGGTACAGGTGTATAAAAGTAGAAAGAGTAGTCCACCTAGGATAAGATGGTTGGACAATGTGCTCAGAAGAATGGACGTGAGGGGTTACGCTGAGATGGTAACTGATAGGAGACTATGAAGTAGATAAATGTTAGAGCCCAGTGATCACGTTGGGCTGTTGTGCCGAAGAAGAAGAAGAAGAAGAAGAAGAAGAAGAAGAAGAAGAAGGAGAAGAAGGAGAAGGAGAAGGAGAAGGAGAAGGAGAAGGAGAAGGAGAAGGAGGAGGAGGAGGAGGAGAAGGAGAAGGAGAAGGAGAAGGAGAAGGAGAAGGAGAAGGAGAAGGACAAGGACAAGGACAAGAAAAAGAACGTTACATAAGCAGGTTTATTTTGGTTCGAACGGATTCTGCGTGTAATATTTTGGATTTTGTTCCCTGCTGGAAAAACTGTTTAACGTGGAATGAGAATAAGAGGGAATTTAATGTAATTGCCTAACGAGAAACTAACTTATAAACGTTACTCTGTTTCAACTCTACCGATTGGCATTTGTTTCTCTCTGCTTATATCTATCTAGGGCAGTCATAGGCAACCTTTGAATGGTTGGGGGCGCATATATAACTGAGGACCAGTTCGATGGTCCCCCCCCCCTGTCTCATCAATGGAAAATAGAAAGGCGCGGAGTTCAATAACTGGAGTTACAAACATTAACTGTCGCTTTATAATACCCTTGTACTTATATTTAGCGACGTGGAACACCGAATAAAAAACTTTACAGTATTTTTTATATAAATTTGTGACAATTGTTCACATTAGGAGTAGGTCATCAACAATCTGTCATCATGCACACGCACGTTAAAACTAAGAAAACTTTAAGCAAAAAATAATGGTTAAACAGGAAAACATTTTAATGAAAATAATTTAAAGAAATTACCAGGTTAACACTATTTACTTTTATAAAGTGGACAGGGATGTAAAACTTCAAAAAATTAAGTTTCTCCTTTGGGGACAAGGGTGGTTAAAGGCTCTGAGCGACAACTCGGCAATCGTATTGGGGGAAGACGTTCGGTAAATGGCTGGTACTATTTTATAATACAATACTTTGAAGCGGGTACAATGCGGGTAAGTTCCTTCGTTCAAAAGAAAAGAAACTTACAAATTGTTTCGCGAGAGCGTCAAACCTTATAGACGCAGGATTACCGACTGCTGATCTAGGGTAGATCTCACGATACCGTTCAGGAAGAATACTAGTTATACGCTGATCTGCACAGCACATATTACTGGCAAATGGAAAAACAGGCATTCTATGAATTAGACAGAGATTTTCTTCTTCTATTGTTACGTTATATGTAACGCACTGTAAAGTGAGACTGACACATGGTATCGTCTCTGTGGCCAAACGGACCCAACGAGTAACATATTATGTAACATCTGGTTATCCAGAAAGTAAATATTGCCGCTGTATCGATGCCGTCACGCTGTTGCGCATGCGCGGCCAATTTGTTGATTCGTTCGAAAGCCAAAAACGCAATTTGTAAACAACCGTGCACTGAGTAAGCTTCGTTGGACGTGTTTATAAAGTCGAAGAAATTTCAGACGCCCGCCGCGTGTGAAAGTAGGTATGTGATTCGATTCTTGCATGCGAAAGGTCAAGAACACAATTGAAATTCACCGTCAGATTTTCGATATTTATGGAGAAGAAGCAGAGCGATTCAATGGTACCAAGATGGATACGGCTTTTTTTCTTAGTCCTATCCAGAGTAAGCGACATAGGATGCTTACTTGGGACATTGCAATGAATCTTGGCACACACACACACACACACACACACACACACACACACACACACACACACACACACACACACACACACACACACACACACACACACACACACACACACACACACACACACACACACACACACACACACACACACACACACACACACACACACACACACACACACACACACACACACACACACACTGCCGCTGCAACGCAACATCTCCTAACAAAGTTTGGATGGCAACAATTTGATCATCCGCCTTACAACCCCGACCTCACACCAAGCGAATATCACCTTTACAACCATGAGAAATCCCTCCTTGGTGGCCAACGATGTCAAACAAGCTGTTAATACATGGTTCAAACACAGGCGGGAAATTTCTACAACGACGGTATACAACACCTGGTGCCTCGCTATGAAAATTGTTTCAAAAATGACGAAAACTATATGGAAAAGTAAGATGTATACTTCAAATAGCATTCAAAATGTTTTGTAAATAAATTCTTAGTTTCCTTTAATAGCCTATCGGAACTTACTTTCTGGATAGCCCTTGTATTTCCGCGAAATGTATGCAAAGCAAACATTAAACATACATCTCGCTCGTAAACATTTGAGGTTTTCGTTAACAATAACGCGGTTTTCGGCTGAACACGCGTCTTTTTATTTCTTTTAAAATCAAACACCCATACTGCGATCAGGCATCCTCAGCTGCTCGACTGAGACAGAGCAAAAAGTCTTGACCCACGCCTGTTTATACGGTAAGCCCCTCCCCTCCACAGCGTTACAACAACCCCATAATCTACAACGAAGTGTCCCCGTCCGATAACACAAAGAGTTACAAAAAATATTTTATAAATTGAAACATAATACACAAAAGAAATATTTAAGTACATAACATTTTACGATATTGATTGATGACTGGTTGGGCGCTTGGTGAAACATATTAATGCAAAGGTTTTAAAAAACATACAAACACTTGGTTAAGTTTCACAGTTTATTATTTACCTCTGACAGCTGTTTCAGCTTATTAAACCATTCTCAAAGTTGTTTCTATGATCTCTTTGCGAATAGCTTAATAAGCAGTAACAGCTGTCAGAGGTAAATAATAAACTGTGAAACTGACCAAGTATTTGTATGTTTTTTAACCCCTTTGTAATAACATTTACCATTTTTATAACAAAAATATTGTGTTTTTTTTGAAGTTATACTTCTTTAGGCGCGTTGAGAGTGAAATTTTTTGTATGTAACGAAATGCGCGCGCACCATGCAACGGAAACGGAAAGTTAACAGGATGAAGTTAGCCGTGGACAAAGTTAGCCTGAGGCCAAAAAACCAAAACATTTCGGTCGCGGTCCCGATGGACCTGCTGGTGCTGATCGTGAATGGATATATAATTTAAAAGTAACAATTAATAACCCGATGATTTATTTCTTCAATTTTATTTAGTTATTTCGTGTCATCAACGTCTTGCTCATTTATATATTAAAGAAAAAGAAAATTGCTGCGCAACAATTATATATTTTTCGGTGACAAAAATTGTGTAACCAAATTTTAATAAGTGTTTAAAAATATTTTAGGTTAATTTTTCGTAAGTATTAATTTCAAAAGTCTTTTTTATATTAAATCAATAAAAGTTTCGATAAGTATTCTATCATTATGTTTGCTTTAATCCAATAATCCAATATATATTTCTATATTTTAAATTATAGATCACATTTAGTTATTCAGAAGTCTATCGAAAAGTACATCCATTACTATAATACACTATTCGTAAATATTTTGAGCTAAATGATAAAAAATTAATTTTTTCTCTACTAAAATATTATAATATTGAATTTAAATTAATTCAATTGAATTAAATTTTTATCTTTTAGTGTATAATAGTCATATTATAAACACACAAATACACTTTACATGCTATAAAAAAATAGTGGCAAAAACCTCAGCAGTGTAGATTTGAAGCAACTTTTATGCCTTGCCGATCTACAACTATATTATCACCTATGCGAAAAGATGAGCCTGAATTCAAAAATTATGCAAATTGTTATAAAGATATTAGGGTTAATCTCGAAAATAATGATTACTCTGATTTTGATTCTTTTTATCAAAATAACAATATTTCCTCAGACGAAGATTATTGCAATAAACTTTGAGCTGGAATTAAGACGCCAAGAGTTTTTCTCAAACGTCAACCATATGAAAAATATAATAATAACGATAAACAAAAATAACGTTTGCTACATGTAATCTCCAATCTATTAACTCCAAACCGCAATCCGTTCCAAATATTTTTCACGGGTCCAGTTGGATGCGGTATCTATAACCGATAATCGTATTTACCATCTCCCTTCACTCCTCTTATCGTTCTACTCGTATGAATTTTTAGCATGCATGTTAACCCTTAGTTTTTCAATGACGCCAAAGAAGTATAACGTCTAACGCGCGTACATAAGTACACGCACCCACAATTTTTTTTTTTTATTTTGACAATCCCGTCACCTTAGTTAAAACGGGTTTCCAAACCCCCAGCAACCTATATAGCTATCGTCTCGGGTAAAGTTGTTCTTATTTTTGTTGATTCCCATTGCTTCTCTTATCACCCATGTAAAATAGTTCGGAAACTTCACTATAAATAAACATACTTGCAGATGAAAACTGATATAATTGTATATAATAAAATATAATAAAAAAGAGTTAAGATAAGAAAATAATATTTGTAAGGAAAGTGGGAATCGCTGTTGGACAGAACACAATGTAGGCCTACTGAAACATTGTAAACTTACGTGTGCAGGGTACGTTACAACCTTTTTTGTTTAATTAATGATTCAAATAACAAAAACAACAGGACATTCTTCGAGTTCCTAGGGTTACCGGTAAAGACCACGGTGTGATTCGAAACCGGGGCCAGACGTCTCGACTACTCCCTCTCCCTCGAAGAGTGTACTGGTTTATCCATGGATAGACTGGACCGTGTTTGTGCGTGCGCGCACGGATTTCCGTATGTGACCTTGTCTCATCCTTCTCATTTTGCCTGATGTCTCCCTTAATATGCATGCTGTGTTGGCGTAAGTTCAAAAAGCATTTTCCCATTACCTTTTAAGACTACTGGAGTCTTCTGTGTTGCTCAGGTAGTCCGATTGTGACGATTTAAAGATAATTTAAATAGCACAAATTAATTTTTTTTGTTCTTATAACAAGTGAGAGTATAATCCACCCTCCCTCTGTACCCAGATACCTGTATCAACTTGCAAAAGTCTAATACGAACATGCAAAGTACAATGTTATTAAGCGAAAACTAATAATCATTTTATTTAAATAAAAGACGTAATAATAATAAAGGAAATATCTAACTCCTAACTAAGAAAAGGTAGGATAATTTATCGTAGTTAATTAATGGGTAATTAATAATAATAAAGGAACGAACCATTTTCTCTCAGCGCGTAAACCGCGCCAGCTTCCATACTCCCTGCCGCTAAACTAACGCCAGTCGCCGGAGAATCTCTGACATGTAAGCAGCTCGAAAATGTGTCGTGAAGCTAAACTCACGTTTATGTCGCCAAAAAAAACGATGTAAAATTAGTGCTTCTCATTTAATTAATCCAATGTAGCGTAAACGAAACTTAAAAACTAGTAATGTAGTTCAGACGTTGAGAAAATATTCTTAATAAATAAAAAACTTAGCCGACACATCTCTTTATATAAAAAAGTAAGTGGTAAGATATGTTCCTTACCATGTAAAAGGTAACATCAGTGCTGTTAAAATAAAAAGGAATCAAATGTGAAAAGTGAACACCAACGCCAGGAGAGAGGTTACTACAACAACTGTACGAACTCCAAGTAGCAGAATTCCAGCGCCATGACCTAGACCACAATACAGAAACAACCAACTAAATGGAGGATCCAGACGGACAACGAACTACACCCAGGAAGACCTACTGAAGAGGATCATCTCGACCACCAACCGCAGACTCACGTTATATTCAGGTGACACTAAACCATAACTTCTGTGCATACATTGTTTTTAACAACCGCAACAAAAGAACAGTAAAGTTTCTTGTAAAGACTTTTAGATCACATAAATATTAGCATATTAATGTTTGTAATTTCTGTAATGCTATAGTAATAACCTGATGATGTTTGAAGGTAAAGTTAATCTGAAATTACATCAGATTATTCTTCAAATAGTTTGGATGATGTCAAAGTATGTTAGAATATTACAAAGTTAGAACCCGGATCCGTGGTAATCAAAGTAAACACAGCTGTATGATTTTGAGATAATAAGAGTAACAATTTAAAGAGTATTTAATGCAGAATCTATAAGAAAGTAAAGTAAAAAACAAAAGATGACCATTAAAGCTATTATGTTTATATTCGTAGTTAAAATACAATAATAAAGAGATGTTTTCGCTAATATCCAGAGAGTGAATAAATTTATGTAACCTTGGACAAATTCCTGATATATACATTGTCATAATTTGTTGGTAAGTAATTTTTACTAACTACGGCAGCTAGTTTAATTACCAGCAAACAATTAAACTGGTTCCCTATGTTATAATGTCTTAACAGGAGAGACGTTATAGGATCGTTTCTTCATTTCCACAGGCTACCTAATCATTCTTTGGGACATGATAGTGGCTATTGTTCTAATGCGTCACGTATTGTTGTAGCGTTGTAAACAGTGTGAGACGACTAGCAGCAGTAGCACTCACAACACACGACACACACACGCGCGCGCGCACCTGAGGAAGACATCAGAGCAGGATTCCGCTGCATGTACTCCTTAATTGTTGTCTCTCCTCACATAATGGGCTGTAGGTATGTCCATAGAACCTCTGCTTTGACTTCTAGTCTATCCTGTGACGCTTACTGTAGATTCAAGACAGCGTTTCTGACAGACATAGCCTCCTCCGGCAACTGTTGAATGAAGAAGAAGAGAGCTGATTAGCGCGACTTGGTATTTATAGCAACGTCGTGGAAAAACTCCTGTCTGAACAATATTTGTCTTGTCAGAGTTTGTCGAAAGCGTCCTTACTCCCACTCTTGTTCGATTCACTAATTTCGCCGATCTTCGCGAATTGGGAAGTCTGTTTTACACTACACGATACTCAATCGATCGCTAATTTTTGTATGTTTATTATATGTAACTTACACTTCTTTATTGTAATTATTCAGAGAGCTATTCACTTTTTAATTCATTGTAATTTCACTTTACGTCACTTTCTCATGGTTTTCTAACCATTTGTGCATCTTTATTTCCTACACACTTTGGTGTATTTTGTTTTACATTATTGTACATATTTTTCTTATAATTAAAATAATACTTAAAATCTAACATCATTTGAATAGGGGTTGTTACTGTTCAGGAACAGACAGGTTTCACACGCACATATTAAATACACATGTACACGCAGCTAGCTACAGGTGGCTAAAAAATTCATATGCGTGTCCATGCATGAATTGTACTGTTCCCTATATTTTAAACAATCCAGCTTGCAATCTGAATCATGTTTATCAACCATATATTTATTTATTTTTATTAATTATTTTAATTATTTTTGCAATGCACAGTAACGTATATGGTTGTACTGTCGCATTATATATATTAAAACAGTTTTTGCTGCAGTCTATTTCTTGATACATATATAATTTATTTATTATTTATAATTACTTTACCTCAATATATTATTTTCCTTATTTGGATCATGTTTCGGGAATCCTATTGTTCCCATCCTCACCCTTCTTAATTTTGTATCTTGTTAAGTACTTGTGTTTTGGTTTGTTGTTGTTATGGTTTCCTGTTGTTGTTTTTTTGCATTTTAAACGGGTATTATTGTGTGTGTTTGTGGCTTTTTGAGTACTTTCGATGCTGAGTACTTTGAAAATTGAGTACTGATTTGTATTTGTTCAGGTATTAGTTTGTTTTGTTTTGTGTTTGCATGTTTGTAAATTTTCCCATATGTTCGTTTCCCAATAAAACACATACCACACAAAGGCACCATAATGAACATATGGGAAAATTTACAAACACAAACCACAAAACAAATATCTGAACAAATACAAATCAATACAAAACATGACACAATTTTCAAAGCACTCAACATCGAAAATACTCAAAAAGCTAATATATACACCACAATCACACACAATAATACCAGTTTAAAATTCCAAAAACCAACAGGAAACCATAACAACGACCAACCAAAACACAAGTACTTAACAAGATACAAAATAAAGAAGGGTGAGGATAGGAACAATAGGATTCCCGAAACATATTCCAAATAAGGGAAATAATATCTTGGGAACAAGTTTCGGGAACTAGTTGTTTCTGTGGCTTCCTGTTGGCTTTTCGTAGTTTAAATTGGTATCGTTGTGTGTGGCTGTGGCATATACTTTTGATTTTTTGAGTGTTTCCAATGTTTCCACACGAAACAATACCAATTTAAACTACCAAAACCAACAGGAAGCCAGAGGAACAACCAACTTGGAAACAAATATTCCGCAAGATCAAAAACTGAGATCGTTGGGTATGGGAAATATCTAATTCCCGAAACATGTTCCAAGTTAGGAAACAATTTATTTTTATTGAAAAATAGTAGTAAATATTAAATAATATACGTATCAAGAAAATGACTGTAGCAAAAAGTGTGTGTGTGTGTAATTCTGGAGTCATTATAACATTTTTGTGGAACATAGTTGGCCAGCGAGTATGGGTCGATTCCGGGGTATTTGTAACCTAGAGGTTCCGATTTTGATTCCTGGGCGGCACCATAAAATCAAGGTGATTTTTTCACCCCGTAGATCGACTTAGACTATGAAAGGAAGTACCTGGGACACCTGAAGCGTTATGCTGGCTGGCAGGGTACTCTTAAAGTACTCGGGTAGCAATTACTACATATTATACAGTACTTCTCAACTTCGCCTACGAATTTTACTCTGTTTTTCCTTCGGTAACCTCCCCCCCCCCCCAAGTCATATCGTGTGTCTTCTCGCCTACGAATCTAGACTTATATTCTATGAATGTATACTTTGTACTTTTAATTTATACTTTTATAGACATTACGATTTATAAATATAAAATATACTTGGAATATGAAGCGCACAGATGGAGGTTAAACTGTCTAGCGCAAATAGGCTACTGTATATTGGTTGTATGTGCAGGAATAAAAGAATATCTTTCAACATTCTTTGTACGAGAATGATGTTTTGGTTGCACAAGAAACCGAAGGAACGTGAAAGTTATAATTGCTGCAACAAAGACTTGAAAGGCGAATACCTATGTGACATCAAATCTTTAAACAAACTGCGAACAAAGCACTGACCAACCATGGCCAACACAAATATGTTCTTGTATACAATCAGTATACTGTAAGTTGCAACAGAGGGGAGAAAATAAAGCATAATAAAAACTTCACGTCTGGTAATCTGGGATAGTCAGAAGCTAAACAACTTACAATAAAACGTTATAAAAAATATTAGCAATATATACATAACTATGGTTAAATATTAGCAATGTATACATAACTACGGTTAAATATTAGCAATGTATACATAACTACGGTTATATATTAGCAATGTATACATAACTACAGTTAAATATTAGCAATGTATACATAACTACGGTTAAATATTAGCAACGTATACATAACTACGGTTAAATATTAGCAATATGTACATAACTACGGTTAAATATTAGAAATATATACACAACTACGGTTAAATATTAGAAATATATACATAACTACGGTTAAATATTAGCAATGTATACATAATTACGGTTATACATTAGCAATATATACATAACTATGGTTAAATATTAGCAATGTATACATAACTACGGTTAAATATTACAATCAGAATGATCAATATTGCACACCACTATATAAAAATTATTCCGATTAGCGCTTTCAAGCTTCACAGCTCATCGTCAGATCAGGAATAGACAGAAAATATGTAATACCCAACCCTTCACCCCTCTCCCCCACCCTGCTCACCCACAACAAACTAAAAATTAATGACCCTTCCCCACCCCCTAAACTCTGTCTCACCATCTGTACAGTTACATATTTTTCTAGTAAATTCCTTGTGTTTCAGTGTGTGTGTGTGTGTGTGTGTGTGTGCATCCTTTTAAACTACCCTCTTCCTATCCACACACGTGGGTCAGTCACACACCCTTATTTTAAAACAACCAATTAGTACTATAAAATATAATTCTTAATCTTATCTATCTGCCCTCTCTCATTTACTTCTTAATCATGTTATAAAATATTTCTTCATTATCAAATTTAATTTTAATATTAATTAAATTGTCTAACCCTTTTTCTCTTTCTTTCAATATTTCTAACTCCTCTCTAAGCTTCCTTTCAACTGTGTTATTTACTACTTTTACAATTTCGTATTCTTCCAAAGGATTAACAAACTTGTGGTTGTCTTCTATGAAATGTCTTGCATATAACGAATTGGTTGTTCTATTACCTTCTCCACGTTTGTGGTCAGACAACCTGCATGCGAATTTTCGTCCTGTCTCCCCTAGGTACACTTTGTTGCAGTCTTTACATTTTAATTTATAAATTCCGCTTTTCTGTAATACTGGAATTTTTTCTATATTCTTATTCCTTATCTTATCAAATACCGTTTCACATTTTTTAATAGCTATAGCTACTCCATATTTATTAAAACATTTTATAATTTTTCTAGTATGTGAACCTATGTATGTCAATGACCCTGCATAATTCTTTTGTTCTGGTTCTATTTTAGCTTTTTGTATGTTGACCCTTTTCATAACTTTATCCACTATGTTGGTGCTATAATTATTATTCCTTACAATTCCCTTTATCGTTTTTAACTCCCTATCTTTTGATTCGGTCTCTTTTAAACACTTCTGAGCTCTGTAACAAAAGGAATTGATTGCCGCCATTTTATATCTGTATGGGTGGTACGACTCTCTTGGTATAATTATATCAGAATACGACTCTTTCCTAAATATCCCAAACTGTAGTTTCTCATTATCTTTAATTTCTATGTTTAAATCTAAGTAATTTATTTGCTTACCTCCTATCTCTTCCTTAAATTGTAAGTTTTTATCCTTATTATTTACCTCCTTTATAAACTCATGCACTTCTTCTATGCTTCCTTCCCACACTACTAATACATCATCAACGTATCTAGACCATAATTTTATATTGTCTTTATACTTAGTGGAAGTTATTAATTGCTTTTCAAAATCATTCATGTATATTTCAGCAAGAATAGGGGATAATGAAGACCCCATAGGTAAACCTTTTTTCTGTATATAAAACTTGTTATTAAACCTAAAATAGTTCTGATTTACACATTCTTTAATTACTTTCATCAACTGCTTTTTATACCTCTATTCTCCCATATTATTATCGTTTATTAACTTAATAATGTCCTTAACATCCAGTGATATCAATTTTGTATTTACATTAATGCTAATATTTTCTAATTTTTCTATCAATTTTATATTATTCTCTATGTTGTATTTTGTCCCAAATTCATATTTCTCTTTCAGTACTCTGCTAACTTCCTTTGATAATTTATAAATAGGTGCATTAATAAAAGAAACAATCGGTCTAATTGGTTTGCCTTCTTTATGTATCTTAACCTGACTTTTAAAAGTTGGTGCTGTTGGATTACTTTCCAATAAATACTTTTTCTTATTTTCTTCTATAAATGTTATCTGTTTCATCATCTGTTTTATCCTTGACTGGTACTTACTTGTATAATCATACTTTATTTCCTCGTATGGTCCTTCCCTTATAAATTCTTCCGTTTTCTTTATGTATTCTTCCTTTCTCATTAGTACCATTGTATTTCCTTTATCCGCCTTCGTAACTATAATATCATTCTTCTTTATTTTATTCTTTAGTTTAGTTACAGTTCCTTTGATTTTTTGTTCATTCTTTGAATTATACAAACTTTTCTTAAATATTTTATCTACTACATTCCCTACTTCCCACCTTATTCTTTTTTTATCATTTTCATTTCCTAGTTTTTGTATTATGCTTTCGCATTCAATAATCGTTTTTTCTTGATTTAATTCTGGTGGCGGTGCGTATTTTAAGCCTTTCGCTAACATTTCTTTTTCTTCCGTATTGAAATTTACCTCTGTAAGGTTTATTACTCTTTTTTCATAGTTATTCTTAGAGAGGTGTTCCTTTTTTACTTCGTTCTTTCGTATTAATTTATTTAACTTATCTACCATTTTTTTATTTTTATTTTCCAATTTCTTTTCTATGTACCCCAAACCAAAATTATAAAATATTTCTTCTAACTCTACATACGAGTATATTCTTAATAATTCTATTATTAGTTGTGGATAAAACTGGAAATAAGGTCACTGTACGGCTTAATCAATAGATATAATAGGGAATTATATGACAGACACATAGAATTATAGTTACGAAGGCGGATAAAGGAAATACAATGGTACTAATGAGAAAGGAAGAATACATAAAGAAAACGGAAGAATTTATAAGGGAAGGACCATACGAGGAAATAAAGTATGATTATACAAGTAAGTACCAGTCAAGGATAAAACAGATGATGAAACAGATAACATTTATAGAAGAAAATAAGAAAAAGTATTTATTGGAAAGTAATCCAACAGCACCAACTTTTAAAAGTCAGGTTAAGATACATAAAGAAGGCAAACCAATTAGACCGATTGTTTCTTTTATTAATGCACCTATTTATAAATTATCAAAGGAAGTTAGCAGAGTACTGAAAGAGAAATATGAATTTGGGACAAAATACAACATAGAGAATAATATAAAATTGATAGAAAAATTAGAAAATATTAGCATTAATGTAAATACAAAATTGATATCACTGGATGTTAAGGACATTATTAAGTTAATAAACGATAATAATATGGGAGAATAGAGGTATAAAAAGCAGTTGATGAAAGTAATTAAAGAATGTGTAAATCAGAACTATTTTAGGTTTAATAACAAGTTTTATATACAGAAAAAAGGTTTACCTATGGGGTCTTCATTATCCCCTATTCTTGCTGAAATATACATGAATGATTTTGAAAAGCAATTAATAACTTCCACTAAGTATAAAGACAATATAAAATTATGGTCTAGATACGTTGATGATGTATTAGTAGTGTGGGAAGGAAGCATAGAAGAAGTGCATGAGTTTATAAAGGAGGTAAATAATAAGGATAAAAACTTACAATTTAAGGAAGAGATAGGAGGTAAGCAAATAAATTACTTAGATTTAAACATAGAAATTAAAGATAATGAGAAACTACAGTTTGGGATATTTAGGAAAGAGTCGTATTCTGATATAATTATACCAAGAGAGTCGTACCACCCATACAGATATAAAATGGCGGCAATCAATTCCTTTTGTTACAGAGCTCAGAAGTGTTTAAAAGAGACCGAATCAAAAGATAGGGAGTTAAAAACGATAAAGGGAATTGTAAGGAATAATAATTATAGCACCAACATAGTGGATAAAGTTATGAAAAGGGTCAACATACAAAAAGCTAAAATAGAACCAGAACAAAAGAATTATGCAGGGTCATTGACATACATAGGTTCACATACTAGAAAAATTATAAAATGTTTTAATAAATATGGAGTAGCTATAGCTATTAAAAAATGTGAAACGGTATTTGATAAGATAAGGAATAAGAATATAGAAAAAATTCCAGTATTACAGAAAAGCGGAATTTATAAATTAAAATGTAAAGACTGCAACAAAGTGTACCTAGGGGAGACAGGACGAAAATTCGCATGCAGGTTGTCTGACCACAAACGTGGAGAAGGTAATAGAACAACCAATTCGTTATATGCAAGACATTTCATAGAAGACAACCACAAGTTTGTTAATCCTTTGGAAGAATACGAAATTGTAAAAGTAGTAAATAACACAGTTGAAAGGAAGCTTAGAGAGGAGTTAGAAATATTGAAAGAAAGAGAAAAAGGGTTAGACAATTTAATTAATATTAAAATTAAATTTGATAATGAAGAAATATTTTATAACATGATTAAGAAGTAAATGAGAGAGGGCAGATAGATAAGATTAAGAATTATATTTTATAGTACTAATTGGTTGTTTTAAAATAAGGGTGTGTGACTGACCCACGTGTGTGGATAGGAAGAGGGTAGTTTAAAAGGATGCACACACACACACACACACACACACACTGAAACACAAGGAATTTACTAGAAAAATATGTAACTGTACAGATGGTGAGACAGAGTTTAGGGGGTGGGGAAGGGTCATTAATTTTTAGTTTGTTGTGGGTGAGCAGGGTGGGGGAGAGGGGTGAAGGGTTGGGTATTACATATTTTCTGTCTATTCCTGATCTGACGATGAGCTGTGAAGATTGAAAGCGCTAATCGGAATAATTTTTATATAGTGGTGTGCAATATTGATCATTCTGATTGTGATTTCAACCACTAACACAAATTTCTTCATTAAACGTCGGTTAAATATTAGCAATGTATACATAACTACGGTTAAATATTAGAAATATATACATAACTACGGTTAAATATTAGAAATATATACATAACTACGGTTAAATATTAGCAATGTATACATAACTACGGTTATATATTAGCAATATATACATAACTATGGTTAAATATTAGCAATGTATACATAACTACGGTTAAATATTGGCAATGTATACATAACTACGGTTAAATATTAGCAATATGTACATAACTACGGTTAAATATTAGAAATATATACATAACTACGGTTAAATATTAGCAATATATACATAACTACGGTTAAATATTAGCAATGTATACAGAACTACGGTTAAATATTAGCAATATATACATAACTACGGTTAAAAAAACTTTTCATAACAATATAACATATGACGCAACATATAAGAAGAGAAATATAAGACAAAACTACAAAATAATGTAAAATAAAATCAATCTTTCTTAAGAACATCTCTTCCTTTAACTAACTCAGCAACAGTCAAGAGTCTTTCCTCGACGATCTTAATTGGTTTTCCAATCACCTCTTCTGTCGCCATACAAATTTGTACTTCATGTACTAGTTCTTCTTCAGTTTCCACATCTAACATCATGGACGAAATATAGCTAAATGCAAGGGAAACATACAGGGTATCAAACTAACGAGAAACGTCACAAGTTATTACGTAGGCCTATTAGTTGCAATTGTAATGATTCAATTGGGGCATCATAACCCACTGAAAGGCACGCAGATAAATATAAATATATTTTCCGCTCAATATTTCCTAATTATGGCAGCCAAATGTGTGGACGGAATATAGATAAATGAGACACCCGTCCTTCCCTATACTTCCATAATGTGTTCTTGTGTTCTCATGTCAATTAGTTCTACGGTTCGGATTTTTTCCATTGTTTATTTTTATTCTCTGAAGATTCCGCGTTTTCGCCATACGCTACCACGCAGTTTTCAATTATACCGTGCTATGTGCTTTGATATTTTCACCCAGAGCTGAAATATATAGAGAGTAAGTCTGAACATTAATGATATTGCAAGAACGTAACTTTGAAGAAACAGTGATGTCGAAGCAACAGCGGTACCGATACATAACTGGGTTAAACTTCCAAACCCAAACATACTGTACGCACTAGTGTGCTCCATGTGCTGAAGAATTCGCTCGCTATTTTGAACCAAGTACATTTATTATTACATAAATTTCATCATTATCGTCATCGACTCGACAGCTCTTTGTGGGCCCTGGCCTTCCTCAGGAGATTTCGCCATTCTTCTCTATTCATAGCCATATTCTTCCAGTTTCTAATTCCGAGAGTACTGATGTCCTGACCCACCCCGTCCCTCCTTACATAAATTTTGGTATTAGATAATTTTTCGATTATGGGGAAATTACAAAAAATCCCGACTTGTCTACTATTTCTATAGCAACATAACAATTGGAAATTGAAAAATTGGTGATTGGAAAACCAACTAAGATCGTCGAGGAAAGACTCTTGCCTGTTCCTGAGTTAAAGGGAGCGACTTTCTTAAGAAAGATTAATTTTATTTTACATTATTTTGTAGGTTAGTCATATACGAGGTTTGTTAAAAAAAAGACCGGACTTTTGTCATACAAACTTTATTACTGTAATTACAACATTACAAATGTTTGTCCCCTTCAAAGTACTTCCCCCTGCTTGCAACACACCGCTCCTATCGTTTCTGCCACTGTTGGAATGCTCCCTGGAACTCGTTTTGTGAGATGGTGCGTAGTTGTCTCTGCGAATTCTGTTGATTCGCGTCAACACTTTGAAAACGACGTCCTTTCAGGGTGGTTTTCAATTTTGGAAACAGGAAAAAGTCCGCGGGGGCCAAGTCTGGAGAGTACGGAGGGTGCGGAAGGACGGCTATTTCGTTACCGGCCAAAAATTGGCTGACTAGCAGAGACGAGTGGCTTGGCGCGTTGTCGTGATGCAACACCCAGCTCTTGTTTTTCTACAGCTCAGGCCTCTTCCGGCGCACATCTTCCCTCAAACGCCTTAAAACTTTTACGTAGAACTCCTTGTTAACAGTCTGACCCTGTGGCACAAATTTGTGGTGGACTACTCCTCGATAATAAAAAAAAATAATCAACATCAACTTCAAGTTTGACCGACTCATGCATGCTTTTTTCGGTCGGGGCGACATTTTTCCAATCCATTGTGACGATTGCGCCTTGGTTTCGATGTCGCAGCCATAAACCCATGTTTCGTCTCCTGTTATGATGGTTTTTATGAAGTTTTTGTCGGTAATGGCACGATCAAGCAGCTCTTGGCTGATCTTGACACAGTTCTCCTTCTGGTCGTCGGTCAACAGACGTGGCACGAGTTTTGCAGAGTCGCGATGCATGCCAAGTTTTACGGTCAAAATTTCGTGGCATGACCCGATGCTGATGCCGACTTCCTCAGCAACTTCTCGCACAGTCAGACGACGATTTGCACGAATCACGGAACGAACAGCATCGATGTTTTCATCGTTTGTTGACGTCGAAGGTCGTCCCGATCTTGACTCTCCCTCAATCGATGTTCTGCCCGATTTAAAACGTTTAAACCACTCGTGACACTGCGAACGGCTCATACAGTCTTCCTTATAGGTTTGCTGAAGCAAAGCCCACGTTTCAGTAAACGTTTTATCGGTCTTGCAGCAAAATTTCACACAAACGCGCTGCTCCATAAAATCTTTCATCTTTACTTCGCAGAACGGTGAATGCACGTGTTTACTTCGACCGTTTTATGCCGCCAACTAATACGAGTAGAACGACGTAACAGTCGGGGTTAAATTGCCGAAGGTGGCCGCTAGGCGGCGGCACATGTCGGAACACGCTCCGTACACTTATCGGAGCGCTGTTTCAAAAGTCCTGTCTTTATTTGAACAAACCTCGGTTGAAATTCATCATCAAGTTTGCAGAGTGTACAGAGAAAATATAATGGGCGAGGGTGGTGTGAGAGTTGTACAGTATGTTTAGACTTGGACAGACTAATGAGCATGGGCACTCGTACTTCTGTTCTTATATGTTGCGTTTTATGTTTTTATGAATAGAGGTAGTAAAAGAGTTCATATATCTTGGCTCCCAGATAAACACCACTAACGACATCAACACTGAAATAAGATATATTTGTGGCAATATATCTCGCAAATAAAACATATTATGGAATATAAAAGCACCTTACATCTAGCTTCATCTCAAGAAGCACGAAATGCAAAATCTACAAAACACTTATCAGGCCAGTGCTGACATATGCTTCAGAAACCTAGACAATGACAAAAAATAACGAGAGACTTCTAGGTTGCTGTGGAAGACGGATTCTAAGAACAATATTTATAGGAGTACAAGAAAATGGAATGTGGCGCAGGCGCTATAATTATGAACTACAGGCCTACCATCTTTAAAAAAGAGCCGGACATTGTCAGGATAATCAAAACGTACAGGCTAAGGTGGGTTAGACGCATAGAGAGAATGGAGGAAGGACAGCCTACGAAACATACTTTCTACCAGAAACCAATGGATAGTAGAAAAAGGGGAAGACCCAGAAGTAGATTCAAAGACCAGATAGAGGATGACCTCGGAAAGCTGAACATAAGAAACTGGAAATCCAGGGCATGGAAGGAATAGAATCGGAAGGAATGGAATCGACTCTTGGAGCAGGCCAAGACCCACCAAGGGTTGTAGAGCCACGCCTGATGATGATGATGAATGTTTGTATGAGTTATATTGTTATGAAAAGTTTTTTAATCGTATTCATGTATATATTGCTAATATTTTTTTATAAAATTTTATTGTGGAGTTGTTTAGTTTCTGAGGACTATTCCAGATTCCAGGGATCGAAACGTCAAGTGACAAAAATATTACGATGGAAGCGGTCCAAATAGAGGATTTACCCGTAGGAAGCGACGATTGGAGTTAGTAGTAGTAGAACGATGGACGAGCAGTGAGACACCGTAAACTCTAAGATTCTGAGGAGGTAAACGGAAGGACATATCAACCAATCATATCAATGTAATGTCGCGAAACGGAAACGAAAACATATCACGAAGTAGTGATGTCATGCGTTTATCAGCCGCCTCAAACATAACAGCTAACAGAAAATACAGTTTAGGCATAACCTTTATATGTCTTACACAACTTTGTAAATATTAAATAAATATTTAACGACTTTTACACTGTGGACAGCTGCAAAGAAACTCAGCCATTTTTCGTAATAAGAGGGAGGACACGCTGAAACCGTAGTCACAGTGGCGCAAATATTTCCTTTAATTTTTTACGAATGGGTATAACCATGGCCGGCTCTAGTAGAAGGCCGGAATATTAAACGTGGCAACACAGGAACCAGCTGATATTTGAGGCCGACTAGACGATTTGTTAATTTATGTAGGCTATTTCAATAATCAAATCGTGCCATTTTTAATTGCCGGTAAACAACAGTTTTATAATTCTTCATTTTTTTTGCAAATTAAAAGTTTATTATGTAAAATACTGTTATATTATTTAAGAAATATAATAATTAACTCATTCATATGATATGAACTCAAATTAATTCATTCGAACGAAATTAATTCATTAGACCTAACACTAATTCAATAATTTCTTCAACTTAAACGTATAGTACTAAGACCGTACAGACCTATAATTTAGATATAGCTATAAATAGGCCTACTCATGATTTTAGTAATGCTATGAAATTAAATCAAAATATAACATGTTCACTTTAGCTATTTTATTACACTATGCTTATAGGCCTCAGACGCAACGTTGCCACGTTTAATATTCGGGCATTCTACTAGAGAGAGGCTATGGTACAACTCACTGAACTTAAGTAAAACCAAATTTCCCATGTGTACGTAACAGAAAAAACAAATACACTTATTAAACATAAAGCAACACTTGTTTCTCACACCCTGTAAAAAGTACTCGGGTACTGGTCGGCTAAGGATACTCTGTCGCTTTGCGGTCTGGGTAGCCGACGATGACGCTAGTTAATAGCAACCGAACACGGCCTAAGCCCTCTATTACACTAGGCAACATGTGGCGCGCAACTTGTTGCCGAGGTCGTCTAGTAACATTGTTTATATGGGAGCCTATTATACTAAGCCACTTGTTGATATGGGTCGACAACTAGTGGATGACGGTGGACGAGATCGGCAACTTCCCGACCACTCGGAAGTTGCCGACGCTGGACGTGGGGCATTGTTTCAGATGGGAGCTATTACACTGGGCAACATGTGGCGCACCACTCCCGCTTCCGCGCATGCGCACTTCGCCACAGACACCACCTTAACTGTGTCCGGGACGGCAGAAGACAGGCCCAGTTGTCATTTCGCATTCAATACGCAGTTATGTCTGCTTTGATCAAGTCCAACAATTCATCAAATGATTGTTTTAACATACGAAAATAGGTAAAAAAATTATTTTCGTCCACGCACAGATCATCGAACAGTGTGTAGTATAATCCTTTATCCATCCTTGTTGATAACATAGGGTGTATGTACGTACATACGTCTTCTCCGAGCTCTGCATCTTCTTTTCTTTAATAACAAAGCGAGCAGCAGAAGCTCTTCATTCCTTGACGCCATTTTCTCGATTTAAATCATCAACATGTGGCCGAAAGTTGTGCACCATTTTTAGCCCTCGTCAACTAGTTGTCCGAGGTCGGACAACTAGTTGCCCGCCACATGTTGCTTAGTGTAATAGAAGCCTAACAGCACGGTTTAATACTGTTGGCACAGACCGTGTAAGCTTAAATACACTCATACTTTTACTGTTATTTTACCAGTACCTAATGATGTGTTCGGAGAGTATAAATTATTTGGTTAACCGCACAATAGAGCGGTGATTGCAGTTAATTATGCACCAAGGCTAGTTAAGGATTGTTTTTCAAGTAATGAATTTTCCAGTGAAGGGTTTGTGAGGATCGGTTAAAAATATAAACACAAACTTTAAGTTATTTGTATCGACGTTTCGACAATGTTTACTGTCATCATCAGGACAATTGTTACTGACGCCAAACACACAAATCACAGTTGTGTGTTTGGCGTCAGCAACAATTGTCTGATGATGGCAATAAACATTATCGAAACGTCGACACAAATAAGTTAAAATTTGTGTTTATATTTTTGACCGATCCTCACAAACCCTTCACTGGAAAAATCATTGATTGTCGGTCACTACGAATTTAAGGGTTTTCAAGTAATGTTTTGAAATACAAAAATCCTATTTTTTAAAAATAAAATGTCTTTATATCTGAATATTTATCTTTGATTTCAGTGGCAATATGAGTGCTGTAGTAGAATTATTGCAAATTATAAAGCTATAAGTAGATGACATAAGGTTTTAAAGGTGAAATAGATTTTTATTTTTGTTTAAAAATATGAGATTGTTTAATAAAGCGTACGATATAAAATTTAATATAAACATCCACTGTTTTCACGAATTTAAATTTAATAAAATTTATACTTTTTTCAGGATGCATATAAGTTCGATAAATGACAAAATTATAAATAACAGACATTACGCAGTTGCGCACTACTATAGGAAAACTTCCCGATTAGCGCTTTCAAGCTTGAAGCTTCTATATATCAGATCGGAAATATACGATAATAAAAACGAAACAATTCCTTTATGCCAACCCAACATAACTTTACTAATTTAAAAATTATAATTGGTTACTAGCGACATGGCTGATAATCAGTATTTTTTTTTACACTGATAAACTATAGAAAAACTTCCCGATTAGCGCTTTCAAGCTTTACAGCTCATCACCAGATCGGAAATATATGATAATAAAAACAAAACAATTCCCTTAAGCCTGCCCTGCGCAACTTTATTAATTAAAACTTATAATTGGTTACTAGCGACATGGCTGATGATCATTTTTTTTTTTTAATTGATAAACTATAGATAAACTTTCCGGTTTCAGAAGCTTTGATCATGGCTGATGATCATTTTTTTTTAATTGATAAACTATACAAAAACTTTCACAGCTCAGTATCAGATCGGAAATATGCGATAATAAAAACAAAACAACTCCTTTTTATGCCTGCCCTGCACAACTTTATTAATTAAAAATTATGATTGCTTACTAGCGACATCACTGATATTCAGTATTTTTTTACATTGATCAAAGACATTAAAGATACCAAAAAATAAATCAAACTTTTAATTGAAACAAGAGGTTGTTATCTGAATACGCATCATACAAGAAAGAAGAGTTATAACAATATATAATTTTAGTAGTTGCCACAGCTATAAAGATCGATTAGAAATAAGTAAGGGTAGTAGCGGGGCCAGCAAAGGATTCCTGCGTAGGCCCCGGAAGAAAGAGTTACGCCACTACGTGGTCACCTCAGTAAAAAATAGCGTGCTCCTCAAACCAATCCTCGCTCCGGTCTGAGACCACGAGAATCAGACAAGACAGACCACATTATTATCTATTTCGTGTATTAAAGATGGAATCTTTGTATTGTTTAATATAAATGTATTTAATATTTTGATTAATCATTGTATTACATATGGTAATAATATTACAATAAATTAAAATTAATCAAATACTTAAGTTTATGTGAATTTTAAAGCAGGAAACGTATACATTCACGCAACGTTACTGTGGACAAGCATGGTTTGGGGGGGGGGGTGCAAATGTTAACTCAATTTCAACTTCACTTACAGATGGCAGCCAATAAACACTACAACACTGTTAAGAATAACGAACGCTTGGAAACACAATAATTTTATTTTATAAAACTCTTCACTTCGGCCAGATAGCATTCGCATAATAGGTAATCGTATACGGAGGCGTTTTAGTAAGATAAACAAGCCATCTTATTGCTTTGAATCAAAGGGCGCCCGCATTCTATTGCTTTGAATGAATAACTGGAAGAGAGTTTTTACCTTTCAGCCGTATATTGGAAAGCCGTAAAAACGATCACGCACACGCGCACGCAAGCATACGGCAATACTGATTTACTGCTTTCAATAGCATATTATTGTAGTTCTCTGAAGATGATCTGATGTGGTTGATCGAAACGGTTGTCAGAGTCGGAGTTTCACAAAATAAACCAGTTGCCAGATTTTTATTACTTCCATCAGTTTGACTCCGTCGCGAACAGTTTTGTTTAGCCTGTATGCCCATTTTTAAAAGGATAGTACATGGACATACACTCATATATATGCTGTCGACAGAGTGGCTTGTGCGGTTTCCGTTGTGTTGGAAGACGTTGCATCTTAGCAGTAGAATGGCAAAGGACGCGTGACAACACTGGGCGAGAGAGGGAGTGAAAGCATAGACATGATTAAAGGCTGCAGAACGGAACAACTCCCGCAAGGGTGGGTGGACTCGCCGTCTTGTACCAGATATAAGAGTCTGGGTACAGACGTTAACTTTTGCCCGACACAGTTCTTGTCGGAGCGTGGGTGCTTCGGACAGGAGAAGGACGTTGAACAGATGTTCATTTAGTGTGGCTCATGGAATAATGGGTACATAAATGTTACGAGAATAACCACTATGAGCGTGGTGGGATAAGGACGTGTGGAATACGCGTACACTGTTGATTTCGACTTAAGTGTGATTAAGAATCCCGGCGTGCGGAAAGCTACGAAGGAATTTCAAGTAAAACCTGGTGCCAGTGATGTAGCCAAAGGAGAGTTCCGAAGGTCCATTCCCCTCCTCTCCACGAAAAACTGGAAAATTACGAAACTGTTACAGTACTTAGGGGTTAAAAGGTCAGTACGTATTTTTCATAGAAAGACGGAATTCAGGATAAACACGCTAACATTCTGCACGTTTTTTTAATGCCATTTCACGATAGGCCTACAAGGTACCAATAAGCAAACTTTGTTTTCAAAAAGTACAATCTGGAATCTAGAAATATAAGGCCGTTTTTAAGTTTTTATTTTAAACTAGCAGGTACCCGCGGCTTCGCACGCGAATATTTGTATATGATTGTTGTGGTAACTGTCGAGTTAGTAGTTTGTAACCCAGTCTGAGGATCGACTAATTTTAATGTAAAATGATAACCATCTTTCCTCTGCAAAACATTAAAGAGTACTGTAAAGCATCATAAGCTCGATGTGTTTCTGCAATTCGATGTAGCGTATGATTCCTCGCACGGGTTATTATATCGAGTTTATCGCATTCCTGGTTAACTAAAACTACTGCCACTTCATTAGTTGTCGGTGCATTGTAGTGACCCCTGTGCTCTTCATTATTTTCTGTTCGACCAGCATGAATCACAATATTGTACTGATTATTATTCGCAGATGTTACAAAATCAAACGCACTTTTCAGTTCACTAACATATGGGTTGATTGCGTGAAGTAAATTTTGAAGTTCTGTTACTAATGGCTTATCCAAGCTACGAATATGATCCATTCTTGTTTCAGATTGCTGTAAATAATCAGCTATGAAATACACCTGTAGAAATTTTGGTACTTCGTTTTGTGTGGGGAGTAATGATCCCATGAGGTGATATACTTTCCCTTGAATTTTGAAAGTAGGCATAATACTTCGACTATTTCATTGGCTCCGAATGATGTAAATTGAAAAGCTGAATTGTACGATCTTAATGCATTCAAACATTTTTTCGATAAAAGGTGTTCTCCATTTAATAATGATTGTAACGGTTCTGGAGGAGGAAGTATGGGATCTAATCGCATTTTTCCTGAAGAGCAACATAATCCATGTGATTCATTTTTCCACTTTAAAGCTTTGCAATGAGGGCAAACCATACTCGGTAACCCGATATCTGTTTCATTCGCGTAGTTAATAACTGGATTATAATTATTGAAACCACTATTTAATTTTGCATTCCATCGTAAAGTAGGACCTCGTGATCTGAGAGTCGCTTGCCTGCGTCTTTGTGCCGCTATTCTATTTTCACGAATCGTAGGACTTTCAACCCGTGAGACTTCTTCTAATCCAGATCTTTCTGAAGAGTTTCCAGGAGCTGATTGCATTTCGACTCCTTCGACGTCATTTTCAGATGCTCTAAGACGCCTCTTTCTTTCCGCAGCAGCAGCAGATCTTCCTAAACATGATCGTCTTTTTGGCATTGCAAAGCTAAGAAAAGGGAAATGTATTTATTTGATCTATACTAATAAATCTCTAGGGGGCAATTAATAATTTATACAATACAATACATATTGCACATATGACTTACCGATGACGTAAAATTGACGAAAAAAGGCACTGATACTACATCACTGACGCTCATCGCATAATTCTCGATGAAGTAGGTTAAGTATAATTCTCGACAATTAATTATCCCTACTGCACATACTGAATATTCAAATGTCGAAGAGTATGGTTTGTCAGAATCAACGTGTACTATATAATCAATGTTACAATATAATCAAACAATGAGTTATTGTATTGTTTATACGAATTCCATATGCTGATAAGACTTCCATAAGAATATTATTGAAATCGGTTCAGTAGATTCTGAGATTACCGGGGACAAACGTAGACCCCCCCTAGAGATTTATTATATAGATGAGTAAATATAATTATTTAACATTGCGACATGCTATAGTACGAACTAATTCGTAGATTGTATGGACTGAGTAAGTATAATTCAAATTGTAATACTGACATTTGTTATCCAAATCTGAAAAAAAAATAAAACGACTGTAAATGATACTTTATTTTGTTTTTTAATTCCAGGGTTCCAGGATATCCTTAAACCCGACTTTAGGGTCCTCATGTCTATCTTACTCTGGCGGAAAATCTGGACCCCCCACGTCATCTAGGAGGGAAAAATTCCGTAATAGGTATCCTCGTCTTTAATTCCACGCTTCCAATTCAATCTGGAATCCCCTCCAAGAAACAAAATATTGGCTACGTTCCTGGCAAGTACAGTGAGCGACTTTAATAATTGTTACATATTATACACGTGTAATTACAATAATGTTTTTCACGATAGGCCTGCAGGGTGTCATTATGCAAACTTTATTTATAAGAAGTACAACTTAGAAACATAACGTCGTTTAAAAATTTTTATTATTAACGAGTCAAAACAATTATCTAACATTGCGACATGGTTTTGTAGTAGGAATTATGTCGTAGATTATAGGGACCGAGTAGGCCTAAGACAAATTCAAATTTTAATACTCACATTTGTTATTCAAATATGAAGAAAATTAGAAAATTACTGTAAACGTTTCTTTTATATTATTATTATTATTTTTTTTTCTGTTTCTTTGATTCCAGGTTCCATAATTACTCGAAACCCGACCTTAGGGTCCTCATGTCTACCTTGCTCCTCCATCTTTCTGAAGGAAAACATACAGGGATGGGTATTCTTATCTTGGATTTCACGCCGCTAATCCAATCCAATCTGGACCATACCCAAACAAAATTTTGTGGATTTCCCATTACAGTGAGATGTCTAAGAGTTTCCGCTGTGACCTAACGTTAACATTTGTATCGTAAGCTCACACCGCCGGTGTCAATGTTATTAAATTTATTATTAGCTGCTCTTACCCGGAAACATTTGTCGCTGAGGATGGGATTGAAACGTAGCCGACGGTATCCCGACCACGGTCTAACAGCCCGGTTTATGATCAATACCAAGCTCTGTGTTCAAGGATGCATGTTTTTAATGGGTAGATCAATATCTAATAGACTATAATTCGTACTTCCTACGCAAGCATACATCATTTTTTATCTCAATCGATTAAAGAAATTGTACACGTTGGTAAGTAGTCTTTGAGTTGTTGAAGTTTCCTCAACCAGTTTTTTTTTCTTTTTAATACCAAAATGACAATATGTAGAACACGTTTTCTATTGTAGACTGTGTACCTTCATATATAATTTCGCTCTACATATTCTTACACTCCCCAAATACTTATAATTCATAACTTCCTTTCTATTATACGTAGTCCGATTCTGTTTGTGTCGTATTTATGCTTCACCGATGCATATTATTTTATTTGTTATTCAGTTAGACCGTACGGTAAATGTTTGGTACAGATTATAAGGAAGCAAACGAGAATATTTGAAATGTAGGCGTATGTGGAGAGGAGCTGCACTATAATTTGTGGAGAGGAGCTGCACTATAATTTGTGGAGAGGAGCTGCACTATAATTTGTGGAGAGGAGCTGCACTATAATTTGTGGAGAGGAGCTGCACTATAATTTGTGGAGAGGAGCTGCACTATAATTTGTGGAGAGGAGCTGCACTATAATTTGTGGAGAGGAGCTGCACTATAATTTGTGGAGAGGAGCTGCACTATAATTTGTGGAGAGGAGCTGCACTATAATTTGTGGAGAGGAGCTGCACTATAATTTGTGGAGAGGAGCTGCACTATAATTTGTGGAGAGGAGCTGCACTATAATTTGTGGAGAGGAGCTGCACTATAATTTGTGGAGAGGAGCTGCACTATAATTTGTGGAGAGGAGCTGCACTATAATTTGTGGAGAGGAGCTGCACTATAATTTAACACGCTTTGATCGTCATACGCTCGTTAAGTGGATAGTGTCCCAAACCACTTCTCTATCTCTTTTTGGACCTATTCTATGCTTGTACACGGCAGCTATTCCTAAATGCGATTTTGGTGACGATACTCAGGACCGGTCCGAGAAAATCTTTCCGCACAAGCGACATATCGTTTGCCCCCCCCCCCCCCACAAACAACAGTTGCTGTTCTCTGCGCTCTTGGTAAGACCTTTAAAAATAAACCTAAATCTACCGACCGTGAAAATGGATTGTTTCTTCTTTTAAAGTAAGTACTGCAAAGACATTCCACTGTAATAAAAACAAACTTCGGGATGTCATTGGAGTACTAAAGATTAAAAGAAGAAAACAATCCATTTTCACTTAAGGTAGCTCCTGAGATCTTTAAAAGGTTTTAGTAAAACCACAAAGAACTACTGTATTGTTTTGGCTGCAATCAAAATGTGCTAATTAGTAAACTGAGTGGAAACGAGAAAGAATAAAAAGATCAAATTTCTATTTTCTTTTTATAAAATTTATTTTATAAATTTTATTTTTTTTATTTCTTGATTCGTCATAATAAAGACAGTAGAAAAACTTTAACTTCACAAACGTGCCCGATAAACGTACACAGAATAATGCAGTAGCACGAAACAACAGTAATCTAAGACACCAACTGAAACACTGCGCTGTGGAATCAAGTGTTGTTTTGACAGCGATGAGTCACCACATTGTCTTGGTGGCAGTGTCGGTGGTGTGATGGGGGGAGGGGGCGCCACCGGCTGGCGAGGGCGCGTAATTCTGTGCCCAGAACTAGTTTATTCTTCGTCGCTGAGCTTCCGCTCTTCCGCGAAGCGCCCGTTATTTTGCTGTGAGGAGCGATTGTAATTTATTGGTCAAAATGCCCCGAGATTAATAATATTCAATCAGAAGCTTTTCACTTATGACATAAACATTATCATTAAAATTTTGTTACCGTATTGTAAGTTTGCAAACAAAATTTTTTTTTTTAATTTTGCACTTGGGCGCCGGGCAGTTTGGCGCCCAAGCGGCCGCTTGTGTCGCTTGGGCCTCGGACCGGCCCTGATGATACTGCACTGTTATCTACCGGTAACAATGTAGAAACAGCAACGAACAGTCTACAGATAGCAGTTAATAATGTCAGTAGATGGACAAAAAAAAAGGCGTATTAAACTGAACGAGACAAACTCGACTAGTGCCAACGTGACGTACAGGAAAATAGAGCACTTACCTGTTTTGGTCAAACATCAAATAATAATTCCACGTGGAAAGTATTTGGGCATGACTCTAGACGCTAAGCTTAGATGGAAAGAACATGTCAAGAAAAAAACGTGAAGAACTTGGAATAAAATTCAAGAATACGCGGTGGCTGCTTGGAAGACACTCTGAACTGTCGCTGCATAATAAACTGTTATTATACAGACGAGTTTTGAAACATGTGTAGGTTTATAGCGTGCAACTTTGGGGTTGCACAAAGAAATCCAACATAAAAATAATCTAAACTTTTCAAAATAAAGCGCTTCGCAGTACTGTTGATGCACCCTGGTGTGCAAGGAACGTTGACATGGATCGAGACCCAGAAATACGTATGGTTACTGATGAGATCAAAACATTTGAAGCTAAACACGAACAAAGGCTGCATAAACATCAGTACAGGAAGTACTGGATGTACTCGATAATGCTGGACTTGAACAGAGACAGAAACCGTTTGTATTGGCGTAGGAAAGCGAAGTGTTTAATGAAATATTTACAAATGAAAAAGTATAAAGTACAGTGAGGAGTGCACCAATGGGAGCACACTGTTAAATTAATAAAACTAGAATAAAACTGCTTTGTAGTTTGTAACTAGCTGCAATATAAATAAGTGAAAAACATTCAGAGTCACGCTATAACGAACATGGAGACCAGTTGTCCTCTTGTAGGCGTGTCTCTTCCCTCCCACGTAATCGTTTGTCCACCGCATTCTCACCCTCGTTGACCTCCGTCCATCCGACACTGGCAAAGCTAATGGTTGTACAGTACCCTCCATCATAAGTGATACGTTTCGGTTTCCTGTTTCACCTCATCGTTGTGTGGAACCCAAGTTGTAGGAGTCCCAGACGATTCACCTGACACATACGCAGTGGCGAAGTTACATGGAGGCTATTGAGGCAGTGCCTACCCTAAAAAACTTTGTAGAATAAAAATTATAAATACTAATGAACTACGTAACGTAAAGAATATACACTGTTACTGTGATTGTCGAATTTACTAATTACGTGCTTTACTGAACGACTGCTAGATGATGACAAGTGACAGAACAGAAGACGTAGTTCGTTTTAAGCGAATGAGGCAACGTGAACCTGCCTCAGCGTTGTTTGTATACATCATAATGCACACAATGTGTTGTCGCGACTGCGAAGTGCAGGGAGGGGGGATTGTCCCGTGCTCCACACACGTAGCGTTGAGGCATGTCTCACTGTTGTGGTGCAGTGAAATTCTAAAGCGTGCTGTGTTGTTTATAATCGTGTTTATTTTATGCGGTTGTTAAAAGTGTGCCTGTTATTCAGCTCAACTAATAGACGATCAAGATTGTTATTTAAATTATTTGTGACATTGAACACAACGATATATATATGATATGTATATATATGATTTGTGATATATATATTACAACGATACAATTACATATATCGAGCCTCACATTGGAAGCGACAAAATTATATAACGAATTTATATGTAATTTCGATAGACTGGAAATTATGCAGGTTGTATAATGATACCAGGTGTAACTATAATAAGAGTATTTTATTTATCAGTATTTAAAACTCATATTTATTATTTACTCCATATTATAAATATTCATAAACATCATTAATAATTGTCGGTCACGATATTGCTCATTATTAAATGTTTATATCTTATGATATGCAACATTACACATATTTAAACAAATCTCTTATATCTAAACATGTTAATAATCTTATATCTAGACATGTTTATAAAGTGGTTTATTAATTAAATATAAAAATGAAAAATATTTTTTATTGAAATAAATTTTCTTAACTCAGATCTGACCTCTGCTCGCTCAGTCTATACCAATGTTTAAAATTCAATTTCAAATTATATTAATTGCTTGTAGACTGGCATTTGTTTTAATATTCAACTTTAAATTGATTTTTTTTCTATGATTCAAATATCAAATCAATTTACTATTTATTCTGATAATAATTCTACTCTCTCTACTTTAACTTCTCTTTCATTTATTAATTCTTTTTATATGCGATCGCTCATTCTTACGACTAAACATATATCTACATTTTAAAATATTATTACTAAGTATAAATTTCTCTTTATTTTAATTTACTGTCTTTTGATATAGTCTTTATCAGCTCTTTTTCTTTTTTTAAAAATCATTTAAAAATGCATTACGCATTCACCTCGAGTTCTGATGATCTTACGACTTGTTGTCGGGGTCCAGCGTTGTTCAGAGTTAGTTTTCAATTCCTCCTGTCCTGGCGTGGTCCTGGATACGTCTAGAGTCCAGCGTCGCTTCCAGCAGTGTGTTCCTGGATACGTCTAGAGTCCAGCGTCGCCCTCCAGCAGTGTTCCTGGATACGTCTAGAGTCAGCGTCGCTCTCCAGCAGTGTGTTTACTCTTGGTAGACTTATGATTTCAGTATTTACTGTTTCCGGAATATTGTCGTGAATTTAACAAACGTTATTTCTTTCGTTACTGCGACTTGTAATAGAATTAAAAATAAACTTTTTTGCCGACGGACAGAATGTCCGGCTGCAACTGTGTCTTGAAATGAAGAGAAGGGTTTTCGGTCGAACCTTTAATTTATACCCTCTCGAGATTCCGCGCCAGTTGGCTCCAAAATCGTCCTGTCGATACCTGCATATCTCGTGACAGCCCCCACTCCCAAACCTTTTCATCTATTTGCAATTATTAACAAATAGCAATGTTTTGCACGGAATCGAGATAGCACAAATCATAGCTAATTCGATTAAGCACTCACTGTATTAATTTTAGCGTCTTAGAGTAATTTGCGTATTTTTTAGCACGTTTATTTTGCACTGACTTCGCATAACGTGTTCTATTAACGTCATCTTTTCACTGGGGATAACCATAAATTTTACACACACTTTGGTGCTTTTGGTTTGATCATACACTAATTAGTTTTCGCACAGTGAATTAAAATAGTTATTTTATTAATTACTTGTGGCGGGTTGCTGAGATTCGTGTCTTTGCATGCATCACTAACACACACAAGATACACTTGTAACACACATACAATCGAGCAGGTGTTCACTGCGTGTCGGAACAGGTTAATTGCTCCCCTAGTCTAACAATGAAATATTTTTGCAATCTCAGACCTGTCCATTTACCCGTAACTTATACAAATTCTACAAATTTTATATTTATTTAAGTTAATGCCTAATACAGCGTATGGCTGTATCGTTGCAATATATATTCAATCACTTTCTGCTACAGTCCGTTTCTTGATGTATATAATACATTTAATATTTATAAATAAATTTACCTCAAGATATACATAAAGATACATAGGGATATACTTTTTTTCCCTTATTAGGAACATGTTTCGAGAGCTCCCGTGCTCTCATCTTCAGCCTTCGCGTTCTTGCGTCTGGTGAAGTATTTGTGTGGTGGCTGAATGCTATTAAGGTTGTTTTTTGTCTCTGGTATTTTAAAGTTGCATTATTGTGTGCGATTGTGGTATATGTATTTGTATTTTGTGTATTTTCGATGTTGAGTGCTTTGAATATTGTGTCATGTTTTGTATTGATTTTTATTTGTTCAGGTATTAGTTTGTTTTGTGTTTTATGTTTGTATATTTGTAAGTTTTCCCAAATGTTCATTATGATACCTTTGTGTGGTATATGTTTTATTAGTGTCATATTGGTTATGTCTGGGAATTCATGTCCTGTGTTTATTGCATGTGTGGCTAAATTGGATTTATATATTTCTGGTTTTTTGTATGCGTTTAGGTGTTCAAATAACGTTTTTTCAGCTGTTTTTTTGTTTGTCCTGTGTAACATTTATTGCAATCTTGGCATTCAATTTTGTATATACCGTTAGTTGTTGTATTATCTTTGTTGTGTGAGCTATTTAGTTTTTGTAAATTAATTTTATTAGTTTTGTATGCTATTTTTATATCTGTATTTTTAAATAGTTTTGTTAGTTCTGTCATTTTATTATTTATGTATGTGAATGTGGTCCATTTTTTGTTGTTGTTATTATTTATGTGTTGTTCATTTTGATTAATTCTTAATTGTTCAGTTTTATAAATATTAAATGTATTATATACATCAAGAAACGGACTGTAGCAGAAAATGATTGAAAATATATATATATATATATATATTACATTGTATATTACATTAAATATATATATATATATATTTAATATTTATAAATAAATTTACCTCAAGATATACCTTTTTTTTTCCTTATTAGGAACATGTTTCGCGTAGCATCTTGTACCCATCCTCAGCCTTCCGGTTTTTGTGTCTGGTGAAGTACATGTGTGTTGGTTGACTATTATTATTGTGGCTTCCTGTTGGCTTCTGGTACTTCAAATTGGTTTTATTGTGTGTGATTGTGGTGTATGTGTTAGTTTTTTGTGTATTTTCGATGTTGAGTGCTTTGAATATTGCTTTTTAGTTTTTGTGCTATTATTTTTGCTATTTTGTATGTAGGAGCTTTTTTGAAGTTGATTAATGGATGTACTGGGTTGTTTAATTTGTGTATTTTTATTAGGCTATTCATTTTAGGTGGTTCTGGATTATTATTTATATATATGTCTGTGTTTTTATTGTTGAAAATGTTTTTAGTTGTTTTTATTAGTTTTTTATTAGCATTCTGTTCGCCAACATCATTATACCTAACCATTCTGACCACCCACCACAACATAAAATGGCAGCATTCTATTCGCTATTTAACAGAATGTACAAAATTCCCCTAAACAAACAAGAAACTGACAAAGAAAGAAATATAATATACCAAATTGGTTATGAAAATGGATACAATAAAAATACTGTAAACAAAATAAAAAATAAAATCAAATATAAAATAAAAACTGAACAATTAAGAATTAATCAAAATGAACAACACATAAATAATAACAACAACAAAAAATGGGCCACATTCACATATATAAATAATAAAATGACAAAACTAACAAAACTATTTAAAAACACAGATATAAAAATAGCATACAAATCTAATAAAAATAATTTACAAAAACTAAATAGCCCACACAACAAAGATAATACAACAACTAACGGTATATACAGAATTGAATGCCAAGATTGCAATAAATGTTACAAAGGACAAACAAAAAAACAGCTGAAAAAACGTTATTTTGAACACCTAAACGCATACAAAAAACCAGAAATATATAAATCCAATTTAGCCACACATGCAATAAACACAGGACATGAATTCCCAGACATAACCAATGTGACACTAATAAAACATATACCACACAAAGGCACCATAATGAACATTTGGGAAAATTTACAAATATACAAACATAAAACACAAAACAAACTAATACCTGAACAAATACAAATCAATACAAAACATGACACAATATTCAAAGCACTCAACATCGAAAATACACAAAAAACTAACACATACACCACAATCACACACAATAAAACCAATTTGAAGTACCAGGAGCCAACAGGAAGCCACAATAATAATAGTCAACCAACACACATGTACTTCACCAGACACAAAAACCGGAAGGCTGAGGATGGGTACAAGTTAGTACCCGAAACATGTTCCTAATAAGGAAAAAAAAGGTGTATCTTGAGGTAAATTTATTTATAAATATTAAATGTAATATATATATTTATATATATAGAACTATTCAAGTTATAAATTATATTAATCAAGTTCAGTTATATTATTGTGTATGACTAATAAGTGTGTCGCCCGAAATAAGTGAACGCAGTCCTTTTAATACATTGTCAGATCTTTTGAACTTATTAAAAAGTACGGTAAGCCGTTTTCTTCTTCGCTTTACGAGAAAAATGTGGTTAAATTAAAAGATTTATGCCTAATTTAGACATTAAACATTTTCTTGGTAAATTATCTAGAAAATTTCAGTTTTCTTGGTACGAGCGATATTCGTATCCAGCTTGTTGAGTTGTTGGATCCAAATCACTTCATTTCTTACAAAGGGAGTTTCCCTTCTACTAAAATGAACAGCTTTATGAATAAATATCCTTTTTTTAATAGTGAAAGATCGGAAAATGAATTAAAAAACATTTACTCAGATACTGGAAAACATTTGTTCCTCCCAAAACTTGTACATTTTAGAGTTCTTAATGACTTAGAACCAGTGTACGTGGAAGTTTCAAAATTAATTCGTTTCATTTTAACGTTTTCTGTTACGACGGCTTCTTCAGAAAGGAGTATGAGTACTCTGAAAAGAATAAAAAAACTACTTGCGCAATACGATGACTAATGAAGGACTTAACTCTCTATTGAAAAAAAATTGTGAAGGAATTGATGAGTGAACAGGTGTTCAAAGACGTGTGGTTGACAATTTTGCAAGCAAGAACACTCGGCATGTCCATTCATTAACTACTAGCTTCGCCACTGCATATACGTTTCATATTTTTATTACAGACGACCAGATGAGATATACGAGGTGTTTTCGAACTATTTGTGTAGCACGTCAACCTGCGCGTACAGCGAGCTGCACAATTAGCGACAGGAATACCGTTATCTGCGTCCCGTCACGATCACCAGTCTTCGAGCTACACACGCTGTAGTGGGCACGAGCACACACCGTCCGTCGGATTTATGACAAAGTGAGAATGAAGATTTTAACACAATATGTGTGTATAAAATGTTGCTGCTAACTTTGTAAAATCTTCACAGAGCAATTTCCACTGCATTCCAAAGTTGCCATTGGTACGCAGTTGGCGACCGATTTGAAACTGGCTCCCTTTCAGTCAACAAACGCAACAAAAATTTTTCAGTGATACGACAGACTTAAGTTTTTCTGTCAAAATTTAATTTTATGATCTCGTATGGATGTGCATTCTCTCAGAAAGTTAAAAGACGGCTTACAATTACCACATCACGAGCTCTCTTGCCACTATCTTCGACATCACTTTGATCTGCACCGACCATTTTTTTGCCAGTAAAATGCTTAAAATAATCGTTCGGCTCATGCAGAGCCTCCGCGTATGCTTAATCGAATGTCTGTGTAAAGTTTTGCCGCAATGTTGTTCTTAATCACTTTGTCACTAATCCGACGGTTAGTGTTCGCACTCAATCATGATTAGTGCTAACAGCGGAACATATGTGTCAATGTGTTGACAAAAACTGTCGCTAAGTGCGCCCAAAGTGGCAGCACGTTGTTTGTGCGGGTTTGATGTGTTATTCAAAGAGTTCGGGCTTCTTTTGAACACACCTCGTATAATTTTGCCGTTGCGGTCTCATGCTCGTCATCTGTGAAGGGTCTGTGACTTGTGAAGTCTGTAGGGCAAAGTGTGAATGGTCTGTGTTGGGCCTTAAGCAAAGTTTCCGGAGAGGCGGTAACTTATCAACAATGATTATTTCGTACGTTGTTGATTTAACTAATAATATGTCTGCATTATTATTGGACATCAATTAACACGATCACGATGATTAACACTAACAGTAATGATGAACATTAACAAAATAATGAACAATAATTAAAAGAAATAGTTGAGCTGTAAACGGACGACTGTGTGTGCTTACAACGTGGTAGAATTCGTATAAGATATTTTGCGATTAGAAGTTTGCATTTTCAAAGCAGACACAAATGACGATATGTGAATTTATGCCTTTGAAAAGGTTTCTCCACAACCGTAACGTATTTGCTGACGTATGTTGTCAGTGATTGTGGAGGCCTACTTGTCTTTGTCGCTGAAACTCGATTAAGCCCTCTGCGTGCACTGTCATGAAAATAAAGACGCGTATGCATACGCGAAACGAGAAAATTATCGTATTACGTTTCCGAGTTCGTTCTGCGATTCTAATATTAGTATTATTTCTCTTTTTCGCTTGCTTTCCATTAATTTTTCTTTGCTATAAAATTGCTTCGCGAGCCGAACCGAAAGGGGCGTAGAACCGCGAGTTCGATTCCGTTGCGTTCGATTAAAATGGAACTGGGTTGTTCTTGCACATGGTTGGAAATCGGAAATTATCGTGTCGGGAGGGGGGGTAAGATGACGCAGACATGGGGTGTAGAGTCTGAAGATGAAAACGATCATGAATCAATAAATTGTGTTCTGCCCTCCCCCCCCCAATACCTCCCTGTCGTACCTTCATATTCTCTTCCAGTCTCAATTGCTATTAATAGTTATAGTAAATAGAACAAATATGTAAATTACCTTACTGCGAATCTTCCTACACTTGAACGCATGTCGTTTGGACTGACTGCACAATAATTAACACGCTTATAAGACAAGTGGTTGACTTGTAAAAGAACGAGCGTGAATGTAGGAGCGTGAATGGCCCGTCCTCACACCTCTGTCCACCTCTACAAAGTGCCATCAGCTTCGGATGCGTGGGGCAAACCGAGAAGGCAAGGGGAAAACACCGCATTCACGCATCCAAAACCACCGTTTTTTCCTGTCTTTCCCTGGTGAACCACCTTTTCTTCGTGCGATTCCCTGGCGAACCACCGTTTTTAGCGTTATTTAAAAAAAACGATAGCAACTTCATCTTTTAACCAAATAATACTTGAAGTATATCATTTTTAAGCTTCTTTTATGCAAGCGTGACGTATATTCTTAGGATTGTGATCACATGTATACAATGGCGTATCTAAAATTTGGTCTTCGGAGGGTGGGGTCCGGGCGAGTCGGCTTATACAAAAAAAAAATTGAAGACAAACTAACATTATTATCTTTAAAGGGGTAGAAAAACAACGCGTGATAACATCTTGAAATCAATCCTATTAAAATAAACGGTAATAACAGTAAAATTACTCCTTATTCAAACATTGTTTAGAAGCTGCTTATTGACAGAATAGATTGTGCTATATTTCATATTTCAAACGTTTACGCATATGCTGTGTAATACATCTGTTTGTATATTTACAAAAGTGTTACTACTATATTAGCGTACACAGGTGAAAAAAATAATCCAATAGTCTAAAAATTAAGAGATTAACAAAATTCGAGAGTCTGGGGGGAGGTTCGGTTCCGTTCGTCCCCACCCCGTAAATACGCTCCTGCATGTATATAAGTTTTAACAAATCATCTTAAACATACTCTCTTATTACAAGAAAGAATTTTAATCTTTGTTATTTAAACTTCTGTCGATTATACTTACACTTTTATAGGTAATTAAAGGCAGCATGTACCGAGCCTGTGTAATGTATGTCAGTGCTGCTTGTGGGTAGACGATAAGTAATATAGGAAGTGTCACTTGTCGCTTTTACTTCAGCTAGGGGTACGTTCGGTCTACCATGCCGCGTCGAACGATTTTACTATTGGGTGGCCGAAACCTTTGGTGTGTTGATAAAAATAACAACACAATCAAGCGCTCGACCACGGCCCAACAACCCAAAATAAGTAAAAACTAAATATGGAACTTCAATTCTGGAATACAAAGTCCATTTACCTAAACGTTTTACTGATAAATTAGCTCATAAAATTATTAAAGATCTAAACAAAAAATACAATCTATATTTGATCTATTAGGGATTGGACAATTGATCCACTTGTATAAATTGAAGCGTTTAAACTTTTTATTACATTTTTATTAAAATTTTCATTAAACGTTTTATTAAATTCATGAATCGATATAAAGTTGAATTCCAAATTAGTCTTAGATTTGGCCTCTAACGTCTCTCTGTTTTTAAGGCCTATCTAAGCTAATTGGAAAACTTGTTTACTGAGCGAATTCGGAAGCTGAAATGAACAAACGAACAACAGTAATACACAACTTCCTTCTCTAGTTTGCTTCTAGAGAATTCTAACCAATCATAGCTAAGTATTTTGCCTCCTAATTTCAGATGTTATATGACGAAATTCGTGTGGTTTTAAAAATGTCCATGTATGGTGATTTTACTGAAATGAGTGAGTTTTTTTTTAAATTTCCTTATACAGTGTTATTTTTAGTTTATGTTTGTAGTACAATGCTCTGTATTCTTGAAACGTTATAAATGTTTTTAATTAAGATATTCGTATATTATAATTCTGGTAAAAGTGAATTAGTTTTAATGCCGACCGTTGCTAGGCGTTTTGATTATCTTATACTATTAGGAGTTCATCTGCGAAGAATAACATATTCAAACAAACATGCCTGGAAATTCTCAGCCGAAAGTTTACTGTTCCTCTTGTATCAGGACGTCGCTGAATATATTAAACCGCACGCTTGCCTGAGCCCGTGGTTGGTGAGATTCATGGTTGACATTTTGTAGTCGGTTTTAACTGCTATTCTTGTATCAAGAAAGAAACACTTAATTTTGTTTAAAATATGCTTACAGTTAGTGGGTATTCACCGTACACATTGTTTCTTCCTACTTCTTTAACAGCCGAAAGTGGGTCAGCTGGATTAACCGGAAATCGTGTTGTGCGAAACGATTTCCCACTTTATTTCGGTTAAAACGAGGTTATACTGTAACTTGAAAACCGTTTAAAAGACTATATTAACTGAGTTTTGTTTCTTTTCCCCCCATAAACATTTAGGCAGGCTATGTTAAATGTTTAATAGAAAGGATAGCGCTTCTATTTTCTATAAGTGGTCCCACTGTATAGCCTATAGCCTATATAAGTATATATACGAGGGTGGAAATCTTCTATTGTGGTGTATTCATCGTTCATAACCTAAAGATACCATACATATGATTTATAATAAAGTTTTAGTTACTCACATTCTTAATTTCGATCGATTTCGCTCATAGACCATCGTCAGGACATATGCACTGCGCACTCGCGGTCACAATATTGTAAAACAGTTACTGTTTACAAAAAAAGAATTCGTAAACACTTATTAATGTTTTTATTGTTCTCAAGAATGTTTAAATAATGAGTTCTCGAGAACTCTCGAGAAACTTTGGACACAAACGTACGTTTCACGATCATTAATCGTGCCTTATTATATACATGCCTTATTATTGTTTAATAACAATAATAATGTCAGTAAATTAGTGAAAATAAAACAATAAGAAAGTAATTGAATCTACAAAAACTAAAACTGTATGGAGTTTTCAATAGGAATTTTCGTTGCCGGCCGCTGTAGGTCTTCAGAGAATAGGTGTATGACCTTGGCGTAACCCAAAGGGGGTGCGGAATACTCTCACACTTTCGCGTACCCTACTTTTCGTGAACGTCGCATTTAATTCGCAGTATACTCATTTCGTATTCCGCGCGGTTTGTTTGTAATTTTTTTATCGATAAAATATTTACTCCACCGAACTAGGGGCGGGGGGTTTATACGTCAGCGGATCGAACACGATGCCATTATAATCTTTAATGAGAGCTCATAGCGCTGCTGTTTGGTGTGATTGCGGTGATCGAGTGCACCAGATTGTCTACATACCAGAACCGATTGTAAAACCAGTAAAATGTAATTTTATTTTACTGTCGATTGATATTTCCATTGCTGGATATGTGTGTAAGAGACATTCATCGTAACTAACACGTCTGTAACTTATTGAAATTGAGTACAAAAGCGTTAATTATAACTGATTTTTCCATCGAAATGAAGGTTAGGAAAATCGTGTCAGTGATCGGAGTCCACTGTCTATCTCATTTTGCAGTCTGTGCAGGTATGTAGCGACTTCTCAACTTGTTCATACCGTCATGTTCTAGGTTTTTCGATAAATTTTCAGATAGTAATAAGCTTTACCGTATTATTTAGAAGAATACGCTTTTTTAAATGTAATATTTTTGAAACGATCATATTTTTGTGTAAGATAAAAGAATTTTTACGAAAATTAAGTAGGATGATACGGATTTCCCTTTACGAAAGTTCATGTAAATGAATCGTACCTAGAAACACGACGAAAGTAAGTGTAATTGCGGAACCGGAAACGGAAGTGGTATTACAGTAGGTAGCTTATCTCTTCATACCCCTGCTTTGTCACACAATTGTAATTGCGGAACCGGAAACGGATGGAGGCTGCATTACAGTAGGTAGCTTATCTCTTCATACCCCTGCTTTGTCACACAATTATAATTGTGGAACCGGAAACGGACGGAGGCTGCATTACAGTAGGTAGCTTATCTCTTCATACCCCTGCTTTGTCATACAATTTAATATACTTTATTGAAAATTGATATACACGGACGGAACTAAAGTCGACTGGACCCCATTCTTCCCTACTGCGTGCCCTGGCTTTCCAGTTTCTTATGTTCAGCTTTCCGAGATGTCCTCTGTTTGAGCTACTTCGCGTTCTTCCCCTTGCTCTACTACCCATTGGTTTCGGGTAGAAGACATGTTTCGTAGGCTGTCCTTCCTTCGTTATCTTTTAGTATCCAGCTCACCATATCCTGTATATTTTGACTATCCTGCCAATGTCCGGCTCTTTGTAAGGATGGTAGGCTATAGTCCATAATTAAAGCGCCTGCGCCACATTCAATTTTCTTGTACTCCTCTAAATATTGTACAGTGTACTAACTATTTATTCAGAAACACAAACAAGTTGTAACGAATATATTATTATAATGACATTGCGCATTATATATATTTTTTGACAATGCAAAGTTGAGCATACAGAACATGCAAAATGAATATAAATCTATGTCAATCAAAAAGCGTAAAAAGAATAATAGACACGATATTATAATTGTTTTTTCAGTTAATAAAATATTTTTAAGTTTATTGTAATTACTTAATGTCACGACACCTTTCCCTGTAACGAAAATATTTCTTTTTATATGCGACGCTAGTGGTTGGACAGCAGAGATACAAAGCGCACACTTGCAGATTACACGTTCACGCTCGTAACGCTGCAAAAAGTGTGTGAATCAATTAGTAAATAAAGTCTGCAGTTCACTGTACAGACAAAAATATTACGACGTTACAACGAAACACCATAACTTTAAATTTATTTGCCAAATACGATTATCATTAACGAAAACGATAAGGTCAGAGGAATTAGTTTATCCGCCCTGACGTCAAGGAAGCGATACGCAAGACCGTTAGCCTTGACGGAAACGGTTTGAAGGTCCCGACTACAATACAATACAATAAGGCGTAATTGAAATTTTTGTTGTAACTCGCGTTATGAATCACTTTATACTCAGCGCGCGACCTCTCGGCTGGGGTCAACAGTAATAGACACTGCCGCTACTGTGGTTACCCGTATTCTGTATTCAATTTATAAATAAAAGGTGGTGCCATAAAGTCGTGGGTCTCGGCGGAATAAAGAACAAAGATTCAAAATAAGTTTTTTAATAAATATTTTTTCTTTTTCTTCGGCATTACGAGCTTGGGTCGAAGTGGAATAAATACGCTTGGTGTAGGTAGATTATTTCATCTATCTTCGATATACCTCACCAGCACACCGTACTTGTATATTATAAGATCTCAAGTCATAAGTCCAATTTGTTAATCCATAAATGTCTATTAAGACCAGTAGTGACTTGTGTCTGCAAGATGTGGACCATGCGAAAGGAGGACGAAGAGGATCTAAACGATGTTGAGGAAAGGTTTTGGGCTGATGTGGGAACAAAATGGCAACTGGCGGATTTTGCGATATACGCATAAATAAATAATGCAAAACAGAGGAATAAGAAGATCGCAGTAACCGATGACAAGGTCCATGATAACCGGCTCAGTGTTCCATCCGGGTGTTTCCTCACCCCTAACTTTCCTGAGACTGTCCTCACCATGTGCACTGCAGAGTCGATGGACAGAAAGTATTGTAGTCCTGTCCATTGACCACAACGAAGCGCTTCAGAAAATTTAAGGACTTCATCAGTATTATTATTATTTTTCTCACCCATAATAGTAGTGACGTGCTGGAGGCGTTGGACCATGCCGAGGTACTTGCTGCGAGTCTCGCTGCTTTATGGAACGCAGGAAGTACAGCAGCGGATGACTGTCACGGCCGGGGCGGCCCAGAATCCAGTCCTTGGGCCGACCTCTGGAACGCATCCTATGACATCCTCCTGAGGTTGGAGATGCTGGAAGAGTGATGTTTGGTGGAATGTGGTGGAACAGATCAAGCTCAACGGGGTGATGAGATTAGTTAACAAAGGGATGGTATCGCACGGGCTGACGTTAGCCCTTAGCAAGACGGATGTCATGGTCTTGACTAAAAAGAGGATTTACCACTATAATCCCGGCACGAGTCGAAGACGAAAAGGTTAGAGTCAAAGCCATCGGTGAAGTACCTCGGAGTTGTGATCGACTTCAACTTGAGGTTTTCTGAACAAATTAGGCAAACGGTGAACAAGGCGACGAAGAGAGTGATGGCGCTTAGTCGGCTCATGACCAACATCGGTGGCCCGAAGTCAAACAGAAGAAGACTTTTGATGCCAGCTGTCCAGTCAGTTCTACTGTATGGAGCGGAAGTGTTGGCAGACTCCCTGAATCATAAGATCTACAGGAAGAAAGTAGCCCAGGTCCAAAGACGAAGTACTCTTCGGGTAGCATCGGCCTACCTCACGGTTTCTCTAGATAAATGTTTTGGTCGTTACCGGAGTAATGCCAATCGACCTTCTCGCCAAGGAGCGTAAGTTCATCTCGCAGAGGAAGAAAGAGGTAGGCGGTGAAGCTGCAACCCCAGGAGCCGCACGAAGCCAGATGATGGAGTTTCGAAGCAAGAAGAGCGAGGTCGCTGGACGAGAAGACTCACCATCAAGCAGAACAGAGAGTGGGGAGATCGACTTTTATCTTATCCAGTTTCTGACTGCGCAGGTATCTTCGATCTTATCTGAAGAATGTTGTAAAGGTCGAGTTGCCAGAGTGCCGTGTAATATCAGTCATACCTTCTTCGTCTGCGAAAGACTGGAGCAACACAGGAGATCGTTGCAAGAGGCAGGAGATCTTCCCCGATAATACCGTCAAAGCGATGCTTCGAGATGAGGACACCTTTAACTGTGTGGCACGCTTCGCAGAAGAGATTCTCCGTGCGGAGAAGATAGTCTCGGACAACATAGTATAGAAGACGAATAACAAACTAGACGTGAGCGGTAGTATTGAAGAACAATAGGCCTAGCCTGAAGTAATGTCTCAAACAGCTCCACGTTAGTGTCCCAGAAGAGGAAAGGGATCTGATTTTTTTTAGTGGTTCGGGTATAATACCCAAATCCAAAAATTTTTCCACCTACCCTAGTTAAAAAAAATTATTATTATTGTTGTTCCTGTCGTTGTTATTATTATTACTATTCATTTTACTACGTGTGTTGGTATTGTTTTCTTGCCGAAATACTTGTGGTCCATTAAAATAGCGACTCAGTTTGTGCACGAACTGAGAACAGGGAAACATTTGTGTCTAAGTGTGCTTGCTCAGTTGGCGAGCGGCACACCCCTAAAACGTCAGTTAGAAACAGCAATATGTGACCACGCATTACTAATGTCTAATTTCAATTTTACTTTATGTTTTTGAGGTCGCTGAATATGAATCCGAAGTTATTTTTTACCTAGGAATGGGGGAACACTGCACAAAATGGCAACGAAGTGAATAAATAGAAAACAATATTTTAACGTTTTTTCCTGTTTAACTTGCTATATCTTCGGCAGTTCTTGATATTTCTTTTTGAAATCTTAACCACTAATTCTTTGAAGTATTAACATTAAAACGCGACATGTTAAAAGTCTGTAAAGCTTGTATTTGTTGAAAAGTGAATTTTCAAACATTTTCCGCGTGGTTTTGTGGATCATTTCATTCGGCCGCAAAAATTGAGTGACAAAGTTTCGAAGTTCTAAACTCTAACTATTAGGTATTAAAATATCATACCTAAGGAAGTTTTCTGGAAATTTACAGTTTTTATCTCGAATAGAAAAAAAGATATGCAATTTTGAAGTTCAGTATTGGTTCCGCGGGCGCGCGCTCGCTGCGCGCTCAAGCCCGCGGAAGCGCTTGGCGATGTTTTATTGCGACCATTACTATCTTATAAGTTAACGAATGGAAACAAGCGACGCATTCTATAATTATTTCTAAGGATATCCAAAAGTTTGGCTGGTTGATGGTAAATGGACATTTAACTTTTGATTATTACGAAGGGTGCACTGCAATAGAGATACTGCAACAATATTTTTGTTCCTGCACTGGAAAGCATGCCTGTACGACTGCAACGTGTCCATGTATAAAGTCTAATTTAACATGCTGTGATGTTTGTTCCTGTAATGACTCTTGTACGAATTTAGAAGTAGAAATTTGTAACGACTCTTCATCAAATGTTCAAATAAAAGAGTAATTTAATTTTAATTTAATGAATTTTCTTTATTTTAAATCTTATTATTATTACTAATATTAATACATTTATGTCAGTATAAATAACTATTTAAATTGACGGAAACCATAGGTGAAAAATATTAAAAATTTATTCAAACCTTATGAGATAGTAATGGTCGCAATAAAACATCGCCAAGCGCTTCCGCCGGCTTGAGCGCGCAGCGAGCGCGCGCCCGCGGAACCAATACTGAATTTCAAAATGGCATAACTTTTTTCTATTCGAGATAAAAAGCTGTAACTTTCCAGAAAACTTCCTTAGTATGATATTTTAATACCTAATAGTTAGATTTTAGAACTTCGAAACTTTGTCACTCAATTTTTGCGGCCGAATGAAATGATCCACAAAACCACGCAGAAAATGTTTGAAAATTCACTTTTCAACAAATACAAGCTTTACAGACTTTTAACATGTCGCGTTTTAATGTTAATACTTCAAAGAATTAGTGGTTAAAATTTCAAAAAGAAATATCAAGAACTGCCGAAGATATAGCAAGTTAAACAGGAAAAAACGTTAAAATATTTTTTTCTATTTATTCACTTCGTTGCCATTTTGTGCAGTGTTCCCCCATTCCTAGGTAAAAAATAACCTCGGATTCATATTCAGCGACCTCAAAAACATAAAATGAAACTAAAATTAGAGATTAGTAATACTTTGGTCACTATAGACTCATTTTCAGGGGGTGTGCCGCTCGCCTACAGAGGGAGTGTGTTGGAGAGAATCCTAGGCCAACAATGACGCCCATTGTTTTAGCTGTCCATGACCTCACTTAACATGTTGAGTGAGGTCAGTGATGTGGTCTAGTATTCTCTCCAAACTTTCTCGGGGGTCACGTGACGTCACTGGCCTAGGATTCTCTCCAAAATATCTCGGGGGGGGGGGGTCTCCGTCTTGTTTACTTCGGTCTCGGACATATCGATCTCGATCTCGGTGCTGGTGGTCGGGCTGGGGCTCCGGACGAAACGTCGCTCGCGACTGTCGACAAAAGACTGAACGGGATAGCCAACGAGCCCTGTTTATATAGACGGACAATCCCCCCCTTGTTCCACTATTGAGTGTAACTACACAACACGTATTGGACCATACCGTTTCACGGTGACATGATGGAACAGTTCTAACAAGTGGATTGCACAACAACGCGTAACCAATTAAGCAATAAACAGCAACAGATCCAATAAAAAAAAACCTCGGTCCACGAAAGTCAGCGAGAGATGTTGCTCCGACCGCGGTCAACGAAACACTGTCCCTGTCAACGCTGTTTCATTCGTATAAATTTTTGTTAGCCGGGAAACAAACGAGGAGGGGGAAAAATAACGGGGATACCAAAAAACAAACATACAAACGGAAAACTGTAGGAAGTGCATTGTTAGGAATTGTACAACCCCATTATCAAATGAGCCCAAAATAATTTAAAACAAGCAAATTTTATGTAACATAAATAAACCATGTAGCACCATTTAAGTCATTAACAAATAAATAATAAAAATAATCAAGCAATAAACAGCAATGTAAGATCACAAAACGTGCATTATGTCATATCAAAAGACCCACCTACTCGGAAACATCAATAGAATTTCACGACAACACATAAATAATCAAGCAATAAACAGCAACAGATTCAATAACAAACCAAACCCAGTCTACGCGAGTCATCGAGAGATGTTGCTCCGGGCGCGGTCAATGAAACACCGACCTCTGTCAACGCCGTGTAATTCATATAAATGATGCGTAGCTCGAAAGGGAACGGAGCGAGGAAAAAACCTGTTAATACTAAAATATATCTATATAATTTAATACAAGCAATATTTTATGTAACAAGTCGTCAGTACTAACAAACGACTCGAATCAAATATGTAAAACCGGTTAGCACCATTTAATTTATAACCAATAAAAATAACGAAGCAATAAACTGCTATTTGCTGTCATAAAACGTGTATTATGTCATAGCAAAGTACCTGGCTATTCGTCAACACTAATAGAATTGGGCCATAACGCCTCATGGTGATACAGTGCAAGAGATCTATCAACTGGATTGCACACAACGGTTCCAATAAAAAAAAAAAAAAACTATGGCCATTTACATCCGATCCTCTCTGCAGTGCGAGAGAAAGCGTTAGACTGTAGCGAGGAGAGGGGGACACAGGCGTGGGGAAATTTAACCTAGCCGAGCCAGCGCGTGCCAGCAATTAACATTCCACATCTGTGACCCGACGGAGAGGGGTTTGGCACGTCTCATCTCAAAACTTAATTGACGGTCAACTTGTGAATGAGTTCTCTCAGTATAAACTATAAAGCTGAACTAAAATTGTAACTTGAAAGCATCTTTATAAGTTAGCCACTCCCTGTTGTCAATAATACGGTGATGGAACAGTCAAAACTCTTATGCGTCAGCTAACTAAATGTATGTTATTACCACTAATTTTTTAGCTAGTTTCATTTAAATCTGAAAACAATAATAATATAGCGTATACACTAGAGCTCGTTAAAATAAGCTACAAAAGAAAGCGATGTAGAAATGTTCCAGGATGCATGTTTTCTAAAACGACATACAGTCCAATAATTTAATACTTAAATATAGTATCTGTTAATGCTTCAAACACGTACACACGAGTCCTGTCATATTACATATTATTGGTGCTTTTCAACAGTTTTGGAAATACTCGTATAACGTTTTCATCACTTAACCAAAATATCCATCAAACAAGTGGTGTCTATTTACCAAACTTTCAAGCAATATTTAATAATTAACAAAATAATTCCGTAATACGTGGTATTTAGAACATATCTGTAACAATAACGTTACAAATTGTAAAATATGAAATATTAGCAGTACTATTCAGCTGTGTTGGCGATTTTGTGTTAAGAAGAAAGCTTCTAGACTCACCGCAACCTGTTGCTGTTCCTGTAAATGTACCATGAAGAAAATTACCGGCTGGAAACCAACAAGGTAGGAATTCTGCCCGACCATGTTTGTACCCGACAACAAAAACACAGTCACCAAAAATATGAATCCATTAGGCACAAGAATAAAAAAAAAGCAGAGCGCATGACGTGTTCACCCACCGGATTATTCAAACGTTCTGAATACGGAGCGGTAGATTTCGATCCGTGCGAACCACACACTTGTCGATGTTCGAAAAACATATGGCCATCACGTCGTGGGAACGAGAACGAATAATATAAACAGTACGGAGTAACTGACCCCTCGTTTTGCTTGCATGAATGTAGAACGCGAAGAGTACTCTTTGTTCTCAACCGGAACAGGCGAATGCAGAAGGATCTTCCTTCGCTGTAACGGAAGTGAACTTAAAGCCTTGTATAAGGTAGTGCAATAATGTTACCACCATAATATCTAAATATCACAACGTACTAACAGCTGCGCGCGCGCAACGATGCTAGCCCCTATATACTGTACTGATTTACTGCCTACACCTCAGTTAGCAGCTGGACACACTGCGGAACACAGCTACGATATTTGTTGTTGATACTAACTGTGTTTGTTACAAAGTGCCCGCAGACATTGACGAAAACTAGTGCGTGTTTAACCTAAAAAAAAGCGTTATTTATTCTAATTAAGATCGCATATTCCTGAGTACAGAACCATGGCAGTATACGTAACTCGTACAATCTCACTTAACGGGAGTGTAAAGACAATAAAATATAACGACTTTGAAGACGGAGTGGACGCAGTATCTGTATTGTTGGAGAGAATGGCGGACATTATTCCGGAAGACGTATGCGGAATCACGCGATATGGGGGAAATTTTCAAGTGGTACTTAACCGTACGCGTCTTATTCAAAAAACTAGTATCCGATCACGAACTGGAGCAGACGGGGGTGTTTTGTTCGCGTACACAACTCGTTTTACCCGTGAACGCGGACGTGGAAGAAGTGAACGAACAGTACAGGAAGTGCGTCGAAAAAGTGCTGGAATCGGTATCGAAGTTTACTCAAGGTAGCGGATGGGTCCAGAACGGGATCGTAGCCGTCGAAGTGAACTTGTTAAAATATCGTCCTCTGACCGGATCCAGTTACATACCAACACCGAAGAAATTATTAAGTAAGAAAGCGTTAGTGAATGTGCAGAATCTAGACGACGATAAATGCTTCCTCTGGTCGGTTCTCGCCGGGTTACATCCGATCGCTTCTCACCCGCACCGCGTGTCTCACTACAGACAGTACGAAAACGAGCTGAATACGGAGGGGATCGACTGAAATCCGGTGTCGGTGAATCAAATAAAAATATTTGAAAAACAAAACGTAAACATTTCGGTGAACGTGTTCGGTTATGAAAGCGAAAGTAACGAGTTCGGATACAGAAAAGACGAAGTGTACCCTATTCGGATCAACGAGCACAAAGGTGGGACGCACGTGAATCTTCTATTACTGGTAACGACGAAGGGCTCAAAAATTATTGTGTTCTTAGAAACATGTCTCGTTTGCTGCACACCACAACGAGTGCTAACAATCCGGTTTTCTTCTGTAATTACTGTTTTCAACGATTTCGCGATAAAACGGATCCGGAGGAAGCGCGGAAACGGATGAAAGAGCACGAAATACTCTGCACGCCGCACGGAACGCAAAAAGTCGAACTACCAACCGGAAAATACAGTAAGATGTATTTTAAAGACTACACGAAGTGTCACAGAGTACCGTACACGGTGTACGCGGACTTTGAATATTTTCTTCGCCCCGTGTCCGGATGTACGTGCGAAGAGGACAGATCGCACTCGCAGGACCGTGCAGTTTCTGTTACGTCATCGTCGATTGGACCGGTAAAGCCATGAAAGAACCCGTCTTGTACCGCGGCGGTACAGACGTAGTGGAGACGTTTCTCCGGACTCTGCGCGAAGAGGTGAATCGACTCAACAGACCCCTCCGCATGACAGAAGACAACGAACGCGAGTTTCAGAACGCCACTGCGTGTTATCTGTGGAAGAAGAGTATCGAGCGCGGCGACGCGGGGGACAACGTGCGAAACCACGATCACGTGACGGGCGAGTACCTGGGAGCCGCGCACAACGCGTGTAAATTAAACTGTAACGTGCCGCAACACGTTCCCGTGTTCTTTCACAACCTGCACGGTTACGATTACCACCATCTCATCCAAGCGTTCGGGAAATTCAAACACGAAGAAATCAAGTGTATAGCCAACCCCAGCAAGCGGTACTGGTCCGTGTCCCTTGGTCCCCTCCGGTTTCTCGATTCCGTGCAGTTTATGAACACGTCTTTGGAGAAACTGGTGAAGAACATGCGGAAAGACAAATTTAAAATATGACGACATTGCATGCGAACGGACGGAAACAACCAATAACAAGAAGAAGAAGAAGAAGAAGAAGAAGAAGAAGAAGAAGAAGAAGAAGAAGAAGAAGAAGAAGAAGAAGAAGAAGAAGAAGAAGAAGAAGAACGCGTTGAAATGCTGGTCAGGAAGGGGGTCTATCCGTACGAGTACATGACGGACGAAAGTAAGTTCGAGGACGCTTCTCTGCCCGCGCTGGAAAACTTTTACAACCGCCTAGCCGAGACGCCCGTGTCGGACGAAGATTACGCGCACGCGCAAAACGTTTGCACGGCTTTCAGGATGCGAACGTTAGGCGACTATCATAACCTCTATTTGAAAACCGACGTATTGCTGTTGGCTGACGCGCTCGAAAACCTTCGCGAGACCAGCCTGCAGTACTACGAGGTAGATCCGTGTAACGTATATTGCGCGCCGGGGCTCGCGTGGAACGCGATGTTGAAAATGACGGGAATTCGACTAGAAATACGTCAGGACATAGACATGCACCTGTTAGCAGAGAGCGGTGTAAGAGGGGGTACCGCGATGGTACCCACAGATACGCCAAGGCCAACAACCCTTACGTACCGGACTACGATCGCGAACAGGAAAACAATTACCTCCTCTACCTGGATTGTACAAACCTGTACGATACCGCGATGAGACACCCGTTACCCCACTCCGGATTCCGATGGCTGGAACGTGAAGAAATCGACGTGTTAGATTTGAGTACGGTTGGCGCGGAAGACGAAATCGGCTACATTCTCGACGTTGATCTAGGTTATCCCCGCCGTTTACACGACTTACACTCGGACTACCCGCTGGCGCCGGAACGCAGAAAAGTCGGTGAGCAGGAGTTGTCCGCGTACAGCAAACGTTTCAAGTATTTATAGAACTTCCATTTGCCCGCCACCGGCACTGTTGAAAAACTGATCACCAGTCTCGAGGATAAGAAAAACTATATCGTACACTACAGAACGCTGCAGCTGTACCTTAAACTCGGTATGGAACTGAAAGCCGTCAATCGCGTATTAGCGTTTCGTCAGAGCGCGTGGATGAAGCCGTTCATAGAATTCAATACGGAGAAACGCAAAGCCGCGGCGAACGATTTTGAAAAAGACTTCTTTAAACTAATGATCAACGCGGTGTACGGCAAATCGTTAGAAAACGTCCGGAAACGTATAAATTTTCGGTTGGTATCCAACGAACGGGTATGATAAAACTGGGTGCGAGCCCGAGATTCGTGCACGCAAACGTGTACAACAAAGACCTGGTAGGCGTGATGATGAAAAAGAGAACCGTGTAGCTCAACCGTCCGCTGTACGTAGGATGCACCGTGTTGGACATTAGTAAATACGTGATATACAGTTTCCACTACGAGTTCATAGTCACGAAGTACGGATCGCGTGTTCGATTGTGTATGATGGATACGGACTCTTTGCTGTATGATATACGCACCGATAACGTGTGCGACGACATTAACGAGAACCTACATCTTTTCGATACGTCGGAATATCCCACAACCCATCCATGTTATAGCGTGGTAAATAAAAAACGTTTGGGAACGTTCAAGGACGAGACGTACGCGAAAGCTATCGTCGAATTCATCGGGTTGCGCGTGAAATCGTATTCGCAGGTGGTGTTGCAGGACGACGGCGATAAAAAGGAGAAGCGCGTAGCGAAAGGGGTTCCGCAAGTGGCTATACAAAACCGATTGACTCACGCGGATTACAAACGCTGTTTGCTGTCACCGACGACGACGTCAACTAACCGACAAACGTACACGACCGCGCAGATCATACGCAACGAAGACCATCGATCCATACACGCGCCAGATAGTGAAACTGTCTTTGCCACCGTACGACGACAAGAGATACGTCTTGGACGACGGGCAGAGAACGTTAGCCTACGGTAATTACAGCATTCGCAAAATGGAAGAGGGACGTGCGACGGTTCAACGGGCCAGCGTGATACGGACCGCAAACCGTGAAAGCGTGATTCGGTACGCGTGTAGAGCGTTAGAGGTGGAGGAGGAGGGGGAAGAAGATATATATACATATAGATAGGAAGCGATTAACGCGCGCGCGCGCTGTATGACTTTACACTACACAATGCGATGTTGCTTATTATAAGTATGTGTACAGTAGTTAAGTATATACGTTTGTGTATCGGGCGGGATATCGAGGTGCGTTGTCCGAGTTTGTTCACGTTATGTGTGTGTGTGTGTGTGTGTGTGTGTGTGTGTGTGTGTGTGTGTGTGTGTGTGTGTGTGTGTGTGTGTGTGTGTGTGTGTGTGTGTGAGAGAGAGAGAGAGAGAGAGAGAGAGAGAGAGAGATGAACGATTATAACCGGCTACGTTACTGTCGCGGTAGAGATACTCATAAACGTAGTCGAGTCGTCTAAGACGAGTCACTGGCACTGTGGAAACATCTGTAAACTCGCCTCAATTTAACAGAATCTTTGTGTGTGTGTGTGTGTGTGTGATACGTGAAAAAGACGCTTCTCGATATTCCAACCGTATACCAAACTATTAGTTTAAGTGAAAAAAAATTTATAAAAAAATTTATAAAAAAAATAGCTTTAGTCAGCATTGTGTAGTGTACGTTCGATTTTTTACCCAACACTGTATACGTTAAACGTTCTGAGTTCTTAACATAACGTTGTTATAATTATACGTAATTACCACAACGATATGTATGGACCTAATTATAAAATTCACTACAAAATTTATGTCAGTGTATTTCACAATACTCGACCGGCTACAGGAAAAGTATCGTTACAACTGTTGCATAATATCACCATGAAACAGTATGGTGCAATTCAATCGATAGAACTGTTGCATCGTATCATTGTGAAACAGTATGGTGCAATACGTGTTGACAGGATGTTGTGCAATAGTTACACGTAATAGTAGAATAGGGTGAGGGGGATTGTCCGCCTATATTAACGGGGCTCGTTCGCTATACCGTTCAGTCTTGTTTCGACAGTCGCAAGCAACACATCACAACCAGCAGACCTACTAAGCAAGCAAGCAAGCAAGATGGATTCGTTTATACAGAAATTTGGGAGCGTCACCGTTTACAAATACGTACGATGTCACGACCTACAAACGGGGACGAAGTATCCAATTCGCTTTTTGCAGAACGAGACGACGCGGTACGGATCTTCTCTGGCGGCCGTTATATCAAAGGGAAAGGACGGCACGGGATTACTAAAAGTCTACCTGCCGAAGAGATACGCGAAACTGTTTACGGATGAGGAACTGCAAGGCGTACAACCGGACACGATCTACCTACAGTACAACGGACGAAAAGATCGTGTAGCGGACATTATTATTTCAAGATTGTAAAATATTGTATGCCTGTATTTTTTTGTAACACTTTTTTATTTGTGTTTTTGACAATATATGTATTGAATAACATTATAATTGTTATTTTTCCCTCCTCGTTCCTTTGCACCCCTTTCCACCACCACTACCACTACCACCCCTTTAATACGAGCGACACGGGGTCGACAGGGGGTCAGTGTTTCGTTCACCGTTGCCGGAGCAAAGCAACATCTCTCCGAGGACCGACTGAGCCACACCTACACCAACAGACACGCAGACACACAGCACAACACGGAGAGAGAGAGAGAGAGAGAGAGAGAGAGAGAGAGAGAGAGAGAGAGAGAGAGAGAGAGAGAGAGAGAGTAAGAGAGAGGGAGAGAGAGAATACTGATTCACGAAGACAACTCACGATCGACTCTGACCAGAACATGACATCACGCTCAGCCGACATCACTGACGTCATCATCAGCTGTTAAGTAGTGGTATAGCAGTCCAAGACACGGGAAGTTTCAAGACAGTGACACGATGGAAGGCGAAGGTAACACACCTTGACGCAAGAGGAGAGTAAAGTTTAGTGACAACCTGACGTTCTATCCTGTACCGTACTACTGTGAATCGCGTTTCGGTGAACTCGTAAGAAGACCCAGGTATGGAACGCACGATGAAGAGGAAGAAGAAGAAGAACAACAATAACAACAACAACAAAAATGTTGCCCGGACTGGTGAAACCGTACAACGACAGCGTGCACAGAACGATCGGTATGAATCCCAACCGGGTGAACGAAAGCAACCAGCGGGTAGTGTTGGAACGTATCAAGAAGAACACACGACCAAGTGTCACGCGCGAGAGGAAACAGAAATTCACGGTTGGCGACCGTGTTCGCGTGAGTAAACACAAAATGACATTCGCGAAAGGGTACACGCCCAAATTGACCAATGAAATTTTTACCGCGGACGCGGTGAAACCCACCGTTCCCGTCACTTACCGTCTCAAGCATCACGCTGGTGAAGTGGTGCGAGGCGGCTTTTACGAGCACAAAATCAGCAAGTCGAGCGTCGGTGACGTTTACTTGGTGGAGAAAGTGTTGCAGCGCAAAGGCGACAGGGTGCGCGTGCGTTGGCTCGGATTAGACGGTAAACACGATTCGTGGATACACAAGAAAGATCTGATATAAAATATCAGATAAAAGATCTGATACACGCCACTGAATCAACGCGTAGCGTGGCACCAGTACGCGACAGTACGTTACGATGACAACATCGTCATGCCGGCGGCGACCACTGTGAACGATGTCGTCTCACATACGGCGTACAAGAAGTACGTCTTGAATACAACGATCGAAGACGTCGAACGCATGCGTACATTCGTCTCTCTACACGAACATTGGCGACGGGTTACGAAGCGTGTGACAAGTTCCGAACTCAGTGTAAGAGTACCGAGTAGCATGATCGGCGGGTTAGATCACTACAAACAGTACGCGTGGTCGGATCCCGATTGTCAGGAGGGACCGGACACTTGAGTGTGCAGTGCCGTGTCCGGTGAGTGTTACGACATAATACAACTGCTCAATAGACTGTGGTCGAACGAAGAAGAAGAAACTGAAGATACTACAACAAGTCCGAAAATTGAAAATAAAAAATATGGGCTTGTCGGAAGGTTACACGAATGGTAGTGATGGCGGAGGAAGAGCGAGGAGGAGTAGGCACAGACTTCTTTTGCCCGATTCTATACGTCTATCATCTGCGGACCGTCCGCGTGCGGCAAGACGAACGAAATGTTCAACCTGTTGTTCGACGTGAACGGGTTACGTTTCGCAAACCTGTACGTGTTTTCAAAATCACTGTTTCCACGCAAATATCGAATGTTGGAAACTCTGATGACACAGGTCGTCTACGACGGACCGGGTTATCACGCGTACAGTGAAAACGAAGAGGTACCACCTCCCGACGAGGTCGACACCGCTTCCGTTATGGTGTTCGACGACGTCTCTTGGGAAAACAACACACCATACGCAACTACTTTGCTATGGGACGACACACCGGTGTAGTTGTACGTTGTACTTGTGCCAGACGTACAGTCAAATACCGAAGCAGCTGATTCGCGACAACGCCAACCTCATAGTCTTGTTCAGACAGGACGATCTCAACTTGAAGCACGCGTACAACGATCACGTCAACACGGACATGAAGTACGAAACTTTTAAGAACTTGTGCGCTGAAGCGTGGAAAGACCGCCACGGTTTTCTCGTTGTGAACAAAGACTCGTCTATCGATAACGGGCGGTACAGAATCGGTTTCGATCGTTTCATTGTAGTATTAGTAGTAGTACCGAACGAATAAACACACACGTGTAGACTGTTTGTGTAAACGGGCGTTGACCGTTTCCGTAAAGGGGTTTATATATCCACGACTAAGATTGTACGTAAATACACGTGTTCCGAAATCGATTCGTTAGTCGATCTACTGGCGTTCGTGAAGATGGACGACAAGGAGAAACCGGTCATTCGTGATATCGAAACGATCAGCAATAACATACGGAAGAAATACCGTGCGTTAAAATACGGGATCCAAGAAGAGAAGAAAATCTAACAAGAAGTTACAAACTGATCTTGGGACCGTTGAAAACCATTTCGCAAGCGTTGGTTGAAGAAAAAAAACGTAAAACGTCTGAAAAGCCTATGGGGATGTTAACGGATAGTAAGAAGAAGAAGAAACAAAAGGAGGAGGAGTAGGAAGAGACAGCTAGTAGACTCTAAACATGACGGTACACCGCGTTTCCTAGACACATCCGTAGTTGGCGAGACGACGACGACGACGGAAGTTGATGACGATGACGACGATGACGAAGACGATGATCCTAGTTTAACAGTTGAAAAACTGTTGAACACATCCGAAGGAAGACGTGAAGCACGTAATTATTTTCAGATCCAATACGAACCCAATTCACTAGCGTACAAGTACATGAGTATGATCGTATCGGCTGGTCGTGGTCAAAAGATGGATTATACGTACGGTGTGAGACACGAAGGCGGTAAATGGATGATAGGCGATTCACAGGTGGAAATCGATGGTAACGATAATTTTGTTATCAATAGTGTACGATACAAAGGCACGCCGGGACATTTCGAGCTGGTTTTCATGAAACGTCCGGATACTGGTGTTTACAACAAGAACGATCTCACGACTTACAAGCGTATACTGGAAGCGACTAACGCACACAAACAACACTATTTACCGACAACGCGAAGAAACGCGAACAGAGGACCAAAGTATGCGAAGATAATTCCGTTGTTTCGAACGATACGTACGGGACGCGGACACGTAAACAACCACTACATCCAAAACGGAAACGATGTATACATGGAAGTAAGGAGAAGAGGAAACGATAAGATCGATTACGTGCACTGGGATGATCCGAACGAACTGGTGGACAGACTGCGATTGTTGATTGAATCCCAACGCGCCGGCAACAGCTGTCACACGAACGAAATCGTCTCCATTGTGGAAGAACTGCGTGAAGCAGACATCGTTGTATAAATAAGTCCGATATACCAATACGTATAATATGTATATAAACGAGTGTAAAGAGTCGACACGTTTCATTCGTAACACGACACGATGAGTGTTGACAAATTCGGCAGACACCAGAGCACCGTCACGGTGCGAAGGGAGACACGACGAAGTCTGCGGGAGGATATCGGTATCGGTTTGACGGAGGACGGACACTTCGACGTAGCGGGGAAAAAATACGCAACTTGGGCGAGCCGCTCGACGGTAACGATGCCGTTCCACTGCAGTTCGTGCAAGACCACTGTCTGTTAGTTGACGACGATCCGACGCAAAATTTCAGCTGTGGTAGCGGCGGTAGCGGCGGTGGCCGTGGCGGTGTCATCACAAGAATAGACGTGAAAGTTCGTAAGCTCGCCAACGTCGTAGCTCCCTCCGATCTCAAGGATGCTGTCAACAAGCGGTACGTAGACTACACGTGCTTGCGTTTCACAACGCCGGCACCGAATACGAAGAAGAAGAACGGGGCCGCCGTCGTCGACGCGCGTGACCTCCGCATACAATCTCTCAGCGAACCGATTCGTGCGAGAGACGCTGCGACCAAAGGATATGTAGACGCAAAATTTATACCGCGGGACGTACAATCTAACCTGTCGGTGGGGAGCCTGCAGTTATCACCGCCCGTGAACAACAAGGACGCGGTGAACTTGGAATTTTTGAACGAGCATAAGATCGCTTCGGTGAACGGAACCTGGTTCATCGCGCAAGGAAAGACTATTTTAAACGTAGGTGATGGCGTTCGGGTCACGGACGCCGTAAACTTACATCAATTGGAGGACGCGAGGCGGTACGCGAAGAGCGAAATATACTAACTCGCAAAAGTGTTCCAAAGACGATGGGAGAAAGTAGTTTCGTACATCTATAAATTGCACACGCACGCAGCGCGGAGTTCACTCAACGCCGAAGAGGCAGAGTTGATACACGCTAACAACGAGGAGACGAGCGAATTAATAGCAGAATTTGATAAGGGCGGAGGGAAGGACAAAAATTGGAGATCCGTTTACAAGGTCGATAAATGGTAGTCATGTACGAAATACGAGGTCATAGTGTTAAAAAAAGAAAAAAAGGAGGCGTGGTCCTATCAGAAAAGTGCTTAAAAGCGTGATACCTTTCGTCACACAGTCAGTACCGACTCTGATCAATCGAGCGGTGGAACTGCACCTGTCCGGATACAGGTTCTGCGGACCGGGATCTAAACTGGAAGAGAGATTGGCACGCGGCGAACGCGGGATCAACGAGTTGGACCAAGCCTGTCGTGAACACGACATCGCGTACTCCAAGTACAAGGACAACGAGCACAGAGGCGCAGCGGATCGCGTGTTAGCCGGTAAGGCGTGGGAACGAGTGAAGGCTTTGAACTCGGGTATCAGCGAACGAGCGTACGGGACCGCGGTAGCTGCAGCGATGAAAGCGAAATCGGCGTTAGGCGGCGGCGGACTGTGCTGGGGACATGAACGTTGTCGTCGTCGTGGTCGTCGCAGCGGAGCGGTCGTCAAGCGGAAAAAGGCAGCACTACGACCATAAGGAGGAGGAGGGGAGGAGAACGACTACATCGGGAATTCGACGTCGACGGGGACAGAACGGAGGAGGAGGTGGAGGAGGAGGAGGAGGTAACCGCAAAACGGCTTCGGGACTGTACCTGCGACCGTACCTAAAAACTAGCAGAAATACCCATGCGCTCGTTGTCCGACCGTGATCTGTACGCGTACGCGAAAAAATTAAACCTACCTTATTTCAGAGGCGTGTACATGCGCGACGCTTTACCGCGCTAGCCGCCGCGGGAGAACGAGAGCGAACGTCGTGAAGCTCGACGATACCGCTGGATTGGGCACGCACGGGGTATGCTACATGAAGCGAGGCGACAGGGTAGTGTACTTCGACGGGATCGGCAATTTACGTTCGCCGGTCGAGCTGATGCGGTACTTTGGTGCGAACGTGACCGACGTGCGTTACAATTACGCGCGTAAACAACCGCCGGACACGGTCGTCCGCGGATATTTATGTTTGGAGTCTTTGTCGTCAAGCGATTAGTAAACGACGAGATGTCTTCGCTTACAGTCACCGTCACGTGTACGGTTCCGAGCGCTCTCGTTTGTGACTTTTTTCCACCTATCGAACTGACGGCGGGTGAATGGTACGCTGGACTGTTGGATTTCACCACGTACAACTCTATACCGAACGTGGAAAGCGGCAGAAACAACGTCCTTCCTGTACTGAAGAGCGGTGGTGGTGCGCGTAAAACGTTAGTACTCATCGAATTACCGACCGGCGCGTACGAAATCGGTGATATCGAAACGTACTTGAAGAAAGCGCTAGTCGACCCGAAATTCACTCTGCGCGCCAACAACAACACGCTTAAATGTGAACTTTACTGTTCTTACGAGATAGATTTCGGTAGTACATAACACGTGATTGAAGCTATGCTGGGTTTCATCGAGAAAACCAAGTTAGAAGCGTATAAATTACACACGTCGGACGCGCCCGGAAACATTAACAAAGTGAACGTTCTGGAGATAAGGTGTAACGCTGTTCAAGGTTCGTACAAAGACGGACAAAACGAGCACATTCTGCATTGTTTCTACCCGACGGTCGAGCCGGGATTCAAGATAGTCGAAATGCCCAGCAACGTCATATACCTTCCGGTGAACGTGCAAAGTTTACGCAACATTACCGTCTCCGTACACGATCAAGACGGTGGTATCGTGAATTTTCTCGGTGAAGTCATCACCGTGCGAATCCACCTAAAACGGATGTAACGATGGGTTTTTACTTCAAAGATAGTTTTTATTCTGTTGCACCGTCATCGTCCTCGTCGTCGTCACGCGCAAGATTTGCGAAGATAAAAGAGGAGCCCGACAAGTACGTCTTATAAAAGAGGAGATAAATACATTCGGGAAACCCGTCAGTTGACGTTCGACGTTGAAGCGGTTAACACCGGCGAACCGACGCTACCTGATATCACTAGGCTTCAAAGTCAAGAAAACAAGTGACATGGCGGTTAGCGGTATCTTAGCGGTCGATCGAGGTCCGCTCTTCCACGACACCATCACGCATTACGAGTACCACAGTCACGCGCCATACGCGTCGTCGCGATACGGTAACAACGATGAAATACGTATACCCATGCTGCAGCAGAACGTCTTCACTCTACCGATGGAAAGTTTCCTGTACGTCGAAGGCAAGTTGAGCAAGAAGACCGGCGTGAGTGATACTGACGAAGTGAACGTGAAACTGGTGAACAACGAGATCGCGTTTCTCTTCGAAGAAATCCGTTAAGAATTGGCCGGCGTGGAAGTCGATCGGACCAAGAACGTCGGCATCACGTCCACGTTGAAAACCATGCTGCCTGTCCGCAAACCGGACGTTGATGCGATGAAAAACGCCGGATGGGTGGCACCGACGACTAACGAGATAACACCGAAGGGGAGCAACGATGAATTAAATTTTGCGTACCGCTGAGGATGCTGATGGGATTCGCCGAAGACGTTACGCGGATTATTTTAAACATGAAACAAGAACTGATACTGTTGCGCACGTCCAGCGATTTAAACGCTATGGTGATGACGACGACGACGAGCAGCGCGACAACGGCTAACGCCGATCTTGAACTGACTAAAATCTTGTGGATGGTTCCGTACGTGCACGTGAACAACGATACGGGGTTGGAGCTGTTAGACCTAATTCGGAAGGACCCACCGCTCTCCATACCGTTTTGCAGTTGGGAATTCCACGAGTACCCGGCATTGCCGACGACCAGCAAGCAGACGTGGACGATGAAGACGTCGTCGCAACTGGAGAAGCTACGTTTCGTGACACTCACCTTCCAGACCGGTAGAAAAAACGATCTGAAAAAACACGCTGACGAATTCGACCACTGCAAGGTGACCAACGCGAGACTCTTTCTGAACGACAAGTACTACCCGTACGATAACCTGAACTTGGATATTCCTAACGGACGCTACGCACTCTTGTACGACATCTATTCTTGTTTCCAAAAATCTTACTACCATAGGACTCAATCCAACGTACTTCTATCGCCAGACGAGTTCAGAGATAAAGCACCGCTATTCGCCTTCGATTATAGCAGACAGGACGAGTTGCTCAAGTCTTCACCGGTCAACGTGCGACTGGAATTCGAGTCCTCGGAAAATTTCCCCGCGGAAACCACGGCCTTCTGCATGATACTTCACGATTCGCTCAGCGTATACGCTCCGCTGTCCAACACTGTACACAGACGCATTTGATTTCGCCCCCCACTACTAATACCACCACCACCCGGGTAGTTGTCTCCCCCCCACCGCCACCACCACAAGGAAGTCTAGATTTATATACATGTTACCGAGTGTTGCATCATCATGTATCAGTTGAGAGACAGCAGTTGACTGGGAACGTTGTTGTTGTAGTTACTGTGAACGTTGTGACCTGTGTTTTATTACCCAACAACATGGCGTCGGCAATCGTTGGATTCGACCAGCAGCAGCAAAAATCGCAGCCGATACACCGCGACGTGTACTTAGGTCTAACGTAAACCGTTGTCCCACAGACAATACGTAACAGCCGGAGTGTTCGAAGAACGCGGACACGATGTTTGCGCTTCGTTTACAAACGGTGCTCGTCCGCAACGCGTGTTAGGATTTCACCGATTGGAACTTGTTGATTTTCTTACAGGAACGAATTACCGACGGTCTCCGATATCCTCGTTCGTCCGACGTTAAGTTAGTTTTGTTTCAGGACAAGGACAAAGGAGACGAAGACGACAGGTTTAAAAGTGTTTACGTGAAACGTGGATGTGTACATTTGAAAGACAAAAAGACAGTTCGATCGTAATGAACGACAGCGAGTGGTCGTGTTTTGCTCGGTTAACACCGATAATTAAAAAGTATGTAGCGCTTTTGTTTTACGAAGAAGAGAATATTAAACCGGACATCAATCGCGTGGTATCGAGTGCGGGAGGACGATACGTGTGCCCACCGGACGTGTTTTGCGATATCGTGATGTACGACCGTCTGTACGACGAACTCGTTATGTACGGGAAAGCGGAACCGGTGATACCGGATAATACCGTAGTCGAGCTGATACGTTACCTTGAACAGGACGAAGAATGTTGAAGAAAAAACAAAACAAACAAAATGGAGGACTGAATATAAAATATCTCGTACGCGTTAAAATAGTTACACTTCTCGTCATGTGGCAGCAAGGAGAAAACGAGGATATTCGAACCACTGTCGTCGAGTTTCAAGCGTTCCGCAGTGTGGAGAACGAGTACGTTGTCAAGGAGTTCGCCGCGGTAGAACTGTCTACACGATGTTTTACAGTAGCGTTTTTCGCGCCTCCTTACAAACTATCACGTCTCACCGCGAAGACGATAAGAACCAACGAATGGTTAGAACGGCGCTATCACCGGTTGAGATGGGACGAGGGTTACATTCGGTACACGGACGTGTCGCGTACGATCGCGCAAATCTGTGAAAATTTCACCACGATCTACACTAAAGGGTCGGAGAAAGCCGCTTTTCTACGCGCTTACCACCACAACGTTATCGATCTCAACGAAATGAACTCGCCGACCACGAGCGACCGGTTAACGAGCTCGTTACAGTGCCCTATCGTGCAAAATCGGGACGACAGCAGAAAGTTTACTAGGTGCGCGCTGCGTAGAGCGTTCTTCTACAGCGAGTGGTTGGTAAACGCGAGAAAACAACGGTGTAATCTGTGCACAAACGTTATGTATCGCAATATATTTTAATGTATGTTTGTGTGTGTGCTTTACACTACACAATACAATGTTGCCTATTATAAGTATGTGTATAGTAGTTAAGTGTATACATTTTGTGTATCGGGCAGGATATCGAGGCGCGTTGTCTGAGTTTGTTCACGTTATGCGCGCGCGCTAGAGAGAGAGAGAGAGAGAGAGAGATGATTAATTGTAACCGGCTACGTCACTGTCGCGGTAGAGATACAGTACTCATAAATGTGGTCGAGTTGTCCGAGATGAGTCACTGGCACGTTGGAAACACATGTAAACTCGTCTCGATTTAACAGAATCTTTGTGTGTGTGATACGTGAAAAAGACGCTTCTCGATATTCCAACCGTATACCGAACTATTAGTTTAAGTGAAAAAAAGGAAAAAACAAAAAAAATTTATAACAAAAAATAGCTTTAGTCACCATTGTGTAGTGTACGTTTGATGTTTTACCCAACACTGTACACGTTAACAGCTCTGAGTTCTTAGCGTGTTAGATATTTGGTAACGCTGGAGTAGGCCTGTTTCGTTTCATCGTGAAACGGGGAAACCACGTAAAAAAAGCGAAGTGTATCTTGTCTCACCTCGTGGGTCGCTTGGAAGGGACGAGAGTACGTACCGTTGTTTTAATTACACGTAATTGACACAACGATATGTATGTATCTGCTTATAAGATTCACTACAAAAATTTAAGTGAGTGTATGTCACAATAGTCGACCGGCTACAGGAAAAGTATTGTTACAACTGTTGCATCATATCACCGTGACATAGTATGGCGCAATTCATCGATAGAACTGTTCCATCATATCACCGTGAAATAGTATGGTGCAATACGTGTTGACAGGATGTTGTGCAATAGTTACACTCAATAGTAAAACAGGGGGGATTGTCCGTCTATGTAAACGAGGTTCGTTAGCTATACCGTTCAGTCTTGTGTCGACAGTCGCGAGCGACACTTTGTCCCGAGCCCGAGCCCGAACCCAGCACCGACCGACCATCAGCATACACATACACGCCAACAGTCCCCCTCCCCCTCCTACGCGCACAACACGGTGAGAATCTTAGGCCAGGAGGACACGTGTCGATCAACTGACCTAGTCAACGACCTCACGATCAGCTGCTCATGACGTCACTGAAACAGTGGTAGTTACACTCAATAGTGGAACAAGAGGGGGGATTGTCCGTCTATATAAACAAGGCTCTTTGGCTATCCCGTTCAGTCTTGTGTCGACATTCGCGAGCGACGCTTCGTCCCGAGCCCGAGCACGATCACCAGCACCGAGACCGAACTGACCGACACCGAGAACGATATGTCCGAGACCGAGATCGATATGAACGAGACCGAGAACAAAATGAACGAGACAGAGACCGAAATGAACGAGACCGAGACCCCCCTCCCCCGAGATATTTCGGATAGAATCCTAGGCTGGTGACGTCATGACCGAGACCCCCCCCGATGAATTTTGGAGAGAATCCTAGGCCAGTGACGTCACGTGACTCCTGAGAAATTTTGGAGAGAATCCTAGGCCACGTCACTGACCTGACTCAACATGTTGAGTGAGGTCATGGACAGCTGAAACAATGGGCGTCACTGTTGGCCTAGGAAAACAATGAGCGTCATTGTTGGCATAGGATTCTCTTCAACACACTACTCTCAGAAAGCCGTTTATCTGTTCAGAGTAGTTGAATACCATTTCCGGTGCAACTGCCACAAGTTTAGAATTGTTACGTTTCAGAATCGTTTACATAATCATAAACGTTTATTATATAGACGACACTTGCTGTCTACACTTTGCGTTGAATGTTAACAAACTACGGTTATTTTATAATACTGTTTTTCCTGTTTTCGTTTTTCTATCCTTTTTTTTGCTTCCGATGATTAAAGTTCATTTTCAAAACTTTACAGAAATCTAACACTTTGTGCTTCGATGTGGATTGTATCCAGTAGTGTGTCTCGAATTGGACTAGCCAAAACGATCATAGACTGGACGTGTTATACACCACATGTACTCGTCCGGTTCAGGATCGTCCTGGACAGCCCATCGTTTGAAGAACCTGCAGTCGACAGTAAAGAGAAGTGAACCTATATTATTTATATACAATAAAACAAAGACAATTATTTAAAAGAAAGACTCTGTCACATCAGGAAAGACTTTATAGTAAATAAGACAAAAAGAACTTTTAAATATTAATTTCTTTAATTATATAGAAAGAAAATTTTTAGTAGTGTTAATTATTAATTATCATTATAAACTGTATTAAAAGACAATAGGATCATTAATAAAGCCACTTAATTCCATTAAAATATTTGTCGGATACTTATTCTATGCGTCATCTAAACATCCCAATTACAATCTTTATAGTGGCTGAAAAATGTGTGGTAACATCCTGAAAACAGTCTCATTAAACGTGTGGTAACATCCTGAAAAGTCTCATTAAATGTGTGGTAACATCCTGAAAAGTCTCATTAAATTAAACGGTAATAACACAATAAAACACGCATTATGGAAACGTTGTTTACAAGATACTTATTGATATCCTTATATTTCAAACGTATGCACAGGTGCTATGAAATGAACACGTTTGTATGTTTACACAAGACTTACAGCCTAAAAATTAAGAGCTTAACAAAATTCCTTGTCAACTTTTTCAACCCTCTGTGGGGGGGGGCTTGTATCCCGTTTGCCTCCTCCCGTAAATACGCCCCTGATTGTACTTATTGTGTACTGGCAAACCAACAACATCAAACGTGCTTTTGTAAATAAGAACCTGGTAACTAGTCTACCTAATCTACAATTAAATATGACAGACGTGTAAGATTCATAAAGGCTCACCGAATACAGTGGTTGGGTCATCTAGAGTGCACGGATGATCAGCGTATGCCAAAGAAAATTCTCAGCGCGCAATTCTATAAAAGCAGAAAGAGAGGCCGACCTAGGATAAGATGGTTGGATGACGTGCTAGAAGATCCCAGAAGAATGGATGTGAGGGGTTACATTGAGATGGCAATGGGCAGGAGACTTCGGAGAAGATTGGTGTTGGAAGCAAGGGCTCACGTTGGGCTGTAGTGCTAATGAAGAAGAAGAAGAAGAAGAAGAAGAAGGAGGAAGAGGAGGAGGAGGAGGAGGAGGAGGAGATAGAAATGTAAGAATTAGAGGATGCCTTAAAAAAGTTGAAGAAATAGGAAAGTTGATGGGATAGACGGAATGAACACAGAAATGTTCAAATTGCGTATTGATTAATGTCAAACAGTGATTTCTAAGACTTCTAAATTGCTGCTGGAGAGGAGAGAAACTACCTTGTGAATGGCAAGTAACAAAGATAACTGCAATATACAAAATGGAGGAAAGGACAAATTGTGAAAATTATAGAGGCATATCATTACTTAACACACATATAAGATATACTCAAAGATATTAAAGAAAGTATAACAGAAAGTATCAAACTATAAGAACAATCCGGGTTTGTCCTGTACAGATTACATATTTATAATTAAACAGTTGATTGAAAAGCACAGAGAGTTAAATAATGAAACCTATATAATGTTTATTGATTACAGGAAAGCTTTTGATAGAGTTGATGGGGGAAAACTATGGCGTATATCACAAGGAAGAGGGACTCCATAACGTTTAATAGAAGTTATTAAAACATGTATGATGGCACGAAAATATGCGTTGCCGGGACTGAAAATATAAGGGAATCATTAAATTTAGGTTTAAGACAAAGGTGTAGCTTATCCCCGATACTTTTTAATATTGATATAGATGACGTGTTGCGGCAGTGAATTAATAAAATAGAAAAATTACACACATAAGTTAAGTAGCTGAAAATTTGTAATGACAATACTCTTTCCAGATGACGTAACGATAATTGTAGACTAACATATTCCCTCCCGAAAGCAGTACATGAATTATATAAAATAGCGAAAGTTTACAACTTAAATGTCATCTAAAAAAAAAAACAAATGTAATAGCATTTAATGGTAACGAAGCTATTAACAGAAAAATAATTGTTAACAATATTAAGAGGGAGTAAATGAATTCAGTTTTCTAGGTAACTATGAATGATACGATGGTGAAATAGATGTAGGAATGAATCAACTACATCAATGGTACAATATATAGAAACCGGAAGACTTAAAGTAAGGAAAGCTACATAAATAAAATTTTATAAACTATGGCTATCCCGAGTCTACTGTATAACAGTGGACCATGGGCATTCACATGAACTTAAAAAGGAATCCAAAGAACAGAAATGAAAATGTTACGGAGGATCGCAGGTTGCACAAGCAGAGACAGAATGAGGAATTCAGAAATAAGGGAAAAATTGCAGATTGTCAGATTAAGTGAACAAACTGGGGAGTGTAGGAATAAATGGGAACAACGTTTACAAAGAAGGAACACTGACATGACGCCAAAGATTACGTATAGCTGTAGGCTGCAGGAACGGAGAACCCTCGTAAGACCCGGAAGACCAAAAAAGAAGTTGAGTGATGAGGTTGTTAGCGTAATATTTGGTTTAAATAATAGTACTAATACTAGTAGTAGTAGTAGTAGTAGTAGTAGTAGTAGTAGTAGTAGTAGTAGTAGTAGTAGTAGTAGTAGTAGTAGCAGCAGCAGCAGCAGCAGCAGCAGCAGCAGCAGCACCAGCAGCAGCAGCACCAGCAGCAGCAGCAGCAGCAGCAGCAGCAGTAAAGCGCTAAATTGCTTCCCTTGTTTTGAAGCGCTGTGTAGTCAGCAGGAGGACAATAACTTCTGTCTATTGACTCTCCAGTCGATAGGCTGTTTTCTCCCGACAAGAAGGTCAGCATATATGAAATCTAAAATAAAGATTGTTTATTTAAAAGTACTTGATCTTATCAACGTTTGGAAGGAAAGGAACTCCTTAGCAATTCTTACTTCGGACAATATTAGTGCTTCTATGCGAAAGGGGGCGCCTCTTGGGTGAAGGAGAAAGTTTCCTTACCGCGACTCAAGATCAGGCGTATCAAGACAACAAGAATAAGACGTATCAAAAGCACATCCAGAGCTTTGTGCCGTCTGTGGAAGTAGAGTTGCTTTGTTCTCGCCTAGCTGGCGCAGTATTGAGTATCTTTAAAGGCAGAACAATACTGGCGAAGAGATACCGGTCTCTAGATGTTGACCAACCAAACTATAGATTTGGGCCAGCTCAAGTAATCGACAGTGAGTAACAGTCGACGCGTTATGGAACAGCGTGTTCATCGTTGTCGAAGCAAACGCACCTGATGTCGTTCTGTGCGACAAAATAACCAGAATAGCAGTAATTACTGATTCTCCCGCCCTCACGGATGATAAGTTTGTGCAAGTACTGCTGAAAAGAGGAGGAAATGAGTTGAGTTGCGGGATACGCACAGTTTGCGCAGTCTATCTTTGAATGGTTCAGTCATAAAGGATCGGCAAGGTATTAAGAAGAAACTGTGACCACGCGAAAACAAATTGCGAACCATTCGCAAAGCGGTTATGAAAGTGCTGTGAACGTTTTTCAAAAAGTTTTAAGCTCGACTAAAAAAAAAAATAATTGATTAAAAAATAATTTCAACGTAGTTTTCACTTTTTGGAAAGCAACGTTATTCTTTAGTAATAAAAAAAAGATTTGTAAAAACGAATAAATATAATTAGAATAATAATGTAAACAACAATAAGAAGATAGTAAAAACAAAGCAATAATATCCAGCAGCGTGGATAGACCTTGACAGTTGCATTGGCACGCGCATCACGAATTACAATGACGTAACTTCAAACTTATGTTACTTTCATCGTAACATCGTAACTGACGGGTCTTGTTTAATTCATATCACTCGCCAATAAAGATGATATCAGATATCGCGTCCGGGAGCATCTCACCTGTTGGCAGAGCCGTTCCACAGATATTCTGTCTCAGTGACAGCCTTTATTTACTGGCCGAATAGTTTCCTCTCGAAGAATGTCGACTAAGGGGAAGAATGGAAGTCGCTATGGCACTTGTGAGTAGGTAATGGGGCTGCGTACGTTGCTCAAAACTGTCAGAATACTTTTTTGTACTGAAAGTGGCCGGCGATTACTTGCTGGTGAAACACTGAGTTTAATGCAGTTGCAAAGTTCGACACTAATTCATTGAGGAGATGAAACGAGTAGGTGCTTTAAAAGACGTTCACCAGGCCAACAGGCGAAAAACGAAAAAGCGCGTGTGACGTAGAAAGTAAGCTTTGTCAGAATAACAAATTCATGTATACGTCTAATCCACTTCCCGAATTTGTCATCTTAAAGGGTGGAAAGTAGTGTTTACGAACGGTGGCCGAACAGTATCTGTTGTATAAGCCAGCACGAGACAGCATTACCAGCCACGATGTAAGTTAATTTGTTTATTTACACAACGTCTTTGTAGATAATATTCATGTTATACGTTATAACATGGTGTTCCAGTAAGCGTTTTTGTCCTGTTTTCTTTGGCACTGTTCAATGTTTAATTCCTTCGTGTCAGGCGTTTGTCGAACTGAAGGGTATTGCGTTTCGAAATTAAGTGGGGCCTAAGAGAGGATTATTACGTAAGAAAAGTGTGGAAAGCCCGCAAGCTGGACAGGACAGTACAACATGTATGACGAATTGAGAAAAAAAAATGACGTACAGAAGAAAGTCACGTGAGATAGCGTTGAACTGGGACCTCGATAATTGCTGATGTGACCGTCAAGTTGGGTGGAGATCCTGTCGGAGGCCGACGTTGCATTGGGAACTGGGTAGTTACTGATCCTGCTGGTTCATAGGAAGCCAACGTGAATTTGGCAGGCCGGTAAATACTAGTATGAAAGTCTTTCTGGATACCGGAACCGTCGGAGACCGTCGTTGATTTGGCGGGTCGATGTGTACTGGGTATTACTGCACTTCTGTATACTGGAGGCGGAGGTTGATTTGCAAACTCGGTTACTGCTGGTGCTGTCTGCCCGACATTGATTTGGTAATTAGATTACTCGCCGTGCTGCCGTTACCTTATGGCCCCGTCGTTGAGTCGGGTGCTTGTTTACTGCTAAGCTGACCGCCTGCCTTGTTCTGGCATGTTGAGTTGCTCGATATATGCTGATTTAATTTCTCCTGTACGCTCTACGTGAAATATACGGCAGAATCCGAATGTCTCACAAATACGCGTGCCGGCTTTGCGTGGGTTTCCGATGTAAATAAAATTAACTGTAAAACTGAATAACGTAACAATCTTCAACCAGTCACGAATGAAGGACGCCATCTACTGTGCTTTTAAAGATAAGTTCTTTGAATTGAGATTCATAAATAATTGAGATCTCATTTTAAATTTAACGTATTTTAAGACACGACTTTCTGACAACATTCTAATATATAATAATACATTCTTTTAACACCTGAATCGTGCTAAAAATAACAACACTAGTAGAAAATCAATTAAGTGAACAGGCATTGAAACTTGTACAGACGATGTCAAGTAAATAGTAGTTATTAAGAAAATAAAACGGACGTAGGCAGGACATTTGACTAGGCAAGGATCGTGGAGACGGTAGTGAACGATGTCAGGGAGGTCGTTGTATTAGAGACTAAAAGAAATTCTTTAGTTAATATGAAAACAGACCTTTACGTCATTAGGAATGTTCTGGAGAGAAGTCACTGCCTATGCTTCTATTCTTGCAAGACGACCGAATGCAATAACGGAGACTATTCTCTCAGAGACACAACACGATTTCAGGAAAGGCAGATCATATTTATATTGCATTTTCACAGTAGCCCAGGTTATCAAAAAGCACGGAGAATAACAGTTGCCCGCATACACGACTTTAATCGACTTTGGAAAGCCATTCGATGGAGCGAGGAGAGGCACGCTGTGGGCAATAATGGCAAAGAAAGAGATCTCGCAACGTCTCATTAGAGCTATGTAGAAAACAAAGTCTTTGTGTGGAAAATAAAATCGCAATTGAGACAGGAAGACTGAGCACAACTCCTAGTATGGGTCCGATCAATTGCGATCAAGGGTGCACATTACCTCCGTCTATTTTAATGTATAAAAAATTGACAAGAGTGCTGGATAGAGATGGACGAGAAAGTAACCGGTATCGACCTCAAACCAACAGTGGGAGACTATCATGTGACCGGGGGAATTCGTTCACGCGGAGCTGGTGTACAAATGGACTGTGGTCAGAGAAGACAACTGAAGACTTGGGTTACCAAAGGTGTGCGCGAAGTGAGTGCCTCGGCTGTCGGCATCCGACATAAACGGTTGAAGTCTGGAAGTCGGCTGTGAACTGCTGGAAGTTTATGAAAACAATATAGTAACGTTTTTCAGTATGGCGGCGGGGGATGTAACATGGGATCCATAAGCGGCAAACTAATGCTTGAATGGCATCACACCACTTCGACAACCAGTGAGCTACCGGTTCCGCTTTGGAATGGCCAGTGCATATTCCTTTCTGGAGCAAAATCATACTGTGAAGAGCCAGTGATACATTGAAGAAGCTTGAAGAAACCGGCAGGAGGAGAGACCGGACTTAAATATTAAAGAAATTAAAGTTCACCAGCACAATGGGCTCGAGTTTGGCGGTAACTCAGTCAATCTTCAAATCGGCGTGGCCAGTAGTGTCTCACAGATTCGGCACCCTTTGATTTCACCTGTTCTGTCCGATGAAGAGCGGTTTCGGGGATACTGATTCGTTGACGTAGACGGAAGACAGTAGATGTAAAGCAATGGTTGGTGGAAGAACGCAGACCAACATTTTTCCAATGGGAATTCTAGAATTGGTTTAGTTGTCATGACAACTATAGTGGGAAGTATGTTTTTTGCAGAGGAAGATTTACTCTCTCAACACGATATGTGAAGATTAATAAGTATGGAACACCATGCGCTCTCTACGTGCACAATAAAACTCGCTGAAATACAGAAAACTTGCCTGATACTAAGCACAGTAAATGCCATGAAATGTATTTGATAATTTTTAAATAAAACGTCAATTCAGGATCCATTTTTTTACTCCCACTGGTGCATACAAAATGTATACGAGTCGTAGAATCAGTATTAAACTGGGAAATGCTGATCTCGACCGTAGCCCACACTAAATACTCACTTAAAAGAACAACATAAATCATCAACGGAATGTATGAAAAACGTGGTTTTCTGTGACAGATATTTTGTACATATGTAACAAGTGTAAATCTAGAAACTCTCAAGGTATGAATTAAATAACAAACCATAGAGTTGCAGTCCAAAAAAATAAGTAAAAGAATCGAACGCGTTTATGGAAGTGTAGGCATGGGGGCGTTTAGGGAAGTGTAGGCATGGGGGCGTTTAGGGAAGTGTAGGCATGGGGGCGTTTAGGGAAGTGTAGGCGTGGGGTACTGTCGACAGTAACGCATTGCGTTAACATTAACTATCGAGAAAATCCATTTACTGCTAACAGGAATGGAACTATTAACGGTTAGGATATTACTGAATGTGCACTTACGCCGTTTAATGGGAGTAGATTCCATTTCCGTTTTTATGGCGTAACAAAATTGAAAGTCTCTGCTGTATTTAAAACTATAATGCCGTGTTATGAGAACTGCAGCTTACAGGAACGCCAGCACTGATCAAGATTTGAACGAATGAATTTTTTAGTTAAAAAGTAATTTATTTTAAACGGACTATATAAACGATGACAAGTCCCAGATGCAGTTATCAGGAAACTGAACCGGAAAGGACATCATCTTCATCCTCCTCCTCCTCCTCCTCCTCCTCCTCCTCCTCCTCCTCCTTATCATCATCATCACCACCACCAACACCACCGCCACCGCTACCACCACCATCATAATTGCCGTGGTGGTCGTGGTGGTGGTGGTATTGGTGGCGGTCGTCGTCTCATCATCATCATCATCATCGGCATCATGAATTTCATAATCTGTTTCTTCTTTTCCTTTATCGTCATCAATGGTGATTCCGTGCTAAGACAGAGTTCGGCTGAACCGTTTGTCCATGAGTTTGTACCTCTGTTAAATTCCATGAGCACTGGGCTGTTGAAGTCTCAATAATTTCGCCCCATCATCAACTTCGCCCCCTCTTTATCTCTTTCCACAATCTTTTTGCTTTTATTGTTAATTTGTGTAAACAGTCGTCTCTCAACACGTGACCAATTTCCAATTATTTTATTTCTCCTTCCTAATATATTTTTTATACGAGGTTAGGTGGAAAAATTTGCTAAACAATTGTCCGGGGTCTGTAGGTTTGGATATTATATCTGACGCATTAAAAAAATCACCTTCCTTTCCTCTTTTAGGAAGTGTTTGACGCATTTACGCCTATTGTTCTTCAGCCCTGGAGCCCACGTCTGACTTGTTATTCTTTTTCTATATTACGTTATGCAAGTACTGCGAAGGGTGCCATACAGTTCCAGGTGTCCTCCCCTCGACGCATCGCTTCGACTATGTCATCTGGGGAGATCTCCTGCCCAGTATCGTCATGCAACTATCTCCTGTGTGTTGCTCCCATCTGGACGAAGAAGGTATGAATGACATCGTCCGCAGCTCCCGGGCAGTACAGTCACTTCGGTGACTCGGCCTTTCCAACATTCTTCAGGTGAGATCGAACATAGGCTACTCGTGTCCAGACAGAAACTGGGTGAGGTAATAGTCGATCTCTCCGCACACGGCTGCACCTGCTTGATGAGCCTTCTCGACCTCGCTTTTCTTGCTTCCAAGCTCTGGCATCGTGCCTCTCGGCGTGCAGCTTCACCGCCTACCTTTGGAAGGTGATATTACGTTCCTTAGCGAGAAGGTCGATCGGCATTATTCCGGCAACGACCGACCAAGACAGCCGACTTGGACACCATTCGGAGAGCACTTCTTCTTTGGGCCTGGGTTAGTTTCTTCCTGTAGATCTTACGATTCAGGGAGTCTGTCCACACTTCCACTCCATAGAGTAAGACTGACTGGACAGCTGCCATCAGAAGTCTTCTTCTGTTTGACTTCGGGCCACCCATGTTGGTCATGAGGCGACTAAGCGACATCACTCCCTTCGCTGTCTTCTCGACCGTTCCCGTAATCTGCTCAAAAAAGCTCAACTTGGATTCGATCATCACTCTGAGGTACTTCCCCGCTGGCTCGAAGATATTCCTCTTCCAACCAATTTCAATTTATCATTTACTTACGTTCTGCTTTCATTTTCAAGTTACTCGTTCCTTTCAATGTACCTTGTAGGTTTTCAGCCTTTCTGTCCTGAGCTATTATTGCCTAGTTTTTGTTTCCTTATTACTTCCAGGTCTCTTTTTACATTACCTAATTGCCTTGTTCGTGGTCTTCCTCGATCGATCTCACTTTCTGCTCTTAAAACGTTCTAATTTCATCGAATGTTCTGCCTCCAATTTTGGTTGTTACTAGGCCCGAAATGTTAGTCTTCCAACTTCTTCAGTTTCATTTACTCGTCATCCGTTACTTTCTAGTGATACGTGTGGAGCCACAAAGTGTTTCTTGAGTGAATAATAAACGTGATCTTCGAGAAGCGTTTGGGAACAGTTTTCGGCCTCTTCTCATCTTTTTGGAAACAGAAGATCTAGTTTATTATATACTGAGCCGATATATGTGAATATAGTCCCTCTTGAATATTGTTAAAGAATCTGTATCAACTGGCATAACGGGAGGTTACAGAGGGTACAGTAAGTTAAAACATGCAAACTTCAACCACTTCCGTGTAAGTCATAGTATTAAAATTCTATGGCGACAAAACCCACAGAATAGACCGATCCACACACAAAACATCGAATGCTTGTGGTCCAATTTAAAGAGAGATATGCGGAAAAGCGTAAGCAGGACTGGTGTTTCGAGATTCGAGGTATACCTTGTTGAGACATTTTCACGCATCGAAAAAAGAACAGTTTTTAGATATAATAAAATGCATTTAACAGATTTTATAGTTTCAAATAATTCTTAAGCATTTCCTGAATAATCCCTCATTCAAAATAATTAAAAATGAACATACGAAAATAAAAAAAGACGGGTTGTCGGTACTGGACGGGGCCGTAATCATCCGCTTACCTGCTTGTACCCTTCAGTTCAAGAAAGGTTATTTTTATGGCCACTAAAAAGGTGCATCAATTGTTAAGAGGGTTTTACAGTAGATTTTTTAAATGCAATAATTAACAACTAGATATTAGATTGTTACAGAAAACGTTTATACATATAGCATTTTATAATATACGTTGCTTTTATAATTAATTAAAAATATCATTACATATAGCAATTTAAATTGTAGTAGTGCATAAATTAAGTTCTGTGATATTATAATTTTCTCGTTTGCTTAAAGAAAACATTTGAAGATGTAAACAAATTATCTCAACTCCTTCACATATACAATGATACAGTCATACGCACGCACACGCATGTGCGCACACACACACTCACATACACGAACACGTTCACCCAAATAATTGTTCTGTTGTGTTTGACATTTCTTTTGTATTCATACACAGGTCCTGATGATGGCAATAAACATTGTCGACACGTTGACACAAATAAGTTAAAAATTTGTGTTATTTTTGACCGATCCTCACTAATCTTTCACTGAAAAATTCATTGATTGACGGTCACTACGAATTTAAGGATTTAATTGAGTAGGTTATCTTACTCACGTGTATTTGTATTATCCACAATAGATGTATAACTTATGCATTTTGATGGGCACCATTTATAGAGACACTATTAATAGAATACACTAGAATGTTCTGTATTAACGTAGGCCTACCGTACATTTATAGGTTAACGTAGTTTGTTCTACAGGTTTCTCGTTACGCCTGGAACGACATCGACTATAATAATCAAATGACGCATGTGTGTGAATGACGTCATTACCAACTATATATAGAACAGTAAGAGACAGGGAAAAGTAGTCTAGATTGAGAGTTAGTTACAGAGTTAGCTTTTGATACCACATTCGTGGATCAATGTTATATTTATGTGTTATCTGTTTGTTTGTATAAATTTCGGTTGTGTTGATATCACAGTTGTTTAGCGAAATTGAATTTTGTGTGTCGTGTATTTATTTGTGCTGTCGGTTTATTTCAATCGCTGACCTACAAGACGACAAATTGACTGTTAGGCCTAAATTTAAAAAAAAAAATTAGGAGAATTTTCGGTTGAACCTTTAAAACAGGGTTTTAGCATCGTATGAAAATTGTTCAAGAAGGATCGCAGATAGGTCAAGATATATACACAACATGTCACAAAAAGTAATACCAAAATTGATTTTCTAACATTTACTGCGCATTCTACGCATATGGTATTTCCTTAAATTATCATTTATTATCATAAAGTTGTACTTTTCTTATAACAATAAAATAAAATTTATTATGAAGTGCTCAAACACGTTTTCTCCGGGTTAGATAGGCAAAAAGAAAAGGCACACGGACTTCACTCTTTTTTTTTGAGAAATCGATTAGCTTTTGCAAGTAAGCGCTGCGAGAAATAGATAGGCAAAAAGAAACTGCATGGGTTACATTTTTCATTTTGAGAAAAAAATTATGTTTTGCAAGTAAAGACTATATTAAACAGATAGGCAGAACGAAATGCAGGGAATTAGTTATTCGTTCTGAGAAGAGAAGCTTCGTTTACATGTAAAGTCCATCTTCAGGGTCGTAATTAATACGTTTTAATTGGAACGAAACGCTGAAAGCTTTACCGTTAAGCGTAACCGAGCGTTTCAATGAAAACAAAATCTACTAATTATAATACCGTTATGAGTAACAACTAGGTTATTGCCGGGGAAGAAGCGCACGAACAGTGCCATTACTCGCTTGTGTCAATATGTACGCTGGAATCGGCAAACACGATGCGACGGGAGCCGACGGTAAACACTAGCTACCCTTGTCACGGTAACGTTGACTCCAGGAAGAAGATGATGGGCAATTCTGTAGGACGGCCAATAAAATCGTACACAACACTGTCTGCAGACGACCAGGTCGTAGATAAGGAAACGACGCCCGCTACGCGCTTCGTAATTCCTCGAGAGACTAGAGATTACATTTGAAAAACCAAATATATTTGGTCGTCGGAGGGTTAGCATATTTCACTACCTGCATTCCGAACAAATGAGTAAGTGAGATGGATTGGGAAGTCGCCGCTAACAAAACACGGGGAGATAATCACCTCAGAAAAGGAAAGAAGATAAGGCTGCTCATGGAATTCGTGTTTCCATTGGCTGAATTGCAGGTGAAAATCAGGCGACGCATAGGAACAGGAAAATCGCCGTTAACAAACTTGACCAACATGTGGTTAGACGATCACTCCCAGAAAAGGAAAGAAGATGAGGCTGCTCATTGAATTCATGTTTCCATTGGCTGGATTGGGATCGTGGACTCTGGACTGTGCATTCCGGCATAGCTTTTGTAATGGTAAGAATACCGTATAGATTATTGCATCAGTTCTACCTTTGGCTGAAAATATACGATAAAATCGGCTGCTACAGAGGCAAGTTCAGATGTTTTTCGGCCACATATTAACAAGGCGGAATTAAACGGCTGGTCGTAGATGAAAAGAGAAATAGAAACTGACTGAGAAACGTGGTATTGGAGGACGTAATGAAGCATGAAGAAGGAGTCGACTGGTCTACTCTATAGGTAGTGGATCACGATGGTCGAAAATGAGCAACAACGATGACGACGACGACGACGACGACGACGACGACGACGACGACGACGACGACGACGACAACGACGAAGAGGATCCCGTTGTCGGAATATCGAAGACAGATTTACGAGTCCTTGATGAAATTATCGCTGTATATCTTAAACACGTGCATATACAAAGTGAAACGTGTAGGAAATTACAAAGACCAGCTCGAATGAGTTGAAAGTAAAGCTGTGTTTTTACTAAATTTTGACAAAATAAGAAAATAAAGAGAAAAGCACATTTATATTTTTCTTTATTTATAGATTTAAATAATATCTACGACAGTGTTGATCGATAAAGAGTGTGAGGTGGGGTTATTTTTGGAAATATGAATATATAAGAAGCTAATTCAACTGGTAACGATTTGTTTCAATGGATACTAAAGCAAAGTTGGGAGAACACTGAATACAAGGTTAAAGACAGAAGGCGCCTTGCTTCAAAGGACGCAATACAAGGATACAAGGACTACTGTGGCTTGGTTAGCTGAATTAGTGCCGAGTGAATTTTTGCAGGGGTTAATATGCAGTTGGAGTAAAAAACACCGAAGCCACAAATTCATGACCAATGGTATTTTGACGACGCAGGATACTTGAAACTAAAATTTCTTAAGCCATTCAATATATATGCACACTAACTTTCAAGGAATTACATTTGCACATGGGTTCGTGTGATGCCTATTGGTTATTTTCTTTGCACCTAAGCAAGTCGTCTATTCATACACATTTAAAGAATCCTCAACCAATGTGGTCCCGTCTAGTTTCTTAAAGCCCGTTTCATTTAGACGGTGTACAGTGTTCTGTCAACATCATGTTTTCTTGAAGCGTAGAGCATTGAAACTACAGTGTATAATCCGGTGCCAGTGCGTTTTGTTACATCAAATGTTAAGCGGTAAACTGAACAGCAAGATGGATTTTAACAGTATAGATTCATTGAAAAATTATATACTAAAGAGAGGCCTTAAAAACTGTGCTGAAGACTGGAAGGTTATTATAAAATCAACTGACTGTGTTTCCTGTGTACAGGAAACGTGCATATTAATTACGGGCAAAATGGAAACCTGATTTACAGATGTGGAGCAAAAACTGACGAGTGAAAAAAACATCTACAGGAGAGTACTATCTTTGGACTTCACGCGTTCTTCCCGTCACCTTGTCGTCCGTTTCAATTGCATGGATTTTGAAGTATCCTTTTTTGTCACTGTAAGAGATTTCCCACACCCAACGGCAAGAAAATTAATAAATTCTTTCAGAGATTCGGGGTGTAGAGACTGACTGATTGAAAATTCTTGTAAAATTGGGGGTGTAGGGGAAACTGTCGAAGTTGATGAAAGTGCATTCGGTAGACGGAAATACAATCGCGGGCGACTAAGTAAGATGCGCTGGATGTCGGTGGAACCCAAAAATAATCAGTATCTTTCCATATTATCTTAAGCGGGTAGAGATAGGCCTACATTCTACAGTTAAGAAATTATATGGTAAGTACTTTAAAGACATTAGTCTTATTTTGTTACGACAAATAGTAACAGAATAGTTACTGTTCAATCCGAGTATGCTCATTTTATTTTAAAATGTACCTCAAACAATTTCATGGGGCCATCTTAAATTTTACCTCTTAGTCATTGTATTGTGAAACACTAAGCTACTCTTTTAAGGTCGTAAGTGGGATCGTTTACTACTAAAGCAGACAGCCTGACTAGACGGCCCCGTCAGGTTTCCATAAACCGTAACATATCATGTACGGTATAGTGATGCTATAAACAAAGTGAGAAAACAGAAGATGGTGTGTCTGCCCATTATTTTTTCTGAATCTTTCCAGTATCGAATCTAGGAATTGGTCTTGGGGGGGGGGGGTCGAGTCGGCTTCATACAAAAGAAAAAAAAACAAGTTAAGACTAATCAATATCACAATCATTTAGTTGGAGGGAAATAACATACTGAAATAAATGCCATTACAGTAATAACACAGTAAAAATAAGCGCTATTGAAACACAGATTATAAGATACAGTATTAAACTAACGCAATTGACTTAGTTGATTTTCCTATATTTCATATTTCAAACGTACACGCAAGTGCTGTGTAATTACTTGTTTGTAGACCTATATTTAAAAACGGGTTACTACTGTGTTAGAGTGCACAGCTGAAAAATTAATAAAACAGCTTAAAAAATAAGAGATTAACCAAATTTCTTGTCAAATTTCGGCCCTCTGGCGAGGTGGTACAATCCCGTTCGTACCATCTTCATAAATACGCCCCTGAAACTTACCCATAAAACAAACTCTTCTTTTATTATTCACGATAGAATCTCAACATAACCTTAAATCGCGTATAAACGAACAACGAATTCTAGATACAAATGCACTTTCTTGTAAGTAAAAATACGAAGCGATCATTAACAGTCGTAACAGTAAGCTCAGAACAATGCGTTAAATCAATTTTCACGCGTTTACATTTTCATTGACGGGTAATTTAGATTCCCTATAACTGACGTCTAACACTTTACTACACGATAAAGCGTAAAGGCTGAATTTTGTTTGATTCTGTCATCAATTTGGATTATCTTATTTGTTCGTGAGGTATAAACACCTAATCTGTCGACAGATTAATTATAAACAATGAAAGCGTTAATCTTAAATACATTATTTAGCTGTACGACGAGTTCCGACGGTTATATACACGGTACATAGCACTTCAGAGTCTCTATGACGCATACCGTCTTCACGGTTATAGATAGAGCAGAAATCAAACGCGCCCAGACACTAGGACTATAGCTATGTTGTACGCTACCAGAGCACGTGTACCGTGGAGGCGAGATTCCTTCGTACGGTGAAGGGTTGAAGGCACTCGAACAGTCACGAAATAACTTTTGCTAAACTTGTGTTGCTACCACTAATACTCACTTAGACTTCCATGAGCGCTTTCAAGCCTCTCGGCTCATCTTCAGATGGAAACAACTGAACTACGTTGTTTCCATCTGAAGATGAGCCGAGAGGCTTGAAAGCGCTCATGGAAGTGTAAGTGAGTATTAGTGGTAGCAACACAAGTTTAGCAAAAGTTAGACTTAACCTATTTATCGTTTAAGTAATGAAATAGGTGGGGGACACGCAGTGCCGGATCTAAGGGGGAGCCATTATTCGCGGTTCTCAGTAAAAAATATAAAAATATCTTATCTGGTATTTCACTTTTTGCAAAATAATTCCATTTTTGTATTTTTAGATGTACCAACTTCTTCTATTTACTTTCTTGTTAAAATCTGGAATTTCGTGTATCATGTTGTTACGTAATGCTGGTGTCGTTCTACAAGCTTCTCCACTAGTCCTGCCGGTGTATGTTTCTGCCAAGGCAGCCCTAAAGTACACTCTAAAATTTTTGAGTGCTTGTTAAGGACGCATATTATGGAACCCTGCAGACTATAAATAGCCCACACCTGCCGCATAGTTTCAGTTTACTTCGGGCGAGTATTCATTGCGTTACAAGCGGCTACTAGTGAAAAGTGATTATTGTGCGGGACTCTATTAGTTGACATTAGTATTGCGTGTGGACAAATTTAATTTGAATTATTGTACGAGCGTAATCCAGTTGAATAACCTGTTGATTAAAAACTATTAATTAAAAGTGGTTTTTAGTAACTTGATAGGCTAATAGGGGTCCGTATTTTGTTTTCCACCGTACCATACGACGATCAGCGAGACCTTCGTAACAATATTTTTTCTATAGACAACAGCCAAAACGATCGGCCTGACAGTGTTCATAAAATTTCTTTAAAATGTATTTAATTTTTTTAATTGTAGGAAAGCGTCATTCACTGTCAACTGCAGTTATCGGCAAGGCCTCCAAGCATGCTTGGAGGGCGCAAAAACTTAGAGAACAAAAAATTTAAAAAACTAATTTTGCATTGTATATATTTTTTCACCGTGCCGTTGCCAAAACGACGTCATTTTCCAGCGCAAAATCTCTTTTAATGCAAAGCATTTCTTTTAGTGAAATACAGGGTGATTCAAAAAGGACCTACAACTTTGAAAGCATACAGAAATTTATTCAGATAACTTACAGAGTCGGTTGAGGTGTAATTTCAAAGTAAAACACATCAGGTTTGTCATCCAACATTCATTGTGGTTCGATGTGGCTACCATTTGTAATGTGGCATACATCCCACCTGAAGTCGATTTCATTCCAGACTTTAGCCAATAAGTCGGGCGGCACTTCTGCAGCGGCGGCGTTAATTCGAATTTTCAGCTCAGCAAGATCAGCAGGTAAAGGTGGTACAAAAACCCGATCTTTAATGAAACCCCACAAGAAAAAATCTACCGGTGTCAAATCTGGGGAGCGAGGTGGCCATGCAATTGGACCTGCACGACCAATCCACCGACCTGGGAATCGGGTATCAAGAAAATCTCGGACTTCTACGCGGTAGTGAGGTGGTGCCCCATCTTGCTGATAGTAAAGGCGTCCATCTTGGTCATCCTCGTCTAAGTGAGGAATTCGAAAATTTTCTAGCATATCCAGATACACGATACCACTTATGGTTGCCTCCTGGAAGAAGAACGGGCCGTACACTTTTTGTTTGCTAAGGGCACAAAAAACATTGACCTTAGGGCTATCACGAATATGCTGCAAGGTTTCATGGGGGTTTTCACTACCCCATATTCGGCAGTTATGGGTGTTCACCTTGCCACTGATGTGAAACGTTGACTCATCACTAAAAATTACATTGTCTAGGAATGTCTCGTTGTCTGCAATTCCATCAAACATTTCCACACAAAATTGCTGGCGAGCGACTTTATCTTCATCTGTAATGTGTTGAACCATGGTTAGTTTGTATGGCTTCAAGTGCAAGCGTTTACATAATACGCGCCAAACAGTCGGTTGTGGAATGCTAGTCTCACGTGACGCACGTCTAGTTGATTTCTTAGGACTACGGGAAAAGCTTTCTCTGAGTTGTTCCACAGCAGCTTCAGGAACTTGTGGCCGTTCTGGTGATTTTGCATGTCGTACAGAACAACCAGTCTCAACGAAGGTTTGGTGCCAAGAGTAAATTGTAGGCCTACTAGGAGGCTCCCTACCATAATCCGTACGAAATTTACGTTGAACTGCAGTTGCTGATTGCGTACGTGAAACCAAAACACACAGCGAGCACGTTCCTCACAAAGTAGCCATTTTCAACAACAATGGTGACAGCGCTACTGGTGGGTGTATTCGGTATTAATGGACTACGTGAGTCAAAACTTGATGTGTTTTGCTTCGAAATGACACCTTAACTAACTCTGTAAGTTATCTGAATAAATGTCTGTATACTTTCAAAGTTGTAAAGTCCTTTTTGAATCACCCTGTAGTTCATCGATCTGTAACTGCAAAAGCTAAGAAAAACGTTTGAGTCTAAAAAATTTCACCATTTTACAATAGATAGGCCTATACAAATTATTTGAAAAATTCTTTTGTTTTTAGTTTTGATTTTCTTTGTGAAAATGTTAAGGATAATATTGGCCTTTTGTAATAATCTCGTTACTTTGTCAATGTGTTGGTGCTGTTGTAATAAATAAATGTAAGTGATTAAAATGTGGTTAACAAGACGAATTTTAGCTTACACAGCTCAACCCACATGTTCCTAAATAATAATTAGCCTACAGTATATGAGTAAATCTTGCGTAATACTCGTTGTTTGAGAAGTTAGAAGGTAAATTGTAGGGAGGGATGCAAAACGTATATCAGCCTAGGGCGCTAAAACCTTGACTAAATTCATCAGTCAGGCCCTGGTCATAGGTAAAGTAACAGTTATCTATAAAACAGTCTCACATTCTGAAAAAGACGAAACATATTATTGTCAAAAATGAAAAAAACTTAATAAAGGTGTCGCATCAGAAACACCAACATATAACACTTCCAACTCGGTTATTTGTTAACACCATAGCACATATCCACTCTAGACAAGCACTTACTCACAGTACAAATATAACTTGAAATTATATAAAATTGCTGCAAACATTACTATAGGCGTAATCATAACACTGTTAGAAACATTACAATAACATTATTTCATAACATGTATACTAATAAAGTAGCAGTATTTATCAAAGGTTAACACAACAATGTACAATATGGTGGTAAAAATGGCACGGTCTACAAATTAGCTTCAGATTCATATTTTACGTTAACGAACATGGCGCGGTTACAGTGTGTTCAGAGACTAGAACGCTGTACATTCTGGGTGCCCGAACGATATGGGAATAAACAGTACGCGAGCGGCACGTCTTTTCCCGTGTTCATCGCTATGTTGCCAAGTTTTTCCAAACGATTGCAACTTACAGCCATACTTAATTACTACAATACTTATTTATTTCGTTACTTTCCAGTAGGGCACGTGACCGTTTGCCTCCCTAAAGTGAGACGCGTCTGCAGTAGAACTGACTGAGGATGGCGACAACTAAAATATTTTCTACGGAAAATTTTGTTTTAATTATTTCCATCTAGCCATGGGAAGAAATCACAGAAACAGTGTCTATGGGCTTCGTATGCAACCGATATGATAATCATTAGGGTCTTGTTCAGTTTACTGCAACCAACACCTACAGTTACATTTAGCAAGTTAGTAAACACCAGTATATAGGACTAATCAAGAATATAACTATACTAAATTCTTAGATTTTGTTGTCCATGACGTGTCTCTAACTTTAATAAACTATAGCTGTAATAACTATAACTATATTCTGACGCGGAACACAATTATTTTAGATAACAAGTTTTAAACTTTTAACTCACTGATGAAGCTCGTAACGAGCGAAAACTAGTTCAGGCAGCGAGGTAAAAAATTTAAAAACTTTTATCTAAAATAATTGTGTTCCGTGTCGGAATAATTTATTATAGTTATTACAGCCTTACTGTTGAACTGTTCAGCGAATGGAAATATCAACAGCTGGATTTTTAAAAACGATACTCTACTCATCGTTAAATATCAACAGCTGGATTTTTAAAAACGATACTCTACTCATCGTTAAAAGGCTGAATCTGAGTTTGAGGTTTTGTTGTTACTTTTTTTTGTCTTACTCTGCGGTGCAGAGACTTTACAAACACACTACGCATGGAACTGAACCTGCCGAATTCTGGATATGTCGACTGATGAAAAAGACCAGATGTCGAACATAGAGGCGGCTGCTGGTTGCAGTAGTTGTATAAGTGGATGGGAGAGGTTAAAAGACATTAAACTATCATAATCACAGGTATGCAAAATTAATAATATAATTCTATAACCTCAAACAATGGATAACGTTTACCTTGAAACAACGTAAACACTAAACGTGACATAAGTTATAAATCAAGAAGGCTGTGCTGATTTCATGACACAAAGTTGCGCTACAGCGCCACTAGTGGAGCGTTGCAGAAACTTTGTAACCGCCTAGCTAACATTGGGAACGTAGGGCAGTTGTGAAGAGTATCGCACGTCCTGCGATATGCTTGTGTAGTAAGCTCTATCATATACTGTTGAAGTTGTAAGCGGTCTACAACCACCAGCCTGCGCGCCACTTTTGAATTATTCGCGAACACTACGGATCTAATACGCTCAACGTTGAAATTTATGATACTTTTAGCTGCTTAATGTTTTCGTATATTATTTTGTAGTTTAGTTATTCTATATTGGTGGTTGTGCAACGCTGGAACCATAACACCACCCGCCACTGGTAGAACATTAAGCTGAAGAAAAGGAACTGATTTTTAGTAATCACAATAGAAAGTTGTCGTACTTTTGACGTGATTTGAAATTGCTCAGATATATTAAGTTCTACAACTTATAGTTCAGGGTAAAGTTGAACGCGGAAGGTCGTTAGGACAGAGAAGAATTTTATGGACAAGCGAAAACGGTTCGTCTTCGTCGTCGTCACTTCACGGTGTAGGCTTATAGCCTGTTCCGTCTTCACTGCAGCCATCTCTTTCCACAGACCTTTCAATTGGTTTGTAGTCTACAGCGCGCTTTACTAGCCTCTGATGGTCCATTCTGTAGACGTGCTCCATCCACTACTGTTTTCGTTCTTCTATGTTATCATTGATGTAGAATATATCCAGTTCGGCTTTATATGTTCATTATGCATTCGATCCCTTAGGCGATAACCACTCGTATAAAAAAAATGTGCCTTAAAAAAAATCATTTCAGCTGTTTGTATATGCTGCTTTTCTTTCCCAGTTGTCGTCCATGTGTAAGAATAGGTATCGCCATTACTTTATAGAACTTCATTCATAAAGTAAAACGGTTCCATTGACTTATTCATCGTGACGAATGACGGGAGCCGGCGCTACACGTAAAGGGTGGCTTAGGATCTTAGAGTGCTCCCTGAAGCCGACAGATGTGGACTGAAAGTACTAAGAAATGTTCAGTATCAGAATAACTGATCCAAAGCCACCAAATCCTATCTCAGAAAGAGAAAGGTGAGGGCGAATCTCCTGCGCACCAAAACAGGGGCCTTTCGGCTAAGGTATGGTAACCCTGACAGAAGAGTCTTTGGTCCTCCTGGTAGGGGGTTGTGCAACAGGCTAATAAAACTTTATAATACTTGTAGTACCGAAAGCAGCTCGGAGTAAGGTCTGGAAAGTGTGCCAGTAGGACACTGGCTATAAAGCCATTGGTAGAAGAGACGTGGATCGTCCGAGGATGAGATGGATGCTGGAACAGGTTTATATAACCTAATCCTTGAAGAGAAGAAGAAGACGTAATCTAATTTGAACTGAATATACGGTCATAAAACATGACAAGACATTGTTAACGTGGTGCAAAAACTCCAATAAAAACTGATGGAATAACGACATGTCTGAATAACGAGACGTGTCTGAATAATGTGACATGTTTTAAGTTATTTTCGTGGTTAGAAAACTGGTCAACTAGGAAATCTGAACATAGAAAAATCACAGACTTCCTTCTTTAAAGATAACTTACAATCTTATGAACTGCAGGATACTGTAATTTTATTTTATAATGTAATAATATCTATTTTATTTTTGTTTGCCGTATTTTAATTGCAATCTTTCGAAATTTGGCTTTACCGTAGAATACTGAGCATTTAATGGAGAGCACATATAACTAATGTTGAAGTTTTTAGGAAGATGAAGAAAGAAAGGGAAGTTACTAACACAGTGAAGATAAGGAAGCTTAAGTATGTGGGACATCTCATGAGAAATGAACAAAGATTTTACTTATTGCAGCCTATACTACAAGGAAAAGTAGGGTGTACTTGGAAAGAGAGGAGTTGGGCGAGAGAGAATCTCATGGTTGAGAAATTTAAGGACCCGGTTTGGCACGAATATACAACTAACCTATTCCGTGCAGCAGTACAGAAAGTTAAAATAGTCTGTATGATATCCAACATCCGAAACGGATAGGAACGAGAAGAAGAGTATTTTAAAAAGAAATCTTGCAACAATTAATCGTTAAAAAACTCGATTCTTACAATATTATTTTTTATTGTTTTTTTCAATTTCCCGCATATCACGAGGTATTGTAGTTACGTGCGTTTCATTATGTCGAGTATTTTCATTACCCTGGACATTCGATTTGTGAAATTTCGACTATAGTGATGTTTGTTTCAAATGCCACGTAAAATCAAGTTTTCAGTAGGAGGCTGTGGTTTCCCGTCTGTAAACCAATGTAAATCTGACAAATTTTACTGATGCGTATAGGAAATTAAATTATGTATGATTTCATTCGCTTAGATGCTTAGGGTCAGCGAGAAACCCGCACAGTATTCGAGTTTTCCATACAGAGTGTCTCAGTGCTGGTAGTTTGGGCGGTTGTTGCGCTGAGTAATATATATAGAAACCAGCTCACACCGTCTTACCATTTAGTTGTCGTGGATATTTGGGGTGACGCGCAACCTGTTTACGAAAACAATGACAGTGTTGAGACTGCGCGTAGAGGATTTTGCAGTCACTTTAATCGTGTTCCATCAGCACATACAATTAACGCTTGAATACGTAATTTTGAGGAAACAGGTTCAGCAATGAAAAAGAAACATCCAGGCGGTGTAATCAATATAGGTATATAATGGAACAATATCTCTTGTCGCCGATTGCAGTGATGTTGGTCGCTAACCTGAGACACGCTTGCTTAATCTATGAACTGCTGAAAAAGATAAAAGTACCAAAATAAACATAAGAATATCATATCCGAAGAAGAAAACAAGTTAAAAATGTTCGCTAAAGATAATTCTTTGAAAGTTTTTATCAAAACAATGCGTCTTTTGCATTTGCAAGCCCCTAAAATACTTTCAGCTTTCAACTCAACAGGTGATTCAATATGTAAGTGTAAAAGAAGGACGTTCATACCAGTCTTAATTGATCATTGTCTGGACCATATGTATAAACTATTATTCTGTACAGGTTGGGAAGAGACGAGTTCAGAATAGGTTTTAATGAAACTCGGTTGCAATCACAGGGGAAATACACGGATTCAGTAATCGAGAATATTTTCCACACTGTGAAATCAACGGTAGGCCTACGCTCAGTGGTTTCAAATCTGACACATTATGTTTTAAAATATTAGATAGACTAAGGGCAGAATCGCGTTGATAAGGCTTTCTACACATGTTTGAAGCATCAAGTCAGATTGTACGGAATTTTGGAGAAAGCTCGAATGCATTTGCCTCGGAAAAGTCTGGTACAAGATTCACTGGACGTTAATGCCAGTGAATAAATTTTCGTTTTAAACGAGATTAAAGCATGAATAGTTCCAGAATTTTGAATCACTACTTTGAAAAAGTTACTACTCGTTACTGAAAGCCAAGGAAAACTAGTTTTGGGCGGTAGAACAGTGCAATTAGAGATGTGTTACAGTCACACTAAAGTTAAAACAGCAAAACATTTTTAATATTGCAAATTATAAGTGAAAAATATATTGAGAACAGATTAGCAATGGGACTGTATCCACGAGTAGTATTGCAGTTCAGTGATCGTGTTAATTAGTACGACACTGTAATAAGGTGACATTTTTATTGCATGCTGGTCACGTTTAAGAGTGCCTTTGTTGACTTCTGACTGTTGTTTGTTTTGCATTAGTCACGAGACGAGGAAAGAATGTTTGTTTCACAGTATAATTGGAAATGTGATAACATACATGAGCCTTTACGCAAAATTGTATGGTCAAAATTCCAATTAGAGTATATGAGTTGATTCATTAATAGGAATAAAATATGAACATCAAAATCATCGAGAAACATCAGTGGCTACCGATGCAGGATTGCAGTCTCCCCACCCCCAAGCAAATTTTGTATTATTTTTATTACAGTGAAAGTTTAGTTGTTGCAGTAGCCGTGTGCGGCGGTACGCCCCACTATCATGCGACAGTCTGTTTCCCTCGTGCAGGGCGTCTCTATGCTAACAATCAGCGTCCATTTCCTCCTGTCTGCCTGCGCGAAGTGGCAGCCAGCGGATTGCATTCTCTGCAGCCGATACGACAATTGCGACGCGTTTTTCGGTGAATTCTAGCATTGTCTATATTTTCTTGCCTTCCAAGAAAAGCAGTGGCGGAGATATGGGCCTGCGATGACTGCAACTGGGGGGGGGGGGGCAGTCACGAAAGCGCACAGTCCAGGTGACACTGAGGAGGTTTGGGAAAGGAAAGTTTCAATCGTGTAAGAGAGAGAGAGAGAGCGGTCGAATAGAATAGGCAGTATCCCATTTATCTGGACTGATTTGGGTTGGCCTTCGTCACGTTAAGAATGAAGTGTAGCAGAATGAGAAACTTCGAACTGTAGACAGAACATATCTATAGCCTACTGACCAAGCAAAAGTCAGTTTGACGAAACATACAGCATGCGTTCAGTATTGTTTGATTTTCGGCGACCCCGATATTATTCCTAGCATGAGACGCTACAGACTGACAGGTATATGACTTCACAAAAGTATGAAATTTCTTGCAATTTTACAGTTCTTCCTTTTAAGACCCGCCGACAATAACGATTCTGTATAAACATTTTCTGGAATAGCACTTTAATAGAGGCACGCATATTCCCGCAAACAATCTCAAAGCTAATTTGTCAGCGCTTACCTGTAGTTCGTATAGACGTGTGTGCCAAAGTATAAACTGAAAACTGAATTTAACTAAACTGAATGTGTCGCTTTGACATAAGCTTGAGGTGAAAGACAATCACGTAACGCTGTAGATAATTCGAGGTGCCCCTTACCAACATTCGATCGGCACTAACGTAGCTTCTAGCGCTTGTTAACTACACAACTGTTCTCGACTCGTTGGCCGGAAAACGGTAGATTTCTCTGGAACCTCTGCCGGGTATATATAAGCGACAGCAGCTGGCCTAGCGATAATACAAGTGCGGAACGAAGTTATTGTTGCAGTCCAGTTGGAACTGATTGTCGTGTTTATTAGTGCGAAACTGTAATAAGGTGACATTTATTGTTACTTGTTGGGCACGTTTAACTTGAATTATCGTATAAGAATGCTTCTTTGTTGATTTCTAACTGTTCTTTGTTTTTAATTAAACTTCGTAATTAGCGACTTCACGATGTTAGTTATTCTGTTTCCACTGTACAACACTACGATCTGTGTTGTCGTTGTAACAGTATTTTCGAAGTGGTTCAGTTTCTGGAGTTAGCTGTTTTTTTTTTATGTGCGTCATTGTCTCTGTGTAGTGGCGTAAAAGGGCTGTGCGTGTGTGTAGGGGGGGGGGTCTCTGAGGTGAATTAGAAATTTCATAAAATCGTATTTTAATATTTCATAATTAACAAATTGTGTAAACGGTGAATTCTGTACATGAAGTGTACATATGAAAAATAAGATATCCGAGAAGAGAAAACCAAGTGGTTCGAAATTCCGTAAAAGAAGAAAAGGAAAAGCAGAAGAAAGTATAAAATTAGCAAAACTTAGAGGGTTTTGCAGAAAGCAATCAAACACGGGCGACTCACGTACAGGTCTAACATCTTATACTGTATAGTTAGCGCCGTGGTAAGGTTATACAAATAACTCTGTTTTTACTTTATGAAGAATTCTGAAGCACATTCTACTTCTTCGTCTACGAAAATTTTCGTTTTCATCACGTATTTTACGAAGTGACTTGTGAGTAGCATTCATACTGCTTTTTGATTTCCCCGTTTTCGAACTATCCTGAGAAGAGCTAAGTAGAAAGGGGCGCAAAATCCAGCTTTACGTGAGGGGGGAGCTATTTCGCCATTTAGGTAAGCTCCGCCTGTTGTTTATCGCTCACACTGTAATGTGAAGATATTCTCAATTCGTGTGCTCAGTATAAAAATTAATAATTCGGTACAATATTTTTAATGAAAAATATAACATTAAATTACTTGGAACTTAAACTGTTGTTATATATCACACAATCTGCTACGAGCCAGCAATAATATAGGACTGTCAGGTGTTTCAATTATTAATACGTTTAGATACCTGGGTAACAGGATAGGTAATGAAGGGTCCATAAACAAGACGATACATGACACGATACAAATAGGAAATAGGGAATACAGTAGACAGTAGATTATTTAGAAGCAAACTCATTAGTCACAACACAAAAATGAAAATATATAAGACACTTATCAGACCAGTTGTCGCTTAAGGAGGTGAGACGCGGACATAAGCCAAAAAGGAACAATAAACACTGAAAGGTTTGAAAGAAAGATTGTACGACTTGTTTATGGCTCGGTTAAGGAAGACGATGAATGGTGAATAAGATATAACCAGGAGACAGATGGGCTACTGAAGCATGAGGACATCGTAAGATTCGTAAAAGATCAACAGATACAATGCCTAGGTCACCTAGAACGGATGGACGATCAGCGTATGGCAAAGGAAGACTTGAGGGCACAGGTGTAGGCTATAAAAGCAGAAAGAGGGATCGACCTATGATAAAAGATGGCTGGATGATGTGCTGGAAGAATGGTTGTGAGGGGTTAGGCTGAGATGGTAACGGATAGGAGACGTTGTAGAAGTTTGGTGTTGGAAGCCAGAGCTCACGTTGGGCTGTAGTGTTGAAGAAGAAGAAGAAGAAGAAGAAGAAGAAGAAGAAGAAGAAGAAGAAGAAGAAGAAGAAGAAGAAGAAGAAGAAGAAGAAGTTTCAATCCTGAAATTTACAAAAAATTATGAATGGATATGTGGTTGTAAAGTGAGTAATTCACTTTTTGCTTCCTTTGGATTTTGGTTAGTATTAGAGATGATGCAGCAGACATTGCATGGGCTGAAAAGATCTTGTAAGATGTAAAGAGTTTACGTGAAATGTCACAAACACAGGACAGCTCAAATCACGTCAACAACGTGGTTAATGTTGCTACGCTTAATAAACATGTCGACGAGTTTGAAGTCATGCCTTTCGATTGTCAAACGACCGCCTTAATAACTAAGTCCAAAAAAAAACAAATGGAGTCCTTCTAACTATAAGCTAGAGGTGACACGGTAAATAGAGTACGTAACACAGTTGTATGACCTCGCTGGAAGAAATGATAGAATTTATTAAACGAAAGCGAAAGAAGATATTAGAGCAGGCCACAAGAGACGCTGAACGAGAAAGACCCTTCTGTTGGGAGACTGGCTGTTGCCCAAGCAATGGTTTAACGGAAGGTGAGAAGGAAGAACGATGAACTCTAAAGGTCAAAGCCGGAGCAAAAAGGAGAAGAAGATGAAGATCCCCTATCAAATGTTACTTAGTGACGATTTTTATTCATATTTATAAGATACTCAGAAATACGCTTATCTTTTACGTCGGCTTAAAGAGACACCAGGTTGTTTGTATCTATTGTGTTGGACAAGCGGTGTTACAGACGTATTAGCGGGGGCCAACAAGACAACAAGGGGGACGATCAAAGCCGCCACTGCTGGAATACACACAAAGTCACCGCGTTGTAGATCAATACAAACAAGGGATAATATCGTATTAGTAAAGGAGGAAAGTGGAAATTTCGAGAGCTGCCAATCTTGTTAGTTTGGAGCACGCCTTGTAACCTGGTGAGTGAAGTTCAACAGTCTGAGATAAATCGATTATATGCAGGGATATTTTTCTCGTGTAACAGCATACAGAACAGAATTTACTCAAGACAAACATATAGAATAATATCGGAGATTGTCTATTTCAGTGCCCAGAAAATAGACAATTTCATTCCGATGCTCTCTTATACGACATAAGCGCTACTAGATAATGCTTCCATCGCTTCAATAGGGTGTAAAATGCTGCAGCCCTGTAATCTGTTGATTTTCCGACCACAAGCGCAAAATCTTCAGAGCGGCTTTTCGTTACACTGCAGCTGTTGTATCAAAACATTTAACGTTGCTCCATATAAGATGCAGAAATAATTTAAAGTAGCGATTTAAAGAAAGTGAAAATAAATACGTTCACATAACTTACCGTGAAGACAGAAACCTCTCGTGCAGTGAGTGCTCTGTTAATAATTGTATCAGTTACCTCGAGTTGATGAAGTAGTCAGACGTGGCCGTAAGCGTATGAACACAGAAACAAACAAAGCTAAATAAATTGTAACATGTACTGTCTCTTGAGGACAATCTTATAAAATAAATTCTGTAATTAATGTAACTGCGCGTATACAAAGCTGGTTGGAACGTCACTTACAGCAGTATTCATAATCATCATCATCTTCTTCAGCAAGGATGTAACCAATAATGCTTTGTTCCGGTCGCAAGCAGACAGACTAGAGCTGGTCACTCCGACGCTCCATACCTCTTCGTCCTTTTCGGCTTATAATTCCACAGTTGTTTGGGGATATCATCCGTTATAGCCGATATAGACCAAGCCATAATATTTGCTTGTACGGGATCAATTCCATGAAACGCCATCACCTTGGTCTTCAATGTGAGGGTCTGTAATCCGAACTCCTTGCAGATTTGACACACCAATCGTCGTCTTCTGACTTTCCACTATTCTGGTACCAGCAGCGTGTCCTTGGTCTTCCAATACTTCGCAGTCGAAGCCTTCCCCGGGGACATAACGCATAACGCGGTCCTTCCAACTTTCTCCGTACAGTGCTGCTGCTATTTCCGTTCAGGCTTATACCGTTGCTTCTTATACGCTTTAGTCTTGCACGGGATGAATATGAAGTCTATCCCACGTTTAAAAAATATACAAGTTAAACCACGATTTATTTTTACAAATCAGAGAAAAACTCAGTTTCCTCAGCGGTTGAGTTAACCCTGTGTTAACGTATGTCTTTCGGTGGTCTCTCATACGTCTTCTGTTATAAACGATCGCCGATTATCTTGATCGACGTCGATGAAGCCGTGTCGTATGATGCAGTGTCGAGAAAAAGATATCGCCGTCTTATCATGCGCCGACTGTACCTCTTCTGACTCAGCTTTCAATCGCCACCAGTACGCCGAAGAAGGACATTTTCCTCCTTTTTCAGTATAAATTGTATTATGGGTAGACGCTGTTAAGGCGAACAAAATCTTTCGAAAGCTCTTCTTCTCTAGTATTCCAAACGATGGCCATTCATCAACGTAGAGGGATCAACAAGGTCCGGTTAAAAAATGCTGTTACCGTGTCCACGAAGAACTGAGTAATTTAATGGCCTGTAATGGCTATACGTTATGTAGCAATCGTACATGTACGAAAAGGCACTTTCCTCCCATTAAAATCGAGACTAGACAGATCGGAGCCTGGAGCCTGGCTTAGTCGCCTTTATGATTAAGAGAGGAACCGCCAACCGTTATTTAGGTAGGGGTTTGCGGTTGACAGTTCACCAAACGGTCTGGTAATTTGCAGGGGTCTACAGAAAAACGGACACAGCAGCAGGAAAGGGTTTTGATCGTGTGAAGTGTGAACCAAAATTCCATTAAGTTCTCAACCAGATGAAATAGATTTCGTTACAATGGAACCATTAATTTTATCCATTATTTTGTTACAGACAATAATTATATGCATTCGTCTTTATAATCGGAATGCCTAAAAATGAAGGAAACTGAAGGATTTGTCACAGAATGTAAACAGGATGTAAGTCTGTTTGAAGCTGTGGATGCAATAAAAATAAAAATATAATCATGTAAACAGATGATTAGCAATATCTACTACCAGCAGTAAAGTTAGTGTAAAACTAAATAATGACTGCAGCGATTAGAAGGTGAAGAAGAAAACAATCGAAAAGACATTTCAGTAGTAGAATCGGCTCTCGAAGAACGAATCCAACTGTCGGAAAACTTGGAAAAGCTGCAGTAACGGACATGGAAGAAGACCGGTTGAACACAGCATTTTAAAAATTAATTACACGGATTTTAGAAACGTAAAGGGAATGCGTCCAGGACTACTGAAATCGGTCATATATAATGTAATTGCAAGACAAATGTGTGGATGAAGGCGTTGAGGTTAGAATGCAACCTTTGCAAGACAAAAGTGTGGATGAAGGCGTTGAGGTTAGAATGCAACCTTTGCAAACTGTGGATGAAGGCGTTGAGGTTAGAATGCAACCTTTGCAAGACAGAAGTGTGGATGAAGGCGTTGAGTTTAGAATGCAACCTTTGTAAACTGTGGATGAAGGCGTTGAGGTTAGAATGCAACCTTTGCAAGACAAAAGTGTGGATGAAGGCGTTGAGGTTAGAATGCAACCTTTGCAAAGTGTGGATGAAGGCGTTGAGGTTAGAATGCAACCTTTGCAAAGTGTGGATGTAGGCGTTGGGGTTAGAATGCAACCTTTGCAAGACGAAAGTGTGGATGAAGGCGTTGAGGTTAGAATGCAACCTTTGCAAGACGAAAGTGTGGATGAAGGCGTTGAGGTTAGAATACAACCTTTGCAAAGTGTGGATGAAGGCGTTAAGGTTAGAATGCAACCTTTGCAAGACAAAAGTGTGGATGAAGGCGTTGAGGTTAGAATGCAACCTTTGCAAAGTGTGGATGAAGGCGTTGAGGTTAGAATGCAACCTTTGCAAAGTGTGGATGAAAGCGTTGAGGTTTGAATGCAACCTTTGCAAAGTGTGGATGAAGGCGTTGAGGTTAGAATGCAACCTTTGTAAGACAAAAGTGTGGATGAAGGCGTTGAGGTTAGAATGCAACATTTGCAAAATGTGGATAAAGGTGTTGAGGTTAGAATGCAGCCTTTGCAAGACGCGCTGATAAAATAGAGAAAGTAATTGGAAGAAATATAAATACAATCTTGACAGATTTAAAGAAGAAAATGTACGAGGGTCCACTCGTAGCCCAGAAACCGTGTAGGCCTACTTGAGCTGCTGCGTATGTGGCGGCTACAGAGGGATTAAGAGAGGAACAATGACATGTTGGCGAAGATATTTCACGAATTGTAGAATGTGGGTCACGGATAGTCCCAGACATTGAAGAAAAAAATATTCTGGGTGAGGATGTGTAAGCTGTATATTGAAACTGAAATGAATAATTATACAACGGGGCGAAGGAAGTACTGGAGACTCGTTTAAAGGAAAGCAGACCATTCAGGCGTATGATGGAATATCGCATGCAAAATTGAAGGAATTTTATGAATAGCGGACAGTACTGCGATATATAAAACACAAATATCTACGACTGCTATAATAAAACAAGCTCGAATATAAATAAATATTTAAATCTGATGTTGCAGGAGGCTTGTTGCTGAATTAACACAAAAGGTAGCAAGACCGATGGACTCAGTGGTTTATATAAGCAGCTAATCGTATTTAATGTAGCACTAGAGGATAGAAAGACGGTTATGCAATATCGACTGTGATATTACATCGATAAAAAGGTAATATCAGCTTTGAGCACGTTATGTGTAAGACTTGTTGGAACTATATATAAGACGAATAAAAGATTAAAGCTTAAGAAGAACAGTTCGGAAGGTAGTCAAGTGACCATACTGGTTGAATAAAACAGAAAGACGATAAGAAAAGCTTCGTGTGAAGTAAATCGAAGGAAAGACAGATAGGAATCAGTGCGAGGACATAAGTGATCGTAGAAAGACGCTGTAAGCTGCATTAATACTCAGATTACAGATAATTCACCTCGAGTCTGAAGGAATCGCCCCTTGGTCGAATGGTGAGGACGTGGACGCAGAAGTAACGTAGAAACCTATAAACTACCTTTATTTTTATCGTTCAACCACTTGTCTTTAATCTTATTTACTTTTGTTCGCTTCCGTAAGGTGCATTGTTGGATGTCATTTTTCAGCAAGACTTTCCTGATGAAATCTATGGTAGTTGTTCTTCAGTGCCTGTAGCAACCTTTCGTCCAGTGGATATCTTATTTCAGCAGCCCGCTTCAATCAAATATATGGTAGCGATTTCCTCAGCGCCTGTCTGGATCTTCAGTCAGTGAATGTTTCTTCAGCAAGACGTTTCAACTAAACCTGAAGTAGTACTCCTGCAGTGCCTTCCAGCGAGCTGATGTCTTCTTTAAACGAGGCATTACCTGTCTTATCGTGCAGCGCAGTGTTAAATGTCTTCTATCAGCAAGACGTTCCAATTAAGATTGTGGTCGTCCTTTCTTGGTGGCCGCCGCGATCTCCCATCCTATCGATGTCTTTTCGTCAAGGCGTTTCGATCAAATTTATGGTAGTCTTTTTTCAGTGCCCTGCTCGAACTTCCAGCCGGTGGGTGTCTTCTGTCAGTAAGACGTTTTGGTTAGGCATATGGTAGTTCGTTTTCAGTGGCTGTCGCTATATTCCGTCCAGTGGATAACTTCCTTCAGCAACACGCCTCGATTAATTGCTTCAATGCTCGTCTCGACCTTTCGTCTAGATGACGTGCCTTTCAGCAAGGAATTGGTAGTCCTTCTTCAACGCGCTGCTCGAACTTTCAGCTAATGGATGTCTTCTTCCAGTAAGACGTATTGATTAAGCATACGGTAGTCCATTCTCAGTGCCTGTCGCCATCTTCCATCCAGTGGATAAGTTCCTTTAGCAGATCTATGGTGCCGTCTCGACCTCTTCCAGCAAGACGTTTTGTACTTACCTCAATCTGAACGACTTCAGCAGGTCAGCAGGTCGGAGAGTACTACACTAATATAACGGTCGTTAATACAAACACTTGGTGCAGCTTCCAGCAAGACGTTTTGTACTTACCTGAATCTGAACGACTTCAGCAGGTCGGAGAGTACTACACTAATCTAACGGTCGTTAATACAAACACTTGGTCTACTTCTACAGATAATTTTTCTTTTCATGACAATTGTTTCACCAGTTACGGAAGTTTCAAAGGTTAAATATGAACTGAGAGATTTCAAATGTGTGTATGCGGGGTGGGGTGGACGTAGTGTCTGGCCAAGGGAGGACTTGGAAAGTCCCAGGTCAACGGTTTGCGTGTTCCACGGTTTGAAACAAAATAAAGTACCTTTACTGCATAATTATAAATTTTATACAATCCGCTTTTGTGCGAAAACAATTAACAGGACATACTACGTGTCACTTAAACTAATGTAAATAGATATAAAATATGTATAGTACAATTACTAGGTGATTATAATTACAACACAGCTTTCGTGTCTAATTTACAGAAACCAATTTACAATAAAACAACATGTACTCCTAGTTTAATGTAAAATATGTAAAAATATGTACAATGTTAAACTAGTATAAATAAAAACAATTTTAAATGACTGATATTTACTTATACCAGCTTAATATTATATATATTGTCACCGGACAAAAGGCTTGTCGCATGACAAATCGTACAACTCTTCGTTATTTTGGTGACCCTAAAAAGGGCCGTTGGCGAAAACGCTGTGGTGTTTGTTCCGCCGGAGCCGCGCTGAGATGTTCGGCGGCTGCGCCCGCTGTTCGTGGCGTACTGCAGTCCTCCTCTTCTTTCGCCATCTGTTGCGTCGAGTCCGCTGCCGGCCCAGCGAAATCCATCGCTGGTGCGTTACAGGACGAAGAATGCGAAGAACGTCCGCTCCACTCTTCGGCTGTTCCATCAGGCTGACTCCGCGTCGATGTCGTCGATAGAAAAGAGGAGATAAAGTTCGTCCGATGGCGTGGCGCGAGTAGTGCAGTGTCCCGACTCTCAGAAAGGACTCCTGCCACTGGGTCTGTTTGAGTTCATTTTATACTTTTTACTTCCGTGTTCCTTAAGGAAATGGAAGTATGGTGATGGCAAAAAAAATCGTGTTCGAGATTATTGCAAATTCTGATTGTACTACACTCAAAACATGAAAAAAAGTCATTTTTCGAAAAGTGTGTGTGTGTGTGTGTGTGTGTGTCTGTCTTTGTCTATAGATTATTTTTGGCAAACGAAACAGCCGCAAATTCAAACAGAATCAAATAATTTTTTGCATACAGCTCTGATTTGTAGAGTACTCAAGACCTATTGTTTTTGGTGAACATCGGTTAAGGGAAAGGGGTAGTTTACCAGCAACAGTTTTTTTTAATCAAAGGTAATTACTTCCACGTTCCTTAAGGAAATAGAAGTACGGTGATGGAAAAAAAATTCGTGTTCGAGATTATTGCAGATTTTGATTGTACTACACTCAAAACATGAAAAAAAGTCGTTTTTCGAAAAGTGTCTGTGTGTGTCTGTCTGTGTGTCTGTCTGTGTGTCTATAGATTTTTTCTATGGCAAACGATAACAGCCGTAAATTCAAACAGAATCAAATAATTTTTTGCATACAGTCCTGATTTGTAGAGTACTCACGACCTATTGTTTTTGGTGAAGATCGGTTGAGGGAAAGGGGTAGTTTACCGGCAACGGTTTTTTTTTATCAAGGGTAATTTTGTTTGTTTGGCAAACGATAACAGCCGAAAATTCAAACAGAATCAAATAATATTTCGCATACAGCCCTGAATTGCTGAGTACTCAAGATCTGTTGATTTTGGTAAATATCGGTTTAGGGAAAGGGGTAGTTTACGGGGAACGTTTTATGGTTTAACAAGGGTATTTTATATGGCAAACGATAACAGCCGCAAATTCAAACATAATCCAATAATGTTTTGCATACTACCCTCAATTTTAAAGTTCTCAAGACCTTTTGTTTTTGGTGAAGATCGGTTAAGGGAAAGGGGTAGTTTACCAGCAACGTTTTATGTTTTAAAAGGGTATTTTCTATGGCAAACGATAAGAGCCGTAAATTCAAACAGAATCAAATAAGTTTTAGCATACAGCCCTGATTTCGTGAGTACTAAAGACCTATTGTTTTTGGTGAAGATCGTTTACGGGAAAGGGGTAGTTTACCAGCAACAGTTTTCTTATCAAGGGTAATTTTTTTCTATGGTAAACAATAACAGCCGCAAATTCAAACAGAATCAAATGATGTTTTACATACAGCCCTGTATTGTAGAGTTCTCAATATCTATTGGTGTTGGTGAAGATCGGTTAAGGGAAAGGGGTAGTTTACCGGCAACGTTTAATGTTTTAAAAGGGTATTTTCTATGGCAAACCATAAGAGCCGCAAATTCAAACAGAATCAAATACGTTTTTGCATACAGCTCTGATGTCTTGAGTACTAAAGACCTATTGTTTTTGGTGAAGATCGTTTAAGGGAAAGGGGTAGTTTACCAGCCACATTTTTTGTTTTATCAAGGGTATTTTGTATGGCAAACGATAACAGCCGCAAATTCAAACAGAATAATATAATATTTTGCATACAGCCCTGAATTGTAGAGGTCTCAAGACGTATCGTTTTTGGTGAAGGTCGGTTAAGGGAAAGGGGTAGTTTACCAGCAACGGTTTTTTATCAAGGGTAATTTTTACTTCCATATTCCTTAAGGAATGGAAGTATGGTGATGGCAAAAAAAATCGTGTTCGAGATTATTGCAGATTCTGATTCTACTACACTCAAAACATGAAAAAAAGTCGTTTTCCGAAAAGTGTCTGTGTGTGTGTCTGTCTGTCTGTGTGTCTGTCTGTCTGTGTCTCTGTCTGTCTGTGTGTGTGTCTGTAGATTTTTTTTCTATGGCAAACGATAACTGCCGCAAATTCAAACAGAATCAAATAATTTTTTGCATGCAGCCCTGATTTGCAGAGTACTCGCGACCTATTGTTTTTGGTAAAGATCGGTTGAGGAAAAGGGGTAGTTTACCTGCAACGGTTTCTTTTTAGCAAGGGTAAGTTTGTTTGTTTGGCAAACGATAACAGCCGCAAATTCAAACAGAATCAAATAATGTTTTGTATACAGCCCTGATTTGTAGAGTACTCAAGACTTGTTGTTTTTGGTGAAGATCGGTTAAGGGAAAGGGGTAGTTTACCTGTAACGTTTTGTTTTAACAAGGGTATTTCATATGGCAAACGATAACAGCCGCAAATTCAAACAGAATCAAAAGATTATTTGCATACAGCCCTAAATTGTAGAGTTCTCAAGACCTGTTGTTTTTGGTGAAGATCGGTTGAGGGAAAGGGGTAGTTTACCTGCAACGTTTTTTTAACAAGGGTATTTTCTATGGCAAACGATAACAGCCGCAACTTCAAACAGAATCAAATAATGTTCTGCATACAGCCCTGATTTGTAGAGTACTCAAGACCTGTTGTTTTTGGTGAAGATCGGTTAAGGGGAAGGGGTAGTTTACCTGCAACGTTTTTTTATCAAGCGTATTTTCTATGGCAAACGATAACAGCCGCAAATTCAAACAGAATCAAATAATTTTTTGCATACTTCCCTGAATTGTAGAGGTCTCAACGACTTTCGATTTTGGTGAAGATCGGTTAAGGGAAAGGGGTAGTTTACCAGCAACCTTTTACGTTTTAACAAGAGTAAAGTACTTGAAAATTTATTTAAACTTTTTGAAACAATGGTAATTGTTAAAAATAAAATAATTTTGTTGCCAGGCAATAAAATTATAATTTTTTCATTTTAATGTAATACAATATTTTTCATTTAATACAGCAATAAAAAGGCAGGTAAGACACAGCCTGGCTGTTTGGCTGAAAATGATTTTAAATATAAATCTTAGAATATGGAAGTCATGTATAGTTCTCCATACCGATATTTCTATGGTAAACGATAACAGCCGCAAATTCAAACAGAATCAAATGATGTTTTGCATACAGCCCTGTATTGTATAGTTCTCAATACTTATTGGTGTTGGTGAAGATCGGTTAAGGGAAAGGGGTAGTTTACCAGCAACGTTTTATGTTTTAAAAGGGTATTTTCTATGGCAAACGATAAGAGCCGCAAATTCAAACAGAATCAAATAGGTTTTTGCATACAGCCCTGCTTGGTCGAGTACTACAGACCTACTGTTTTTGGCGAATATCGGTTAAGAGAAAGGGGTAGTTTACCTACTACGTTTTTTGTTTTATCAAGGGTATTTTATATGCCAAACGATAACAGCCGCAAATTAAAACATAATCATATAATATATTGCATACAGCCCTGAAATGTAGAGTTCTCAAGACCTGTTAGTTTTGGTGAAGATCGGTTAAGGGAATAGGGTAGTTTACCTGCAACATTTTATGTTTTATCAAGGGTAATTTCTTTTATGACGAACGATAACTGCCGTACATAAAAACAGATCCAACTACTCTTCTGCATACCTTTTTGAATTATACTCCGTAGCCGTAGTCCAATGTTTTCTGCAAAACCAGACGTTTCGGCAATGCCATCGACTGCCATCATCAGTGAAAATCGAGTGCGAAAACGTGCGGTGGTATACGTTAGTGACCACAGTACCGTGGTTAAGGCTGAAGCAGTACAAAGAAGTAGTTTCTATGGAAATATTTCATTTCGAATATAATTTTAAATATAAATCTTAGAACACGGAAGTCCTGTATTCCGTGTACTCCATACCGATATTTTCTATGGCAAACGATAACAGCCGCAAATTCAAACAGAATCAAATAATGATTTGCATACAGCCCTGAATTGTAGTGTTCTCAAGACCTATAGTGTTTGTTGAAGATCGGTTAAGGGAAAGGGGTAGTTTACCAGCAACGTTTTATGTTTTAACTAGGGTACATTCTATGGCAAACGACAAAAGCCGCAAATTCAAACATAATCAAATAATTTTTGCATACAGCCCTGAATTGGAGAGTACTCGAGATCTGTTGGTTTTGGTGAAGATCGGTTAAGGGAAAGGGATAGTATACCAGCAACGTTTTTTTTATCAAGGGTAATATTTTTTTTGTGGCAAACGATAAGAGCCGCAAATTCAAACAGCATCAAATATTGTTTTGCATACATCCCTGAATTGTAGAGGCCTGAAGGTCTATTGATTTTGGTGAAGATCGGTTTAGAGAAAGGGGTAGTTTACCAGCAACGTTTTATGTTTTAACAAGGGTAATTTTCCTATGACGAACGATAACTGCCGTAAATTCAAATAAAATCAAATATGTTTTTGCATACCTTCCTAAATTGTAAAGAGCTCAAGGTCTGTTGAATTTGGTGAAGATCGGTAAGGGGTAGTTTACCTGAAACATGTTATGTTGTAACAAGAGAAATGTTTCCATGACGAACGATAAGTGCCGCAAATTGAAACAGAATCAAATGTTTTTTTGCATGCATCCCTGCATTGTAGAGGACTGAAGTTCTATTGATTTTGGTGAAGATCGGATTAGAGAAACGGGTAGTTTACCTGCAACGTCTTATGTTTTAACAACAGTAAAGTACTTAATTTTGATAAATAAAGTATCTTGATAAGATGCTCATAATAATCCACTGTAGAAACGTAGATGAAATATCTATAAATGAAGAGGCTAGTTGAACGGTGTGGGGGTAATTTTCTATTCATGAAAATTATATTTGAAGATGGAGGGGAGAATTTTTTATATGTGTACTACGTTATCGGCAACAAAGAAGTAGTTTTTTTTTAAATTCCTTCCCGGGCTGTTTAGCCGTAGTCCAATGTTTTCTGCAAAACCAGACGTTTCGGCAATGCCATCGACTGCCATCATCAGTGAGAATCGAGCGCGAAAACGTGCGGTGGTATACGTTAGTGACCACAGTACCGTGGTTAAGGCTGAAGCAGTACAAAGAAGTAGTTTCTATGGAAATATTTCATTTCGAATATGATTTTAAATATAAATCTTAGAACACGGAAGTCCTGTATGGTTCTCCATACCGATATTTTCTATGGCAAACGATAACAGCCGCAAATTCAAACAGAATCAAATAATGATTTGCATACAGCCCTGAATTGTAGTGTTCTCAAGACCTATAGTTTTTGTTGAAGATCGGTTAAGGGAAAGGGGTAGTTTACCAGTAACGTTTTATGTTTTAACTAGGGTACTTCTTATGGCAAACGACAAAAGCCGCAAATTCAAACATAATCAAATAATTTTTTGCATGCAACTCTAAATTGTAGAGTTCTCAAGATCTATTGCTTTTGTTGAAGATCTGTTAAGGGGAAGGGGTAGTTTACTGGCTACGTTTTTTATCAAGGGTAATTTTTCCTATGGCAAACGATAACAGCCGCAAATTCAAACAGAATCAAATAATGTTCTGAATACAGCCCTGAATTGTAAAGTTGTCAAGACCTGTTGGTTTTGGTGAAGATCGGTTTAGGGAAAGGAGTAGTTTACTAGCAACATTTTATGTTTTAACAAGGGTACTTTTTCCTATGACAAACGATAACTACCGCAAATTCAAACAGAATCAACTACATTTTTGCATACCTTCTTGAATTATACAGAACTCAAGGGTTGATGATTTTTTTGAAAATCGTTTACGGGAAGGGGTAGTTTACCTGCAACGTTTTATGTTTTAACAAGGGTAATTGTTTCTATGACGAACGATAACTGCCGTAAATTCAAAAAAAATCAAATAATATTTTGCATACAGCCCTGATTTGTAGAGTACTCGCGACCTATTATTTTTGGTGCAGATCGGTTGAGGGAAAGGGGTAGTTTACCAGCAACGGTTTTTTTTTATCAAGGGTAATTTTGTTTGTTTGGCAAACGATAACAGCCGCAAATTCAAACAGAATCAAATAAGGTTTCACATACAGTCCTGTATTGTAGAGTTATCAAGATCTGTTGATTTTAGTAAAGATCGGTTAAGGGAAAGGGGTAGTTCACTAGCCACGTTTTTTTTTTATCAAGGGTATTTTGTATGGCAAACGATAACAGCAGCAAATTCAAACAAAATCATATAATATTTTACATACAGCCCTGAATTGTAGAGTTCTCAAGACCTGGCGTTTTTGGTGAAGATCGGTTAAGGGAAAGGGGTATTTTACCAGCAACGGTTTTTTATCAAGGGTAATTTTTTTCTATGGTAAACCATAACAGCCGCAAATTCAAACATAATCAAATAATATTTTGCATACTGCCCTGAATTGTAGAGTTCTCAACACCTATTGGTGTTGGTGAAGGTCGGTTAAGGGAAAGGGGTAGTTTACCAACAACGTTTTATGTTTTAAAAGGGTATTTTCTATGGCAAACGATAAGAGCCGCAAATTCAAACAGAATCAAATACTTTTTTGCATACAGCCCTGTTTTGTTGAGTACTAAAGACATATTGTTTTTGGTGAAGATCGGTTAAGGGAAAGGGGTAGTTTACCAGACACGTTTTTTGTTATGGCAAACGTTATGGCAAACGATAACAACCGCAAATTCAAACAGAATCATATAATATTTAGCATTGAGCCCTGAAATGTAGAGTTCTCAAGACCTGTTGGTTTTGGTGAAGATCGGTTGAGGGAATAGGGTTGTTTACCAGCAACATTTTATGTTTTATCAAGGGTACTTTTTTTTGACGAACGATAACTGCCGTACATTAAAACAGAATCAACTACTCTTCTGCATACCTTTTAAATTATACAGAACTCAAGGTCTGTTGTTTTTGTTGAAGATCGGTTAAGAGGTAGGGGTAGTTTACCTGCAACGTTTTATGTTTTAACAAGGGTATTTTTTCTATGACGAACGATAACTGCCGTAAATTCAAAGAGAATCAACTAATGTTTTGCATACGGCCCTGAATTGTAGAGTTCTCAAGACCTTTTGTTTTTGGTGAAAATCGGATAATGGAATAGGGTAGTTTACCAGCAACGTTTTATGTTTTATCAAGGGTGTTTTCTATGGCAAACGATAACAGCCGCAAATTGAAACAGAATCAAATATTTGTTTGCATACATGCCTGAATTGTAGAGTATCTAAGACCTGTCGTTTTTGGTGAAGATCGGTTAAGGGAAAGGGGTAGTTTACCAGCAACGGTTTTTTATCAAGGTTAATTTTTTTCTATAGTTAACAGTAACAGCCGCAAATTCAAACAGAATCAAATGATATTTTGCATACAGCCCTGTATTGTAGAGTTCTCAATACGTATTAGTGTTGGTGAAGATCGGTGTAGGGAAAGGGGTAGTTTACCAGCAACATTTTATGTTTTAACAAGGGTAATTTTTTATATGACGAACGATAACTGCCGTAAATTCAAACAGATTCAAGTAGGTTTTTGCATACCTTTTTGAACTAAAGAGAACTCAAAGTCTGTTGATTTTGTTGAAGATCGGTTAAGGGAAGGGGTAGTTTATCAGCAACGTTTTATGTTTGAAAAAGGGTAATTTTTTATGACGAACGATATCTGCCGAAAATTCAATGAGAATGAAATAATTTTTTGCACCCCCTGGGTTGCAGGGAGCTATGATTTTGGTGAAGATCGGTTAAGGGAAAGGGGTAGCTTACCTGCAACATTTTATGTTGTAACAAGAGAAATGTTTCCATGACGAACGATAACTGCCGCACATTCAAACAGAATCAAATATTTTTTTGCATGCTTCGCTGAATTGTAGAGGACGGAAGGTCTATTGATTTTGGAGAGGATCGGTTAAGAGAAAGGGGTAGTTTACCTGAAACATTTTATGATTTAACAAGAGTAAAGTTCTTAATTTTTATAAATAAAGTATCCTGATAAGAAGCTCATAGTAATCCACTGTAGAAACGTGGATGAAATATCTATAAATGAAGAAGTGAGGTGAACGGGGTGGGGGTAATTTTCTATTATTAAAAATTATAGTTGAAGGTGGAGGGGAGAATTTTTTGTATGTGTACTACGTTATCGGCAACAAAGAAATAGTTTTTTGTTAAAATTGCTTCCGGGGCTCTTTAGCCGTAGTCCACTGTTTTGTTTCTGCAAAACCAGACTTTTCGGCAGTGCCATCGACTGCCATCATCGGTGAAAATCGAGTGCGAAAACGTGAGGTGGTATACGTTAGTGACCACAGTACTCTGGTTAATGCTGAAGCAATAAGTAGAAAGACGTAGTTTCTATGGAAATATTTGATTTCCAATATGATTTTAAATATAAATCTTAGAACATGGGAGTCATGTATGGTTCTGCATACCGATATATTCTATGGCAAACGATAGCCGCAAATTCATTCAGAATCAAATAAAGTTTTGCAGACAGCATTGGTTTGTAGAGTACACGAGACCTATTGTTTTTGGTGAAGATCGGTTAAGGGAAAGTGGTAGTTTACCGGCAACATTTGTTTTTATCAAGGGTAATTTTTTCATATGGCAAACAATAACAGCCGCAAATTCAAACAGAATCAACTAGTCTTTTTTATACCTTTTTTAATTATACCGAACTCAAGGTGTGTTGATTTTGTTGAAGATCGGTTAAGGGAATGGGGTAGTTTACCAGCAACGTTTTTAATTTTAACAAAGGTATTTATTATGGCAAACGATAAGAGCCGCAAATTCAAACACAATCAAATAATTTTTTGCATACAGCCCTGAATTGCGGAGTAGGGCCTACTCAAGTCCTGTTGGTTTTGGTGAAGATCGGTTAAGGGAAATGGTTGTTTTACCAGCAACGTTTTTTTCATCAAGGGTAATATTTTTTCTATGGCAAACGATAACAGCCGCAAATTAAAACAGAATCAAATAATGTTTTGCATACAGCCCTGAATTGTAGAGGCCTGAAGGTCTATTGATTTTGGTGAAGATCGGTTTAGAGAAAGGGGTAGTTTACCAGCAACGTTTTATGTTTTAACAAGGGTAAAGTACTTAATTTTGATGAATAAAGTATCTTGATAAGAAGCTCATAATAATCCACTGTTGAAACGTAGATGAAATATCTATAAATGTAGAAGTTAGGAGAACGGGGTGGGGGTAATTTTCTATAAATGAAAATTTAGGATGGGGGGGAGAATTTTGTTAGTGTACTACGTTATCGGCAACAAAGAAGTAGTTCTTTGTTAAAATTCCTTCCCGGGCTGTTTAGCCGTAGTCCAATGTTTTCTGCAAAACCAGACTTTTCAGCAGTGCCATCGACTTCCATCTCAGTGAAAATCAAGTGCGAAAACGTGAGGTGGTATACGTTAGTGACCACAGTACTGTGGTTTCAGGCTGAAGCAATAAGTAGAAAGAAGTAGTTTCTATGGAAATATTTCATTTCGAATATGATTTTAAATATAAATCTTAGAACATGGAAGTCCTGTATGGTTCTCCATACCGATATTTTCTATGGCAAACGATAACAGCCGCAAATTCAAACAGAATCAAATAATGATTTGGATACAGCCCTGAATTGGAGAGTTCTCAAGATCTGTTGTTTTGGTGAAGATCTGTTAAGGGGAAGGGGTAGTTTACAGGCAACGTTTTTTTATCAAGCGTAATTTTTCCTATGTCAAACGATAACAGCCGCAAATTCAAACAGAATCAAATAATGTTCTGGATACAGCCCTGAATTGTAAAGTTGTCAAGACCTGTTGGTTTTGGTGAATATCGGTTAAGGGAAGGGGGTAATTTACCAGCAACATTTTATGTTTTAACAAGGGTACTTTTTTCTATGACAAACGATAACTGCCGCAAATTCAAACAGAATCAACTACGTTTTTGCATACCTTCTTCAATTATACAGAACTCAAGCTTTGATGATTTTGTTGAAAATCGGTTAAGGGGAAGGGGTAGTTTACTCTCAACATTTTATGTTTTAACAAGGGTAATTTTCTCTATGACGAACGATAACTGCCGAAGTTTAAAGAGAATCAAAAATATTTTGCATACAGCCCTGAATTGTAGAGTCCTCAAGACTTGTCGTTTTTGCTGAAGATCGGTTGAGGGAAAGGGGTAGTTTACTAGCAACGTTTTATGTTTTAGCAAGTGTATTTCCTCTGGCAAACGATAATAGCCGCAAATTCAAACAGAATCAAACAATTTTTTGCATACAGCCCTGAATTGTAGAGTACTCAAGCCCTGTTATGTTTGGTGAAGATCGGGTAAGGGAAAGGGGTAGTTTACCTGCAACTTTTTTTTATCAATGGTAATTTTCTTCTATGGCAAACGATAACAGCCGCAAATTCAAACAGAATCAAATAATGTTCTGGATACAGCCCTGAATTGTAAAGTTGTCAAGACCTGTTGGTTTTGGTGAATATCGGTTAAGGGAAGGGGGTAGTTTACCAGCAACGTTTTATGTTTTAAGAAGGGTAATTTTTTCTATGACGAACGATAACTGCCGTAAATTCAAAGAAAATCAAATATTTTTTTGCATACCTTCCTAAATTGTAGAGCGCTCAAGGTCTGTTGATTTTGGTGAAGATCGGTAAAGGGAAAGTGGTAGTTTACCTGAAACATGTTATGTTGTAACAAGAGAAATGTTTTCATGACGAACGATAAGTGACGCAAATTGAAACACAATCAAATATTTTTTTGCATGCATCCCTGCATTGTAGATGACTGAAGGTCTATTGATTTTGGTGAAGATCGGTTTAGAGAAACCGGTAGTTTACCTGCAACGTTTTATGTTTTAACAAGGGTAAAGTACTTAATTTTGATAAATAAAGTATCTTGATAAGAAGATATAGTCATGTATGGTTCTCCATACCGATTTTTTACTTCCATGTTCCTTAAGGAAATGGAAGTATGGTGATGGCAAAAAAAATCGTGTTCGAGATTATTGCAGATTCTGATTGTACTACACTCAAAACACGAAAAAAAGTCGTTTTTCGAAAAGTGTCTGTGTGTCTGTGTGTCTATGTGTCTGTCTGTCTATATATTTTTTCCTATGGGAAACGATAACAGCCGCAAATTCAAACAGAATCAAATAATTTTTTGCATACAGCCCTGATTTGTAGAGTACTCGCGACTTGTTGTTTTTGGCGCAGATCGGTTGAGGGAAAGGGGTAGTTTACCGGCAACCGTTTTTTTTTTTATTAAGGGTAATTTTGTTTGTTTGGCAAACGATAACAGCCGCAAATTCAAACAGAATCAAATAATGTTTCACATACAGTCCTGTATTGCAGAGTTCTCAAGATCTGTTGATTTTAGTAAAGATCGGTTAAGGGAAAGGGGTAGTTTACCAGCAACGGTTTTTTATCAAGGGTAATTTTTTTCTATGGTAAACCATAACAGCCGCAAATTCAAACATAATCAAATAATATTTTGCATACTGCCCTGAATTGTAGAGTTCTCAATACCTATTGGTGTTGTTGAAGATCGGTTAAGGGAATGGGGTAGTTTACCAGCAACGTTTTTAATTTTAACAAAGGTATTTATTATGGCAAACGATAAGAGCCGCAAATTCAAACACAATCAAATAATTTTTTGCATACAGCCCTGAATTGCGGAGTAGGGCCTACTCAAGTCCTGTTGGTTTTGGTGAAGATCGGTTAAGGGAAATGGTTGTTTTACCAGCAACGTTTTTTTCATCAAGGGTAATATTTTTTCTATGGCAAACGATAACAGCCGCAAATTAAAACAGAATCAAATAATGTTTTGCATACAGCCCTGAATTGTAGAGGCCTGAAGGTCTATTGATTTTGGTGAAGATCGGTTTAGAGAAAGGGGTAGTTTACCAGCAACGTTTTATGTTTTAACAAGGGTAAAGTACTTAATTTTGATGAATAAAGTATCTTGATAAGAAGCTCATAATAATCCACTGTTGAAACGTAGATGAAATATCTATAAATGTAGAAGTTAGGAGAACGGGGTGGGGGTAATTTTCTATAAATGAAAATTTAGGATGGGGGGGAGAATTTTGTTAGTGTACTACGTTATCGGCAACAAAGAAGTAGTTCTTTGTTAAAATTCCTTCCCGGGCTGTTTAGCCGTAGTCCAATGTTTTCTGCAAAACCAGACTTTTCAGCAGTGCCATCGACTTCCATCTCAGTGAAAATCAAGTGCGAAAACGTGAGGTGGTATACGTTAGTGACCACAGTACTGTGGTTTCAGGCTGAAGCAATAAGTAGAAAGAAGTAGTTTCTATGGAAATATTTCATTTCGAATATGATTTTAAATATAAATCTTAGAACATGGAAGTCCTGTATGGTTCTCCATACCGATATTTTCTATGGCAAACGATAACAGCCGCAAATTCAAACAGAATCAAATAATGATTTGGATACAGCCCTGAATTGGAGAGTTCTCAAGATCTGTTGTTTTGGTGAAGATCTGTTAAGGGGAAGGGGTAGTTTACAGGCAACGTTTTTTTATCAAGTGTAATTTTTCCTATGTCAAACGATAACAGCCGCAAATTCAAACAGAATCAAATAATGTTCTGGATACAGCCCTGAATTGTAAAGTTGTCAAGACCTGTTGGTTTTGGTGAATATCGGTTAAGGGAAGGGGGTAATTTACCAGCAACATTTTATGTTTTAACAAGGGTACTTTTTTCTATGACAAACGATAACTGCCGCAAATTCAAACAGAATCAACTACGTTTTTGCATACCTTCTTCAAATATACAGAACTCAAGCTTTGATGATTTTGTTGAAAATCGGTTAAGGGGAAGGGGTAGTTTACTTTCAACATTTTATGTTTTAACAAGGGTAATTTTCTCTATGACGAACGATAACTGCCGAAGTTTAAAGAGAATCAAATAATATTTTGCATACAGCCCTGAATTGTAGAGTCCTCAAGACTTGTCGTTTTTGCTGAAGATCGGTTGAGGGAAAGGGGTAGTTTACTAGCAACGTTTTATGTTTTAACAAGTGTATTTCCTCTGGCAAACGATAATAGCCGCAAATTCAAACAGAATCAAACAATTTTTTGCATACAGCCCTGAATTGTAGAGTACTCAAGCCCTGTTATGTTTGGTGAAGATCGGGTAAGGGAAAGGGGTAGTTTACAGGCAACGTTTTTTTATCAAGTGTAATTTTTCCTATGTCAAACGATAACAGCCGCAAATTCAAACAGAATCAAATAATGTTCTGGATACAGCCCTGAATTGTAAAGTTGTCAAGATCTGTTGGTTTTGGTGAATATCGGTTAAGGGAAGGGGGTAATTTACCAGCAACATTTTATGTTTTAACAAGGGTACTTTTTTCTATGACAAACGATAACTGCCGCAAATTCAAACAGAATCAACTACGTTTTTGCATACCTTCTTCAATTATACAGAACTCAAGCTTTGATGATTTTGTTGAAAATCGGTTAAGGGGAAGGGGTAGTTTACTCTCAACATTTTATGTTTTAACAAGGGTAATTTTCTCTATGACGAACGATAACTGCCGAAGTTTAAAGAGAATCAAATAATATTTTGCATACAGCCCTGAATTGTAGAGTCCTCAAGACTTGTCGTTTTTGCTGAAGATCGGTTGAGGGAAAGGGGTAGTTTACTAGCAACGTTTTATGTTTTAACAAGTGTATTTCCTCTGGCAAACGATAATAGCCGCAAATTCAAACAGAATCAAACAATTTTTTGCATACAGCCCTGAATTGTAGAGTACTCAAGCCCTGTTATGTTTGGTGAAGATCGGGTACGGGAAAGGCGTAGTTTACCTGCAACTTTTTTTTATCAATGGTAATTTTCTTCTATGGCAAACGATAACAGCCGCAAATTCAAACAGAATCAAATAATGTTCTGGATACAGCCCTGAATTGTAAAGTTGTCAAGACCTGTTGGTTTTGGTGAATATCGGTTAAGGGAAGGGGGTAGTTTACCAGCAACGTTTTATGTTTTAAGAAGGGTAATTTTTTCTATGACGAACGATAACTGCCGTAAATTCAAAGAAAATCAAATATTTTTTTCCATACCTTCCTAAATTGTAGAGCGCTCAAGGTCTGTTGATTTTGGTGAAGATCGGTAAAGGGAAAGTGGTAGTTTACCTGAAACATGTTATGTTGTAACAAGAGAAATGTTTTCATGACGAACGATAAGTGACGCAAATTGAAACACAATCAAATATTTTTTTGCATGCATCCCTGCATTGTAGATGACTGAAGGTCTATTGATTTTGGTGAAGATTGGTTTAGAGAAACCGGTAGTTTACCTGCAACGTTTTATGTTTTAACAAGGGTAAAGTACTTCATTTGATAAATAAAGTATCTTGATAAGAAGATATAGTCATGTATGGTTCTCCATACCGATTTTTTACTTCCATGTTCCTTAAGGAAATGGAAGTATGGTGATGGCAAAAAAAATCGTGTTCGAGATTATTGCAGATTCTGATTGTACTACACTCAAAACACGAAAAAAAGTCGTTTTTCGAAAAGTGTCTGTGTGTCTGTGTGTCTATGTGTCTGTCTGTCTATAGATTTTTTCCTATGGGAAACGATAACAGCCGCAAATTCAAACAGAATCAAATAATTTTTTGCATACAGCCCTGATTTGTAGAGTACTCGCGACTTGTTGTTTTTGGCGCAGATCGGTTGAGGGAAAGGGGTAGTTTACCGGCAACCGTTTTTTTTTTTATTAAGGGTAATTTTGTTTGTTTGGCAAACGATAACAGCCGCAAATTCAAACAGAATCAAATAATGTTTCACATACAGTCCTGTATTGCAGAGTTCTCAAGATCTGTTGATTTTAGTAAAGATCGATTAAGGGAAAGGGGTAGTTTACCAGCAACGGTTTTTTATCAAGGGTAATTTTTTTCTATGGTAAACCATAACAGCCGCAAATTCAAACATAATCAAATAATATTTTGCATACTGCCCTGAATTGTAGAGTTCTCAATACCTATTGGTGTTGGTGAAGATCGGTTAAGGGAAGGGGTAGTTTACCAACAACGTTTTATGTTTTAAAAGGGTATTTTCTATGGCAAACGATAAGAGCCGCAAATTCAAACAGAATCAAATACGTTTTTGCATACAGCCCTGTTTTGTTGAGTACTAAAGACATATTGTTTTTGGTGAAGATCGGTTAAGGGAAAGGGGTAGTTTACCAGACACGTTTTTTGTTTTATCAAGGGTATTTTATATGGCAAACGATAACAACCGCAAATTCAAACAGAATCATATAATATTTAGCATTGAGCCCTGAAATGTAGAGTTCTCAAGACCTGTTGGTTTTGGTGAAGATCGGTTGAGGGAATAGGGTTGTTTACCAGCAACATTTTAGGTTTTATCAAGGGTACATTTTTTTGACGAACGATAACTGCCGTACATTAAAACAGAATCAACTACTCTTCTGCATACCTTTTAAATTTTACAGAACTCAAGGTCTGTTGATTTTGTTGAAGATCGGTTAAGAGGTAGGGGTAGTTTACCTGCAACGTTTTATGTTTTAACAGAGGTATTTCTTCTATGACGAACGATAACTGCCGTAAATTCAAAGAGAATCAACTAATGTTTTGCATACAGCCCTGAATTGTAGAGTTCTCAAGATCTGTTGTTTTTGGTGAAGATCTGTTAAGGGGAAGGGGTTTACAGGCAACGTTTTTTTATCAAGGGTAATTTTTCCTATGGCAAACGATAACAGCCGCAAATTCAAACAGAATCAAATAATGTTCTGGATACAGCCCTGAATTGTAAAGTTGTCAAGACCTGTTGGTTTTAGTGAATATCGGTTAAGGGAAGGGGGTAATTTACCAGCAACATTTTATGTTTTAACAAGGGTAATTTTTTATATGACGAACGATAACTGCCGTAAATTCAAACAGAATCAACTACGTTTTTGCATACCTTCTTCAATTATACAGAACTCAAGCTTTGATGATTTTGTTGAAAATCGGTTATGGGGAAGGGGTAGTTAACCCGCAACATTTTATGTTTTAACAAGGGTAATTTTTTCTATGACGAACGATAACTGCCGTAAGTTCAAAGAGAATCAAATAATATTTTGCATACAGCCCTGAATTGTAGAGTTCTCAAGACCTTTTTTTTTGGTGAAAATCGGATAATGGAATAGGGTAGTTTACCAGCAACGTTTTATGTTTTATCAACGGTGTTTTTTATGGCAAACGATAACAGCCGCAAATTGAAACAGAATCAAATAATGGTTTGCATACAGGCCTGAATTGTAGAGTATCTAAGACCTGTCGTTTTTGGTGAAGATCGGTTAAGGGAAAGGGGTAGTTTACCAGCAACATTTTATGTTTTAACAAGGGTAATTTTTTATATGACGAACGATAACTGCCGTAAATTCAAACAGATTCAACTAGGTTTTTGCATACCTTTTTGAACTAAAGAGAACTCAAAGTCTGTTGATTTTGTTGAAGACCGGTTAAGGGAAGGGGTAGTTTATCAGCAACGTTTTATGTTTTAAAAAGGGTAATTTTTTTATGACGAACGATATCAGCCGAAAATTCAATGAGAATCAAATAATTTTTTGCAGCCCCTGAGTTGCAGAGAGCTATTGATTTTGGAGAAGATCGGTTAAGAGAAAGGGGTAGTTTACCAGAAACATTTTATGATTTAACAAGAGTAAAGTTCTTAATTTTTATAAATAACGTATCCTGATAAGAAGCTCATAGTAATCCACTGTAGAAACGTGGATGAAATATCTATAAATGAAGAAGTGTGGTGAACTGGGTGGGGGTAATTTTCTATAATTAAAAATTATAGTTGAAGGTGGAGGGGAGAATTTTTTATATGTGTACTACGTTATCGGCAACAAAGAAGTAGTTTTTTGTTAAAATTGCTTCCCGGGCTCTTTAGCCGTAGTCCAATGTTTTGTTTCTGCAAAACCAGACTTTTCGGCAGTGCCATCGACTGCCATTATCGGTGAAAATCGAGTGCGAAAACGTGAGGTGGTATACGTTAGTGACCACAGTACTCTGGTTAATGCTGAAGCAATAAGTAGAAAGACGTAGTTTCTATGGAAATATTTCATTTCCAATATGATTTTAAATATAAATCTTAGAACATGGAAGTCATGTATGGTTCTGCATACCGATATATTCTATGGCAAACGATAGCCGCAAATTCATTCAGAATCAAATAAAGGTTTGCAGTCAGCATTGGTTTGTAGAGTACACGAGACCTATTGTTTTTGGTGAAGATCGGTTAAGGGAAAGTGGTAGTTTACCGGCAACATTTGTTTTTATCAAGGGTAATTTTTTCATATGGCAAACAATAACAGCCGCAAATTCAAACAGAATCAACTAGTCTTTTTTATACCTTTTTTATTATACCGAACTCAAGGTGTGTTGATTTTGTTGAAGATCGGTTAAGGGAATGGGGTAGGTTACCAGCAACGTTTTTAAGTTTAACAAAGGTATTTATTATGGCAAACGATAAGAGCCGCAAATTCAAACACAATCAAATAATTTTTTGCATACAGCCCTGAATTGGGGAGTAGGGCCTACTCAAGTCCTGTTGGTTTTGGTGAAGATCGGTTAAGGGAAATGGGTGATTTACCAGCAACGTTTTTTTCATCAAGGGTAATATTTTTTCTATGGCAAACGATAACAGCCGCAAATTCAAACAGAATCAAATAATGTTCTGGATACAGCCCTGAATTGTAAAGTTGTCAAGACCTGTTGGTTTTGGTGAATATCGGTTAAGGGAAGGGGGTAGTTTACCAGCAACGTTTTATGTTTTAACAAGGGTAATTTTTTCTATGACGAACGATAACTGCCGTAAATTCAAAGAAAATCAAATATTTTTTTTGCATACCTTCCTAAATTGTAGAGCGCTCAAGGTCTGTTGATTTTGGTGAAGATCGGTAAAGGGAAAGTGGTAGTTTACCTGAAACATGTTATGTTGTAACAAGAGAAATGTTTCCATGACGAACGATAAGTGCCGCAAATTGAAACACAATCAAATATTTTTTTTGCATACCTTCCTAAATTGTAGAGCGCTCAAGGTCTGTTGATTTTGGTGAAGATCGGTAAAGGGAAAGTGGTAGTTTACCTGAAACATGTTATGTTGTAACAAGAGAAATGTTTCCATGACGAACGATAAGTGCCGCAAATTGAAACACAATCAAATATTTTTTTTGCATACCTTCCTAAATTGTAGAGCGCTCAAGGTCTGTTGATTTTGGTGAAGATCGGTAAAGGGAAAGTGGTAGTTTACCTGAAACATGTTATGTTGTAACAAGAGAAATGTTTCCATGACGAACGATAAGTGCCGCAAATTGAAACACAATCAAATATTTTTTTTGCGTACCTTCCTAAATTTTAGAGCGCTCAAGGTCTGTTGATTTTGGTGAAGATCGGTAAAGGGAAAGTGGTAGTTTACCTGAAACATGTTATGTTGTAACAAGAGAAATGTTTCCATGACGAACGATAAGTGCCGCAAATTGAAACACAATCAAATATTTTTTTTGCATACCTTCCTAAATTGTAGAGCGCTCAAGGTCTGTTGATTTTGGTGAAGATCGGTAAAGGGAAAGTGGTAGTTTACCTGAAACATGTTATGTTGTAACAAGAGAAATGTTTTCATGACGAACGATAAGTGCCGCAAATTGAAACACAATCAAATATTTTTTTTGCATACCTTCCTAAATTGTAGAGCGCTCAAGGTCTGTTGATTTTGGTGAAGATCGGTAAAGGGAAAGTGGTAGTATACCTGAAACATGTTATGTTGTAACAAGAGAAATGTTTTCATGACGAACGATAAGTGCCGCAAATTGAAACACAATCAAATATTTTTTTTGCATACCTTCCTAAATTGTAGAGCGCTCAAGGTCTGTTGATTTTGGTGAAGATCGGTAAAGGGAAAGTGGTAGTTTACCTGAAACATGTTATGTTGTAACAAGAGAAATGTTTTCATGACGAACGATAAGTGCCGCAAATTGAAACACAATCAAATATTTTTTTTGCATACCTTCCTAAATTGTAGAGCGCTCAAGGTCTGCTGATTTTGGTGAAGATCGGTAAAGGGAAAGTGGTAGTTTACCTTAAACATGTTATGTTGTAACAAGAGAAATGTTTTCATGACGAACGATAAGTGCCGCAAATTGAAACACAATCAAATATTTTTTTTGCATACCTTCCTAAATTGTAGAGCGCTCAAGGTCTGTTGATTTTGGTGAAGATCGGTAAAGGGAAAGTGGTAGTTTACCTGAAACATGTTATGTTGTAACAAGAGACATGTTTCCATGACGAACGATAAGTGCCGCAAATTGAAACACAATCAAATATTTTTTTTGCATACCTTCCTAAATTGTAGAGCGCTCAAGGTCTGTTGATTTTGGTGAAGATCGGTAAAGGGAAAGTGGTAGTTTACCTGAAACATGTTATGTTGTAACAAGAGAAATGTTTTCATGACGAACGATAAGTGCCGCAAATTGAAACACAATCAAATATTTTTTTTGCATACCTTCCTAAATTGTAGAGCGCTCAAGGTCTGTTGATTTTGGTGAAGATCGGTAAAGGGAAAGTGGTAGTTTACCTGAAACATGTTATGTTGTAACAAGAGAAATGTTTCCATGACGAACGATAAGTGCCGCAAATTGAAACACAATCAAATATTTTTTTTTGCATACCTTCCTAAATTGTAGGGCGCTCAAGGTCTGTTGATTTTGGTGAAGATCGGTAAAGGGAAAGTGGTAGTTTACCTGAAACATGTTATGTTGTAACAAGAGAAATGTTTCCATGACGAACGATAAGTGCCGCAAATTGAAACACAATCAAATATTTTTTTTGCATACTTTCCTAAATTGTAGAGCGCTCAAGGTCTGTTGATTTTGGTGAAGATCGGTAAAGGGAAAGTGGTAGTTTACCTGAAACATGTTATGTTGTAACAAGAGAAATGTTTTCATGACGAACGATAAGTGCCGCAAATTGAAACACAATCAAATATTTTTTTGCATACCTTCCTAAATTGAAGAGCGCTCAAGGTCTGTTGATTTTGGTGAAGATCGGTAAAGGGAAAGTGGTAGTTTACCAGAAACATGTTATGTTGTAACAAGAGAAATGTTTTCATGACGAACGATAAGTGCCGCAAATTGAAACACAATCAAATATTTTTTTTGCATACCTTCCTAAATTGTAGAGCGCTCAAGGTCTGTTGATTTTGGTGAAGATCGGTAAAGGGAAAGTGGTAGTTTACCTGAAACATGTTATGTTGTAACAAGAGAAATGTTTTCATGACGAACGATAAGTGCCGCAAATTGAAACACAATCAAATATTTTTTTTGCATACCTTCCTAAATTGTAGAGCGCTCAAGGTCTGTTGATTTTGGTGAAGATCGGTAAAGGGAAAGTGGTAGTTTACCAGAAACATGTTATGTTGTAACAAGAGAAATGTTTTCATGACGAACGATAAGTGCCGCAAATTGAAACACAATCAAATATTTTTTTTGCATACCTTCCTAAATTGTAGAGCGCTCAAGGTCTGTTGATTTTGGTGAAGATCGGTAAAGGGAAAGTGGTAGTTTACCTGAAACATGTTATGTTGTAACAAGAGAAATGTTTCCATGACGAACGATAAGTGCCGCAAATTGAAACACAATCAAATATTTTTTTTGCATACCTTCCTAAATTGTAGAGCGCTCAAGGTCTGTTGATTTTGGTGAAGATCGGTAAAGGGAAAGTGGTAGTTTACCTGAAACATGTTATGTTGTAACAAGAGAGATGTTTTCATGACGAACGATAAGTGCCGCAAATTGAAACACAATCAAATATTTTTTTTGCATACCTTCCTAAATTGTAGAGCGCTCAAGGTCTGTTGATTTTGGTGAAGATCGGTAAAGGGAAAGTGGTAGTTTACCTGAAACATGTTATGTTGTAACAAGAGAAATGTTTTCATGACGAACGATAAGTGCCGCAAATTGAAACACAATCAAATATTTTTTTTGCATACGTTCCTAAATTGTAGAGCGCTCAAGGTCTGTTGATTTTGGTGAAGATCGGTAAAGGGAAAGTGGTAGTTTACCTGAAACATGTTATGTTGTAACAAGAGAAATGTTTTCATGACGAACGATAAGTGCCGCAAATTGAAACACAATCAAATATTTTTTTGTATGCATCCCTGCATTGTAGAGGACTGAAGGTCTATTGATTTTGGTGAAGATCGGTTTAGAGAAACGGGTAGTTTACCTGCAACGTTTAATGTTTTAACAAGGGTAAAGTACTTAATTTTGATAAATAAAGTATCTTGATAAGAAGCTCATAATAATCCACTGCAGAAACGTAGATGAAATATCTATAAATGAAGAAGTTAGGTGAACGGGGTGCGGGTAATTTTTTTAAATGAAAATTATGGATGGGGGGAGAATTTTGTTAGTGTACTACGTTATCGGCAACAAAGAAGTAGTTCTTTGTTAAAATTCCTTCCCTGGCTGTTTAGCCGTAGTCCAATGTTTTCTGCAAAAACAGACTTTTCAGCAGTGCCATCGACTTCCATCTCAGTGAAAATCAAGTGCGAAAACGTGAGGTGGTATACGTTAGTGACCACAGTACTGTGGTTTCAGGCTGAAGCAATAAGTAGAAAGAAGTAGTTTCTATGGAAATATTTCATTTCGAATATGATTTTAAATATAAACCTTAGAACATGGAAGTCCTGTATGGTTCTCCATACCGATATTTTCTATGGCAAACGATAACAGCCGCAAATTCAAACAGAATCAAATAATGATTTGGATACAGCCCTGAATTGGAGAGTTCTCAAGATCTGTTGTTTTTGGTGAAGATCTGTTAAGGGGAAGGGGTTTACAGGCAACGTTTTTTTATCAAGGGTAATTTTTCCTATGGCAAACGATAACAGCCGCAAATTCAAACAGAATCAAATAATGTTCTGGATACAGCCCTGAATTGTAAAGTTGTCAAGACCTGTTGGTTTTGGTGAATATCGGTTAAGGGAAGGGGGTAATTTACCAGCAACATTTTATGTTTTAACAAGGGTGCTTTTTTCTATGACAAACGATAACTGCCGCAAATTCAAACAGAATCAACTACGTTTTTGCATACCTTCCTCAATTATAGAGAACTCAAACTTTGATGATTTTGTTGAAAATCGGTTAAGGGGAAGGGGTAGTTTACCCGCAACATTTTATGTTTTAACAAGGGTAATTTTTTCTATGACGAACGATAACTGCCGTAAGTTCAAAGAGAGTCAAATAATATTTTGCATACAGCCCTGAATTGTAGAGTCCTCAAGACTTGTCGTTTTTGCTGAAGATCGGTTGAGGGAAAGGGGTAGTTTACTAGCAACGTTTTATGTTTTAACAAGTGTATTTCCTCTGGCAAACGATAATAGCCGCAAATTCAAACAGAATCAAACAATTTTTTGCATACAGCCCTGAATTGTAGAGTACTCAAGACCTGTTATGTTTGGGGAAGATCGGTTAAGGGAAAGGGGTAGTTTACCAGCAACTTTTTTTTATCAATGGTAATTTTCTTCTATGGCAAACGATAACAGCCGCAAATTCAAACAGAATCAAATAATGTTCTGGATACAGCCCTGAATTGTAAAGTTGTCAAGACCTGTTGGTTTTGGTGAATATCGGTTAAGGGAAGGGGGTAGTTTACCAGCAACGTTTTATGTTTTAAGAAGGGTAATTTTTTCTATGACGAACGATAACTGCCGTAAATTCAAAGAAAATCAAATATTTTTTTCCATACCTTCCTAAATTGTAGAGCGCTCAAGGTCTGTTGATTTTGGTGAAGATCGGTAAAGGGAAAGTGGTAGTTTACCTGAAACATGTTATGTTGTAACAAGAGAAATGTTTTCATGACGAACGATAAGTGACGCAAATTGAAACACAATCAAATATTTTTTTGCATGCATCCCTGCATTGTAGATGACTGAAGGTCTATTGATTTTGGTGAAGATCGGTTTAGAGAAACCGGTAGTTTTCCTGCAACGTTTTATGTTTTAACAAGGGTAAAGTACTTAATTTTGATAAATAAAGTATCTTGATAAGAAGATATAGTCATGTATGGTTCTCCATACCGATTTTTTACTTCCATGTTCCTTAAGGAAATGGAAGTATGGTGATGGCAAAAAAAATCGTGTTCGAGATTATTGCAGATTCTGATTGTACTACACTCAAAACACGAAAAAAAGTCGTTTTTCGAAAAGTGTCTGTGTGTCTGTGTGTCTATGTGTCTGTCTGTCTATAGATTTTTTCCTATGGGAAACGATAACAGCCGCAAATTCAAACAGAATCAAATAATTTTTTGCATACAGCCCTGATTTGTAGAGTACTCGCGACTTGTTGTTTTTGGCGCAGATCGGTTGAGGGAAAGGGGTAGTTTACCGGCAACCTTTTTTTTTTTATTAAGGGTAATTTTGTTTGTTTGGCAAACGATAACAGCCGCAAATTCAAACAGAATCAAATAATGTTTCACATACAGTCCTGTATTGCAGAGTTCTCAAGATCTGTTGATTTTAGTAAAGATCGGTTAAGGGAAAGGGGTAGTTTACCAGCAACGGTTTTTTATCAAGGGTAATTTTTTTCTATGGTAAACCATAACAGCCGCAAATTCAAACATAATCAAATAATATTTTGCATACTGCCCTGAATTGTAGAGTTCTCAATACCTATTGGTGTTGGTGAAGATCGGTTAAGGGAAGGGGTAGTTTACCAACAACGTTTTATGTTTTAAAAGGGTATTTTCTATGGCAAACGATAAGAGCCGCAAATTCAAACAGAATCAAATACGTTTTTGCATACAGCCCTGTTTTGTTGAGTACTAAAGACATATTGTTTTTGGTGAAGATCGGTTAAGGGAAAGGGGTAGTTTACCAGACACGTTTTTTGTTTTATCAAGGGTATTTTATATGGCAAACGATAACAACCGCAAATTCAAACAGAATCATATAATATTTAGCATTGAGCCCTGAAATGTAGAGTTCTCAAGACCTGTTGGTTTTGGTGAAGATCGGTTGAGGGAATAGGGTTGTTTACCAGCAACATTTTAGGTTTTATCAAGGGTACCTTTTTTGACGAACGATAACTGCCGTACATTAAAACAGAATCAACTACTCTTCTGCATACCTTTTAAATTATACAGAACTCAAGGTCTGTTGATTTTGTTGAAGATCGGTTAAGAGGTAGGGGTAGTTTACCTGCAACGTTTTATGTTTTAACAGAGGTATTTCTTCTATGACGAACGATAACTGCCGTAAATTCAAACAGAATCAACTAATGTTTTGCATACAGCCCTGAATTGTAGAGTTCTCAAGACCTTTTTTTTTGGTGAAAATCGGATAATGGAATAGGGTAGTTTACCAGCAACGTTTTATGTTTTATCAACGGTGTTTTCTATGGCAAACGATAACAGCCGCAAATTGAAACAGAATCAAATAATTGTTTGCATACAGGCCTGAATTGTAGAGTATCTAAGACCTGTCGTTTTTGGTGAAGATCGGTTAAGGGAAAGGGGTAGTTTACCAGCAACATTTTATGTTTTAACAAGGGTAATTTTTTATATGACGAACGATAACTGCCGTAAATTCAAACAGATTCAACTAGGTTTTTGCATACCTTTTTGAACTAAAGAGAACTCAAAGTCTGTTGATTTTGTTGAAGACCGGTTAAGGGAAGGGGTAGTTTATCAGCAACGTTTTATGTTTTAAAAAGGGTAATTTTTTTATGACGAACGATATCTGCCGAAAATTCAATGAGAATCAAATAATTTTTTGCAGCCCCTGAGTTGCAGAGAGCTATTGATTTTGGAGAAGATCGGTTAAGAGAAAGGGGTAGTTTACCAGAAACATATTATGATTTAACAAGAGTAAAGTTCTTAATTTTTATAAATAAAGTATCCTGATAAGAAGCTCATAGTAATCCACTGTAGAAACGTGGATGAAATATCTATAAATGAAGAAGTGTGGTGAACTGGGTGGGGGTAATTTTCTATAATTAAAAATTATAGTTGAAGGTGGAGGGGAGAATTTTTTATATGTGTACTACGTTATCGGCAACAAAGAAGTAGTTTTTTGTTAAAATTGCTTCCCGGGCTCTTTAGCCGTAGTCCAATGTTTTGTTTCTGCAAAACCAGACTTTTCGGCAGTGCCATCGACTGCCATTATCGGTGAAAATCGATTGCGAAAACGTGAGGTGGTATACGTTAGTGACCACAGTACTCTGGTTAATGCTGAAGCAATAAGTAGAAAGACGTAGATTCTATGGAAATATTTCATTTCCAATATGATTTTAAATATAAATCTTAGAACATGGAAGTCATGTATGGTTCTGCATACCGATATATTCTATGGCAAACGATAGCCGCAAATTCATTCAGAATCAAATAAAGGTTTGCAGACAGCATTGGTTTGTAGAGTACACGAGACCTATTGTTTTTGGTGAAGATCGGTTAAGGGAAAGTGGTAGTTTACCGGCAACATTTGTTTTTATCAAGGGTAATTTTTTCATATGGCAAACAATAACAGCCGCAAATTCAAACAGAATCAACTAGTCTTTTTTATACCTTTTTTATCATACCGAACTCAAGGTGTGTTGATTTTGTTGAAGATCGGTTAAGGGAATGGGGTAGGTTACCAGCAACGTTTTTAATTTTAACAAAGGTATTTATTATGGCAAACGATAAGAGCCGCAAATTCAAACACAATCAAATAATTTTTTGCATACAGCCCTGAATTGGGGAGTAGGGCCTACTCAAGTCCTGTTGGTTTTGGTGAAGATCGGTTAAGGGAAATGGGTGATTTACCAGCAACGTTTTTTTCATCAAGGGTAATATTTTTTCTATGGCAAACGATAACAGCCGCAAATTCAAACAGAATCAAATAATGTTCTGGATACAGCCCTGAATTGTAAAGTTGTCAAGACCTGTTTTTATTAAGGGTAATTTTGTTTGTTTGGCAAACGATAACAGCCGCAAATTCAAACAGAATCAAATAATGTTTCACATACAGTCCTGTATTGCAGAGTTCTCAAGATCTGTTGATTTTAGTAAATATCGGTTTAGAGAAACCGGTAGTTTTCCTGCAACGTTTTATGTTTTAACAAGGGTAAAGTACTTCATTTGATAAATAAAGTATCTTGATAAGAAGATATAGTCATGTATGGTTCTCCATACCGATTTTTTACTTCCATGTTCCTTAAGGAAATGGAAGTATGGTGATGGCAAAAAAAATCGTGTTCGAGATTATTGCAGATTCTGATTGTACTACACTCAAAACACGAAAAAAAGTCGTTTTTCGAAAAGTGTCTGTGTGTCTGTGTGTCTATGTGTCTGTCTGTCTATAGATTTTTTCCTATGGGAAACGATAACAGCCGCAAATTCAAACAGAATCAAATAATTTTTTGCATACAGCCCTGATTTGTAGAGTACTCGCGACTTGTTGTTTTTGGCGCAGATCGGATGAGGGAAAGGGGTAGTTTACCGGCAACCTTTTTTTTTTTATTAAGGGTAATTTTGTTTGTTTGGCAAACGATAACAGCCGCAAATTCAAACAGAATCAAATAATGTTTCACATACAGTCCTGTATTGCAGAGTTCTCAAGATCTGTTGATTTTAGTAAAGATCGGTTAAGGGAAAGGGGTAGTTTACCAGCAACGGTTTTTTATCAAGGGTAATTTTTTTCTATGGTAAACCATAACAGCCGCAAATTCAAACATAATCAAATAATATTTTGCATACTGCCCTGAATTGTAGAGTTCTCAATACCTATTGGTGTTGGTGAAGATCGGTTAAGGGAAGGGGTAGTTTACCAACAACGTTTTATGTTTTAAAAGGGTATTTTCTATGGCAAACGATAAGAGCCGCAAATTCAAACAGAATCAAATACGTTTTTGCATACAGCCCTGTTTTGTTGAGTACTAAAGACATATTGTTTTTGGTGAAGATCGGTTAAGGGAAAGGGGTAGTTTACCAGACACGTTTTTTGTTTTATCAAGGGTATTTTATATGGCAAACGATAACAACCGCAAATTCAAACAGAATCATATAATATTTAGCATTGAGCCCTGAAATGTAGAGTTCTCAAGACCTGTTGGTTTTGGTGAAGATCGGTTGAGGGAATAGGGTTGTTTACCAGCAACATTTTAGGTTTTATCAAGGGTACCTTTTTTTGACGAACGATAACTGCCGTACATTAAAACAGAATCAACTACTCTTCTGCATACCTTTTAAATTATACAGAACTCAAGGTCTGTTGATTTTGTTGAAGATCGGTTAAGAGGTAGGGGTAGTTTACCTGCAACGTTTTATGTTTTAACAGAGGTATTTCTTCTATGACGAACGATAACTGCCGTAAATTCAAACAGAATCAACTAATGTTTTGCATACAGCCCTGAATTGTAGAGTTCTCAAGACCTTTTTTTTTGGTGAAAATCGGATAATGGAATAGGGTAGTTTACCAGCAACGTTTTATGTTTTATCAACGGTGTTTTCTATGGCAAACGATAACAGCCGCAAATTGAAACAGAATCAAATAATTGTTTGCATACAGGCCTGAATTGTAGAGTATCTAAGACCTGTCGTTTTTGGTGAAGATCGGTTAAGGGAAAGGGGTAGTTTACCAGCAACATTTTATGTTTTAACAAGGGTAATTTTTTATATGACGAACGATAACTGCCGTAAATTCAAACAGATTCAACTAGGTTTTTGCATACCTTTTTGAACTAAAGAGAACTCAAAGTCTGTTGATTTTGTTGAAGACCGGTTAAGGGAAGGGGTAGTTTATCAGCAACGTTTTATGTTTTAAAAAGGGTAATTTTTTTATGACGAACGATATCTGCCGAAAATTCAATGAGAATCAAATAATTTTTTGCAGCCCCTGAGTTGCAGAGAGCTATTGATTTTGGAGAAGATCGGTTAAGAGAAAGGGGTAGTTTACCAGAAACATATTATGATTTAACAAGAGTAAAGTTCTTAATTTTTATAAATAAAGTATCCTGATAAGAAGCTCATAGTAATCCACTGTAGAAACGTGGATGAAATATCTATAAATGAAGAAGTGTGGTGAACTGGGTGGGGGTAATTTTCTATAATTAAAAATTATAGTTGAAGGTGGAGGGGAGAATTTTTTATATGTGTACTACGTTATCGGCAACAAAGAAGTAGTTTTTTGTTAAAATTGCTTCCCGGGCTCTTTAGCCGTAGTCCAATGTTTTGTTTCTGCAAAACCAGACTTTTCGGCAGTGCCATCGACTGCCATTATCGGTGAAAATCGATTGCGAAAACGTGAGGTGGTATACGTTAGTGACCACAGTACTCTGGTTAATGCTGAAGCAATAAGTAGAAAGACGTAGATTCTATGGAAATATTTCATTTCCAATATGATTTTAAATATAAATCTTAGAACATGGAAGTCATGTATGGTTCTGCATACCGATATATTCTATGGCAAACGATAGCCGCAAATTCATTCAGAATCAAATAAAGGTTTGCAGACAGCATTGGTTTGTAGAGTACACGAGACCTATTGTTTTTGGTGAAGATCGGTTAAGGGAAAGTGGTAGTTTACCGGCAACATTTGTTTTTATCAAGGGTAATTTTTTCATATGGCAAACAATAACAGCCGCAAATTCAAACAGAATCAACTAGTCTTTTTTATACCTTTTTTATCATACCGAACTCAAGGTGTGTTGATTTTGTTGAAGATCGGTTAAGGGAATGGGGTAGGTTACCAGCAACGTTTTTAATTTTAACAAAGGTATTTATTATGGCAAACGATAAGAGCCGCAAATTCAAACACAATCAAATAATTTTTTGCATACAGCCCTGAATTGGGGAGTAGGGCCTACTCAAGTCCTGTTGGTTTTGGTGAAGATCGGTTAAGGGAAATGGGTGATTTACCAGCAACGTTTTTTTCATCAAGGGTAATATTTTTTCTATGGCAAACGATAACAGCCGCAAATTCAAACAGAATCAAATAATGTTCTGGATACAGCCCTGAATTGTAAAGTTGTCAAGACCTGTTGGTTTTGGTGAATATCGGTTAAGGGAAGGGGGTAGTTTACCAGCAACGTTTTATGTTTTAACAAGGGTAATTTTTTCTATGACGAACGATAACTGCCGTAAATTCAAAGAAAATCAAATATTTTTTTTGCATACCTTCCTAAATTGTAGAGCGCTCAAGGTCTGTTGATTTTGGTGAAGATCGGTAAAGGGAAAGTGGTAGTTTACCTGAAACATGTTATGTTGTAACAAGAGAAATGTTTTCATGACGAACGATAAGTGCCGCAAATTGAAACACAATCAAATATGTTTTTGTATGCATCCCTGCATTGTAGAGGACTGAAGGTCTATTGATTTTGGTGAAGATCGGTTTAGAGAAACGGGTAGTTTACCTGCAACGTTTAATGTTTTAACAAGGGTAAAGTACTTAATTTTGATAAATAAAGTATCTTGATAAGAAGCTCATAATAATCCACTGTAGAAACGTAGATGAAATATCTATAAATAAAGAAGTTATGTGAACGGGGTGGGGGTAATTTTCTTTAAATGAAAATTATGGATGGGGGGAGAATTTTGTTAGTGTACTACGTTATCGGCAACAAAGAAGTAGTTCTTTGTTAAAATTCCTTCCCGGGCTGTTTAGCCGTAGTCCAATGTTTTCTGCAAAAACAGACTTTTCAGCAGTGCCATCGACTTCCATCTCAGTGAAAATCAAGTGCGAAAACGTGAGGTGGTATACGTTAGTGACCACAGTACTGTGGTTTCAGGCTGAAGCAATAAGTAGAAAGAAGTAGTTTCTATGGAAATATTTCATTTCGAATATGATTTTAAATATAAATCTTAGAACATGGAAGTCCTGTATGGTTCTCCATACCGATATTTTCTATGGCAAACGATAACAGCCGCAAATTCAAACAGAATCAAATAATGATTTGGATACAGCCCTGAATTGGAGAGTTCTCAAGATCTGTTGTTTTTGGTGAAGGTCTGTTAAGGGGAAGGGGTTTACAGGCAACGTTTTTTTATCAAGGGTAATTTTTCCTATGGCAAACGATAACAGCCGCAAATTCAAACAGAATCAAATAATGTTCTGGATACAGCCCTGAATTGTAAAGTTGTCAAGACCTGTTGGTTTTGGTGAATATCGGTTAAGGGAAGGGGGTAATTTACCAGCAACATTTTATGTTTTAACAAGGGTGCTTTTTTCTATGACAAACGATAACTGCCGCAAATTCAAACAGAATCAACTACGTTTTTGCATACCTTCCTCAATTATAGAGAACTCAAACTTTGATGATTTTGTTGAAAATCGGTTAAGGGGAAGGGGTAGTTTACCCGCAACATTTTATGTTTTAACAAGGGTAATTTTTTCTATGACGAACGATAACTGCCGTAAGTTCAAAGAGAGTCAAATAATATTTTGCATACAGCCCTGAATTGTAGAGTCCTCAAGACTTGTCGTTTTTGCTGAAGATCGGTTGAGGGAAAGGGGTAGTTTACTAGCAACGTTTTATGTTTTAACAAGTGTATTTCCTCTGGCAAACGATAATAGCCGCAAATTCAAACAGAATCAAACAATTTTTTGCATACAGCCCTGAATTGTAGAGTACTCAAGACCTGTTATGTTTGGGGAAGATCGGTTAAGGGAAAGGGGTAGTTTACCAGCAACTTTTTTTTATCAATGGTAATTTTCTTCTATGGCAAACGATAACAGCCGCAAATTCAAACAGAATCAAATAATGTTCTGGATACAGCCCTGAATTGTAAAGTTGTCAAGACCTGTTGGTTTGGTGAATATCGGTTAAGGGAAGGGGTAGTTTACCTGCAACGTTTTATGTTTTAACAAGGGTAAAGTACTTATTTTTGATAAATAAAGTATCTTGATAAGAAGCTCATAATAATCCACTGTAGAAACGTAGATGAAATATCTATAAATGAAGAAGTTAGGTGAACGGAGTGGGGGTAATTTTCTTTAAATGAAAATTATGGATGGGGGAGGAGAATTTTGTTAGTGTACTACGTTATCGGCAACAAAGAAGTAGTTCTTTGTTAAAATTCCTTCCCGGGCTGTTTAGCCGTAGTCCAATGTTTTCTGCAAAACCAGACTTTTCAGCAGTGCCATCGACTTCCATCTCAGTGAAAATCAAGTGCGAAAACGTGAGGTGGTATACGTTAGTGACCACAGTACTGTAGTTTCAGGCTGAAGCAATAAGTAGAAAGAAGTAGTTTCTATGGAAATATTTCATTTCGAATATGATTTTAAATATAAATCTTAGAACATGGAAGTCCTGTATGGTTCTCCATACCGATATTTTCTATGGCAAACGATAACAGCCGCAAATTCAAACAGAATCAAATAATGATTTGGATACAGCCCCGAATTGGAGAGTTCTCAAGATCTGTTGTTTTTGGTGAAGATCTGTTAAGGGGAAGGGGTTTACAGGCAACGTTTTTTTATCAAGGGTAATTTTTCCTATGGCAAACGATAACAGCCGCAAATTCAAACAGAATCAAATAATGTTCTGGATACAGCCCTGAATTGTAAAGTTGTCAAGACCTGTTGGTTTTGGTGAATATCGGTTAAGGGAAGGGGGTAATTTACCAGCAACATTTTATGTTTTAACAAGGGTGCTTTTTTCTATGACAAACGATAACTGCCGCAAATTCAAACAGAATCAACTACGTTTTTGCATACCTTCCTCAATTATAGAGAACTCAAACTTTGGTGATTTTGTTGAAAATCGGTTAAGGGGAAGGGGTAGTTTACCCGCAACATTTTATGTTTTAACAAGGGTAATTTTTTCTATGACGAACGATAACTGCCGTAAGTTCAAAGAGAGTCAAATAATATTTTGCATACAGCCCTGAATTGTAGAGTCCTCAAGACTTCTCGTTTTTGCTGAAGATCGGTTGAGGGAAAGGGGTAGTTTACTAGCAACGTTTTATGTTTTAACAAGTGTATTTCCTCTGGCAAACGATAATAGCCGCAAATTCAAACAGAATCAAACAATTTTTTGCATACAGCCCTGAATTGTAGAGTACTCAAGACCTGTTATGTTTGGGGAAGATCGGTTAAGGGAAAGGGGTAGTTTACCAGCAACTTTTTTTTATCAATGGTAATTTTCTTCTATGGCAAACGATAACAGCCGCAAATTCAAACAGAATCAAATAATGTTCTGGATACAGCCCTGAATTGTAAAGTTGTCAAGACCTGTTGGTTTTGGTGAATATCGGTTAAGGGAAGGGGGTAATTTACCAGCAAAATTTTATGTTTTAACAAGGGTGCTTTTTTCTATGACAAACGATAACTGCCGCAAATTCAAACAGAATCAACTACGTTTTTGCATAACTTCCTCAATTATAGAGAACTCAAACTTTGATGATTTTGTTGAAAATCGGTTAAGGGGAAGGGGTAGTTTACCCGCAACATTTTATGTTTTAACAAGGGTAATTTTTTCTATGACGAACGATAACTGCCGTAAGTTCAAAGAGAGTCAAATAATATTTTGCATACAGCCCTGAATTGTAGAGTCCTCAAGACTTGTCGTTTTTGCTGAAGATCGGTTTAGGGAAAGGAGTAGTTTACTAGCAACGTTTTATGTTTTAACAAGTGTATTTCCTCTGGCAAACGATAATAGCCGCAAATTCAAACAGAATCAAACAATTTTTTGCATACAGCCCTGAATTTTAGAGTACTCAAGACCTGTTATGTTTGGGGAAGATCGGTTAAGGGAAAGGGGTAGTTTACCAGCAACTTTTTTTTATCAATGGTAATTTTCTTCTATGGCAAACGATAACAGCCGCAAATTCAAACAGAATCAAATAATGTTCTGGATACAGCCCTGAATTGTAAAGTTGTCAAGACCTGTTGGTTTTGGTGAATATCGGTTAAGGGAAGGGGTAGTTTACCTGCAACGTTTTATGTTTTAACAAGGGTAAAGTACTTATTTTTGATAAATAAAGTATCTTGATAAGAAGCTCATAATAATCCACTGTAGAAACGTAGATGAAATATCTATAAATGAAGAAGTTAGGTGAACGGAGTGGGGGTAATTTTCTTTAAATGAAAATTATGGATGGGGGAGGAGAATTTTGTTAGTGTACTACGTTATCGGCAACAAAGAAGTAGTTCTTTGTTAAAATTCCTTCCCGGGCTGTTTAGCCGTAGTCCAATGTTTTCTGCAAAACCAGACTTTTCAGCAGTGCCATCGACTTCCAACTCAGTGAAAATCAAGTGCGAAAACGTGAGGTGGTATACGTTAGTGACCACAGTACTGTGGTTTCAGGCTGAAGCAATAAGTAGAAAGAAGTAGTTTCTATGGAAATATTTCATTTCGAATATGATTTTAAATATAAATCTTAGAACATGGAAGTCCTGTATGGTTCTCCATACCGATATTTTCTATGGCAAACGATAACAGCCGCAAATTCAAACAGAATCAAATAATGATTTGGATACAGCCCCGAATTGGAGAGTTCTCAAGACCTGTTATGTTTGGGGAAGATCGGTTAAGGGAAAGGGGTAGTTTACCAGCAACTTTTTTTTATCAATGGTAATTTTCTTCTATGGCAAACGATAACAGCCGCAAATTCAAACAGAATCAAATAATGTTCTGGATACAGCCCTGAATTGTAAAGTTGTCAAGACCTGTTGGTTTTGGTGAATATCGGTTAAGGGAAGGGGGTAATTTACCAGCAACATTTTATGTTTTAACAAGGGTGCTTTTTTCTATGACAAACGATAACTGCCGCAAATTCAAACAGAATCAACTACGTTTTTGCATAACTTCCTCAATTATAGAGAACTCAAACTTTGATGATTTTGTTGAAAATCGGTTAAGGGGAAGGGGTAGTTTACCCGCAACATTTTATGTTTTAACAAGGGTAATTTTTTCTATGACGAACGATAACTGCCGTAAGTTCAAAGAGAGTCAAATAATATTTTGCATACAGCCCTGAATTGTAGAGTCCTCAAGACTTGTCGTTTTTGCTGAAGATCGGTTTAGGGAAAGGAGTAGTTTACTAGTAACGTTTTATGTTTTAACAAGTGTATTTCCTCTGGCAAACGATAATAGCCGCAAATTCAAACAGAATCAAACAATTTTTTGCATACAGCCCTGAATTTTAGAGTACTCAAGACCTGTTATGTTTGGGGAAGATCGGTTAAGGGAAAGGGGTAGTTTACCAGCAACTTTTTTTTATCAATGGTAATTTTCTTCTATGGCAAACGATAACAGCCGCAAATTCAAACAGAATCAAATAATGTTCTGGATACAGCCCTGAATTGTAAAGTTGTCAAGACCTGTTGGTTTTGGTGAATATCGGTTAAGGGAAGGGGTAGTTTACCTGCAACGTTTTATGTTTTAACAAGGGTAAAGTACTTATTTTTGATAAATAAAGTATCTTGATAAGAAGCTCATAATAATCCACTGTAGAAACGTAGATGAAATATCTATAAATGAAGAAGTTAGGTGAACGGAGTGGGGGTAATTTTCTTTAAATGAAAATTATGGATGGGGGAGGAGAATTTTGTTAGTGTACTACGTTATCGGCAACAAAGAAGTAGTTCTTTGTTAAAATTCCTTCCCGGGCTGTTTAGCCGTAGTCCAATGTTTTCTGCAAAACCAGACTTTTCAGCAGTGCCATCGACTTCCATCTCAGTGAAAATCAAGTGCGAAAACGTGAGGTGGTATACGTTAGTGACCACAGTACTGTGGTTTCAGGCTGAAGCAATAAGTAGAAAGAAGTAGTTTCTATGGAAATATTTCATTTCGAATATGATTTTAAATATAAATCTTAGAACATGGAAGTCCTGTATGGTTCTCCATACCGATATTTTCTATGGCAAACGATAACAGCCGCAAATTCAAACAGAATCAAATAATGATTTGGATACAGCCCCGAATTGGAGAGTTCTCAAGATCTGTTGTTTTTGGTGAAGATCTGTTAAGGGGAAGGGGTTTACAGGCAACGTTTTTTTATCAAGGGTAATTTTTCCTATGGCAAACGATAACAGCCGCAAATTCAAACAGAATCAAATAATGTTCTGGATACAGCCCTGAATTGTAAAGTTGTCAAGACCTGTTGGTTTTGGTGAATATCGGTTAAGGGAAGGGGGTAATTTACCAGCAACATTTTATGTTTTAACAAGGGTGCTTTTTTCTATGACAAACGATAACTGCCGCAAATTCAAACAGAATCAACTACGTTTTTGCATACCTTCCTCAATTATAGAGAACTCAAACTTTGGTGATTTTGTTGAAAATCGGTTAAGGGGAAGGGGTAGTTTACCCGCAACATTTTATGTTTTAACAAGGGTAATTTTTTCTATGACGAACGATAACTGCCGTAAGTTCAAAGAGAGTCAAATAATATTTTGCATACAGCCCTGAATTGTAGAGTCCTCAAGACTTGTCGTTTTTGCTGAAGATCGGTTGAGGGAAAGGGGTAGTTTACTAGCAACGTTTTATGTTTTAACAAGTGTATTTCCTCTGGCAAACGATAATAGCCGCAAATTCAAACAGAATCAAACAATTTTTTGCATACAGCCCTGAATTGTAGAGTACTCAAGACCTGTTATGTTTGGGGAAGATCGGTTAAGGGAAAGGGGTAGTTTACCAGCAACTTTTTTTTATCAATGGTAATTTTCTTCTATGGCAAACGATAACAGCCGCAAATTCAAACAGAATCAAATAATGTTCTGGATACAGCCCTGAATTGTAAAGTTGTCAAGACCTGTTGGTTTTGGTGAATATCGGTTAAGGGAAGGGGGTAATTTACCAGCAACATTTTATGTTTTAACAAGGGTGCTTTTTTCTATGACAAACGATAACTGCCGCAAATTCAAACAGAATCAACTACGTTTTTGCATAACTTCCTCAATTATAGAGAACTCAAACTTTGATGATTTTGTTGAAAATCGGTTAAGGGGAAGGGGTAGTTTACCCGCAACATTTTATGTTTTAACAAGGGTAATTTTTTCTATGACGAACGATAACTGCCGTAAGTTCAAAGAGAGTCAAATAATATTTTGCATACAGCCCTGAATTGTAGAGTCCTCAAGACTTGTCGTTTTTGCTGAAGATCGGTTTAGGGAAAGGAGTAGTTTACTAGCAACGTTTTATGTTTTAACAAGTGTATTTCCTCTGGCAAACGATAATAGCCGCAAATTCAAACAGAATCAAACAATTTTTTGCATACAGCCCTGAATTTTAGAGTACTCAAGACCTGTTATGTTTGGGGAAGATCGGTTAAGGGAAAGGGGTAGTTTACCAGCAACTTTTTTTTATCAATGGTAATTTTCTTCTATGGCAAACGATAACAGCCGCAAATTCAAACAGAATCAAATAATGTTCTGGATACAGCCCTGAATTGTAAAGTTGTCAAGACCTGTTGGTTTTGGTGAATATCGGTTAAGGGAAGGGGTAGTTTACCTGCAACGTTTTATGTTTTAACAAGGGTAAAGTACTTATTTTTGATAAATAAAGTATCTTGATAAGAAGCTCATAATAATCCACTGTAGAAACGTAGATGAAATATCTATAAATGAAGAAGTTAGGTGAACGGAGTGGGGGTAATTTTCTTTAAATGAAAATTATGGATGGGGGAGGAGAATTTTGTTAGTGTACTACGTTATCGGCAACAAAGAAGTAGTTCTTTGTTAAAATTCCTTCCCGGGCTGTTTAGCCGTAGTCCAATGTTTTCTGCAAAACCAGACTTTTCAGCAGTGCCATCGACTTCCATCTCAGTGAAAATCAAGTGCGAAAACGTGAGGTGGTATACGTTAGTGACCACAGTACTGTGGTTTCAGGCTGAAGCAATAAGTAGAAAGAAGTAGTTTCTATGGAAATATTTCATTTCGAATATGATTTTAAATATAAATCTTAGAACATGGAAGTCCTGTATGGTTCTCCATACCGATATTTTCTATGGCAAACGATAACAGCCGCAAATTCAAACAGAATCAAATAATGATTTGGATACAGCCCCGAATTGGAGAGTTCTCAAGATCTGTTGTTTTTGGTGAAGATCTGTTAAGGGAAGGGGGTAATTTACCAGCAACATTTTATGTTTTAACAAGGGTGCTTTTTTCTATGACAAACGATAACTGCCGCAAATTCAAACAGAATCAACTACGTTTTTGCATAACTTCCTCAATTATAGAGAACTCAAACTTTGATGATTTTGTTGAAAATCGGTTAAGGGGAAGGGGTAGTTTACCCGCAACATTTTATGTTTTAACAAGGGTAATTTTTTCTATGACGAACGATAACTGCCGTAAGTTCAAAGAGAGTCAAATAATATTTTGCATACAGCCCTGAATTGTAGAGTCCTCAAGACTTGTCGTTTTTGCTGAAGATCGGTTTAGGGAAAGGGGTAGTTTACCAGCAACGTTTTATGTTTTAACAAGTGTATTTCCTCTGGCAAACGATAATAGCCGCAAATTCAAACAGAATCAAACAATTTTTTGCATACAGCCCTGAATTGTAGAGTACTCAAGACCTGTTATGTTTGGGGAAGATCGGTTAAGGGAAAGGGGTAGTTTACCAGCAACTTTTTTTTATCAATGGTAATTTTCTTCTATGGCAAACGATAACAGCCGCAAATTCAAACAGAATCAAATAATGTTCTGGATACAGCCCTGAATTGTAAAGTTGTCAAGACCTGTTGGTTTTGGTGAATATCGGTTAAGGGAAGGGGTAGTTTACCTGCAACGTTTTATGTTTTAACAAGGGTAAAGTACTTATTTTTGATAAATAAAGTATCTTGATAAGAAGCTCATAATAATCCACTGTAGAAACGTAGATGAAATATCTATAAATGAAGAAGTTAGGTGAACGGAGTGGGGGTAATTTTCTTTAAATGAAAATTATGGATGGGGGAGGAGAATTTTGTTAGTGTACTACGTTATCGGCAACAAAGAAGTAGTTCTTTGTTAAAATTCCTTCCCGGGCTGTTTAGCCGTAGTCCAATGTTTTCTGCAAAACCAGACTTTTCAGCAGTGCCATCGACTTCCATCTCAGTGAAAATCAAGTGCGAAAACGTGAGGTGGTATACGTTAGTGACCACAGTACTGTGGTTTCAGGCTGAAGCAATAAGTAGAAAGAAGTAGTTTCTATGGAAATATTTCATTTCGAATATGATTTTAAATATAAATCTTAGAACATGGAAGTCCTGTATGGTTCTCCATACCGATATTTTCTATGGCAAACGATAACAGCCGCAAATTCAAACAGAATCAAATAATGATTTGGATACAGCCCTGAATTGGAGAGTTCTCAAGATCTGTTGTTTTTGGTGAAGATCTGTTAAGGGGAAGGGGTTTACAGGCAATGTTTTTTTATCAAGGGTAATTTTTCCTAGGGCAAACGATAACAGCCGCAAATTCAAACAGAATCAAATAATGTTCTGGATACAGCCCTGAATTGTAAAGTTGTCAAGACCTGTTGGTTTTGGTGAATATCGGTTAAGGGAAGGGGGTAATTTACCAGCAACATTTTATGTTTTAACAAGAGTGCTTTTTTCTATGACAAACGATAACTGCCGCAAATTCAAACAGAATCAACTACGTTTTTGCATACCTTCTTCAATTATACAGAACTCAAGCTTTGATGATTTTGTTGAAAATCGGTTATGGGGAAGGGGTAGTTAACCCGCAACATTTTATGTTTTAACAAGGGTAATTTTTTCTATGACGAACGATAACTGCCGTAAGTTAAAAGAGAATCAAATAATATTTTGCATAAAGCCCTGAATTGTAGAGTCCTCAAGACTTGTCGTTTTTGCTGAAGATCGGTTGAGGGAAAGGGGTAGTTTACTAGCAACGTTTTATGTTTTAACAAGTGTATTTCCTCTGGCAAACGATAATAGCCGCAAATTCAAACAGAATCAAACAATTTTTTGCATACAGCCCTGAATTGTAGAGTACTCAAGACCTGTTATGTTTGGGGAAGATCGGTTAAGGGAAAGGGGTAGTTTACCAGCAACTTTTTTTTATCAATGGTAATTTTCTTCTATGGCAAACGATAACAGCCGCAAATTCAAACAGAATCAAATAATGTTCTGGATACAGCCCTGAATTGTAAAGTTGTCAAGACCTGTTGGTTTTGGTGAATATCGGTTAAGGGAAGGGGGTAGTTTACCAGCAACGTTTTATGTTTTAAGAAGGGTAATTTTTTCTATGACGAACGATAACTGCCGTAAATTCAATGAGAATCAAATAATTTTTTGCAGCCCCTGAGTTGCAGAGAGCTATTGATTTTGGAGAAGATCGGTTAAGAGAAAGGGGTAGTTTACCAGAAACATTTTATGATTTAACAAGAGTAAAGTTCTTAATTTTTATAAATAAAGTATCCTGATAAGAAGCTCATAGTAATCCACTGTAGAAACGTGGATGAAATATCTATAAATGAAGAAGTGTGGTGAACTGGGTGGGGGTAATTTTCTATAATCAAAAATTATAGTTGAAGGTGGAGGGGAGAATTTTTTATATGTGTACTACGTTATCGGCAACAAAGAAGTAGTTTTTTGTTAAAATTGCTTCCCGGGCTCTTTAGCCGTAGTCCAATGTTTTGTTTCTGCAAAACCAGACTTTTCGGCAGTGCCATCGACTGCCATTATCGGTGAAAATCGAGTGCGAAAACGTGAGGTGGTATACGTTAGTGACCACAGTACTCTGGTTAATGCTGAAGCAATAAGTAGAAAGACGTAGTTTCTATGGAAATATTTCATTTCCAATATGATTTTAAATATAAATCTTAGAACATGGAAGTCATGTATGGTTCTGCATACCGATATATTCTATGGCAAACGATAGCCGCAAATTCATTCAGAATCAAATAAAGGTTTGCAGACAGCATTGGTTTGTAGAGTACACGAGACCTATTGTTTTTGGTGAAGATCGGTTAAGGGAAAGTGGTAGTTTACCGGCAACATTTGTTTTTATCAAGGGTAATTTTTTCATATGGCAAACAATAACAGCCGCAAATTCAAACAGAATCAACTACTCTTTTTTATACCTTTTTTATTATACCGAACTCAAGGTGTGTTGATTTTGTTGAAGATCGGTTAAGGGAATGGGGTAGGTTACCAGCAACGTTTTTAATTTTAACAAAGGTATTTATTATGGCAAACGATAAGAGCCGCAAATTCAAACACAATCAAATAATTTTTTGCATACAGCCCTGAATTGGGGAGTAGGGCCTACTCAAGTCCTGTTGGTTTTGGTGAAGATCGGTTAAGGGAAATGGGTGATTTACCAGCAACGTTTTTTTCATCAAGGGTAATATTTTTTCTATGGCAAACGATAACAGCCGCAAATTCAAACAGAATCAAATAATGTTCTGGATACAGCCCTGAATTGTAAAGTTGTCAAGACCTGTTGGTTTTGGTGAATATCGGTTAAGGGAAGGGGGTAGTTAACCAGCAACTTTTTTTTATCAATGGTAATTTTCTTCTATGGCAAACGATAACAGCCGCAAATTGAAACAGAATCAAATAATGTTCTGGATACAGCCCTGAATTGTAAAGTTGTCAAGACCTGTTGGTTTTGGTGAATATCGGTTAAGGGAAGGGGGTAGTTTACCAGCAACGTTTTATGTCTTAACAAGGGTAATTTTTTCTATGACGAACGATAACTGCCGTAAATTCAAAGAAAATCAAATATTTTTTTTGCATACCTTCCTAAATTGTAGAGCGCTCAAGGTCTGTTGATTTTGGTGAAGATCGGTAAAGGGAAAGTGGTAGTTTACCTGAAACATGTTATGTTGTAACAAGAGAAATGTTTTCATGACGAACGATAAGTGCCGCAAATTGAAAAACAATCAAATATTTTTTTGCATGCATCCCTTCATTCTAGAGGACTGAAGGTCTATTGATTTTGGTGAAGATCGGTTTAGAGAAACGGGTAGTTTACCTGCAACGTTTTATGTTTTAACAAGGGTAAAGTACTTATTTTTGATAAATAAAGTATCTTGATAAGAAGCTCATAATAATCCACTGTAGAAACGTAGATGAAATATCTATAAATGAAGAAGTTAGGTGAACGGAGTGGGGGTAATTTTCTTTAAATGAAAATTATGGATGGGGGGAGAATTTTGTTAGTGTACTACGTTATCGGCAACAAAGAAGTAGTTCTTTGTTAAAATTCCTTCCCTGGCTGTTTAGCCGTAGTCCAATGTTTTCTGCAAAAACAGACTTTTCAGCAGTGCCATCGACTTCCATCTCAGTGAAAATCAAGTGCGAAAACGTGAGGTGGTATACGTTAGTGACCACAGTACTGTGGTTTCAGGCTGAAGCAATAAGTAGAAAGAAGTAGTTTCTATGGAAATATTTCATTTCGAATATGATTTTAAATATAAATCTTAGAACATGGAAGTCCTGTGTGGTTCTCCATACCGATATTTTCTATGGCAAACGATAACAGCCGCAAATTCAAACAGAATCAAATAATGATTTGGATACAGCCCTGAATTGGAGAGTTCTCAAGATCTGTTGTTTTTGGTGAAGATCTGTTAAGGGGAAGGGGTTTACAGGCAACGTTTTTTTATCAAGGGTAATTTTTCCTATGGCAAACGATAACAGCCGCAAATTCAAACAGAATCAAATAATGTTCTGGATACAGCCCTGAATTGTAAAGTTGTCAAGACCTGTTGGATTTGGTGAATATCGGTTAAGGGAAGGGGGTTATTTACCAGCAACATTTTATGTTTTAACAAGGGTGCTTTTTTCTATGACAAACGATAACTGCCGCAAATTCGAACAGAATCAACTACGTTTTTGCATACCTTCTTCAATTATAGAGAACTCAAACTTTGATGATTTTGTTGAAAATCGGTTAAGGGGAAGGGGTAGTTTACCTGCAACATTTTATGTTTTAACAAGGGTAATTTTTTCTATGACGAACGATAACTGCCCTAAGTTCAAAGAGAGTCAAATAATATTTTGCATACAGCTCTGAATTGTAGAGTCCTCAAGACTTGTCGTTTTTGCTGAAGATCGGTTGAGGGAAAGGGGTAGTTTACTAGCAACGTTTTATGTTTTAACAAGTGTATTTCTTCTGGCAAACGATAATAGCCGCAAATTCAAACAGAATTAAACAATTTTTTGCATACAGCCCTGAATTGTAGAGTACTCAAGACCTGTTATGTTTGGGGAAGATCGGTTAAGGGAAAGGGGTAGTTTACCAGCAACTTTTTTTTATCAATGGTAATTTTCTTCTATGGCAAACGATAACAGCCGCAAATTCAAACAGAATCAAATAATGTTCTGGATACAGCCCTGAATTGTAAAGTTGTCAAGACCTGTTGGTTTTGGTGAATATCGGTTAAGGGAAGGGGGTAGTTTACCAGCAACGTTTTATGTCTTAACAAGGGTAATTTTTTCTATGACGAACGATAACTGCCGTAAATTCAAAGAAAATCAAATATTTTTTTTGCATACCTTCCTAAATTGTAGAGCGCTCAAGGTCTGTTGATTTTGGTGAAGATCGGTAAAGGGAAAGTGGTAGTTTACCTGAAACATGTTATGTTGTAACAAGAGAAATGTTTTCATGACGAACGATAAGTGCCGCAAATTGAAACACAATCAAATATTTTTTTGCATGCATCCCTTCATTGTAGAGGACTGAAGGTCTATTGATTTTGCTGGAAATCGGTTTAGAGAAACGGGTAGTTTACCTGCAACGTTTTATGTTTTAACAAGGGTAAAGTACTTATTTTTGAAAAATAAAGTAGTTTGATAAGAAGCTCATAATAATCCACTGTAGAAACGTAGATGAAATATCTATAAATGAAGAAGTTAGGTGAACGGGGTGGGGGTAATTTTCTTTAAATGAAAATTATGGATGGGGGGGGAGAATTTTGTTAGTGTACTACGTTATCGGCAACAAAGAAGTAGTTCTTTGTTAAAATTCCTTCCCGGGCTGTTTAGCCGTAGTCCAATGTTTTCTGCAAAACCAGACTTTTCAGCAGTGCCATCGACTTCCGTCTCAGTGAAAATCAAGTGCGAAAACGTGAGGTGGTATACGTTAGTGACCACAGTACTGTGGTTTCAGGCTGAAGCAATAAGTAGAAAGAAGTAGTTTCTATGGAAATATTTCATTTCGAATATGATTTTAAATATAAATCTTAGAACATGGAAGTCTAAACGATAACAGCCGCAAATTCAAACAGAATCAAATAATGTTCTGGATACAGCCCTGAATTGTAAAGTTGTCAAGACCTGTTGGTTTTGGTGAATATCGGTTAAGGGAAGGGGGTAGTTTACCAGCAACGTTTTATGTTTTAACAAGGGTAATTTTTTTTTGACGAACGATAACTGCCGTACATTCAAACAGAATCAACTATTTTTTTCCATACCTTTTTGAATTATAGAGAACTCAAGAGGTCTGTTGATTTTGTTGAAGATCGGTTGAGGGAAAGGCGTAGTTTACCAGCAACGTTTTATGTTTTAACAAGGGTAATTTTTTTTGACGAACGATAACTGCCTCAAATTCAAATAGAATCAAATAATTTTTTGCATAATGTCCTGAATTGTAAAGAAGTGAAGGCCTGTTGATTTTCGTGAAGATCGGTTAAGGGAAAGAGGTAGTTTACCGGCCACTGTTCATGTTTTAACAAGAGTAATTGTTTCTATGACGAACGATAACTGCCGCACATTCAAACAGAATCAATTATTTTTTTGCATGCATGCCTGCATTGTAGAGGACTGAAGGTCTATTGATTTTTGTGAAGATCGGTTAAGAGAAAAGGGTAGTTTACCAGCATCATTTTATGTTTTAACAAGAGTAAAGTACTTATTTTTGATAAACAGTGTATCCTGATAAGAAGCTCATAATAATCCGCTGTAGAAACGTAGATGAAATATCTATAAATGAAGAGGCTAGTTGAACGGGGTGGGGGTAATTTTCTATTAATGAAAATTATATTTGAAGAGGGAGGGGAGAATTTGTTATATGTGTACTACGTTATCGGCAACAAAGAAGTAGTTTTTTTTTTAATTCCTTCCCGGGCTGTTTAGTCGTAGTCCAATGTTTTCTGCAAAACCAGACGTTTCGGCAATGCTATCGACTGCCATCATCAGTGAAAATTTAGTGCGAAAACGTGCGGTGGTATACGTTAGTGACCACAGTACCGTGGTTAAGGCTGAAGCAATACAAAGATGTAGTTTCTATGGAAATATTTCATTTCGAATATGATTTTAAATATAAATCTTAGAACATGGAAGTCATGTATGGATCTCCATACCGATATTTATCTGCTTATGGCGGGGTCTGAAGCGACCTGCGATTGGTGGATTATACCACCGGGACTAACAAACAAGGTCGCTTCCAGGACTCACCTGGTCGCGGGGTGTATTTACCAAGTCCGGCAATGAGGGAATTGTGGGAACGTCACTCTGTCGGAACGAACATAGAATCTACGCGCCAGGCGTCTCACGGTGTCATCAAGAGGGCGGACACCGAGTCCTCTCCTCAAAAGACGAGAAGAGTACCTCCGGGGGACTTTACACGCAAGCTTCAGTCCCCGGTCGAGTACGCGCTGGAGCATTGATCTATGACCACGAGCCAGGTATCCCCAAACAGGACAGGCGTAGGTAATCACGGGCAACACGTACGAGTTGACTATGCGCTTATCTAGCCGGGTGGTCATTGTCGGATTAGATAGCACGGGCCAGAGTCTACTGAGTTGGGCCGAAGCGCGTTGTCGGATGTATTTTGTATGTGTTCCCCAGGTGAGTCGGGAATCCACGCGGAGACCGAGCTACTTGACGTTGTTGGTCCAGGGTACCTCGACGGGGCCTACTTTAAGCGGCCGAGGCCGCTTGCGTTTGAGCGAGAATATTACCGCGGCGCTCTTGGAAGCGTTAACGGCAACTTTCCAGTCGTCGGTCCATCCGACATACTCTTCGAGTTGACGCTGGAGCTTGATTGCCGCATAACTCGCGTTCGGCTCTGAGGCAAAAGCCGCAGTGTCGTCCGCGAACAGCGACAACTTAACTCCAGGAACTCGGGGCGTGTCGTTGACAAACAACGAAAACAGGAGAGGCCCAAGGACACTTCCCTGAGGGACACCAGCGGTAATTCGCCTCTCCGAAGAGAGAGCGTGGTCTATTCTCACTCGGAAGCTACGGTCTCGCAGAAACCTGCCGATCAAGTGAACGTAGCAATCTGGAAGAAGGACTTCCGTGAGCTTGTAAAGGACACCCTCATGCCACACGCGGTCAAAGGCTTTCTCTACGTCTAGGAAGATCGCAGTCGTCTGTTTGCCCTGGCAGCCAGCCTCGGTAATGCATTCCACGAGTCTCATCAGCTGATGAGTCGAGGAGTGCAGCTCACGAAAGCCGAACTGTTCGGGGATCAGCACGTCTAGTCTTTCTAGGTGGTCGCGGATCCTACGCTGGATCAATCGCTCGAAAACCTTGGACGTCGCAGACAAGAGGCTGATGGGTCTGAGATTTTCCACGCGAGAAGAATTCTTTCCCGGCTTGGGTATCACTATTACTGTAGCCGTTTTCCATTTCACCGGAAAGTAGGCCAGTCTGAGGCATGAATTGAATAGGTCAGAGAGGAACTGTGTTCCTCGCTCCGGAAGACGATTGAGGGCGGAATTCATGGCGATGGAAATTCTAGCAGAGCTCTTTTTATGCCCTGACCGGGATCGCTGATTGGCTCGATCCGAACACGTCAGGTATCACGTCTCTGCTGCTGATCCCTGATTGGCTCGCTGCGTATTTGTCAGGTGTCACGCGCCGCCAGGTGTTCGTGCGCTGGTCAGACGTTCAGTTGGTTCGTTCTTCGTCAACTGTCACTTCACTCGAAGCACTGGAACTGAACGGATCTCTTCTGGACTGCTCTCTCCAGCTGGAGTTTTCGCTGCTATCAGCCACTGCCCTGCTGCCTGCTGCTTCGCCACTGGACAGCCCACATCTTGGCCCGCTTGCTGCCTTTGTCAACAAGAAGACAGAAGACCACAACTCAGCTGGCTGGTGAATTGAGTAGCCAGCACAAGCACAGCTGAGTGCGTCGGACCTTCTAAGGGCCACCAGCCAAGTGACCCTTTTCAGGACCACCATCGAAGAGGAAGCTTATAGCCTGCCAGAGCTGTTGTAAGTTGCGCAGCGCATCTAGCCCGCTGACGCTCAGGCTCTTAGGTAGCGCTGCCTAGGACGATCCTTGCGAGCCCCCACCAGTGGTAAGCGAGCTTGGATATCGCCTAGGTAAAGAGGCCGGTGGACACCTCTCTTGGTAAGGGGAGGTATCTAACGAAGCCGGTCATTTGCCCAGCTCGTAGCAAGCCTGAGCGTTCCAGAATCCCCGCAAGCGATCCGGCTCGGGCCGGACCCTAGGTCCCTGGTTACCGCCGGAGGCAGCCTGGCTGCCTCTGGTCGGCGAACCTCCCGCTCGATGGCGGAAATGCCCGCTTCGGGCGCGTCATCGAGCACGCAGTCGCTCGCCACTGCCCCGCCCCACACGAGCGACTCGCCGTGTTCTCCGCTGATGGATGCGGACCAAGTCGATCCCCGGTCGGTTCCGCTGCCCGGTGACGAGACCGACGCTTTCGTGGCGGTTGGGCCACGGGGGCGCCCGGTTAAGAAACCGAGGCGGAACCGATCGTCCTCAACCTCTTCCTCGGCGTCCGCCATGGAAGTTGTCCCCGCCGATGGCGAATCCGGCCCGGGGCCGACTGTGTCCGGCGGTGCCCAAGCACCGTCGGCCGCTGTTCGCATCCCGCCCGTTTACGTTCATGGCGTGAACAACGTCACCGGTTTTTACCGGCGATTGATAGTGGCTCCCGGACTTTCCCCGGCCAACGTTGACCTGAAGCTCCTTGGGGGCGATACAGTCAAGATCGTTGTCCGCGGAATGGACGTGTACCGCAGTGTCGTGGCGTACGTGGAATCCCAGCAATTCCAGTACCATACCTTCTCCCCAAAACACGTGAAGCCTCTGTCGCTTGTCCTCAGAGGCTTGGACGTGGAATCCCCTCTGGAGGAAATACTCGATGAGCTGCGCGAGCTGGGCTATCCTGTTCGCGCGGTCCATCGGGTGTTTACTCCTGCCGGACCCAGGCGTCCAATTCCTCTGGTCCGCATCCTGGCGGAGAATAGCGAGGCAGGCACTAGCCTACTCTCACTTACGCGGCTTTTTGGTTTCCGCGTAAAAGTGGAAAGAAGCCGCGCTCCCGGGGCTCTGCCTCAGTGTCACAGGTGCCAACGCTTCGGGCACCACTCCGACTCTTGCTCAAACGCTCCGGCGTGCGTGAGATGTTCTCTCCCTCACGCCTCCAAACTTTGCGATGCACCTGCATTCAAAAGATGCATCAACTGCGGCGGGAGTCACCCCGCCAACTACCGGGCATGTCCGGTGTTTCAGCAGGAGCTCGAGCGGCGAAAGCCAAAAGGGCGCCTGCCACCACCGAGGCATCCGGTAGCTGGTTCAAGACCTGCAACCGAGCAGCCAGGCCCTGCGCCTCCTGCTACGGCTGCCGTGTCTTCCGCCCCAGTCACTACCAGGCAACAAAAACGCTCTAAAGGCCCGAAGCAAACACCTGTAGCACAGGCAACCCCAACTCAGGCTCCTTCACAGGCCCCTGTCCCGCCTCTGGCGAAAAAGCGCCGTAACCTCGTGGCATCTAAAAGTGAGACCGCCCAGCCACAAGAAAACATCTCGGTTGTGGAGCCTGAGACTTCTCAATCCCCCCCAGCAACGGAGAATCCTGCCCCTGCTTTAGAAGCAGCCTCGCCTGACCTCCCGCCCCCGTGGTTTCCCAACGCAGGCAAAAAGAAGCGGCATAGAAAGCCCCGTGGCGCTAGATCCCGGGCTCCTGCCAACCCGGCCGCACAGTCCAGACAGCCTGCACAGCGCGCGAAGTCCGACGCAATCGCATCTGTCCCTCTTCCTAGCACCTCCGCTAGAGGTGCTACACCTGGCCCCAAGAAACCCCTGGCTTCCACCAATCCCCCGTTTGATAAGCCTCGGCGCTCTTATGCGCACGCAGTCTCCGGGCAATCTGCCTCAAGAACCGTTCCTGACGACTACCAGGTCGTCAAAGACTTCCTTGCTGAGTTCGACCTCAGCAAAGTCGCCCAGACCTTCAGGTCCATCCGCTCCCGCTTGGAGACTGCTGACATAACTGAGAGATTCATGCTCTTGGTGGAAGCCGCCACTTGTGTAGGTCTTCTATGAGTCGGGTCCTCAAACGAGATCTCTCGATTCTTTCCTGGAACGCCAACGGGTTGTCCAACAAGATCCAGGAACTCCAAGAATTACTGGCCCGACTCAAACCCGATGTAGTACTTCTCAATGAGACCCACTTGACTCCTGCGAGTCGGTTACGACTGGCCAACTATGTGTGCTATCGAAACGACAGACCGGGCACTGCTGGTGGCGGTACTGCCGTCGCGGTGAGGCTCACTCTCGAGCATCACCGAGTCGTCTTGCCTGCAATGACTCACCTCGAAGGCACCGCTGTGGAGTTGTTAAACACTCTAGGCGGTGTACAGATGGTAGCGGCGTATAAACCGCCGCAAAAAGAGCTCCTTCACCCCGATCTAGCTGTCGCGTTCGATGCACACAGGAGGGTCATCATGGCCGGCGATCTGAACTGTAAACATCGCGATTGGAACAGTCGCTTGACTGCCCCAAACGGGAAACGTTTACGCAGGTTTGCCGATTCTCGCAGGATACAAGTGATTGGGCCTACCCAACCTACGTTCTACCCCTCACAACGCAACGCGGCTCCCGATGTCTTGGACATAGCGGTGATTCAAGGAATTGACTGTCCGGTCCATGTGTCCCTGCTAACGGAACTATCGTCCGATCATCTCCCCATCCTGATACACGTCGCTACCCAGCACGTCGTACGCAGAGATGTCCGGAAGGTGGTAGAATGGGATCGCTATGGCCCGGCGTTAAGTCGCCGATTGCCAGACGCGGGACCACTCGAAACCTTCCGCCAAGTCGACGAGGCAGTTGCCGCGTTTGACGAGGCAGTCGTATCTGCGATCGACGCGTCTTCCAGAATGAAGCCTGGCGTCACGCCCCACTGGCAGCGGATCCCAGAGGAGACGAGTGCTCTCGCTTGCGAGAGAAATCGCCTCCGGAGACGCTGGCAGCGGACCCGTGATCCGGCCGACAAGGCAGCGTACAACCGGGCGACCGGCATTTTACGTCGTGAAATGCAGGCCTACCGGAGACGCTGTTGGGAACTCGCCGTGGCCCAGGCAGGGGACGGATCGGACGAAAGTAGCCCTTACCGGATACCTTCGGCGTTGGTAGGGAAGAGGCGCCGGCCTCCCATCCCGGCCATTGCTGGACCTTTCGGTCAAATCCTGGCTCGCCCGGAGGCGAAGGCCGAGTACTTGGGCGCGTGTTTTGAGCGACAGTTCGCACCTAACCCGCCCATGGACTGGGACTTCGACGAAGAAGTCGAGAACGAAGTGGAAGACTTTCTGTCTCTTCCGATCACTGCGGAGCCCGAACCCATTACTAGGGAAGAGGTCACAGATCGGCTCGTTGAACTCGTGCCAAGAAAAGCTCCTGGCCCGGACGGCGTCTCGAACGCCGCTCTTACTCGACTCCCGGAGCGAGGAGTACTTTTCTTGGTCGCGCTGTTCAACGCGTGTCTTAGACTGGCCTATTTTCCCCAGAAATGGCGTAAGGCGACGGTTATAGTGATCCCGAAGCAGGGAAAGGACGCTTCCCGTCCCGGCAACCTCCGGCCAATTAGTCTACTGTCAGCCACGTCAAAGGTCCTCGAACGTCTCGTACAACGGAGAGTACTAGATCATCTACGAAATTTCGATGTACTGGTCCCCGAACAGTTCGGCTTCCGTGTGGGGCATTCCACCACTCATCAACTGATGAGACTGGTGGAATACATCACGGACGCCGGGTGTCGGAAAGAGCAGACTGTCGCCTGTTTCCTAGATGTGGAAAAGGCCTTTGATAGTGTCTGGCACGACGGGCTCTTGTTCAAGCTCCGGGAAATCCAGCTCCCAGATTGCTACCTTCGCTTGATTGCTAGCTTTCTGACGGAGAGGACTTTCTGCGTACGTCTTCCGAGAGACGTATCACAGCCGGGGTACCTCAAGGTAGCGTGCTAGGGCCTCTCCTGTTCTCCGTGTATGTCAACGACGCACCCAGAGAGCCTGGAGTCCAGATGGCTTTGTTTGCCGACGACACGGCGGTCTATACCGCCGATCGGAACGCAGACTTTGCTATCCCACGACTTCAGCGCGCACTCGATGCGTATTCGACGTGGACGGAGAGCTGGAAAGTTGCCGTCAACGAAACCAAGAGCTCCGCGGTGCTATTCACAAAGGGCCGGAAAGAACCGCGAGGCCGAGTGAGACTCGGTAGAACGTACCTGCCCTGGTCGAGGGAAGTTAAGTACCTCGGTGTCCACCTTGATCGTCGGCTCACCTGGCGTACCCACGCTGAGACGATGCGAAGGAAAGCGTCCGCTCGTCTCGCGCAACTGTTTCCGATACTTGCCAACAAGGCTATGACCCGCAAGCTGGGTAAGTTGATTGTCAACGCGTATCTGTTGCCGATCATTACCTACGCTCTTCCCGTCTGGGGTTACCTCGCAACCGTTCATAAAAGAAGGTTGCAAAGCGTTCTCGATAGAGGGCTTCGGCTAGCGGCCAAAGTCCCCTATCGGTTTTCTTCTCGTCTCCTGAGAAGAGGACTCGGTGTCCGCTCCTTGGATGACACCGCAAGGCGACTTGCACGTAAATTTTACGTCCGAGCTGCGAGGACCCAGACAAACCCTCTCATAGCTGGCCTTGGCAAGTACCGAATACGTCCAGGTGAATCTTGGAAACGGCCTCGACAAATACTGTACTAGTCGACCTAGTACGAGCATGTCGTTGTAACGACCAATAAAAATTAAATAATCAATATTCCGTCTGGACAGGACCACTAGGCAGGAGCCCCTCATAGGAGGCTCGGTACTAGGATACCATTGGGTCGTCTCACGACGCGCAACCCAACAGCTCTGACCACTCGTGCGCTGGTACCGGAGAGCAGATGGACTGATGTGCCTCGCTGCCGTCACAATGTATATATATAATGTATATGTATATATATTATAACGTACTACAAATTTGTATTTAGTTGATTTGAGGAGCCCCACGTTTTTGGAGCGCCAATTTATATAACATAACAAATTATATAATGTAATAAAAATTTGTGGAGCCCCACGCATTTGGAGCGCCAATTTATATAACAACATAAAACAAATTCAGTTCAATTTAATTTGGGTAGCCCCACGTTCTTGGAGCGCCAATTTATATAACATAACAAATTATATAATGTATTTAATTCATGGGTGTAATCGTACTAAGTAATACGTTATTTAAATTTGAAATTGTTCCATTATTTATTTTTTTATAAACAAAATTTTTCATTTCGCATACAGAAATACTACTCATTATTATATCGTTTGTACGACTCCTTCGTACACAACGTATAGCTAACAAATTACGTACAACAGGTTATACATAAACCTTATTATCTAATTTTCATTAATTAAATATTATTGCTCTCGGCTTACTCATTGTGTGGTCATCTTTTTGCAAGTGCTGATTAATTTACTTCAATAATGAATTTATTGTATTCCAATTTCTTTAATATTAATTGGTTTTAAAACTTTCTACTGCATATGCATTCTCCTTTATCAACAAAGACTTTATTAATTACGTTAACTCAAAAATCAAATTTCTCTTATCATTTATGTTACTCTCAATTACTAAATTTGATACAAGAGATATTATTCTAAATTTCACTCTGCTTTTACATTTATGTACAATTAATTATTTTAATACAGGTTGAATGCCTTTCATTCTAACTTTAATTAGTGTCTTTCAAATGTCTGTAATTACAATGGTTTTTCATCACCTCGTTTGACGTGGTTAATCATCAGTACGTCCTCCTTTGGTCCTCAGTCCGTGTCCTCCGTGTCCTCCTGGTCCTCTGGTCGGATTTCACTGCATGTGTTGTTTAATAGTCGTCACGCCTCACATCATATGCTGCAGGTGTGTCCATAGACCTCATCGTATGTGATCTGCTGCTCTGGTTGGACTTCCAGTTTGTCCTGTGACTCTTACTATAGATTTAAAAAATAGCGTCGTCGACTGACATAGCCTCTTGTGGCAACGGTTGAATCGAGAAGAAGAAACTTTATTAGCGCGATCTGGTATTTATAGTCAGGTCGTGGAAAAGCTCAGGTCTGAACAATTTTCAACTTGTCAGATTCTGTCGAAGTGTCTTTTCCCCCACTCTGGTTCAATTCACTATTTTCGCCTATCTTCGCGAATTACGAAGTCTGTTTCACACCACTCGATGCTCAATCGATCACTAATTTTTATATGTTTACTATACGTACATTACACTTCTTTATTCTAATTACAAAAAGAGCTATTCACTTTTTACGTATAGTAATTGCACTTTTCGTCACATTGGCACGGTCTTTTAACCCTTTGTTCACCTTTAATTTCTATACACTTTGGTGTCTTTTGTTTTACACTATCATACATATTTTTCTTATAATTAAAATAAAACATAAAAACTATCCTACTTGAAAAGGGTTGGTTACATTTCAGGAACGGACAGGCTTCACACACACAAACAAAATACGCGCGTACACAACGCTAGCGACAGGTGTGCCAGGAATGCGTGTCCATGCATGAATTCTGCGCTCCCTATTTTTAATTACGATACAGCTTATGCAATCTGAATCATGTTTATTAATTCATATTTATTTATTTTTATTATTTATTTTGGCAATGCACAGTACCGTTAATGGTTGTACCGTTAAAATATATATATATAGCAACGGTGCTTCATTTTATTTCAAATAGTAGAACACGAGCCTTTGTTTAATACTTTACCTGTGACTTTCCAGTTGCCCCTTGGTCATACAACGCCCTCCACAACATATACTTTACAGATCCCTCAGTTTAAATCTAAACTCTGAAGACTTGACCGTAACCGGTGAAACAGTTGTCTGTAGAACTGTACCAAGTGTTTACTTATTAAAGCCAATTACTACGAAATAATAAGTAAAATGATGTCCGTAAGCTAAGTTTACGGGTATTTTTCACGGACAACTTTTGCTTGCTTTACATTTACACAGTCCAAGGAAATGTAAAGTTACATTTACATTTGTCAGCAAGGACAAGCAATGAACTATGTGCCCGGCATTTCTTATAAACGTGTACTGACCTCCATTAACACTGATGCTACGACGACCGCAGCAAGACACAAAATGAAGATCTTGTTTATTTTTACGAGGACTGACGAAGCGATACTACGTATCGTGGCATTTGTATCAACGCCTGTGGTGGGGACTCCTCTCCGATCGACCAACACTCGTGTCTCCGCCGGACTCGATCAAACCTGTGCGCGATCCGAGGCGGAAACCGAGTCGTCCTCGATCCTGAAGATCTCGTACTGCGAGACCGGTTATGACGTCAAATCCTTCGGAGACACGTGACAGTGGTCAAGCTCGTGGCCAATCAGAGAGCAACCGTAGCACACTTGTTAATATAAACGCAACGATTTGGAGTGCCGTGGCGTCGGAAGGAACCGGTAAGCTGCGGAAGTATACAGAAGACAAGACCAGGATCAGAATATTATTGAACCGACTTCGACCGTGAAAGTTTTAATATTTTGTTACTATTCGGTACGTCAGAAATCGAACAGTATACAAATACTTACGCATGCATTCATTCACGAAAACGACACCAACGGTACTCTAATAAACCCATTACTAGCAGGGGGCACGCTAGAAGAAATGTGTAAATCGTCCAACGCAAGAAAACTGAAGAGGCATGACAGAAAGTTAGAAGGAACATCAGAAGACGACCATACAATTTCCATGTGCTATTACCATGCTCAAACCCGTTGCTAACAGGTCACGCTTATAGACTGGAAATTACGAGACGATCCAGGAATAAAAAGTAAATAATAGGACATACGTAAGTACAGTGGTGTTTACGGATGGTGAAGTAATCATTCAAAACAATGAATGCGAGCTCCAGAGTTCGTTGCTCCATTTGAAGCAAGTAAGTTCGAATTACAACATGGCTAGAAGCAATTCTAACAATTGTGATAATCGTCCAAAGTAAGAAAAAGGCACAGACCAGCAAGCTTGATAGAAAGATAAGATCCTATCGGTGGAAGGAATGACAAAAGACAACCATAAAATTTCCATGGGCCATTACCGTAGTTAAAATTTAATATACACAATCTTTCGTCCACTAATTATCTGTAATCGTTTACAGGCGTAAGAAGAACATAATCTAATAATTAAATTAGAGAAGATTTAAATTATTCATAATAATGTAAAAGAAGATTCACATTAATCAGTGAGTGCACAAAGGCTGTAGCAAATCTCCAGCATTGTTTAATGTCTATATTGAAGACATAGAGAGTGGAGATTACGAGTCGATCCAGGAATAAAAATAAATAATAGAACATAGGTGAATACAATGGTGTTTTCCGATGATTAAATAGTCATCCAAAACAATGAATGCGAGCTCCAGAGTACGATTTTCCAGTTACAGCAAGTCTGCTCGGATTATGCAACATGGAAATTTATGTGCAGAAGACAAAAACTGTGACGTTTGTGGGTAAATATCCTTTGCGAACTAAGATTGTATTGGATAATAAGAGTATAGAGCAGGCGTCGCATTACCGCTGTCTTGGCTGTGACATCACTTATGACGTGGGTTGAGATGTTGATTATACGCTTGCTAAGTTTCAGTCAATATGTGACACAATTCGTCAAGCATTATCGGGAATGCCAGATGGCAGTTTGTCTAAGGAAGAACAAAAATAATAATATTGATGATCAAATTGTAAAACAGGTGAGCCATTTTAACTATTTGGAAAATTATATTGGCTACGATAAGAATTATGATATCGGTGTTAAGTTAGGTAAGTTCCAGACAACCTGTGGGCCAAAATCAGTCGTATTTTTAGAAAGAAGGTACAAAATTAAAGTTTTAGAAAATTATGGCGGTCCCTGTACTGTCCTGTGGATGTGAATTGTGGACGACAACCAAGACGTAAGAAAGTAAACTACAGGCCTCGGAAACGGCATTTTCAGGTGGAGTTAAAATGTGCTCTAAACTTTATCGTATAGAGAACGAAATCACAAGTGAAGAATTACAAGTTTTTAAAAACGGTTTATAAACATCGGTAGATAGAAAATATAGAAAGAATGTCAGATTCAAGACTGGCCAAACAAACCTGGATATATAAACTTATAGGACACAGGTGTGTGGGTAGACACAGAAAGAGATGGCTGGAGGATCTTTGAACAGGCAGCACCGTGATGTGATGATGATCATGGCCATGACACACTAGTATTTTATTAATGGAAACTGCTTTGTCACACAATGTATGTTGTTGTTATACCTCTGGCACTCGAACGAAATAAGGACGGATGAAAACCGACATGACTTATTCGAAAGAGATCTGGAATAACTGAGAAGATATTTGGAAATACCCGCCAGAAAGTTAATGGATTAGATACTTTAGGTTTACAAGTCAACACCAAATAGATTCATAAACTTAATGAAACTTGAATAGGGATGACACGTAATTCGAAACAATGATACTGGGAAATTCAAAGCAAAATAAGAAGACCGCGTATCAAGGTGGAAGACGGTCTGAGAAAATGTTTAACGGGAACCGATGCATACACACGGATTTCTGATGAGTCTCTGAATGGGCGTCGGTCCCCGATTTTGTCTCAGGCAGGGTGATCAATTTGCCCCAATTCGGTCCTCGATTTTCTTTATCTATCATCAGTCTGTAGATTGGTGGGCGGCCGTATTCTGAAGCCATCAGAATGTCTTCTTCTTGAAACATCTGTACTCTCTCCAGCATTTTGATGCAGCATCACAGTCCTATAGCTGTTACGTCTAATTAATGGCCCCATTGTCAGCGTTTCCTCCTACTGATACCTTTTATTTATCAATTTAAATTTATCAATTTAAATATCAATGAATGCATAATATCAATTTTATTTATCAATTTAAATATCTTATTACTGTTTACTTGCTTCCCCCATGAGAGGAGGCCCTCATTGCAAACAGGATACAATTGACTGACACAATAATTAATAAAGGAATCCGGTCCTAGAATGTGGTCATGATGGGTGAATCGCTGAGAGCAGCGAGAACATCTACTTAGATTTAAGTAAAGAAGCAGTAGCTGTGGGTTTGGAAGTCAACAGGCAATGGACAGAAATCAGAAGAGATAGCAGACGAAAGAAGAAATCAATGACGCCAAAAAGATAATCGAGAATTGTGCCAGCTATTCAAAGACATTTCATTGTCTGAACCTCACAAAAATGCAGAGGATAAAGTGATAGGACGATGTACAGCAGGCTTGAGGGGACGCTGTTTGGCGAAAGAACTAGAGCGTTGCTGTTGAGGAGGACATTTGAAGCCTGAGCTTCCGTTACGAAGCAAACATGATCCCACCGGCCCAGACGCTTGCGTACGACAAGGAACACTTAGATCTGTAGTGCCAGAAAAAGAAGAAGAAGAAGAAGAAGAAGAAGACATTAAGATGAAGACGGAAATAGATCTGAGAAAGCTTTTTGTTAACAACTGGATGACACAAACAGAAATGTCATAGAGGAAGCCAATTCTACACAGATGATTGACGCAGTCTCTGACTAGGAATCTGAGAAAGCATTCTGTTAACAAATGGATGACACAAACAGAAATGTGGCAAAGGAAGCCAATACTACACAGATAATTAATTGATGGAGTCTCTGATTAGGAATCTGAGAAAGCTTTTTGTTAACAACTGCATGACATAAACAGAATTGTAACAAAGGAAGCCAATCCTACACAGATAATTGATGGAGTCTATGATTAGGCATCTGGCAAATGTCGTTGCTAGCAACTGGATAACATGAACCGACATGTCTAAGGGAATGCCAAGTATTTGATGGGGTCTCCGATTAGGTGTCTGAGGAAGCTCGTTGTTAGCAACTGGATAATATAAACCAAAATGTCTGAAAGGAAACAAAGCAGTTGATGAGGTCTCAGATTAAGCATCTGAGAAAGCTTTTTGTTAGCAACTGGATGACACAAACAGAAATGTTACAAACGAAGCCAATCCTACACAGATAATTGATGGAGTCTCTGATTAGGCATCTCAGAAAGCTTTCTGTTAACAACTGCATGACATAAACAGAAATGTCACAAAGGAAGCCAATCCTACACAGATAATTGATGGAGTCTCTGATTAGGCATCTGAGAAAGCTTTCTGTTAACAACTGGATGACACAAACAGAAATGTCACAAACGAAGCCAATCCTACACGGATAATTGATGGAGTCTCTGACTAGGCATCTGAGAAAGCTTTCTGTTAACAACTGCATGACATAAACAGAAATGTAACAAAGGAAGCCAATACTACAAAGATAATTGATGGAGTCTCTGATTAGGAATCTGAGAAAGCTTTTTGCTAACGACTGGATGACACGAACCGAAATGTCACAAAGGAAGCCAGCACTACAGAGGTAATTGATGGAGTCTCTGATTAGGCATCTGAGAAAGATATCTGTTAATAACTTGATGACACAAACAGAATGTCACAAAGGAAGCAGGCCCTTGATGGGGTCTCTGGTTAGGCATCTGAGAAAGCTTTTTGTTAACAACTGGATGACACAAACAGAAATGTCACAAAGGAAGCCAATCCTACACAGATGATTGATGGAGTCTATGATTAGGCATCTGGGAAATGTCGTTGCTAGCAACTGGATAACATGAACCAGAATATCTCAAAGGAAGCAAAGTCCTTAACGGGGTCTCTGATTAGGCGTCTGAGAAAGTTCGTTGTTAGCAACTAGATATCATGAACTGATAATCCACTGAGGAAGCCAAGTCTATACAGATAATTGATGGGGTCTCTGATTAGGCATCTGAGATAGGTAGTTGCTAGAAACTGGATAATATGAACCGAAATGTCTCAAAGGAAGCAAAGTCCTTTATGGCGTCGCTTATTAGGGATCTGAGAAAGCTAGTTGTTAGCAACTGGATAATATGGACCGACGAAATGTCTCAAAGGAAGCAAAGTCCTTAACGGTGTCTCTGATAGGCATCTGAGAAAGATCGTTGTTAGCAACTGGATAACGTTAGCCGAAATGTCTCAGTGGAAGCCAAGTCTCTCATTAGGTGTCAAGCAACTCACCTATCCCCTGGATAATTTTTTTCACCTTCACCTTTCACGATGAATTAATGTATTAATTTTAAGACAAAAGGAACAAACCGAATGTACTGTATTCAGTCCCCTACAGATCTGTCAGGTGTTTACAGAAAGGATCTCCAATGTTAGGAAGTTTTCTTAATGGGTACGACTTCAGCTTTTGTTAGAAGTATACCGAACTAACTTATTCCACATTCTTAATTAATAAAGGCCAGATTAATTATAAGTTTCGTAATGAATACAGATTAAATGAGTCTTTCTCGACGAAGTCGTGACTCCACGTAACTGGTGCTGAAATGACTGAGAATACGGTTAGCGCCTATACGGTTTAAGTAGACCTATGTATATCAATGGCCCCACCCCAGGCAAGACACATACGGATTCGTCCGAATTCCTTCCTAATAATTCTACTTCTGAGTATTCATTCAAAGGTGTCCAATTTGTCAATGTTGACCCATACATATACGGTTCCGTCCAGTTTCGCCTCAAATCGATTTTCAGTATACTCTACACCTCATAATGTTTGTCACTTGATTGTTCTAAAGCGTTAACAGATTGGGTGGAGTCCTTGCCCCTAGAGTCCATGCCTGCCATATATTTGAACTTTGTAAATATCAATCAACTGTGCAAATTATGAAGGGGCATTTGAGATAGGTTATTTTGTGTAAATATTATTAAAACATATTTTATATTTATTATGTTATGTTATGTTAATATATATGTTAACATTTATATATGTAATATAAACGATAATATATGTAATGTTAAATATTGTGTAAATATATATTAAAAGAAATATATTAAGTGTCAACTACAGAATATCATGAATGTGGACACAAAACTAACTATGATTAAGTTTCAAAAAAATGATATCATATACATGCGCGCGCGCGCGTGTTAATCTAGCCTAGGTAATGAAAACGTATTTTATTACTGTCTTAGGCTGTATAGGTGGTACTTTAAATTCATATCTTCTTTTATGTAAATTGTGCGTATTATTATTTTGTTTATTGGCGTAAAAAAATTATACCTCAAGGAAAATGAGATAGCCTACAGTAACTACACAGAGACATAGTACATGTACGAATGTGTGTGTGTGTGTGTGTGTGTGTGTGTGTGTGTGTGTGTGTGAGAGAGATAGAGAGAGGGAGAGAGATATTGACGGAGGGTTAGAGGGGGAGTGAGAGAGAGAAGAGAAAGAGAAAGAAGTGAGAGAGAATAGAGAGAGAAAGAGAGAGATTGACGTACGGTTAGAGGGGGAGTGATAGAGAAGAGAGACAGAGAGAGGGAGGAGAGAGAGAGAAGAGAGAGAGAGAAAGAGAGAGTGAGAGGGGGAGAAGGATAGAAGGAATAGGAGAGAGCGCGCGTAGATGTGTGTGAAACCAAACCCCATACCTCCGTGCACGCTCTCTCTCTCTCTCTCTCTCTCTCTCTCTCTCTCACACACACACACACACACACACACACACACACACACACACACACACACAAAGAGTATAAACGTTGTTTTTCAAATTGTTACACCTAATAATTTTTTAAATTGTTATGTCCTTGTTTTGGTGTTTAAAAGATCCAGAATAACTGAGCCAGCCTTTCTACGATTAAAATATCTTATGCATCCGTTTTTGATAGCAATAAGACTGTACCAGTGGTTTCAACGCGCACAGTAACTGCTGTGGACCTTTCAAGAGCCCAATGACAATTACAGTACCATCAGAATTAACACTGTTGCACACCACTATAGAAAAATTATTCCTGTACAAAATTAAATCTGTTTGTGTCTGTGTGTGTGTGTGTGTGTGTGCATGCAATAAATTGGTATAATAACGATATCACATTGGTGACACTTTTAAAGTATGTGAAAGAGCCTTACGTTCCGGATATATGTACCTGTAATACATAAATTGTTCATAATACATAAGTTATATATTTCCAAAAACATTTCGAAACTACACCAAATAATACACGTATACAAAATGCGTGCATTGTACACATACGCGTTTGGTGCATACGAGAAAATAAGAACAGATATAAGAAGGTATATGTTCCCGTCTGCGCACATTTTCTGATATTTTTCGGGAGAAATATGTTTTGCTGTTTTCGGGTATTCGGTAGCCCCCTCGTACGTGATACTGCGGTTGTTATAGCCCTTAAAAGCACTGCTATAGCCCTTGAAAGGGCTACTGCAGCTGTAACGGCTCTTAAAAGGTTTATTACGGCCGTGACCGTCCTTAAAAACGATATCGCAGATATTTTAGCCACTGAAATCGCTGCTGTAGCCCTTTCAAGGGCTACTTCAGCTACAACGGCTTTTGATAGGTTTATTATGGTTGTAAACGTCATTAAAAATGCAATTGTTGTAGACCTTGAAAGATCTACAGAAGTTGTTATGACTCTTCCAAAAGCCACTTCAAATGACCCTTGAAAGGGCTATGCAGTTGCAGTGATCCGTGAAAGCGTTACTGTAATTTAAGAAAGCCGGGAACATATAGGCCTACCTTCTTATATCTGTTCTCACCTATTCTTATTTTCTTGTATGCACCAAACGTGTGTGTGTACAATGCACGCATTTTGTATACGTGTATTATTTCTTGTAGTTTCGAAATGTATTATTTAGAAATATATAATTTATGTATTACAGGTACATATATCCGGAACGCAAGATTCTTTCGAGTACTTTAAAAGTCTCACCAATGTGATATCGATATTATACCAAATTATCACACACACACACACACACACACACACACACACACACACACACACACACACACACACACACACACACACACACACACACACACACACACACACACACACACACACACACACACACACACACACACACACACACACACACACACACACACACACACACACACACAGATATAATTTTGTACATGGAGAATTTACTATTAAACTTGTGACCTATACGTATTAATGGAGCATATTGTAAATACTTGTTCTATCATTTTATCAGGGACATTGTAACTTTAACGAGAGAAATAGGTTAATCGCGGTGCAACAATTTGCCTCTTGAAAAACGGGCAACTTTATTTTTTCGGTTAAAACGAGATTTCGTTCTTTGCAAAAAACATAACGTGTAGAAACAGCGGAGGCTTGTGTAACCGTTTTTTAAATTTACAAACATAAAGCACGTGAAAAGTGACATATTGACAGTATGCGCTTCTGATAGGTGTTCGCGTTTTTACGAATATGATAATGTGTGTACTGTATTGTTCTTTGCAGATGTTGAATTGAAAAAAATTCGGTATAAGCTCGATCTGAGTGTTAGACTAATTTTACGCATTCTGTACTGTTAAACGTGAATTACAGGTTATCTCTAGCGGGTTGTTGTTAGTACACAACATTGAGGTTAACCAATGACAATACAGACTTACTTCTTATTTTAGCAATTGAAGTTCTATAAATAAGTACAAATACATATAAATATATATCATGAAATGCGTAAGACAAGTGACAAGATACATACACACGTACTTACCCCTTCGACAAACGTACACAAACACGCGGGCTTACGCTACACGCACGCACGCTTACCGATTAAATGAATTTTATTACAATCTGTTGGAAGCTAAAAAAATACGTACATTGGTGTGCATTTAAGAACGATTGGCAACAATTGAATATCACGAAGAGTAAGTTGTACGTTTACACAGCAAAAAGAGAAATGTTTTAATTAGAGTGTTTATGTGGTTCTTACGAATTTATGAATTCGTTTTTGCTGTCAAGGTAAAATAACGAGTTTGGTTAAACGCTAAGCAAGCATCCTTGTAAGCACTCTCTCTCTCACACACACGTTAAATTCCGTTAAATCAATAACGTGAACTCTACACAAACGATCGTAAAGTTACGTGTAAATACTTATTATTTATCGTAAACCACGACAGGCTAATGACGAATTTCAACAGCAAATCGTCGGTGACGAACGGTATAACGAATGTTTTCAGTTTAAAACGGTCAGAATTTGTGTGTCACTAAAGGAGGAACATAACCTATTTGCGAGAAAAAACGTTTAAACCGACTTTGCCGCAGAAAAAAGCTCAGATTTTTACTCGTTCTCACACTCAGACGGACAGAATGCACGCCGATTTCACATTTCGAACACACAGACGGTTATCCAAAGCTTACAACACAAACGATTGAGTATTATTGAGTTTACTTACACAGAGCGAAGTCGACCGTTGTGACGTTACTGGAGCGCAGGCCTGCCTCAACCCCTCGAGACTGCTTGTTGTTGTGGCACACGTGGTTCGCTCTGCACACGTGAGTCGTGACAGTAGCTTTTGACCGAGTTTCGAACAATTTTTAAAATTCAATAAAACTTCGAAAATCGTCAGGAGCCGAAGGTATATGGTACATAGAAGAAAAGCTAAGTTGATTTATAAGTCGGAATGTAATAGGTATAGGAAAGCGGTTGCTGCTGGTTGGTTGTATTGGAATGAGGGATGTTGAATGGTGGAATGCTACGAGTATTCTGCCGGTGCGATAGTTTTATAAGTGCAGCTGCATATAAGGGAGGCTTGATAACAACGGCGGGAAAACAGCTGGTGCGCTTGTCAGAACAGAATCCATAAGCAAAGGGGAGAAGACGATAAGGCCTAACAAATGTTCCTTTCTAACGAATCAGAATCATGTCAGATTCTATGGCAGCAATAACTGTAAATGACGCACTTGGCCCTGCCCTCAACAAACAAAACCCCCTCACCAAACAACACCCCTCACCAAATTAACCCCCCCCCACCAAACAACATCCCACCACATCAATCCCCTTATTTGCGTTATTCAAAATCTTATTATAATGAAATTAAGAAAAATTTGTTTTTTATGAAACAATAATGATATTTACGATTTTTTACTACATATTTATGTTTATAAAATTAAAAATTCCCCCACTATAGTGTTAGTAATAACGAGAGTAGTAGTAGTAATAAAAATAACAATAATAATAACAATAATAACAGTAACGATAATAACTATTATAATAATAACCATAATAATAATAACAGTAATAGTAATAGTATAAAGGTTCACTATCATTATTATTTATATTATTCTCTAATAGGTAAAATCAATACTATAATTTAATAAAATGTTTATATGATTATTTAAAAAGCAAAAGCATGCGCACAATCTGAACAGTCCAACGCGTTCGCCTCCTCCCTCCGAACACACACAATGTACACTTTAACAAGTTTTTGTGTAATCTGTAAAATTGCAGAAATAAAATTTTTCGTTTGTAAAGTACGCGAAGATTCTGTCCGAACAGATTACACGTATTAATTAATGTGAATTCTAATTACAAAAGTATTATTCAAGTGTTCAGGAACTATGAAGCGATACCGTTACGCGTGACGTTCGGCTAAGTTCGTAATTAGTGTACTCTCCACCTCGCGATTAGGAGGTTGTCTCACATCCCACGTACCACGAGCGCCCCGTCGCCCGTCGCCGAAGGGGGAAGTGGACGGTTTCCTACCCCCCTTGCGCGGTGGCCAGTAGTGGGCATACTTGCGGCGCAGAGATAAAATTTCTAAAATAAATTCTCCAGAGACATTTCCGGCTACCCTAAACCCTTTTATATTTAAGCCCAAATTCAATAGATTAATTTTTCCTAATCAGCCTCAAAATTACGAGCGTTTTCATAGTCGACTTATTAACTTATACTTTCTCTACAATATAATTTTTTTTTCAACTAACCCGTTAAGTTTCTTGTGGGATTCTTATAGGCTTATAATAAATATTTTATCAAATTTAAGGTTGAACTAAAACAATAAAAATAATAAAATTCTACTTGCGACGTAATTATAATTCGGTAAAATATATATTATACAATATAAAATTTATATTCATAAATGCTCAATTATTCCTGTTACATATTTTATATTATATTAATAATACAACTTTTTACAAGGATATATTTTTTATTTTGTAAATTACATATAAGTTTCGATAGTAGCCTATATCAACTATCATCATCAGATACAAATTAATAAATATCTGATTAAACAAATAATATTAATAAATTAAAATAAAATAAAATAAAATAAGATAAGATAAAATAAAATAAAATAAAATACATTAAAATATTAAACAAAAAATTAATAAATAATATTAAACAAATTTATTAATTTTTATTTGATGATGATAGTTGATATAATACTATCGAAACATATATGTAATTTACAAAATAAAAAAAATATGTTCTTGTAAAAAGTTGTATTATTAATATGATACAATATACAAAATTTATATTTACTCTTCTTAGTAAGATACCAAAATTAATTTCCATGCATGTGCTTTACCTGTCCATGTAAGAAATACCTGGTTAAATGCAGAATCAGAAAATTCTAACCTATGGCTTAAAAAATTCAACGACACTAACAACAATCAATAGAAGCTGTAGATAAAATACTTTTCTGCAATAAAATATAGGTCCACATATATGTAGTCTATATAAACATTTATACGCAATTAACAGTATCTAAATTAGAGGCAGATAGAATCATAGTTGCGTTATCAAAACTGAATCTTATTAGTTACTGTGAGACAAGAATTGTAACACTTTGGGAAGCTTTGTAGATTGTGAATACAAAAGTATTTCTCTGTATTTGATACCTGTATAAGGCAAAGTGAAAAGCATTAATTTTACACAAAACTAAGAACACCTGATTCTAGTTTACAGCACTGTGATTCTAACCGACTCGTCTATAAACACACACACACACACACAAGTATTATTATACAGACTTCCGCACGTACATGTAAGCATTAGTTTTAACGAAACCGGTGGAAACAAACAACGATCACGGGCAGTAATAATTTCTATTTATTCAGTCTCACTGATCACGCGAATCGTCGAAACGACAGATACAAAGGACGCGCGTCAAATGAAAAGAATTTGTTTATGAAAAGAATATAAGCGGGGCGAAGTGTTCGGACAGCGCCAAGACAATAAGAATGTTCGCTGAAGGTGAATAAATGTCTAAACAATTTTTGAAGTGAAAACTTCTATGTTGGGCGATTTTTGGATGGGTAAAATCTTGAGTTCGCGTCACCGACATGCTAATGCCAACATGATAATGTCGGCATGCTAATGTTAACAGTATATCTGTAGCTATAAGTATGACGTGTTGCGCGTGGCCAGCAGCGAAAGTATAGATTATACTTGTGTGTAATACTATTATTTATACTATTTAACACACTTTTATCGTTTACGTACTTTATTTTGGAGTTTCTTACACTGCCGAATTTGCTATCGCGTGTTCGATCCCTAGCGCGACTTTGGCTTTCCGTATAAACAATTAACGCAATACTTATGATCTATTTTACATTATTTTTATTCTTATTAATTACTTATACTATATTATATGATATTTACATAATTGTTATTTGTCCGTCTGGCTGTTAACTTAGAGTTTTTCGTCATGTCTAATGTCGAAGTATGTATTTTTAATAGTTTTTTTATTATTGTAAGATTGTAACATTAGTGCTGTGTATATGTATATAAGTAAAGTTAAATTGACTACGTGGAAAGTTTAATGTGTGTATACTGTGCATTGTTTAAATTGTGTTTTAGTTTGATCAGTATTTTAAATGTTCAAATGTAGGATCACTGTGCAGTACAAAAGTGAGTACTAAACATGTTAATATTTTTATATAGAAAAATAAATAACATAAACAAAGCATGTATTTTCAAATATTTCCAATATTCGTATCAATATTTCCGTTTAAAAATTTGATATTATTTATTTTTTATTTTTGATATTTGACCTCTGCCATACATCATGCAATGAGTATTTCATAGTGGCTTAGGAGTTATCTTACTAGCGTGGTAAAACAAATTTCTAGTTGTTCGATAGTATTTTTGCCGCGGATTAGTAATTAATAAGTAAATAAACCATATAAAAATGTATATAATTGTTGCTCGGAGTGCCGATAGATGTGAAAACCAGACTGATGTTAAAGATTTTAATTTACAAAAAATTTTAATATTTGATACTACAATTAATTTGAATATCCAAAAAAAAAACCACTGTTATTTCATAGTTTTAAGTTTTCACTTTTGTCGGCAGTCCTCAATGACTGCCTATTTTTAAATTTTTTTTTATTACAACGAAAATATTAAATTCACCAAACGTCAAACGAAGATTTTCGAACTTTTCTCAGTGCGGTTTTAATTATTCCTTCTGCGTAACCAAAAACAGCTTAGGATAATTTATTACGAAAGCTTACACGGTCTGTGTCAACAGTATTGAACCGGGCTGTTAGGCCGTGGCCGGTTGCTATTAACTAGTGGCATCGTCGGCTACCCAGTCCAAACGAGTGCGCGCCGTATTTGTGTGTTCCATACTGTCGCTTTGCGGTAACGTAGCCTACAGTAGCAACCTGCCACGGCCTAACAGCCCGGTTTATTTTCAATTTAATAAGCTTAGGATAGTTTAACAGTTCCGTCGTGTCGCAAACTCAGTACACCGTCCTTATTGCCTTCAGATTCAGTAGATGTCAATACACTACTTTGATACGATAATTTGTAAATCAGTAAATATTAATTTTCTTATATAACAATTATTATTACTCGCAAAGTGTTCTCTCCGTTTCATTTGATTCCTTCGGCCGAGGTGTTCGGAGATAGAATCTGTTCTGTCTCCCTCCCGGACTATACGTAGGCGAAATTCCACTGCCGCGATGTGAAGCTCCGCGATCAACGTCTCACCTGGCGGACACGTTCCGAGCGAGTAGCCCGCTTACTGCCGATCGTCTGTATCGACTGCGACCCTTGCTTTGCAGAAAATCGATGACCCGCCGATTAGGCCAAATCATCGTTATCTACGCGGGATACGTGGCAAAAGCTCCAGTCTCTTTTGGACCGAGGATCGCGCTGAGCCTCCGAAGCCCACTGTTTTACTCCGAACCAGACCGTCATAGAATCCCTACGTGTTCGTTCCCTGAACGCTACCGCCGCTGTGCCCGTAATCACTTCATTAGCGCCATCCGTCGATACCCTCCTGTACCAGGTGAATCTTGGACCCGGCCTCGGCGAACTCTAACACTGAATTACACTGTGTCTAATTGAACCCCCACACGACGTCTTCGTGGTCCCCGCACTTCTCTATAAGATGTTTGGAACTTGGCTCGCCCATTGCCCGCACAACCCTCAAGCTGGCTGTTCTATCGTTGATCTCCAGCTACCACCGTGATTATAAAATTATGTAGCTTTATATATTATCGCGTGCTACTTATATTAAAATCGTTTTTGTTGTACATAAGGTCAAAATCTTTGGATCAAACTGTTTTTTTTTTTAAGTTTACTAGAAATTAAAAGAAATAAATGATGCGACTTTACACACAGAATTCTAATTAAAACTGTATCGTGTGCGAACACGGAGATTTAATGTTTAATGTTCAATGTTTAAATGTTTACGTACAAGTGTAGTGCAACCTTGGATTTGTATATGCTTCGTCTTTAATAGTCGGATTTTTTATTAGAGAATTTCCTCAACGCCGACAGCTTCTCCCATCAATACACTACAAAGACAAATCATATAGGCTATATTATATATTCAAATCATTAAACATATTCAATGAATTTTTAATTACTAAAGTTGTTTTATTGATTACAATCGTAAAGGGAAATTACACTGTTGCACACGACTGTAGAAAAAAATTCCCGATTAGCGCTTTTGAGCTTCACAGCTCATCATCGGATGGGAATTCTTTTCTACAGTGGTGTAAAACAGGGTAATTTCTGTTTGTTATATGCAAGGAATTTCCGAATACACGCAGCCATTCTCCTTGAATCATGGTTCACCATTTATCTCTATCTTCAGCGTTATGTGTTCGGTTTTATTGGAATTCACGTTCAAACACAATTTTTTGTATTCCTCCACTAATTTTTATAACGACCTGGTCGTCAGAAGTTGTAAACATCTATGTTGTGCCATTTGTGACTTCATTTTCTTATCTCCTTAGATCATTCTCGTCAGGATGCTACTGTACGGACACTTTACCGCCACCGTGCCTACTGTTCAATATTTTTGACATACTTGAGAAGTCTTGTTTGAAATACATTTATGTACGACGTAACACTATAACGTAGCGTCATGCTAAACGTTTTATTTCTTTATTATTTTTTCGCGTTGCATGATTTCGCGGTCCCTCTCCTGACCGACGGTTTAAAAAAAGTAAAAGGAAGAAATACTTTAAGAGGGTTTAGAACATTTGTATGTTCGAATAATGTAGCGGGTATTTAACATCCTCGTAATAAACGCTTAATAATTTTTTTAAAGGCACTGACAATCTACTTCGCGCCTTTATTTGACATGCGATATCCCAAACAGTTGTTTTATACTGTCCAAATATGGCTGAAACTGTTTTAAGCTGACACCGGTGAAGTCTATGACCAAACGTTTCCTGTAGCCTAAGATTTTGAGGCCGTTTTCATGCTAAAATATTAGTTGTAGTTTAACTTTACCAGAACAATTCCTTTCTGCTATCTACTGTGTGCGGCAACTGCAGACTGACAGCAGATTGTCTGTATTCGTTAATACCACGTTAATTTGTTATTTACATATAACTTAATTTGCACAGTCTTTAGAAAAACAAATAAAGACAATTTTTAATACAACAATTTGTTCTTATTTCATTCGTTCGTTGTTGCTTTTACGTGTAGGCCTACGCCACATTTAATTTCGTTTAAAACATCGCGTAATTCGACTTAGCGTGGGGAACAGTCAGAGTCATATTTTACGTTGCGTCGATCTGTATCCGAAGAAGAAGTATTGTTACACACGTACAACGTACTTTGTTCTTAAACGTTTTGTTTAATTATTATTTTGTACTGCGTTGCAAGATCTCGCGGTCCCACTCCTCACTGACGGTTTAAAAAAGACAAAGAAAATACACTTTAAGAAGGTACCGTTTTCGGCGTTTTATAAATTCGAAAGTTTGAGTTTTCCGTAAGTAGACCAGACGTTTTTATAGGCAGCGTTTCTCAGCCTTTTTGGTAATGGAGACACCTCCTCGCGGAACTCAAGCGTACACTCATATGTATATGAATATGTTACCGTTAAAGTGTGGAATCTGTTATTTCATAAAAAAAACTAGGTATTTCATGAATTACCTAACTGAATCTGTTAAATTGTATAAAATTATTGCATTCTACAATTTAACTAGTTATTTTATAGAATAACGAATGCCCTATTGTTAAATTTCCGAATATTCAGACATCATTTCGGTATGTTACTACAGCTCAAAGTACCGGTACTAAATATAGACTTAAAAAAGTGTTCGCACAAAACACAGTGTGAGAATAAGAAGTGTCCCTGCTTCAAAAATAATATGCATGTGATTCCAAGTGCCATCACAGCAATCCTAGTTTTAATAAATAATTAAAAATAAAATTAAACTTAAAATAAAGCTTCATAAAACTTAAAATTATTATGTTTGTCGTATTAACTATTATTTATCATCATATTTTTTATTTTTACAAGACAATTTTAATAAAATCAGGTATTCAAGAAATATTCTAGATGTTCTTAAACATATTTTTTTATGTACAGTATTATAAAATGTTTTTACACTTAATGTAAATGATGAATTTACAAAATAATTTTTAATAAAATATTTCTGTTTAAAATTAGAATTCCAATTCAGGAAGCTTTTTGTAGTTATTGGGTTTATTGTAGTTATTGTAATATTGATGTAAATATTGATTATATTTTATGTTTTTGGTTTTCGATAAAGTTTTTGTAATATTTTTTAATTAGCGTAAAAGTTTTTTACTTGCAGGACTAATTAAAATTACGAATATAAAATATAAACTTTAAAAAAATTATATTCTTATTATTAAAAATATATTATGTATATAAAAATATATATTCAAGCACTATTCGGGACGTTTTTCAACATTTAATAAGATTTGTAGTATTATTAAAAATTTAATTTTTAAAATAGTTATGTTTAAAGGATTATTATAAATCAGATAAAACATTTAAGCTCAGACTATAAATTAGTGAATCATTAGTAAAAAATTACAAATCATTTATTTTACGTTTGATAAAATAGCATAATTTGTGTTAGATAAAATAGTAATTTTTTATATAATATAATCCTAAGTTGAAAACTTAAAATTGAGTTACATAAACGCGAATTATTACATTATAGGCCTACTGTGTATTTTTTATTACTGTTCAACTAACCTATCCCTAATATTAAATTTATTTTTTACAGACTTTAACTAGTTATTATCGGTTAATTTATAAAACAACTAGTTATTTCATGGAATAACTAGGCAAAGTTCAAAATAGTGTAATTATTTGACACTTTACTTAACATTGTCAGATAATTCATGAAATACCTAGTAATTTCATGAAATAACTGAATTATACACTTTAACGGTAATATAATATAGGCCTAATATAATATAATATACATCTATACGAGTACTTTGTATATAATTATGCGATATATTAACAATAGAGTAATTTAAAATTCCTGTAGTATACTCTTTAAATTTAAAACATTTTGGTAAAAATGAATAGGCAGCAATACAATAACCTTTCGACTCATAAGACTTATTTTTTTATAATAATGTATAAATTCGTTAGAAAAACATAATTGCATAACGGTTGTTGTATTAGGCCTATTCTTTACAGACACAAACGTTGCCAAACATTTTACCGCATATGCTTAAAAGAAGTACAATAGTACACAACACATTGTTAATAAAAAGTAATATATATGAACATATTTTTTGTATTTTTGTCTAAAGATTGCACGTCAAAATTACCTCAAAAACCCTTATTTCCTTCATAACATCCTCCCTGTAGAGGCGTCTTAGCTTTCGACTAAAGCTTGCACGGCCGATGTCAATATTTTCAAAATTACAAAATTTTGCTGGCCTGACGAAGATCTCCGAGGGGGGAATCGAAACTTTGCCGACAAGATGCGGATTCGCATCCTAACAGCCCGGTTTTTAGAAGTAATTTTGAAAATAACTTTGAAAATACTATTTGTACGTTTAACGGATTACACAAATAATAACGTTTTGAGCGTGAAGGACAGCATAATTAAAAAAAGTTATTTAAAAGCTGTCTGAAAACGTTTATTAATACTGTAATGAGACTTTATTCGGCGGACCCCTTAACCATACGACGCCGTACTCCGGTCGAGAATCACTTGTCTACAGCACATCTTGCAAGATTCAATAGAACTTTATTTACGGTTCTTTGGGTAATACAGTCAGAAGTAACACACACACACACACACATCACTGAATAACTGTGTGTGTTCCGGGCGCACGTTTTGTTTAAATCTGCGACTGCTGAAACCTTTTAAGTATCGTTTACAGTAGAAATTTTCTGCAGTGCATTTTTTAAGATAAATATTTTCCATGTAGTTAATAGTGTTATTACTTCACTTATTAAGTTGCATTATATTATCGAGCATTAACTACCTCAAAATATAGCCGGCGCATAAATGTATAACTTGATGTGATGGTCCGGTTATTACCTGGACACAATTTTGAAAACGTTTTGGACATTTCGACATGAGGACTTGCCTTACCGATGACTACATACATAATGAATGCTAATATTTGTATAATATTAGCATTATTAACATAAGACTAAGATTATGTGTATCATAGTTATTATTTTTTCTAGTCATTTAGGCTATTTATCAGGTCGCTGTAACAGCATCGGTCATTAGTGACAACAAAATTATAATAATGAATTTATAAATCATACAAAAATGCTTATACAGATGCAATAAAATTACATATTAAACAACATATCAAAAATTAAAACAATATGCTCAGAAACTAGTAGGATTTAAAAAGTACATTAGATATTAGATTAAACAACAACAATAAAATACTATTATTGTAATACAAAAAACCTGATAAAGTAATATAATAATAAAAACAGTAAAATAATAATATAAAAAACTTATAAATGTTGCTCTTACCACACAAATAATATAAATTTAATATAAATAATTAACAACACAGCCCGCGCGAAGGCACACGCGCGCGCGCACACACTGAAACTTGGCCCTATACCAAAATTAAACCAATTGATTACTGATAAAAAAGGTTACTAAAATAAAATATTATTATTAATAATAAAACTTTATACAAGAATATATTTCATTTTGTAAATTACATATGTTTCGATAGTTATCCAATCATCATCAGATATAAATTAATAGATTCAAACATTTTTTAAATCAATTGATCAAAACAGCTGTTTTATATGTAGACTAAATTTAATGTTTTTATATGTGTGTATAAAATACGTTATGTAATTAATTGTAAAATATAATATAAATATTTATTATTTTATTAAATTATGTAAAATATTTATTATTCAATTAATTATGTAACATAGTTTACAATTTACAAAATAAAATATATTCTTGTAAAACGTTTTATTATTAATAATAATATAAAATACATAACAAGAAAAATTTGAGCCTTTATGAATATAAAATAAAATAATAAAATTACTAATAAAAGCCCAGGAAAAAATAGATCAACTGTGCACAGAAGGATGTGGACAAGTATGGCCTTCAGTCAGAAGATGCTGAAGATAGAGGTAGCCCTAAGTGAACAACCATGATTAAAGGAGAATGTCTGGGCGCATTGGGAAATTCCTTGTAGGCCTATATGTTTAACGTGTTCAGTATGTAACGTATTGCATTCCAGTGCCACGTGTGAAGCAAAATCGGCATTTTACAGTGAAAAGGAAAAACTTATTTTATCCAGCCTTGCTGTACATTTCAATTAATCATCCTGCATTATTCTCAGTAAGGTATTACTGTTATAACATTTAAAATAAAATAATCATCAAAAATAATTTAGCTGTATTTTAAAATTACATACGTGGTATTAGAATATCAGAATTCAACAAAGGTAAAATTCTGATTCTGATACGTGTTTTCAGTTAACTGTGAATAACATACAATGCATTTTTCTGATATGGAATATTAGATTCACTGGATAGAATGTCAAAAACGGGTCAAGGTACATTCACAACCTGAATTGCCCTAAACATTACAATGAAAGTATACATGTTTGATATATCGAAAGAAAATCATTTTGTATTTTTCTCAATTTAAAATTTTAAATAAAAGTTCTCTTTTTTATTTTTATCTCCTTTTTAGGCTATACACCCCTCTTACGTGACCGTCAACCATTAAAATTTTAATTAAACTAAACTACATGACAACAAATACTGTTTCACGTACACGCTACTTGAACAGTATAAACGGACGCCTTTTGGCATCTAAATATTTTTGTCTTATTCGCTTAATTGCTGTTGAGTTATATTTAATAAAAACGTAAACATAAACATTCACGTTTGAGATTACAGTATGTAGGCCTGAACAACCGTTTGTCATTGTGGGTAACGGTGCCTGTCCCAACAAATGTGAAGCGTTTCATTCAACGCTAGCAAACTTGTTCAGTACCCCACATCCCAATGTTTTTGCTTTTCTAGAGGAACTGAAAGACATACAAATTACTACGTATGTTGGTATAAACACAATGACAATATGAAAAACATTAAGTTTGAAGTTTTGTTAAGAGACAACAATTTTTAAGTAATATTAAATCTGAGTTAGAAACGAAAAAAAACACTAGGTTAGAATTTATAAAAAAGCATCATATATTATTATATATTATTATATTATTATTATTATTATTTTTACAATAATATATTTTATATTTTGTAAATTACATATGTTTTGATAGTAATCTATCATCATCAGATATAAATGAATAAATTTAAAAAAAATTGTTTATATTTAATGTTTAATTAAATTAAACTAAATTTAATGTTTTATATTTGTATACAAAATAGGTTATATAATTAATTGTAAAATATAATATAAATATTTTACTATATATAAATGTAAAATTTATTATTTTATTAAATTAGTAATTTCGAAAATATTATCATTTTTTGTATTAATCTGAATTTCTTCTGTTATTAATTTATTACTTGTTTTATGTTTAAATTTCCCCATAAGGTCATTTTTGGACCTTTGGAAATATGTTTTCTTAAACTGATATTATTAAAATCTGGAAATGTGTTTTTTTTTTGAGCGTGTAGCTAAATTTTATTTATATAATATCTGGTTTTAAATATGAATTACGGTGTTGTATATATCAAAATCTGTTTAACTACTGTTTTAGGTAATTTTTATAGTTTGGTTTTAAATAATTTTGTAATTTTATGATTAATATTGCCTATGTATGTGAAATTAATATATTTAATCTTTTGATTTTTCTGTGTTTTGTTACTGAAAGAATTATTTAGCATTTTTTGATTAATTTTATTTACTATGTTATCAATAATTTTGGGGTTATGTCCATTTTGTATAGCAATATGGTACCTATAAAAAACAGATATCAGGTAGTATCCGGGTCGGATTAGTGTTCGGCGTACATCTGCCGCTATTGTGTTTTTATTTTCTGTCGCTTCTTGGCAGCCTGAGGAAGATTCCCGACGTTGCCGACTTGATGGCGTATAATAGCAACCGACCACGGCCAAACAGCCCGGTTTTTAGACGTAATTTTGAATTTATTGATACCGGCCGTGCGAGCTTCAGACAAAAGTCAATATCGTATTAATTTTCTTTTTTTTTTGTATTTTAAATTTATTTAAAAGAATATTATTAATTCTATATATCATAGAATTGAATGCAGCATATTTGTATTGAGGAGGATGAATTGAATTTTGTTGAATTATTAATGAAGTTTGAGTTGGTTTTCTGAATATATTGTATTCAGATTTATTATGGTTATTTATAATAGCAATATCTAAAATATTTAATTTATTATTAGTTTTATGTTCTATAGTAAATTTAATATTTTTATGACGATTATTAATTAAATTACAAATTTGATTAATGTTATTACCATTATTTTGAGATATGTAGAGTGTGTCATCTGCATATCTGTAATATTGACCTAGGGGGTCTAGATTTTTAATAATATCATGTATTTTTATATCTAAATATTGTAAAAATATTTCTGATATTATTTCAGAAGCAGGAGCTCCCGTTGCTAGTCCATCTACTTTTTGATAAATATTATTATAAAATCATTTTGGTTTAAAATAGTATTTAGAACGTTGGTTATTTGTTTTATATACTGAGAATTATTATTATTATTATTATTATTGTTTTTGAGATTATTATTAATAATTTAAATTGTTTCTTTAATTGGAATATTTGTATACATGTTAGATATATCGAAAGAAAATAAGTTTGTATTTTTATCAATTTAAAATTTTAAATAAAAGTTCTCTTTTTTATAAAAATAGGCTATATACCCCTCATACGAGATCGTCAAACATTAAAATTTTAAATAAACTGATATACATGAACAACAAAAACTGTTTCACGTACACGTTACTTGAACAGTACAAACGGATGCCTTTTGGCATAGGTCTATAAATATTGTTGTCTTATTCGTTTAATTGCTGTTGAGTTATATTTACTAAAAACTTAGGCTTTTGACATAAACATTCACGTTTGAGATTACAGTATGTAGGTCTGAACAACCGTTTGTCAGCCTGTCTTTTTAAAATAAAAATGCTCTTTTAAAAGTTTTGAGATAAATTTAGAAATTTTACAATTTGGTGCAGTTTAAGAATTTATTAAGGGTCTAATCGGTTTTCCTGCTTTATGTAATTTAATTAGGGTGTTTTTGAATTAGGAGGGGAAGGATTGTCCTTTATTAGTTTGTATTTATTATCTTTCTGAAATATATTTTAGTTGTTCTTTTATTATGTTAGCAATTTTTTTTGGAATTTTTTTAGTTGGATCTTTATTTAATTTTATGAAGTCATTTGAATTTATAAAATTTAGTGTTTTATTTTCTAATATTTTATTGTCTATAATTACTGAAACATTACTTTTATCAGCTTTGATTATAGTTGCATTATTCTTTATTAATTTATTGTTTATTTATTATAAATGTTTATTGATTTGATGTTTTTTAGTATTGTTATTGAATTTATTAATTAATTTAGTAATTTCTATACTTGCTTTTGTTCTTATTTCGTCTTGTATATTTTCTTCCAAATGATTTATCGCATTTTCAGTTTCTACGATTAAATTTTCAATTGTATATTTGTTAATTTTTATGTTGTTGTTTTTGTTGAATTTTATTTTGGTTAAAATTTATGTTTGTTAGGTTAACAAATTTTGGATGAAATTTATAGTTTGAATTTTCATTTTTATTATGGTTATTGTATAAGATATTATTTTATTTTTATTTAATAGGTTGTTAATTTTAGTATTAATTTTATTAAATTTCAGTTTTTTATGATTTATAATAATTTTATTTACTAAATTTAGTTTCTGTAACCAAGTAAGGTAATTAAATTTATTTGCTAAATATGAATGGAATTGTAATAATTGTTTATTTAAATGAATAATTTTTGAATATTTTGAATTAATTTCATTTTTTATTTGATTAATTTTTACTATTTTAATAAAATTTTATAAATTTTTATTTTTGTAGTTTAATTTTATATAAGTTTTTATTTTTATAGAAAGTTTTGTGTATTTAGGGAATATGTTTAAACATTTTTTATTAAAATGTATACTTGTAAATCAATGTATAAGATGTTTTTACGTTTAATGAAGATATTAATATAAGGAGTAAAGATTTCTTTAATAGCGTAGGCCTATTTTAGTGTTTAAGTTTGTATTATACTGATAACAGAAGTAGTGTATTGTGTGAGAATTTGTTGTGCATATTTTTATAGTGTTTTCTACTGCACGATTGAAACTAACAATATACTAAAGGTATTGTAACAGAAGCGTGTGTTTTAACGTATAACTTCGTATAATTCCATATTAGCACTTCCAACGGCCAGATTAGTTCTTAAATGTAACCACAACGCATTAACTAATTTCAGCATCATTAGTTTGTATGCAACCACAAAAGTAACAACATAATAAATTATAAATCGGCGGCTCTCTTTTCTTTTCACATCTGGCTTAGAGCGACCGAAACTGACCGCCGTGCGCACCTTGTCACGAGTTGTCTTGACATTGTAGCATGACAGATAATCCACTTAATAAAGATTACCATATGATCATAAGTAAAAATCAATTACATGGAATATCAAGAAAAATCCAAATGAGAAACAAATAAATATCAAAATAAATTACCACCATAACATGAAAAAGTAAATATAAAGAAAAAACTCTGCAACCAAAATAAATGTACAGCAAAATAAAACCCCAAAAAACTAAAATAAAATAAGAATAATACCCAGGTAGGATAGGAGTAGGTAAGGAAGATACCCAGAACAAAGAATAATAATAATAACTAAATGGTACTGAAGAAACCAAGAATGAAGAAGGAAGATATCCAGAACAAACCAACATACCTAATGAACAGGGACAAGTTTGAAGATAATAGATAGTAGAGGGAGTAGAATACGACCAATACCCTAAGGAAACCCAGTAGGGAAAAAACAAAAACCCCAAAAGAAATTAAATGTCACTATTGAAAGTATAACACCCCAAAAAACCAGAACTCATGTAAAATAAATGAAAACAAAAGTGTTTAAAGTGCTAAGTAAAAGTGCACCCAAGAAAGTTATTGTATAATTAATAAAGACAAATCTTAACAGTCCCCCCATGATTAAACATCTTGGTAATATAAAACTATAAAACTGACTAGTGATAGTATCAAGAAATAACAGGGGACAAGTGCAAGTTATTATATTGTAATAAATAAACTTTGAGAAAGTACATTAAATACTGTACCTTTAAATAACTTTAAAAGTTTTAATTTAGTATCATGAGTGCTATTTAATAAAATAGTATGGTGAAAGAGCAAGGACTAATATTTCTAATAAAGTGTCACTATTTATGTAATAACATACAATGGAGTGAATAAGATAAATAGAGAGCTGGGAGTTAATCCATAAAGTGACAAGGGATACATCCCTAAAATTAAAGAAAAACAGATAAGACTGCACCCAAATAATTTTAAGTAAGTTTTAAAAATAAGGGAACAGAGATGTTAGGTTCCAATTACAATAAATGAACTCTATGCCTAAGGTTTGGAAATAGAGAGTAGTTCTTATAATTATAAAATGTTATTATGTTTAATAGTTTGAATCAGGAATGCAATGTCTGAATGTGGATACCATTCTTATATGATAAAATGTTTTTATGGGTTACTATAAATAATCAGTACCAAAGGGTATGAATTTAAATACAATTTTTAATGTCAAATAATTGTTATGTATTAATTGTTTAATGCCAATACTAAATGTTATTGTAGTAAAATAAGGAATTATTAATGAATATTATATTAGAATAGAAGGTCAGAAAAGGGTATAAACAAACTGTATTATTAAAAACTTTGTATGTAACATCAGATAAAAAATAGGCCAAAGGGTAAATCTAAACTACATTATAATTGATAAATCCAGTCCAATAAACCAAATAAACTGATGAAATTTATGCAAGATAAACCCATCACATAGTAATATAATGTAATTTATACTTTAAAAAGATATTGTCAGAAGATAGGTAAAATTATGAGTAAAAATGCAAATGTATTAACTAAAATTTCAGAGGGGGAGTCATAGATTAATGAATTATATTTAAAAACAATAATCAATGGACAAAATTGCAAGAAATTAAAGAAAGATAAACAATTATATAAATCTGAGATTCAGTATAATAATAATTATAACAGATAAAATGGCTAATATTTGGAGGAGAACAGGAAATAAAAATTTAAGCCTACTTTTCCAAAATGAAAGAAATATAGCATTTTTAATAAAAAAACTTTGTAAAACGATATTATTTGATATCAAATTAAGTAAAATGAATTAAAGAAACCCATTATGTATTTATTATTTCATAAAATTAAATAATAGCGAAAATATATTCAGTGATATAATGTACTTTTTAAAGATGTAGCGGAAGCCAAAGGAAATTGAAACAATGTATTATGCTTATTAAATTGGCTAAGAATTTCAGGAGACGAAGGAAATGAGAAGAGTTAATTATTATACGTGGTAGAGAATACTTGAACGAGGTTTTGCTCCTATTAACCTATGAAAGAAGCAGAAATGGCGTGCGGTATATAAACCTAGTATTCAGTGGAAATTTGTAAATTCATAATTTTTGACTTTAAACATTAGAATCAGTGACCAAAAACCATAACACTATTAAACTTCAGTAAAACAGAACAATATATGACTAAATTATTAAATTAACACCATCACCAATAATTATTACTAACGAAACGAAAAGTGTTAGTTACGACCTATATAACCAAAGTGAAGTTAGACATTACCACACACATTTAAACAAAGTGAACTACGAAACACTGAACCAGGAACACTCAATTAACACCAGAACGAATATCCACATTTGCGGAGACGAGGAATCGGTGAAAAGGCATCATTTATTGCAAGAAATATTTGTCGAGGCGATTAACGTTAACCTACGCAGTCTACAGGCGGCCATCTTTGTCTTCCCAGCATCCTATGCGAGTTTGACCAAATGAACATCGAGTCATCACTGGTTCGAATTTTATAATATATAAACATTCAATATTGTTTAATAACCTTGTAATTTTTAATTTTAAGACCTTTAACTGTAAGTGTTATACTTTCATGGCATTACCCTTCTCTGGCTATTTATAAAATAACCGTTAAAAGAACCAAATAATTAATATACAATATACATGTAAAAAATTAATCGACCGGCCCTGAGAGACGAGTCGATATTGCTGTTAATAATCGATTAACCATCGATATATACTATAATTGTTAATAAATCATTTAATTCTGCAAATTGGTTGAAATTTATTTATCAATTTAATAAATATAATTAAATTTAAAGTAATTCAAGATCACGGACTATCCGAAAGGCGGTATTTACCAAGAAATAAGGAGAATACTGAAGAAGAAGAAGAAGAAGAAGAAGAAGAAGAAGAAGAAGAAGAAGAAGAAGAAGAAGAAGAAGAAGAAGAAGAAGAAGAAGAAGAAGAAGAAGAAGAACCGTCTATCGACTAGTACTGGAGATAACTATATTAACGCAGGAGTTATCCCAAAAAAGTGATACAACAACAGAAACCACCATAAAAGAATTAAAATTTTTACATAATACCAATACAAAAATGATTTATTAAATACCTACAGCAAAAAACACGAAACAAATATTTTTCCGAAAACAAAATTTAAAAAAAAATTTATTATTATTATATTTTATAATTATTTTGTAAAAAAGGATACGTTACAACATATGCAGCCTACTTTACTGGGACTGCGGGAACACTTACTGCGAACGTTTAATTTTCTCAGTATGTTTATGTTTTCGCGGAATAATTGAAAGTCGTCGTGCTCTGCTGGCTTAGTTAACGGCTGTGAACAATCGGATGTTGACGTTGAACGCCACCCGTGACATTTGCCGACAGGCCAGCAGTCACTTCACTGATATGTATTTTTCTGACATTTTTTTAATTCGTACGTTTGCGGCAATTCATTCCTGAATCTAATCCCTGCTGCGCATGAAAACGTTCACTTGGACTTTGTATATACCTATATAACTTTTATGTTTGTACAGGTAGCAGCTTCAGAAATACTCAGTGTAGATGGTACACCGATAACACACGTAAGGCAAATTATCAGTACAATTTCTTCTGACGGAATGTCGGTTCGTGTGAATTAGTATTTAAACGAAAACGTCTCACAAGCTCATGTAGGGTATCCAATTGAAGATCATTTTTAACTAATATCTGAGTGCGGTGTTAAGTTTTGTAAATTTCAAAAAATGTCGACCTTAGGTCAAAAGAGATATCAATAATTTGAAAAAATTGTGAAAATCCAGCAGGATGTCGGACTAAAAGAATTGTAACCCAAATTCGAATGTTGCGAATTTTTAGTGTATACTGTATGATCGTGTGCTCCACAATTGTTGTATTACTAATGAAATAGTAGAGTAATCGGAATTTTTATAATTTGTTAATAATTAAAAAATGATCTAATACCGAATTTTGCGTAATGATAAATAAATGTACTTCATTCAAAATAATGAGCGAGTCCTGTAACTCGGGGAACATACTGGAATATTAGCATTGGATATTTATAAGAAAAGTACATATACAGACATTATAATACCAATAGATTCGTACCGTTCGATACAATATAAAATGGCAGCAAAAAATAATTTTGGTTATAGGACTAAAAATTGTGTAGATTGGTTGATTTCGACCTCACAGTGATTTACATACCGAAAGTGTTAGTCATAAAAAATTCTAAATATTCAATTGTGCTATCAAATTAAAGTGAATCTTATCTAACATTCCAGTGTAAAATTATGGAAATAAAAAAATTGGGGCTCGAGGGACCAAAAAAGAGATTAAAAATTTGAAAAAATTGTGAAAATCCAGTATAGTTCCACACTATTTAAGGAATTCCCAAATTCAAATGTTCGAATTGTATGATTGTGTGCTCTAAAATTGCTATATTAGTAAAAAAGATAGTAGAGAAAATGGGGATTTTCGTAATTTTCGCCATAATTAAAAAAATATTTAATCTCGAAATTACATAATAGTCTAAAAATAAATGTATGTAATTTATTATTATTTCTGCTGCTCAGGGAGCACTCTAGTTAATAATAAATTGATATGTGGTATATATAATTATCAGGTACACTAAATTCTAATTAAATCGTGAAAACAATTAACTAATTTAATTGTAAAGTAAATAATATATCGCATTCATAAAAACAACGGAGTTTATAATAACGCACAAATGATGTCCACCGGCCCGGCAAAAAGAACAACAACGGCACAGCTGTATCATAGCAACAAAAGCGTTTAGTCATGATGACGTCTCAACAGGGCCGGGACACGAAAATCCTCTTCGGGAAACAATTCGAATACGAACTATAAACGTAATTTTCGTAGTTTACTGAGACAGACGATAACCGTCGTCCGTTTCGATGACTGTAAATCTGCCAACGCCTTCACGTGTTTTAAAAAATTAACCTATCCTCTGTTAAACACCAAAAAATACATACGCAAATCATCGATTTAAAAATCAAACGAGAAAACGAGTATCAGTACGCATTAAAATAAAATAAATACAAAAAACTCAGAACGAAACATTACCACTTACTTTTGTCATTCTGTGAAGCAGAATTACCAACAACATTTTCCTATAGGCAGTCACAACGCCTGCCTAGTGTATCGTCCTGGGGGGGGGGGGAAGGCTCACACTTTTGTTAACCATCTTCAAAAGCTAACTAACTTCTGCCATTAAGTCACTAATCATCAGCTTTAATTTTCACAGTTAAATAGTGCGTAATTAACAACACAGTCTCTTACAACAAATCAAATAAAAAATTGTTCACACGCAATAAAATGTCACTAATATTAAAACACAATTGTATTACAATATACCGCCCGATTATAAAACACAACACTAATAACCACTTGAACGTACACAGTAATGTCGCCCGATAATAAACTCTCGAACTGCACTGTAATTTATCGCGACTAATACTGCAACTTAAGGCCGCTGCCGCCATGTATTTGTACCTCCGCTCACAGACCAGAACGTTCCAAATTGCGTCTTAGCGCCAGTGTAAACTACGTAATTAATTGCGGCCTTGACACAGTCCGCGAGGCTGGCGCCTTCGAGAAACTCTCGCGAATGCGTCTAGTCTAACTTTTTTCTACTCTAGGGGGGGGTCCCGTTCACCGCCCCCGTAAATATTTATTAAATTCAAGTATTAATAAAATGTTCTACAGTAGTGAAGCCAGAATGCCTATATGCAAGTGAATGTCTAGCATTGAATTATAATTTAGACAAACTAGAAATATTGGAAAGACGAATTATTAGGAAAATATTAGACCCACGAAAAACTTCAGAAGGTTGGAAATTAAGAAGTAATGATGAACTATATCAAAGTATAGAAAATATAACAGAAACAATGAGAAAAAGAAGACTATGATTTTTTGGACATTTATATAGAATGGACGACAATAGGTTAACAAAGCAGATTTTCAAACATCTGTGGTGGAAGAAGTCAACATCAAGCTGGATTAAAGGAATCCAAAAGGAGTTAGAAAAAAATTATATACATACAGAAGAAGCAATTGAAAGAGAAGTTTTTCGGGCAAAAGTGTTAAAAGTGGAAGGAGTCCAGGGTAGGAGAGAGAAAAACGCGGGTTCAAAGTGAACTGAAGACAGGAAAGAGAGACACAGTGAAAAGATGAAATAATATTGGAGAAAAAGAAAAAAACAAAGAATAAAGAATTGAAATTGGCATGTGGTCTTTAGATGGCCGATACAAGAAAAAAAGTTCTACCAAGTGCCTGCTCTGGCTCCCATTCTGCCACTGCTTTGGGGATTCTACCTTCCTCCATTCTTTTGAGCTTCCCATGCCACATCAATCCACTTCTACAACCGTGTTTTCCACTTCCTTTATTTACGTGATTGTTTCATTCCACACCCTTCCTAACCTGGATCTCCTAGCCGCACTTCCGTCTCAGTTGAAAGCAACCTCCTTATTTATATGTTTATCTCCATATTATACTCTCAACAGCTGTCTAATAAATCATCGCCTTGCTTCTGTTTATTATATTCTTACTACATAAGATAGAATTTAACATCTGTATTGTTTTCGCCTTTTACTAGTTCTTTTCCTTATTAGATGATCCATCCAGTTCCATTACTGACCCTAAATAACTAAAGTGAATATTTAATACAGACGTAATTCAGAATAATTATTGCGAAGTGGGGTATAGTAACTGGAATGAATTTAGGTAACCCGTCATTGGTACAGTTTCGACGTAAAAATAACTTCAACTTATTATGAACAACCAACAGCTTGTATACATACTTTAATGAACATAATTAATTATTTAATTCCGACAATGGATGATAATTATTAAAATTATTTAGCTCGATTTCAATATAATTATGATATTAAAATTTAAATAATAACTGGAAACACTAAACTATTTAATGATTATTGAGAGATTTAATTATGAAAATTAGTTTTGAATGAACATTGCGTACCAGTAGTTCCATTGTATAATGGCATAATGGCAGGCTTCGTTGACGATGCAAAAATAAAAATTTGGAACAATATTCTCTCAATCCTGGCCGACTGACCCGGTTCGCTCCGCAGTTCTCATGGCGTTTTGTTCTTACCCGGTCAATTACGTTCCTCTGCATAGCGGTATCGCAATAAGTTAATAACAGCTTTTCTTTATAATCGTTTGTCTAGTATTAAAAAATATCTATTATTGTTATTATAGCTTTATAGCTCTTATATTAATGTTCTATCAAGATATGTTTTCCTTACTTAGACATGTTTGGAGCATTAAGAAATAGGGTGGGCCAATAATATTTTTTTTCGATTCGCTATACCGCGGAAAATTTATCCCTGGGACAGATAAGTAAAATAAAAAAAAATAAATAAAAAATCGGTTAATACCTTCCGGTCGCGCATCACCCCCAAAAATCATAAAAACTGATCGATTTTAACAATTTTTCGTAATTACAAAACGAAACTTTTTCTATGTACAGGGAATAGAATAGCAAAGAAGACCACAGGGAAGATAAATAAATTAAAACAGTGTAGACATTTCAACTTTTATTGGTCGCGTATTGCACCTTAAAAACAAATTTTTAACATTAAAATTGCAAATTTTACATCTTGACATAAAATAGTAAATAATAAATGTTACTAGCTGTGGCATTCTGTCATGTATATGTAGTCGTGTATTAATTATATTATTTTTGGTACTTGCTATTTTAAACTCCGATTTGTGCGAAAAAGTGGCATGATTGATCGTGAAAGAAGCGTCGTTCTGATGAACCCATCCCTGGACTTGGCAGCAACGACTCTTTGTGATGCTTCTGCCACCAGCTTCACACACCGCTCCACTGCTTGCATTTGACACGGAAACTTGTCAAAATCCCATTCAGCAGTTGTTGGAATCTCCTCATCGCTTACTCTTCGCAGCAAAGGTGGCGGCGAAATATTACAGGTACTTCATATATTGCATCATTTCCCATTTGTCTACACTTAGGATTCCCCTTGACGAACTTGACGTAATTAGGTGTGATGGTACCGGTGACTAACACAGGCTGGAAAACTGGTGTTACTAGTTTCTACTACTGGTGTTAAACTGGTGATCTACACGTGAAAAAGCCACTACAGTGGGGGATATGTATTTTGCATTTCAATGAATTGCCATTCAAACATGTATTTCAAACTCTTGATGGTGACACTACCGGGTCTAAATCCTTTTCTGGTCCAATTGGCAGGCAGCTTAGTGGATGTAAAACATTTCCAGTGGCACATTCAGACAGCGTTCAGTCCATGATTCCTGAAAAGGCCGGAAAGTCCTAAGGAAAGATCAACAATACCTGTCTGACATTAGTGCTCCAGTAAAATCAGGTAAATTCCAGAAAATTTGTCAGTTCGTGATCTTGGCAAGATAGTTAACTACTTTACACTCAAGATAGTTAACTACTTCACACTCAAGATAGTTAACTACGGAAAACAGAGTTCTCAGATTGTACGTACGTGTGATAAGTCGTTCAGATGAACATAAGGTATTACTCTTAAACTCCTACATGCCTGTCTCGTTTAATATCAAGAAAGGCAAGTACTTTACAGATGGCCCTAAGCACGTTTTGAAGCTATAGAAACATCAAGGTTCCTTCCTGAAAATTTCCTTCAAGTAGTAGACCCTTTGACTGAACGTAACTCACTTTTTTGCTCACCCCGAATTTGCTTTTGAGTATAGTTGGTTGTAGGTGTAAGAAAGCATATCAGAGAATTAGGACTCAGAAGAATGATGAAGGCGAGAAACTAACCTCCTAAGGGAAAGTAAATTAGGAGCTTTGTGACACCAAAACTAAATTTTGCGGGCACTGACTACAGCGAAATGATAAAACCTTTGCTGCGAACACCACTGGTCATATAAAACGTATTGTAGGTTTGAGTTAAAATTTTTTAGATTCTACTGTTTATTGTATCATGATTATTTTACGTATGGCCGATTCTTTATTTGTATATTGTTTTTATTCAATTTGTATACTATTTTGACATCTGTGAATTAAATTAACATACGTAAGGTATCCGATATAATTCACTACTCGCTACTTTAATTTCGTTCAAAATATATACTATTGAATTGTACTATTCCACCGATAAACACTTTGAATAAATCTGCGTGGCGAATTGGATCGCCCGTCGTCAGGCTTATCAACGCGCAACTAGCTGTGGCTGTGGCTGGACTTATGTCAATTAACGTCTGAGGAAGGAAGTTGTAGAATTCTCTAAAACACATTACGAAAAATTCTGGAACTCTTACGCAATATTCATTTCGTTCTTCTTAATCTAGGTTCGGACGTGTTCAGTACGTTCTACCTGGCCGTGGCTGGGCTTACGTCAACTAACGCCTGAGAAAGGAAGTTGTAGAATTCTCTAAAACACATTACGAGAAATGTGTGGAAACATTACGCAGTTTTCATTTCGTTCCTCTTAATCTAGGTTCGGACGTGTTCAGTACGTTCTACCTGGCCGTGGCTGGGCTTACGTCAACTAACGCCTGAGAAAGGAAGTTGTAGAATTCTCTAAAACACATTACGAGAAATGTGTGGAAACATTACGCAGTTTTCATTTCGTTCCTCTTAATCTAGGTTCGGACGTGTTCAGTACGTTCTACCTGGCCGTGGCTGGGCTTACGTCAACTAACGCCTGAGAAAGGAAGTTGTAGAATTCTCTAAAACGCATTACGAGAAATGTGTGGAAACATTACGCAGTTTTCATTTCGTTCCTCTTAATCTAGTTTTGGACGCACTTAATACATTTTACCCGCAAATATAAACTGTCTTAATGAATAATGGATTAATGAATTAATAATTAATAAATTATTCTCAATCATCAGTGTTTAAATTTAATTAAACGATTTTGGTAGGTTTTATGTACAGATAACTTTAAAATGTTTTGTAGCTTTTTATAAGCTCGACAACATTAAATGTACGAGTGGAGACAATAAATGGACACACGTTAGTGATAGGTGATTAGAGTTAACAAGCGGAAGGTCGAGCGATCGGGAAAACTCAGCCATTACAGAAATACAACACATGTTAAAAATAAACTTAAGTCAGTTTCCTGGTATTGTAATACTTTTCAGCTTGATGGCTTTTATATTTTCTAAACTTTTCCCCTCGTTTTTCCTTAAGCTACGTTAATAGTTTTCTATTTTCCGAATAATTTACTTAAAATACTGCATTAGATTTCGACTAAAAAGTACATTACTCTATCATTATTTGTATACAGCAACTAAAAGGTTTCGAGCAGCAACCGAAAGTATCGTTTCTGCGTTGTACTGACTCCACAAATGTAATATTTTGTTATGTACGATCTTCATTATATTGGTAGAAGTGACGGAGTTCATGTTTTTCGTTTCGCGTTCAGAACTATGTATAATTCACAATAACTTTAAGTCACTTGTATCGTCTATGTGGCTTCTTAACACAGCGTCGCAGTTTTCACATTGTTAACTTAATGTCTGTTAAAATCGGTAAAACTTACACCCGACTGAAAATAAGATCAATTTGAAATTTATAATCTGTCTTGTACATTAATGATTAGAATCTGTTAATAACCAAAACAGAAAGATGGGAAAGAAACTTTGATGTAAGTTATAATTTTATGAATCCTTAGAGTCGATGTGGTTTAAGGAACATAAAATTTAATTAATACTCGGGACTGTGAGATTTAGGAAAGAATTAAGATAGTACGCGTACATTCGTGGAACGATAAATTTTTAAGTTTGGAATTGAAAAGAAGTTATACAAAGAAATGAGGCCTATACTGACATACGGAGCAGAAGCAAGGGCAGAGACCTCGACAGGCACAACCCGCTGAAGTGGAGACGATGAGAAGAACACGACGAGACAGAATAACGTAATAAAAAGTCTAGAAAGGTGGAAAAAGGCAATGAACTGGTTGCAGGAAAGGTAACAGCTCCGGAACGAAGACGTTGAGAGGACGGTTGATGACATTTTATTGAAGAAGGTCCTGATAGTGGTCCAAAAGGTAAAAGAAGAAATAGACTAACAAAAATGAGACGGAAAGTTGAGATGTTAATGTTGAATGAGATCTTAAAGTTGTTTATAAACATTCAAATATCCTCAATCAAAAGAAGGAGAACTAGAAAATGCATAAATCCGACAGTTCTTTTTGTGTTCCGATGAATACATTACTATGCTCCCTGAGCTGCAGAACTCGTTCACTATTTTGGATGAAGTACATTTATTATTAATACATTTCAATATTAGATAACCTTTCAATTAGAAGAAGGTTTTAAAAAAATCCCGATTACCTCACTATTTCTGTAGTAATATAACAATTGTAGAGCACATAATCATACAATAATTACTAAAAAATCGAAACATTCGGATTTGGGTTACGATTTCTTTTGGTTTGACACTCTGCTGGATTTTCACACTTTCTGCAAATTTGTATCTGTTTTTAGATTCTGGGGGCCTAAAATTTTGAATTTTCTAAAATTTGATACCGCAGATGAATTTTTGCGATTTCATCAAAATTTTCAACCACTATTTGGGTCTATAGGTCCAAACATTTTGAAATTTTCAAAAACTAATACTCTGTTCAGGTTGTTGCGGTTAAAATTCTCTTTAATTTGATAAGCGACAAGCGTTTTTACGACTTTTACATAATTTTACACCTCCAAAAGTTTGCTTCCCGTCTCCATATTTTTGGGAGTATCAGTCACAAAAACGATAAGGTTGTATAGAGTGAAAGTATGAACACGCATGGCAAATTTTACAAAATCGATTGATGCGTAAAAAAGTTGTGAGACATACCCCAAGCAAATAGAGAAGCAGATACCAACCTGTCAAGTTAAAACTGAGAATTGCCTTCGCTCGTTCAATTGATATGACTTGTAAGGATGTTGTAAGATGCACACGGACGAGACGTGCACACACAGTCAGGCTGTGTTTATGTAAAGTGAGGAAACATTTCGTAGAATGGTCGAAGCGGTGGAGAACTTAGCGGTAGAGCTTGCAAAGAGCACCAACATTTCTAAACGAACGCTACACGAAAAACACAGTTCAGAGAAAGAAACTGGACCAATGTGATATTTGGAGTACATTCCTTGGAACGCAAATTGTGACGAGGAATTAAGGAGAATAAAACCGGTTAAGAAACAAGTAGGCTATAAGGGCTGCTAAGAGAATGGAAAACGGTTCAGATATGTTCTGCCTGTGGCTCTAATACTAGGACACAGTCTAATAAAGATAAGAGTTATGTGCAAGTTTTAAATCGAGGCTACTGAAGGAAATGGAAAAAATTAAAGAATTACACAGAGCGACTAAGAATATACATAGTTTTTTTTTTCGGTGAGAAAATGGTGGAACTCTAGGCTAACGCCTGGAGGCGGAGAGAGTTATTGTCTGCAGTGCATGGTAATTTGTATTACTGAAAAGTAATGAAATGAAAGTAATGAAAAATGAAGACTTTTAAGTCGTAGCCGAAGATCAGAAATAAAAAGGGAATTAATTCAATTACAAATGATTAAACTTTAATTATTTTAGCTTCCTAGTGCATCTATATATAGTCTAACTCGCGGCTTCGCCCCCAGACCCCCTCGGTGGACGCCCCGATCCGACGAACGTCGGGGGAGCTATGTACATATTTACAACGGCCTCCGAACGAACCTATCCCAGGAGTCAGACGAAATTCGTTTTTTCGGGCTTCCGGTTGCACAAAGCTTTGGTTTTATAATTTTTCCCCAAGTTACTTCGGACGGGGAATAAAAAAGGTCTTTTTTTCGGCTTCCGGTTGCATAAAGCTTTGGTTTTATAATTTTTCCCCAGGTACTTTGGACGGGGAATAAAAAAGGTCTCTTGTGTTTGTTCGCTCCGACGCTTCCTTATGGGTTAGAATTTATGTCAGTCAGTGAGTCAGTGAGTGACCTCTGGGGCTTTGTATGTTATGGATAGATAGAAATTGAATCAACTTGAATTAAAATAATTAGAAATTTGGATTTGGTGTCAACTCCAGCACGGCGACTTTTGAGTAGCAACATATCAACATACTTTTCAGGGTCTAAAATGGTCAGAGTTATTCTTGGCTTAATCAGGGAATTTCCTATCGTCCAGTATTTGACCGTATTTTGACAGTTCCGGATTTTTTCTGGAAAGTAGCAGTTTTTCTACAGAGTTGCTTATGGAACGCATTTGCGATATACTGGTGGGTCTCCTGATTTGGCTGTCCCGTGGAGCGGAAGCACTGCAAATTTTTTAGGTTTTATACTATCTGTTGAGCTTTTTTAAACAGTACTGGGGTTATTTTTTTATTTTTCTAACGCGTATGAACAATTACTGTAATTTCAAAAAGTTGGTGGAATGCCGTTTCGTTACAAAAAAAAGCGCTGAATATTCCGAAGCATATAATATGCTGATGACGATGCCTGTCAGTAAACGGGTGATGATATTAAAACTTACCCGACTGTTTGGATTCACAGTGAAGCTCGCAGGTGGACAGAACTCTCTAACGGTAAAAGAAGCTGAATAGCTTGAAGGACTGAAACACATGTGGGAGGGGGTTACCTAAACGTTCGCGACGGCCGCTTATATCGCGTTATGAGGTCTAGTTTTATTTTTGCACGGTTAGTCCTTGTTCGACTAGCCGATTCTTGTCACGAAAACCTAGAATACACATAAAGAAAGCCATTTCGAATTTATGTAATTTTAAGAAACTACATTCGCAATACCGATTCGCGTGTGCGTTTTATGATAGTAGTGTTAGGAATCTAGGCTGCGGCTCATAACGTTATTATTATATGACCACTATCCAGCCCAAGTGTTGATAAAAATAGCTTTAGGTGAAAAGTTTAAAATGTTTACCGGGCGAATGAATATTTTATTAAGAAAAATATTACTGACAAGCTACGTCTGATTGTTTTGTCCCTTAATTCTCATAATAAAAGCTCTCCACATTCGTTTAAATATGAATTCGATTTTAACTTTATTCGCATCATTATTATTACATTAGTTCATCAGTATATTCCTATGAACCAAACTGTATGGGGCAGAGACGTGAACCAATGGCTGTAGGGAGGCATATCTGGAGATGTGGACCACGAAAACGAGACAGATTATAGGACGGACGGAGACGATAATAAAGATAGTGTTACTACGGTCTACTTGATCGTCGTAGGTACAGTGGAAAACAAAATACAAGACACCAATTAAGTCACTAATCACCAGCTTTAATTTTCACAGTTAAACAGTTCGTAATTAACAACACAGTCTCCTACAACAAATCAAATAAAAATTGTTCACACGCAAATAAATGTCAACTAATATAAAACACAATTGTATTACAATTATACCGCCCGATTATAAAACACAACACTTCACTAATAACCACTTGAACGCACAGAGTAATATCGCCCGATAATAACTCGAACCGCACGTAATATATCGCAACTATAACTGAAAACTAAGGCCGCTGACGCCTTGTATTTATACAACGCTCACAGACCAGAATTTTTTCAAAATGCGCGTTAGCGCCAGTGTGTACGACGTAATTAATTGCGGCCTTGACACAGTCCGCGCGGCTGGCGGCTTCCAGAAAAGTCTCGCGAATGCGTTGAGAATCACGAACGCCACACAGATTCCGCTGGATTAATCTGGAACATTCGATAAGCACGTAGATTGTTCTGTGATGTCGTAACAATACGGTAATGTAAATTTATTGAAGTGTTTTAAGAAAATGAAAGCCGTTTGCCACAGTACTGTCGTTACTGACGAACACCGTGTCAGTTGTGTAGAATCGTTTTATCACTGAAGATGGCCTCCAGAGCTGAAGCCGAAACGTCTAAAAATAAAATCTTTGATAATAACAACTTTAGTAGACCACAGTCCAGTATCCCGGACTTTATTTTCAACAATGTTGACGTGAAGGCTTCAGAAACAAATTATAAATATATATATATATATATACACAAATTATATATTTACTATCAGATTAGAAGGTGCTGATGGTAGAGATAAGTGGAGAAGCGTGATCAAAGAAGACTGACTGGGCGTAGACCTATTGGGAAATTTCTTGTGTACCTTTAATATGTCGAACATGTAGGTCTAATATATGTAATTTGTAGTGTACTGGCAGGAGAAACTCTGAGCATTGACGAAATTATATATATTTATTTAAACACTTCTTGCTACAGTCTTTTTCTTGGAATGTACGTTCTATAATATTTAATACTATTTTAAATTCAATACATATTGTTTTCCTTAATTGGAAAATGTTTTGGGCATCAAATAGGTTTAAATTATATATTATCAGAAGTTTAATTAATATCAGAAGATTTTTCCGATCTGACGATGAGCTGAGAAGCTTTAAAACGCTAATCGGAATAGTTTTTCGATAGTGGTGTGCAACAGTGATAATTCTGTTTAAATTATATAAACATAAAACACAAGACAAGCTAATGCCAGAACAAATGCAAATCAGCACAAAACGCGACACGATTTTTAAAACATTAAAAATTGGAAACACTCAAAAACTAAAACTGTATACCACACCTACATACAACTCCAATGTAAACTACCAAAACCCAATAGGAAGCCATAGCCAAAATCAACCTGGACACAAGTATTCAACAAGACAAAAAATAAGATGGCTGAGGATGGGCAAACAATTTGATCCCCGAAACATGTTCCAAATAAGGAAAGCAATATATCTTGAATGAAAAATATGGTTAATTATTAAATTATGGAAATATTATTATTATTAAATTTTAATTATTATTAAAATAATTAACGTAAAATTTAAAAAATTACGGGGGGTAATTACTAAGATTTCAACACTAAAAGTAGATTCCGGATCGGGGCCTCAATTTTAAGAACTGTGGGGGCCTCAAATGTTTTAAATATCGACCTGGCCTCTGTGTATTACACACAATTACGTAAATCAATTTCTTTATGAATTAACTACTCCGGAAAAAGAAAAACACGTTTGATATTTACACGACACTTCAAGTACGTTGTTTGAACTTTTGTCTTTACGCCTTGCGTCAGTGTTGTATCGAATAAGGTAAAATTGTTGAAGATCATTATTTATTTGCTGAGAAAGGACAAACAAAGAGGCAATAACGATTGCCAAGACATTCTGCTGCCACAATCAAGATTGTCTTATGCACGTTTTATGGTAATTAAACCGTACTTACGAAACGAATTGAACTTCGTATTCAAGTCTAGGTTTTACGTCTTTCGCGAAAGAAATCGTCCTTTATTGTGACGGTTTCCCTTATCCCCATGTGACCATCACGGAAGCCAGGGAGAAATGGTTTAGGTGGGTTTAACCCCCCCCCCCCTCCCCGAATTTCGTACTCAGCTAAACACCGTAATACTGGTGATGTTTCAAAGGTGCAGATTCAAACAAAAATTTGGGAACAGACATTTACAGTACTACCTCTGAACGTAACTGAGTAAGAAACATGCAGACTCTGTTTCTGCATCTTGGCTGCATTGCTGTATTGTTGTGCCCCAGTGGCGTGCATAACACTTTTTGTCTGCCCCTCTGCAGGAATTCACGTAATTGTTGCTTCTTAAATACTGTTACGACGGTCTACTTGGTACAATACAAGACACCAATTAAGTCACTAATCGCCAGCTTTAATTTTCAAAGTTAAACAGTTCGTAATTAACAACACTGTCTCTTACAACAAATCAAATAAAAATTGTTCACACGCAATAAAATGTCAACTAATATAAAATACAATTGTGTTACAATTATACCGCCCGATTATAAAACACAACACTTCACTAATAACCACTTGAACGCACAGAGTAATCACTTGTAATCGCGCGACAATAAACTCGAACCGCATGTAATATATCGCAAATATAACTGAACTAAGGCCGCTGCCGCCTTGTATTTATACCCCGCTCACATTCTAAACTACCCGTTATCTTTACCTACGATGCAATTAATTGCGGCCTTGACACAGTCCGCGCGGCTTCTGGTACAGTCTGGCTAATGCGTCGAGAATCACGTACGCCACACGTATTACAATTGTATTTCTCTGGAACATTCGATAAACACGTAGACTGTTGTGTGATGTCGTAGCATATAGTTGTGGCAACTACTAACCTTATATAACGTAAACAGAATACATTTTCCTCATCTCTGTATATATACTATTCTTCAAAGCCTAGGCCAGTTATATCGGGCAGTTCTAAGCTTTAGGATCCAACAACTAAAGGATACTCTCAAAATACATAATTAGGTACTGGTAGAATAACAGTAAAATATCAGTATGGAGAACCATAAATGACTTCCATGTTCTAAGATTTATATTTAAAATCATTTACTTGAATTCGATTTGATAATTTAAACAAAAATATCGCCCACCCTCAAATTATTTTCCCTATTTATAGATGTTTTTGTTATTTTGGGGTAGTCTTTTAATATAATATTATTTTCGAGCCGCTTTGCCTATAAAAATTAGGTACTTTATTTTTATAAAGAAACTGAACTACGCAGATAATCATCCCTCCTCCTCAACCGATCCATCATTGATGATATTTACACTTTCATAGAGTAATAGTTTTATCATTATCCTTAACAATTAAACATTCGTACTTTACTTGATTTCAGCACAGCAATTTTCAAAAAATCACCCCCCCTTCAACAACCCACTCAATTTATAACTACCTCGTTTACCATTTTACATTGGATTAATATGACTTTATTTTCGGGGCACTTATTTAATAAAATTAAGTACTTTACTCTTGTTAAAACACAAAATAATTCAGGTAAACTACTCCTTCCTCCTAACCGAGCAGTCTGGTTGCCTGGAAACAAAATTATTTTATTTTTAACAATTACCATTGTTTGAAAATGTTTAAATGAATTTTTAAGTACTTTACTCTTGATAAAACATAAAACTTTGCAGGTAAACTACCCCTTAATCGATCTTCACCAAAATCAATAGGCCTTGAGTCCTCTACACCTCGGACACAATATTTTTTGCATATTATGCAAAAAATTATTTGATTCTGTTTGAATTTGCGGCAGTTATCGTTCGCCATATAAAAATTCTACACACACACTTTTCGGAAACTGACTTTTCTTCATGTTTTGAGGGTAGTACAATCAGAATCAGCCCTTATCTCGAACACGATTTTTTCGCGATCACCATACTTCCATTTCCTTAGGGAACATGGAAGTCAAAATAAATGTATTTCTTTTTGATATTAAATACATACGGGAAATTTTGTTTTACTGAAGTTCGGCACTATACACTAGAGCAAACAGCTTGATGGAGCGAAGAGGTCTCAGCTTTAACTCAACCGTTTGTCATTTGTCTGTTTGTCTGTACTTGGGGTATGCTCACGATAACTTTTTGAGGCACCAACCAATTTTCGTAAAACTTGGCATACGTGTCCATATTTTTGCCCTACAAAATACAATTGGTTTTGAGACTGATCCCCCCCCCCCCAAATAGTAGAGTGTGAGGCTAAAATTTGGATGGCTTTAAATTGGTTTTATTTTGTGTGATTGTGGTGTATATATCCATTTTCGCATATATACCAAAGTGCTTGTGAAAATGGATATAATAAAAACGCTGTAAACAAAATAGAAAATAAAATCAAATATAAAATAAAAACTGAACAATTAAGAATGAATCAAAATGAACAAAACAAAAATAATAACAATAAAAAATGGGCCACATTCACATACATAAATAATAAAATGACAAAACTAACAAAACTGTTTAAGAACACAGATATTAAAATAGCATACAAAACTAACAGAAATAATCTGCAAAAACTAAATAACCCACACAACAAAAATAATACAACAACCAATGGTATATACAAAATTGAATGCCAAGATTGCAATAAATGTTACATAGGACAAACAAGAAAACAACTGAAAAAAAGTTGTTTTGAACACCTAAACGCATACAAAAACACAGAAATATACAAATCTAATTTGGCCACACATGCAATAAACACTAGACATGAATTCCCAAACATAACCAACATGACACTAATAAAACACATACCACACAAAGGCACCATAATGAACATTTGGGAAAATTTACAAATATACAAACATAAAACACAAAAAACTAATATCTGAACAAATACAAATCAATACAAAACATGACACAATTTTTAAAGCACTGAACATCGGAAATACACAAAATACTAATACATACACCACAATAACACACAATAAAACCAATTTAAAGTACCAGAAACCAACAGGAAGCCACAATAACAACCAACCAACACATATGTACTTCATCAGACACAAAATCCGGAAGGCTGAGGATGGGTACAAAATGGTACCCGATACATGTTCCTAATAAGGAAAGAAATATATTGAGGTAAATTCGTTATAAAAATTAAATATAATATATAACATATAACAAATAATATATAATATATAACGTATAATATATAATTATATTAGTTATATTAATAATAAAAATAAGCATACTGGTATTTTAAAGTGCAAATAACGTAAGTATATGCGGTAATTAGTACGAAATAGTATCCAAATTGTCTTTCGACGCGTCATACGTTTGTTCTAACGCGGTAACTAATTAACTAATTGTTCTGTGTCATCGTTTACATCTTTTACATAATTGTGGTGAGACTTCAGCCAGTATCAGACAACCTTTGTAAACTCCTTCCAGAGCACTTCTCATCTCTTGTAGGTGCAGACCGAAAATACAGCACGTACAATATTAACAGTTTTAGTGAGATTGTTTTACAGCTTTTAATAGAGACATTGTTTAAGGTTGCCTATAATTCGCTGAAGATGTTTCGATGTTATATTACAAATAACGCACTCTGAACGTGGAAAGCGAACAACCACTAATAAACACTATTCCGTCGCGGAATACAAGATTTTAGATAAATATTTTTGCCTTGTTGCCTGCCCGCACACGACTCTGAATGAGCGAAAACTAGTTCAAGCGAAAAGGCAAAAATTTTTATTTAAAATCTTGTGTTCCTTGTCGCCATTGTGTCTGTTAGTTGTTAACAATACTCGGACACACCGTGGACAACACAATTAAAAAAAATCAGTTACATTGGTATAAAATGGAGATAAAAGGTTCTTTATGTGTGTTGGAGCTTATAAGGGCTCCCCTGTCAAAGGGTCCCGCGGTGAACTGTTCCCCGTCACCGACACAAGACTCAGAGCTGATCACCGGATCTTCTCTAACCCGGTTCGTCTGCTACTATTCACCAAAAGCTCTTCGTATCAGTATTCAGCAGTGTTATATCGACAGGACGGACATTAGTTCCACCAAAAATGTGACCATCGAAAAAGGTTCACTAATCCCACACCTTAGTTGCGCCAAATGCGGTTCAGGTAGAGGAAGAAGAACAAGTGAGACGGAAAACAGTCGCCGGTACAGGACTTCGCGTATATCCCAACTGACACATTGGAGTGAACATTGTTGTGCACAATACTGGCAAGAAATCATAACGAAAACAAGGAAAATATTCAACAGTTAAAGGATAAAATAGTTGACAGATTAACTTTTGTAAAATCTATTTCCTCTATAATATAATGCAGTTCAAGGTCAGCCAGGAAGGTTTTGATTCTTAGAGTTCGCTGAAATAGAATGAAATAGAAATATCGACCGGATAAAGTGCGTTTTACAACAAGAAATAATTTATTTACTGTGTTACTATGTGCCGAATTACCATTTAATTTTACTATCTTTTTATACTATTCTAAATAAAATATGTATTTAAATCCAAATTTGTGTATTTATGTGGAAATATCCACTGTCAGGCCGCCTACAAACTGATTTTTATCTGTCTGTATGTGTATTCCCGTACATAGAGTTGTAACGGATAAACCGATGTTTATTAAAGTTTCTTTCTAATAGATACAGATGACTGGTTACAACCATACGGGCGGGTTTTTCATTCAGTTCAAAACCTCTTTTGTCTTCTTATCTTGCCTTTGTGTTAATCTTTGATTCCGATCTCAACCAAAGGCCTTGTCTGTTTTTTCCAAGAATTGTCTTCCTCAACCACTGCGCCTCACTAAGGAGAACAGTATGGACTAGCGTGCGTGAGCCGGTTTACCATAATTTAATTAATGCACATTAATTTCACACGTTTTTAACTTTGTACGCGTACGTTACGTGTGGCAGTTTTGTACGCGTTTTTTATAATAAACACGCGATAAAATCCGCCAAGGTCAAAGCGGAAATCCAAGGAGACTATATTAAAATGTTCATCAAAATTCAATAAAAAAACGGAGAAAAGAAAAATGATAGCGTATGTGTATTGTGTATGTATGTGGAATTCGCTTTGTTATGTACAGCTGGAGAGAGGAGTTCGTCGTATTAGATGTCAATTACAGTAATAACCGACAGAGGGTGCATCTGCTGTAATTGCACAGTGGGTATACATGTCTCTTTAAATAAGGTTAATTGGTATTGTACATCGAACGCGCCATATACCCTGTCAGCGGTGAGGTATTCAATCATAGTCTGTAGTCAGCTTTTCCTTAATGGAACGTGGAAATTTACTCTCCGGTTACTCTGAGTCGCTACTGCCGGGTTTCGTTCTGACCGACAGTCGCTTTTGATATACAAGCTCTCCCAGTACTTTGAGATGCTGTTTTACTCTCGTCTAAAGTTTCAAACAGATTTTTATGGCTTTTAGCTTTCGATTGGAAAGCTAGAAGGGTTATCGGACTATTCCTTTTAAATGTCATACTTCGGCCACAACGGTCGCTCCTTTTTCACTGTCAACTAAATATGTTTGTTTTCAAATTATGAACACTTCTGGAAGTATAGATTGTTGTATTGTTATTTTTGGACGTTTCAAAAAATAATTCTGTACTATCAGAAGCTGTTTACTATTCTGTGGAACGCGCGTCAGGTAAAAGTACAAAGATAATAATATTAAAAACTATACTAGCAGAAGTATTTATTATTTACAAAACAAACGTATTATATAGAAGCCCTGCGAGGAACAATCAGGAGTTACCTATAAAAGAAAAGATTACTTATTATTGTAGGCTGAAACTTGCTGTATGCGTTCTTTATCTTCCACCACGGCGAAAACTGCAGAACGCGCTAACTTCAGAGCTCGCGCAATCGCTATATTGGACGCCAAAATTAGGGAGATGGACTTTTTTTGGCGGGGATCCCACAGCTACTGTCGCATCCCGCATATCAGTTTCCATATCAACTTATTCTGTGTATATTCATTCGTCAGATTCTTTTCTTCCGTACTCCTTTCGATCCCTTCTATCCATTTTAATCTAGGTCTGCCTCTTTTTCTTCTGTTGCTAGGTCTGTATTTGAACATACTCACAGGTATTCTTTCTTCACTCATTCTCATTAGGTGGCCATACCAGGAAAGCTGTTTTCGTTTATATCTTCTAGTACAGATAGACGTCAAAATTAAAAAATTCAATTTTCATATATATATATATATATATATATATATATATATATATATCAAACATTTTGATATATAATAAGTCTATATATGTTGATTATAAACGTGCTTAAAAAATTATTTAAATATTGGCTACAACCACTTGCGAGCACCTTATCTAAACGTTTCCTCTCAGTCCGAACCTTCAACTTCAGTCAGAAAACTACATAGGTGACGGGGGACTTTAAAGGGTTTCAAGAAGTTCTAGATTCGAAACTCTATGGGGATGACTTCCAAACTGAGAAATTAGAGTGTGTGGATCACGTGCAGGAAAGAATGCGGGGGAGGCGAGGCTGAGAAGATTACGTAAGGACATGAGAGGGATAAACTGAGTGACGGCAGAAGGGTTGGTGGTAAAAACGGAAGGCTTACAGATAAAACAATCGACCCATTGCAAAACTAGTATGGACTAGTGATTAGAAGAAATAAAAATGACTTTAACAACATGAAGAGAGATGTTTTGGGCCACCTTTCTGTACAAAGTTTCAAGTAATGACAATCCGCAATATGGTCTTTGCAATACATCCTGGTGTATAAATACAAACAAGCCATTGAAGCAAAACGGACTTATAATCTTAAAAATTCGCTGGATTCTGCATTGATTGAAGCTATCAAACTTACTTATAAACACTTAGCAGACACAGAGCTCCTAAAAAAGTGCTTGCACGGTAAAACCGAAAATACGAATGCAAGTTTTATCTCTGTTCTCTGGTCAAGAATAGATAAAATCAATTTTTTTTGGACTGAAGACCTCAAAATGTGGGACACTTGATGCAATTATGATATTTAGTAAAGGAGACAATAGTAGGAGTAAGGTATTAAACCACCTAGGAATCAATCCTGGCAGTTATTATTATTGGATCCATCAGTCTTTCGACTGGTTTGTACCCTCCCCGCATATACCCGTGGCACGTGTGTTACGGAGTCTCTCACAGGTATATGGGACCTACAGTTTACCGCCGGATCCAAACGGCATAGTTGGAGAGGGTTTATACCAGGCAGGATACCTCTCGCTGGTTTGCCATTGCCTTGCGAGGGGGAACGGTCGTATCAGATGGCCCCGGCGGGAATCGAACCCGCGCCGACAGCGTGGCAGTGCCACACGCTAGATAATACGCTACGACCGCTCCTGGCAGTAATTGTAGGAAAATTCTTCGTCAAACCGATGTGAGGAAAGCGGATAAAGCCTGCCAATTGCTGTCATAAATTGCCGGACGAAAAGTTAGAAAGGAAAAGAAAAATTAAGAGATGGAGAAAAGCCTGGAGAACCAGAATATGATGCTGGGATATTTTAATATGGAAGTAAATGTCATGTTGTTTTTGAAATATCCAAGTGTAATCTTTAATTTGCGACTTCCCGGAAACACAATTTTTGCCATAAAGATCCGTTACCTAAAACTACAAGCACGGTTGGAAATAGGTATTCTACAGATGGCTTACCACTTTTATCGATGTTATAAGAAAAATGTTGGTTTTGTAAAAAATTACGTTTAAAAAACAGGGTTAAAACGTCAAATTGAAAAAACATATTTGAGTAAATTTGAGTATTTCCGTTTGTCTGCCATTTTGAAAAATCTGTGGAAGACGAAAATAAACAACACAACTGCATGGTCTACAGCATACGGCTTATAACATCGATTTTAATTATAACTGTAAATCATTCGCATTTGAAATACAGTATATGGTACAAACACAAAAATAATTTTTAAAACAGTGGAAAACTTTTATTCGATAGAACGGAAAATCTGCTCTCTTGACAAGCGAATTTTAATTACGTACTGAGATCTGAGAATTTGATTCAATAAAACGGCCGGCTTAATTCTCTTTGCCGTAGGTGTTTTTTTCCAATTGTTAATTAGGACGCTGTATAATTGAGGTCATTTCGGAATTACAATAATTAATACAAATAATTCATCTGACGTAATTACAAACCATTATATAGCTGACTTTTTACGACCCGTTCTGTGTGTATTGTACTAAATGATTCACAAGTAACAAAAAAAGTCGTTCGTATAAGAGACGCAGTTTTGAAAACTACATTTCGTTAACTGCGTCTCGTGACTCGAAGTTTGTTGTGTGGAATTTCCTGGCCAATAAAACGGTTATAAGCTGTCTTATTATTGCGGACAACACGACCATCGCAACGGCACTTCTGGCCTCACAGTCTGTGCCAATCAAACCAAGTCAGTATCGCAACACCGCAATACAGTAAATTCGCTCACGGTAGATCGTCCTGCGTAATTAATCTAATACTGTTCAGACAGTGTTTACATTCTCACGAAACTCGTCCAATAAACAATAGCCGTCGATGACCATGTGAACTACCTGTCGTAAGAGGTGTTCAGAAGATGTTCAGACTGGCCACACAGCACCCGAAACAGAGTGCATGGGGGAAAATCCCACAGTTCGGGCTACAGGATGCTTATAATGACTGTGATGACATTAGTTTCAGACAAGCTTTTGGCGAAATGTAAAATGTAAGTTTTGCTCCAGTCAGACGGACGTGTTGGCTACCTTTCCGATCTTACCTGGAGAAATTCCCAGACAACCGACTGAATTTACAAAATATTTCGACAATTCTTACACCAAATTTTGGTCCTTATTGAGGAGACCACCTGCCGAGGCTCGTTACCCATGGAGTTTCATCCTACACAGTTCTAATGAACCTTGTACGAAAAATGCAATAGCCGCGTGCCACAAACGGTTTCAAACCACTGAGCAAAAAAATAAAAAAATAAATAAAGAAATAACCTTCCAAGTAAATATTATGTCTACAGAAATAGGACTATGTCATAGTGTTAGCTGAACGTTAGGCGCAACTTCAAAGGCAGAAGTACCAAAGCTTGCAGACATTAACGTCGAGATACGACGAATCCAAAACCAAAACCAGAGATGGTGTAACAATACCCGCCTGCTTGTTGCCACAACACCGCTGTTTAATGCTTTAAGGCCTGCCCAAACTCTGTTTCCAGTAAAAAATAAATAAACAAATAAAAAATAAAAAAAATAAAAAGAATAATTTATTTCATAATTTTTTTATATATTACACACCAACCAACTTAATTCAAGTACTAAACATCTGGATCCTCCGGGCTGTTAGGTCGTGGTCCGATGCTGCCGCGTAAAGCAGACGTTTTGGCCCCACCGTTGGAGCCGTCTTCAGTGTAACGACAAACTGTGGACAACTGGCGAAGAACGTAGCAGTTGATGCTCGAGCCTTTACACAGGTGGGGCCTCCAACGCTGGTTTTATACGGCAGCATTGGGCCACGGCCTAATAGCCCGGAGAATTGTCAAACTAGTGACACCGGCCGTAAAAGCCTAAGATACCGACTTGCTGGGTACGTTTGATGCAGAATATAATGCGACGGGTTTCCGTAAAAGCCTAAGATACCGACTTGCTGGGTACGTTTGATGCAGAATATAATGCGACGGGTTTCCGTAAAAGCCTAAGATACCGACTTGCTGGATACGTTTAATGCAAAATATAATGCGATGGGTTTCCGTAAAAGCCTAAGATACCGACTTCCTGGATACGTTTGATGCAGAATATAATGCGATGGGTTTCCGTAAAAGCCTAAGATACCGACTTGCTGGATAGGTTTGATGCAGAATATAATGCGATGGGTTTCCGTAAAAGCCTAAGATACCGACTTGCTGGGTACGTTTGATGCAGAATATAATGCGATGGGTTTCCGTAAAAGCCTAAGATACCGACTTGCTGGGTACGTTTGATGCAGAATATAATGCGATGGGTTTCCGTAAAAGCCTAAGATACCGACTTGCTGGGTACGTTTGATGCAGAATATAATGCGATGGGTTTCCGTAAAAGCCTAAGATACCGACTTGCAGGATACGTTTAATTCAGAATATAATGCGATGGGTTTCCGTAAAAGCCTGAGATACCGAATTGCTGGATACGTTTAATTCAGAATATAATGCGACGGGTTTCCGTAAAAGCCTGAGATACCGATTTGCTGGATACGTTTAATTCAGAATATAATGCGACGGGTTTCCGTAAAAGCCTGAGATACCGATTTGCTGGATACGTTTAATTCAGAATATAATGCGACGGGTTTCCGTAAAAGCCTAAGATACCGACTTGCTGGATACGTTTAATGCCGAATATAATGCGACGGGTTTCCGTAAAAGCCTGAGATACCGAATTGCTGGATACGTTTAATTCAGAATATAGTGCGACGGGTTTCCGTAAAAGCCTAAGATACCGACTTGCTGGATACGTTTAATTCAGAATATAGTGCGACGGGTTTCCGTAAAAGCCTAAGATACCGACTTGCTGGATACGTTTAATTCAGAATATAGTGCGACGGGTTTCCGTAAAAGCCTAAGATACCGACTTGCTGGATACGTTTAATTCAGAATATAATGCGACGGGTTTCCGTAAAAGCCTAAGATACCGACTTGCTGGATACGTTTAATTCAGAATATAGTGCGACGGGTTTCCGTAAAAGCCTAAGATACCGACTTGCTGGATACGTTTAATTCAGAATATAATGCGATGGGTTTCCGTAAAAGCCTGAGATACCGAATTGCTGGATACGTTTAATTCAGAATATAATGCGACGGGTTTCCGTAAAAGCCTGAGATACCGATTTGCTGGATACGTTTAATTCAGAATATAATGCGACGGGTTTCCGTAAAAGCCTGAGATACCGATTTGCTGGATACGTTTAATTCAGAATATAATGCGACGGGTTTCCGTAAAAGCCTAAGATACCGACTTGCTGGATACGTTTAATGCCGAATATAATGCGACGGGTTTCCGTAAAAGCCTGAGATACCGAATTGCTGGATACGTTTAATTCAGAATATAGTGCGACGGGTTTCCGTAAAAGCCTAAGATACCGACTTGCTGGATACGTTTAATTCAGAATATAGTGCGACGGGTTTCCGTAAAAGCCTAAGATACCGACTTGCTGGATACGTTTAATTCAGAATATAGTGCGACGGGTTTCCGTAAAAGCCTAAGATACCGACTTGCTGGATACGTTTAATTCAGAATATAATGCGACGGGTTTCCGTAAAAGCCTGAGATACCGAATTGCTGGATACGTTTAATTCAGAATATAATGCGACGGGTTTCCGTAAAAGCCTAAGATAAACACTTGCTGGATACGTTTAATGCCGAATATAATGCGACGGGTTTCCGTAAAAGCCTGAGATACCGAATTGCTGGATACGTTTAATTCAGAATATAGTGCGACGGGTTTCCGTAAAAGCCTAAGATACCGAATTGCTGGATACGTTTAATTCAGAATATAATGCGACGGGTTTCCGTAAAAGCCTAAGATACCGACTTGCTGGATACGTTTAATTCAGAATATAATGCGACGGGTTTCCGTAAAAGCCTAAGATACCGACTTGCTGGATACGTTTAATTCAGAATATAATGCGACGGGTTTCCGTAAAAGCCTAAGATACCGACTTGCTGGATACGTTTAATTCAGAATATAATGCGACGGGTTTCCGTAAAAGCCTAAGATACCGACTTGCTGGATACGTTTAATTCAGAATATAATGCGACGGGTTTCCGTAAAAGCCTAAGATACCGACTTGCTGGATACGTTTAATTCAGAATATAGTGCGACGGGTTTCCGTAAAAGCCTAAGATACCGACTTGCTGGATACGTTTTATTCAGAATATAGTGCGACGGGTTTCCGTAAAAGCCTAAGATACCGACTTGCTGGATACGTTTAATTCAGAATATAATGCGACGGGTTTCCGTAAAAGCCTAAGATACCGACTTGCTGGATACGTTTAATTCAGAATATAGTGCGACGGGTTTCCGTAAAAGCCTAAGATACCGACTTGCTGGATATTTTTAATTCAGAATATAGTGCGACGGGTTTCCGTAAAAGCCTAAGATACCGACTTGCTGGATACGTTTAATTCAGAATATAATGCGACGGGTTTCCGTAAAAGCCTAAGATACCGACTTGCTGGATACGTTTAATTCAGAATATAATGCGATGGGTTTCCGTAAAAGCCTGAGATACCGACTTGCTGGATACGTTTATTTCAGAATATAATGCGATGGGTTTCCGTAAAAGCCTGAGATACCGACTTGCTGGATACGTTTATTTCAGAATATAATGCGATGTGTTTCCGTAAAAGCCTAAGATACCGACTTGCTGGATACGTTTAATTCAGATTATAATGTGATGTGTTTCCGTAAAAGCCTAAGATACCGACTTGCTGGATACGTTTATTTCAGAATATAATGCGATGGGTTTCCGTAAAAGCCTAAGATACCGACTTGCTGGATACGTTTATTTCAGAATATAATGCGATGGGTTTCCGTAAAAGCCTAAGATACCGACTTGCTGGATACGTTTATTTCAGAATATAATGCGATGGGTTTCCGTAAAAACCTGAGATACCGAATTGCTGGATACGTTTAATTCAGAATATAATGCGATGGGTTTCCGTAAAAGCCTAAGATACCGACTTGCTGGATACGTTTAATTCAGAATATAATGCGATGGGTTTCCGTAAAAAGCGTGAGATACCGAATTGCTGGATACGTTTAATTCAGAATATAATGCGATGGGTTTCCGTAAAAGCCTAAGATACCGACTTGCTGGATACTTTTAATTCAGAATATAATGGGTTGGGTTTCAGAATTAATTTAATTTTAAGAGGGTAAGTTTTAAGTGATGTGAAGACATAAGTACTCCGGAGCACTCTTTACAATTGCTTATTTAAGTTTACCGCCGTAATAAATAGTTCCTTAAAATACTGTGCACAAAGCGCATCATAGAGTACTATACGGAACTAGTTCGCTCCTTGAGCTGCACAACTCGCTCACTTTCTACAACGAAGTACATTTATTATTGGACAAATTTGGATATTAGATAATTTTTCAATTATCAGTAAATTACGAGTATCCTTATTACCCTACTCTTTTTTGTTTAATAAAGTAATAATTGTAGAGTAATCATACAATAAACGCTAAAAATTCCAGATAATCGGATTTGTGTTAAAATAACATTTAGACTGACTCTCGGCTGGAGTTTTACAAGTTTATTAGATTTTTATCCTATTTTTGGGCCTTGGGGTCAAGTAATTATGAAATTTCCCAAATCACACACTTATTCAGGCGTTGGTTAAAATTCTCTTTAATTCGATATCCCACGTGGAATTATGAATCTTGTTTGTCAAATCATGCAGAACTACAACTGGTTTATAATAATAACAACGCTGTTTTTCGGTTCAACTCGCGCTTTTCTGGTACTTTTGACACCAAACGTTTCACCCATATTAAGATTAGGCATCCTCAGTGACTAGTCTAGCCACTGAGGATGCCTATGGGCGAAACGTTTGGTGTTAAAAGTAACCAAAAGGAGTGTGTTGAAAAAAAAACAGTGTTGTTTTTAATGTAAGGTTACGAGCGAGATTACTTTGATGGTACCTCTCGCCGCTGCTCGATGGTTTCATCCGCAGCGAACAGTTCGGGTTTCGCAGAAAGCACTCGACCACGCTTCAATTGGTCCGCGTTATTACGCACTTGTCAGACGCCACCAACAGGCGAGCGGCTACGGCCGCCGTACTGTTGGACGTGAGCAAGGCCTTCGATAAAGTCTGGCACGAAGGTGTTCTCTTCAAACTTGCTAACTCCCCCATACCATCGTCCATAGTGTTTTTCCTCCGGTCGTATCCTAGCGACCGAACCTTCAGGCTGAGCGTCGACGGGTCCTGTTCTACAGTTCGACCCGTCGCCGCCGGCGTACCACAGGGATCTGTCCTCGGCCCCGTTCTGTACCTTGTGTACACGAACGACCTGCCTGTATTGCCCGGAGTCACGTTGTCTTTTTTCGCTGACGATGCTATGTATCACTGCAGTTCCCTGTCCACGCGCTTTGCGAGTACAAAGCTGCAGCGTCAGTTGAACCAGCTACCGGACTGGCTACGGAAATGGCGGGTGACGATCAATACGGAGAAATCCGAGGCGATCTGCGTCACTCGTAAGTCCATCTCCCCATGCCAGCCCCTCTCCCTGGAAGTGAGGCCCATCGCCTACAAGGAGTCGGTGAAGTATTTAGGCGTTCGGCTAGATTGGCGCCTTTGCTTCAACCCCCACGTGACTGAAACCCTTGCCAAGGCTCCCGGCGTCCGAGTCAAATTATCTCCGTTCCTCTCGTGTCGCAGCCGCCTGGCCATGCGCACGAAATTGACCATTTATCTGCTTTTTCTCAGGTCTGTACTGACCTACGCGATCCTTGACGTGGTCCCCTTGGTTTGTAAGGAACGACGTGATTCGAAGGGGTCTCCGTTTTCCTACTTTGACTGCCTTTGTCCGGTCGCTGGCTCTAACTCTCTTTGCTAGAGCCTCAACCTCCACCTTCCCATACCTACGAACCATCAGTGCATCAGAACCACCACCGCCCATTCGGGGCAAGCGCTCTCGGGCGCTTCTTGATGACCCGTCATAAAGCCATCCTCTTAATAATTAAAATAAAAACATCAGTCCTCAGCCCTAGGCTGCTTCAGTGTTATCACTGAAACTGTCCTTCTCTCCTTCCTGACCACCTCCTAGCACGCTGAGTCGGCTGCTTGTCGCTGTCATCGATCACCGGCATGGAGGCTCTCCGCCTCGCGGGGAGCGACCGACGCCTCGGGGCGTCTGCTGACTGGACTTGAGACGGGCAACATCTGTTGCTCGAATCGGTAGCGGCGGCAATGCTTTAAAATCAAAAAGTTTTTAGTCCCCCGCCTTCTCAGTTAACTGGTTGGCGGTTTCCTTTTCCAGTCTTAGGCTACCTGTCGAATAGTACCAGCACTACGTGCCATTGGACACGCTTCAGATGCTGCAATCAAGCCACGGGTACAAAGACACCCCGCATACACAATGAAATGCAATGATGGTACAGTTTTCCCGTACGTATTGGCTAACCATAATATCTTCTAACAACATTGTTCGCCTCCAACACTGTTTGAAGTTGGTACGTTTAACGTAAGCTAATACTAGTCTGCTGCCTGAGATGCAAAACTCGCTCACTATTTTGGACGAAGTACATTTATCATTACATAAATTTCGATATTAGGTAATTTTTTAATTACGGGAAAGTTACACAATTCGCGATTTAGCTACTATTTCTTTAGTAACATAACGATCGTAGACCACAAAATCGTACAATAAACGCTGAAAATTCGGAACACTAGGAGTTGGGTTACAATTTCTATTAGTCTGACACCCTGCTGAATTTCCAACATTTTTATTCTGATTTTTGCCTTTGGGTCCCGGGGTCCCAAATTTTAAAATTTACCAAAGTTAACACTATATGCAGATGTTAGTTAAAATTATCTATAATTTGATACCGCACATGAATTTTTACGATTTTATCAAAATTTTCACCCACTTTTTGGGTCGTGACGTCGAAAAATTTTGGAATTTTCAAAAGCGAACACTGTATTCAGATTGAGGTTTAAACGACCTTTAATGTGTTACGCCACACGGGTTTTTGCGATTTTTTCGTAATTTTGCTCCCCCCACGGTTTTGCCTATCACCCTCCAATTTTTGGAGCGATCAGTCTCAAAAGCAATAGGGTTCCTTAGGATAAAAGTACGGAGACGCTTGCCAAGTTCTACGTGAATCGGTTGGTGCGTTCAAAAGTCATAGTGAGACATATCCCAAATAGACAGACGAACAAATGCCAAACGTTCGAGTTAAAACTGTTCGTTCAATTATGTGAAGTAATGTAATCGTCTACAGCAGGGTTTCCAAACTACGACCCGCGAAGGGTCATTGTCCGGCCCGCGGCAACCCGGCCGATGCTGCGTGCAGTTTTTAAATAGATCGTCAGAATACTTCAAATATTATAACATTTTACTAAATAACGAAACAAGAAATAAGTTCAGTTAAATGTTATTATATTTTGTACAAATTTAAAACATTTACGTGGTTAATGTGCTTGTTCGTCTGACTGCCTTGAATGAATCACGCTTTTCAGTCGCATCAACCTAAAGCAAAGATTCCGATTCCCTCCGTGAGCTTGGCAAGAGCAATGTTTTCAATGTTTTGATCGACCTATATCTGCGAACAAACGTCTGCAAAAATTAACTTTGTAAAATCAAAGTACAGGCCTAACTTGTCGGACGAACACTTGAAATACATTTTAGTGATAGGAGCATCAAAGTTTGACCCAAAATGGGCAGAGATTATATGTCAGAAGCAACTCCACACATCCCATACGTACATAAGGAAGCCAAAAAATAATACAAGAATGTTATTTTTTTCTTCTTTTATTTGCATTATTTTGAATAAAAGAATTTGTTTTTTTTTGGATAAGTCTGCTTAGACCTAATTTTTATTTAAATACCTATTTTATTGACTTGATTATTTCGTAAACTTAAAAAAATAGCCTAAGTTTACAATATATATATTCACGCGCGCGCGCGCGCACGTGTGTGTATTGTTGGCCCGCCTGACTTCCAAGATTTTTCAATTCGGCCCTCAAGTGAAAAATTTTGGAGAACCCTGGTCTACAGTGTTAAGTGTAGAAGTCTCAGGACACCGAGCCTCGGTGTGGTCATCTATCCAGTTTTTTGTATGTGACGTTTAACTTTGCAAGTGGCACCGGGATGCTATAAACCATCGGGTTGATAAGTTCAGTATTGTCTTCAACGGTTATAGGTATATTGGAGGGCTAGCGGATTATCTCTCCTTTTAAATAGTATCTTTGTACGCACTCAGAATTCGCTAAATTGGAGCATGCCGGTCAATTATTTCCGACACTCTATTGCATTCCCTAAAGATATTATTGTCTAATGATAATGTGATTTATTTATAATTGGTTGCTAATGGTGCCTATAATCTCAATCTTCTTTTGTGGTGTATTCATTGTTCATAACGTAAAGATACCATACATATGATTTATAATAAAGTAAAATCTTTACATCATTCAAATCCGAACTCAACAGTAGCCAAACAGATAAAACAACAGTTTTGTGAATATGGTCCTATACGGCAACATTTAACGATATTGAAAACATGCAATGATGAAATAAAATCTAATATATATGAACACTACCGAATATACAAAGATGTAAAAGAAGAGGGCCACGAAAATCTATTGAACATCATGACGGACTTCAAAAATCGTATCACATTTGAGATATTGCGGCAAAATGAAAATCAACATACAGTAATCAGCTGATATAATATATAGACCTGAATGTAAACATAAACACTCCGCAACAAAATCAGTTCTCGAGAAACTTTGGACAAACGTACGTTTCACGATCATTAAACAGTGTTTACGAATTCGTTATTTGTAAATAGTAACTCTTTTACAATATTGTGACCACGAGTGCACATTGTATGTCTGACGATGGTCTATGACCGAAATCGATCGAAATTAAGAATGTGATTAATTAAAACTTTATTATGAGTCAAATGTATGGTATCTTTAGGTTATTGACAATGAATACACCACATAGAAGATTGATATTATTGTCATTTCGTAATTCTTCAGTAATTTCTTATAATTATATGTTATTATTAATAGTTATTTCTTTCTTTCATTAACTTTCTTTATTTGTTAGATAAGAATAAACTTGTACTTTAAACCCAGGACAAAAACGAGATTATCGTTTAACATCATAACAACAGAAAATATCGTAATTTATATAGCAAGATGATGTGCATATCATTATTGTTTTAGTTTTGATAAGTTACAATATCCTCTAATAACTGTATTTACAAAAAAAAAGTTGTAGTTAAACAGCTATTTAATTATGATACTTTCCCAATATCCGTACCCACATTACACTTTAGATGTTTTGAAAATGCGATTGTATCGATATACCACGATGTGAAGAAGTGGACTAATTGTAGATTATGCCATATATGTAAAGCGAATATACGTGTTGTTCTCATTTGTGAGGTTAGGTAATAATGGTTTTCGGTTTTTAGCTTACTGTTTAAAAAAATGAAAGTCATGGTTAGGAAAACTATAACGTTTAATGTGTATGCACAATGCTTGAAAGAGAGTAACATTAAAAACGAAGAACATAACATTCTTTAACAAAAACAATAGAAAATGTAAATTGAAAAATACAATTACTTCTTAATATTAAGATTAAAACAAAAAAAAAACAACGTATTAACAAATAGAACACAAGATTTGTTATTCGTTAGGCGGCCAATATTCTTTTATTTTATTCAGTAAAATCACGAAAACTTCACTGAAAGCAAATTTTGTTCGAAACATTAAAAATTTGGTGACATGTGTAGCACCCCGCATAATACTTCGAGTTGGTTGCTTTTTCTGTGAAGTGAAAAAAAACCGAGTATTATTGAAAAAACGAGTACTAGTGAAAACGAATTCTGTCACATCCTGGCTTACTTCGAGTTGTATTTTTTTTTTTACGTAGATTTCACAAAAATCGAGTATTATTTTAAAGGCGTATTGGTTTCCGTGCGTAATTTTAGTTTTCATGTTACCCTAACAACGATAGCTTCCGGCGTCACAGGCACGTATCGGAATTATAGCCTATTGTTGCTAGCAACATTTTTCGTAAAACATATGACAATGAAACGCGATTCCAATCGTCAATAAATTATTTTATAACATACAAAAATAATTTTATAACATTCACAATTTCCATTATCTAACTAAAATTATATGCGATATTCATTACATATCGATGCCAATAATTTCATAATCGAAATATCGAAAATGAATGTGGGTAAGGGTTATTGGGAATGTACCGATTTTGTTGTTAGAATGATATCATTTCCGAGAATTATATTAAGGAATCGGTTCCACGGTAGTCGTCACAAAAAGAAAATCTCGGTATTAAGGCGACATTCGTGTTTGTTCTTGTGCACAAAATGGCCCGTTTCGCTTACGTTTTCGTGTCTGTTAAAGTTTTTATTGGTTTGGGTTAATATAACATGAGCAGTTGTGTGTATCTTTGAGATGAGGCAGTAATAGAGTAAGTAATTCATATCATTCATACAATATTTTCTAAGGTAACAGAAACTATCAAAGATAATTTTACATAGTCTTTAAAATCAGTCTGTCCAGATCAGATACAAGAAAAATTAAAGTCTTAAATTTGCACAGATTTTTTATCATTAATCGTAATACATTTTGAGGAATCCTTGGAATATTTTATACCATATTCTCCTGTTGCAAAATCAGAATTATCAAAGTTATTGTCGTACAAACATAATACTGTATATGGGTTCTTTATATACCCAAGTAGGCGTACGCAAACTATATAACAAGCAGAGCAATTAACCTGTAGAGTACCAAATCTTAATACATGTGGTTGCTAACCATATTTTATATAAATATGGGGTTATGGGGAGCGTGTACCTTTTTTTGGAAATGCTAATTATTTCTTGTACTAAAAATTTTCGTTTTAACAATTTATACGCAGTATGTCTTAGTAAAAAAATGTTTAAATTTAGTTGACGGTGTCCGAAGAGCAAATGCAGAAATTGATTACTGTCAGATAAAACACTTTACATGTAGTAGGCCTACACCGAAATAGATTAATTTTTACTTTGTTATATTTAACAAAGCAGTGTACGAGCAACGGTATTCGTTACCAGTAACAGTGATGCAAATTACAAAGCCAGTTTTCCAAGATCTGCTGAAACGGTGTTGACACGGGAAAATTCAGAAGCAAAATGAAAGTTTTAACAATGTAATTTGGCACAAAATTTCAGAAACAGTTTCGTGAGACTAGAGACCTTAAAACTCGGCCTCATCGATGTTGATGATTGAAGGTCTGAGGAAAATTGACAAACAACGAAACAGAACAGGTAAAGAGGTCAAAATAGAAAATATAAGGGGATTGTTAAAGAGGAAAAGAGAGGATATTTTAATATTTCTTTTTTTCTAAATGTCTGTACGTTATGTGCTTTTCTAACTTTAAGTGCATTTTTCCGAGATATGGAGTTTTTTAATACTTAGATTCTCTTTTCTATAGATCCGAGTGGCCAACAAGTGTAAAATTTTTCATGTATCTTCTTTGCGTCAAGTTGAGTAATCAAAACACACTTCATTCTAATTGAATATATTTTACTGTGTAAAAATGTGTAGATATTAAAAAATTTAGGTAACAGAATGTTAGAATTTAATATCGTAATTCCTAAAACATTAAAAGTAAAATTTAATATACCTAAACTGAAGTCGGTGTTAAGTATGAGCTTAGAACTCCAATCTGTAGGTCTAATAGTTCGTAAAATAATTGTTTTTATAATTCAGGCGTCTTTTTCACTTCAAATGTTTTGAGGAGCAAAAGGTAGTCACATGCTGCTTTAGCATAAGTAGTAAGGAGTTATTCCATAAAGCATAGGGTTTTTATGCGATTATCTAATTCAGCGTTTCTCAACCTTTTCGGTTACGGGGACCCATAAAAATTTTTGTTTCCTCGCGGACCCCCGTCTACTCCTTACACATATACTGCTCAAGCTTATACACATTAATAGTTTGTACTTTTAAAGTTACTCGGATATCAGTTATGTGACATAAATACACATATACGAATAACATAATTAAACAGTATATTAACAAAAACAATTTCAGATTCCTGTATTGTTTAAATTTTAACAAGACACGGAAGGCTTATTTTTACTTCCACGTTCCGTAAGGAAATGGGAGTATGGTGATGTCGACAAAAATCGTGTTCGAGATAAGTGCCAATTCTGATTGTACTATCCTCAAAACGTGAAGAACAGTAATTTTCGGTAAAATGTCTGTGTGTGTGTCTGTGTGTCTGTGTAGAATTTTTCTATGGCGGACAATAACTGCCGCAAATTCAAACAGAATCAAATATTTTTTTGCATATGTACCTGAGTTTTGGAAAACTAAAGGGCTATTGATTTTGGTGAAGATCGGTTAAGAAAGAAGGGTAGTTTACCTGCAACATTTCACGTTTTAACAAGAGTAAAGTAGTTAATTTTGATAAATAAAGTATCCTGAAAAGAAGTAAAAATCCTGAAATATCCTGAAATAATCCACTGTAGCAAAGTAGATGAAATATCTATAAATGAAACGGGTAATTAAAAGGGGAGGGGTAATTGTTTACGTGTGATATTGATTCAATGAGTTTGACGAAATTAAATAAAAATGCATTTAATCTTTTTCAAACCATGGCAAGTGTCAAAAATGAAATAATTTTGTTGACAGGCAATAAAATTATAATTTGTTTATTTTAATTTAAATATTATATGCGTATTTTGTGGCCCAGCAGGCCACAAAATAATTTGTAGCCACATAATTATATAAATATGTAATTAATGCATGATTATCTGCGTAGTTCAGTTTCTTTATAAGAATAAAGTACCTAATTTTTATAGAAAAAGTGACTCGAAAATAACATTATATTAAACGACTACCCCATAATAACAAAAATATCTATAAATAGTCAAAGTTGTTTGAAGGTGGGGGTTATTTTTTTAGAAATTACCGAACTGAATTCAAGTAAATGATTTTAAATATAAATCTTAGAACATGGAAGTCATGTATGGTTCTCCATATCGATTTTTCTATAATAAAGTTAAATTCATTAAAAAAAAAATCATCATATAACAATGGTTATAGAATCCTTTACAGATGCAGACAGTGTCAAAAATTTTACTCATGCATGTAAAAATAAAATAATACATAGGCCATTAAGTTACCAATAATACATAGGCCATTAAGTTACCAATAATACATAGGCCATTAAGTTACCAATAATACATAGGCCATTAAGTTACCAATAATACATAGGCCATTAAGTTACCAATAATACATAGGCCATTAAGTTACCAATAATACATAGGCCATTAAGTTACCAATAATACATAGGCCATTAAGTTACCAATAATACATAGGCCATTAAGTTACCAATAATACATAGGCCATTAAGTTACCAATAATACATAGGCCATTAAGTTACCAATAATACATAGGCCATTAAGTTACCAATAATACATAGGCCATTAAGTTACCAATAATACATAGGCCATTAAGTTACCAATAATACATAGGCCATTAAGTTACCAATAATACATAGGCCATTAAGTTACCAATAATACATAGGCCATTAAGTTACCAATAAAATGTTATACATATTGTTACGACGGTCTACTTGGTACAGTGGAAACAAAATACAAGAAACCAATTAAGTCACTTTCAATTTTAACAGTTGAACAGTTCGTAATTAACAACACTGTCTCTTACAACAAATCAAATAAACATTGTACACACGCAAACAAATGTCAACTAATATTAAAACACAATTGTATTACGATATACCAACCGATTATAAAACACAGCACTTCACTAATATCCACTTGAACGCAAACAGTAATATATCGCGACTATAACTGAACTAAGTAGCAGGTATGGGGTATTTATAGTCTACTGTCTTCCATAACATGCGTCCTTAACAAGCCATCGAAAATTCTAGAGGACACTTCAGCGCGACCGTCGCAGAAACACGCACGCTGGGCTAATTTAGATGGTTCGAGAACGCACGAGACGTGCCGCATTACGTAATACTGCCTGACATGTCAAGTGTCACGTAGGCCACCGCATTACAGTCCGGATCCCTCTGGAACGTTCAATAAACACGATTGTTTCTTGTTAGATTGTTCTGTGACGTCGTAACAATATGAACAGTTTTCCATAAGTATTTCTTATAAAACTTGATACGTATCAAGTTGTTACTTAACGGTGTGCCAAGTTACTTTAACGTTATATATTATTTATTATTGTATGTTTAACGTATTATGTAACGAATAACGCTTTGAGTATGAAGGCAGGGCGATTACAAAAATTGTGTAAAAAGCTGTTAGTAAAACTTTTTCCGGACCCCCTACCTATGTGTCACGGAACCCCGATTGAGAATCACTGATCTATCAAACTGAAGAAAGAGTCATGTTCAACCTTGCAAAACTGTTTTTACAAGGCTTTTTTTCAGATAACCTCACTGATCACAGTCTAACTTACGGTGGTAGGATTTAAAAATATACTAGGGAATTCGTTGTTGGAGAGAAACAATAAACCGTAATTCATAGCAAACATTAAACAACAAATTATCGCAAATTATTACAAATTATTATAATGTAACTTGTTGTTACATTTATTGTTATATATTGTTTGTCGTTGCATATGTTATTACGTGTTATATTTATTATATTTATATTTATGTTATATGTATTCATGATGTGTATTTATAATGTTTGTGTTGTGTGGGACAATATTTCTCCTTTTATTTTGCATTGTTTAAACAAATATTTTTATTTGTTAAATATTTTTATTTATCTCATTTATTTGCATTATTTGGTATTTAAGCAATTATTTAATGTAGTTTCTAAGTCGTACCAGTTCCTGTGTATTTTGTTGCAATGTTTGTCTCCACTAAGCACCTTCTAGTTTAATATATGTTACTGCATCTGTATGAGAATGTCTGTATGATTTACAGATTAATTTTTATAATTTTTGTGGTCGCTAATGACCGATGCTGTTGCAGCGACCTTATAAATAAATACAAAATTATCGCAAGAAGGAATGATTTGAATTGTTTCAAAGGAAACGTAATTTAGAACATTTGTTTTCAAAAGTTTAGAATCCTTCCCTCGAGGCGTTTCTATGATTTAAAAATTCTTAGGCTATTTTGTATTAGAAGTGGTAATAAATACAATTTTAAATATTACAGTTGTGATCCTCGAGAATAAAAAGCCGTTCGTGTTCAGGGGTCGATACCATGAAATTTTAAAAGTAGTAAATAACAGAGTTGAAATGAAGCTTAGGGAGCAGTTAGAAATATTGAAAGAAAGAGAAAAAGGGTTAGACAGTTTAATCAATACTAAAACTAAATTTCATATTGAAGAAATATTTTATCATATAATTAAAAAGTAAAAGGTAGAGGACGGATAGATAACATAAGAATTAAATTGCATATATGGATGTTTTTGAAATAAGGGTGAGTGACCGCGCCCACAAGTGTGAATTAGAAAGGCTTTACAACGTTAGGTTTTAAACATGAATGTACACACACACACACACACACACACACACACACACACACACACACACACACACACACACACACACACACACACACACACACACACACACACACACAACACACACACACACACAACACATAAACAGAAGGAATGTGCTAGAAAAATATGTAACTGTACAGACGGGGGTGACAGGGCTCGGAGGTTGGGAAGGGACATTTGACTTACAGCTTGTTTGAGGGTGTGTGAACAGTGGGGGTGGGGGTGTGAAGAGTTTGGTTTTATTCTCTTGTTGTTATTTCCGATCTGACGATGAGCTGAAAAGCTTGAAAGCGCTAATCGGAATAATTTTTCTATAGTGGTGTGCAACAGTGATAATTCTGTTTGTAAAAATTCTTAGGCTATTTTATATTGGAAGTGGTAATAAATATAAATTTAAATATTACAGTTGTGATATGAAAAGCCGTTCGTGAAAGGTACAACAACAGTTTCCTTATTGTAATATCTCCTGGACATTTGTTTAGCATATTTTTCCACCTGCCCTCGTTAACAAAAAAATAATTATTCCTTCTTCTTCTTCTTCTTCTTCTACTTCTTCTTCTTCTTCTTCTTCTTCTTCTTCTTCTTCTTCTTCTTCTTCTTCTTCTTCTTCTTCTTCTTCTTCAGCACTACAGCCAAACGTGAGTCCTCCTGGTTTCCAACACCGGTCTTCTCCAAAGTCTGCTGTCCATTGCCATCTTAGTATAACCCCTCACATCCATACTTCTGAGATCTTCTAGCACATCATCCAACCATCTTATCCTAGGTCTGCCCGTCTTTCTGCTTTTATAGACTTGTACCCTCAAGATTTTCTTTGCCATACGCTGATCATCCATCCGCTTTAAGTGACCTAGCCATTGTATTCGTTAAGCCTTTACGAATCTTACAATGTCCTCATGATTCAATAGCTCATCTATCCCCTGGTTATTTCTTATTCCCCATTCGTCTTTTTCTTTAACCGACTCATAAACACGATCTTTCTTTCAAACCTTCGTAGTGTTACTTGTTCCTTTTTTGTCAATGTCCATGTCTCGTCTCCGTAATTAACAGGAATTATTTATTTTATCCAGACCATACGTATTAGATCATGTAAATAGGCCTTAACAGTTTTGCCCACATGCTTCAGTAATTATTATTATTATTGCTAGTCTAGTGTTATTATTGTTGTTGTTGTTGTTGTTGTTGTTGTTGTTGTTGTTGTTGTTGTTGTTGTTGTTGTTACTAATTGTTGCTGTCAATCCTGCGAAGTGGCTATTTATTCTATTACCGTGCGAAAATTGTTGAATCGAGAGCACTGTGGAAATAGTGATAATAGTTTTACCGTCTTTGGTAAAGATTAATTGACACTGTAAAAGGTTTTTGTGCGCGTGGGTAATGTTGCTTCCCTAGGGACGTCCTATTTAGGCACTTGACGCAGAGGACTGGCCTACAAGGTCTGATGACGCGCCGTTGTCCGACGTGAATTTAAAAATTCTCGTTTAGCGATATGCATTCGCTCAGAATGAGCTTATCATACAAACGCAGGCGGAACTTGTACAGTTACATAACGCTTCGTCGCGTTTTATTTTATTAGGAATTATATTAGCTTCAGTGTGTTTTGAAATTCTGATAACGGATCAGCGAGTTTATTGTTTCTACTGATGATATCATTATTGCACAACCGATATATTATCGTAAAACCTGTATCGGTAATTCGCGTCTATACAGTTCTCTTGTTTTCTATATAATAATTTTCAATGCCCCATTTTTATCGTCATATTGATCGCATTATAGCATTAATTTTTTTTATAACATATAATAATGCGTTATGGAACATAACGTAGAGGCAGAAGGGTTTTAAACGCTATTATTTTTTTAGAAATATCGTATTATAACAGCATATTAAAGCACAGTTTTTATATTATGTGATGTAATTTTCAATATGGGAAACATATTTTTAGTTCAAACTGATTTCAACGCGAACTTCTGAAATTGTTATTTTTAAGAAATCTTATATAAATATTTATATATTAAATGACATATAACGTAAAAATACATTTTTTGTTATTCGAAGTAATTTTCTATACGAGAGATTTACAGTATAAACTCATTTCAGTAAGAATTATTCAAATTAACATTTTCAACAAATATTTAAAGAGTTATCGAAATACAGTTTTCGATATTATTTTCTAGACAGCAGAGTGCAAAATGCCTCGTGAACTCTGTGGGAACTCTAAATGTTGGTCCGTTGACAAGGATATCGGGCACCCGTAGAGACCTCAGACAGGGTGATCCAATTGTTCCTTTGTTGTACAGTTTGTGATTGACAGCCCAATAAAAAAAAAAGAGTCAGAACTAGTACGCTCCCTGAGCTGCAGAACTCGCTCACTATTTTGAGCGGAGTACAGATATTATTACATAAATGTCGATATTAGATAATTTTTCAGTTTTGAAAAAAAATTACAAAACTTCATATTACTCTATTCTTTCTTTAGTAATATAACAATTGTAGAGCACTCAGTCTTACAATAAACACTAAAAATTCGAAACGTACAGATTTCGGTTACATTTTCTTTTAGTCTGACACCCCACTGGATTTTCACTATTGTTTCAAGTTTGTTATCTTTTTTTCAGCCCTTGGATCCAAGAATTTTATAATTTCTCAAACTTAATACTACACTCGGATGTTGATAAAAGGTCTCTTCAGTTTCATACTCCACATGAATTTTTGCGATTTAACCAAACTTTTCATCCACTTTCTGGGACCTGGATTTTCACAATTTTTTCAAATTTTTTATCTCTTTCTAGAGCTCTGGGATCCAAAAATGTTGTAATTCGCGAAGGTTTAACACTACACTCAGATGGTGGCTAAAAGTTCTCTTCATGTTTAATACTGCACATGAATTTTTGCGATTGAACAAACATTTTCAACCACATTTTCGGCTATGACGTCCAAAACGTTTGAAATTTTCAAAAATGAACACTATACTCTAGACTGTAGTTAAAATTCCCTTCAATTTGATACCCCACATGGAGTAATTGCGATTTTTTCGCAATTTTGACCACCTCACACGTACCCCTCCCACCCCCCTACTTTTGGAGGAATAAATCTAAAAAACGATAGAGTTCTGAGTTAGCACCGAATGCCACGTTTCAGGAAAATCGGTTGATCCATTCAAAACTTACCGCGAGGCATACCCAAACAGATAGATAGACAGACAGACAAGTGCCAAACGGTCGATTTAACACTGAGAACTCGCTTCACTCATTGAAACAAGATTAATTGGTATAACCATTAGTAAAAGCAGCTGCTACTGACGGTAGGTGCCTCCTGTTGTGAGGATGGCATTGTCGTAACAGGTAGGTTACTGATACTGTTGATACTGTTATCATCGAGGGATCGCCTTCTTAGACCTACGGCTCTGAGAGTGAATAAACGGAATACAAAACTCATTGTTGTAGTTCAGAGTAGAAGCTTTGTATTTGGAAAATTCAAATTCGAGAGAGTTTCCTCCAGTGAGTATTTAAACTCCACTGTGAACGCCACGGAGAACGAGCAGAGCAGTTATGAAGAGAATTTTAGCTGGTAGCAGAGCATATTTTCCACTAAAGAAGATTCTGAAGATACACTTAATCAGAAGTAAAACAAGTATCCGGCTGTATTAACAGCACATCGTACCTGTTGTTAAATAGCCATGTGAGACATCGGTTTTCAGGAAGAAAATTTTGGAACAGCTTGACAGTTTCGAAAGCAAAGCTATAAGAAAAACTATCGGGCATTTGTTCCATTTAATCAGGTTAGGCGAGGGAAGATGCGCCAACCAAAAAATTATCAAGAACTGTATAAGCAAATGCATTGTGTACACACAAAATGGCAACATAAAACGTACAATGAAGCACGACGATTTGGAAAGAAGTTTTTTCAGAGGAGAGTGTTTGTCCAGAGAAGGAAAGGTCGCCTTAGAACAAAATTGAGGTAAATTGAGAGTATATCAGGAAGTCGGGCACTGTTTGGTTGAAGACAGGGTCCAGTCGGTTCGGATGCACTCCTCGGCCCGTAGTATCAGAAAAAGAAAAAGACGAAGAGGAAGAAGAAGAATTTTCCATTAAAAGAAAACACATATACTTAATTACTGTGTGTACGAATAATTAGCCGTAAGATGGTGTGATTTGTAACACGCCTACCGGTGTATTGTGAAGTGACACCACTCACTTGGTCTGTCAGTAGGGTTATGACCTTTCAACCTAGTCAATCTGTTCGATAATGCTTACACAATACTTTGCCAGTGCTCAGTTCAAAAATACACTCTGTTTACTCAGTACGAATTAAACCTTTTTATAAGCAAAGTTACAATGTTATGAAAATACATTATTCTCTGACTGCGTCGTAATATATCCAGAATGTACGACTAATGAATAAATTGTCGCATCTACTTTACGGTGTATATATACAAAACACTTTGATATATTCCAGAAACCGACTAGAGAGATACATTTGTTGTTACGTGAAGTCGATTGTAATACGGTAGAATTGAACGACATCACGGATAGTAAACGAATCGTACCAGATTTATCTAAATCACAACTAAATCAACAACAATTTTTCTATAGCGATCCATTTTTACTTTTTTGCTGTTTACAATAACACTCACTAACGTTATTATGTTCACTAAACCGCAGTTAAAAAAAAAAATAAAACTTAATAAACCTCGCACTAACTAAAAAGTAATACCGTATTTTTCTCGTGTATAATGTGCACTTCTTTCCCAGATGTTGTTCCCAAAAATGTAGGTGCGTATTATACACGAATAATACAGTTTACATGTTAAATTGTAGATCTGAACACGTATGGTCAAAATGTGCATGGCAGAGATGGAAACATCATGGCAGGCTTGAGTCTAGTAATAGTAAAACTAAATTTACCGGTAATTTGGTTCGCAGTTTTCACCCCCTACTCTATCAGTTATTTGTTCACGTTGTAGACTTTTAATTGTAATCTGTTGTAGCATTCTCTTACTGCACTTGTTTGTCGTAGTAAGTATGTTGTTTTTTACAGTAGTGGTCATTATTGGTATTGCGTGTATTGTGAAGAAACACACTGAATATTCGCTTGTCCTATGCGGCTCATTTTAAATTATCCGTAATAAAATTCACAAAAGAAAACGATAATCGCGCAGCATCACGTAAATTTGATGTAGCGGAGTCTAATGTTCAGGAGTTAGTACAGTCACTAAAGGAAAAAAATTCAAATTAAGTGGCTTCTACTAGATTTTTTGCATACGGCTAGATAAAAGGGTGAGGAATAATTTTAAAAAAAAGTTTACAAAAATTCAGTCGCGGGTTTTCGAAAAAAGGGAGGGGGAAGGTACAAAAAATTCATTTTTCGTGATTATCTTAAAAAACAACAAATTTACGAAAAAATGACAAATTACAAAAATTAAAGAGCATTACATTCTCTACAAAAAAGCTATTTATCATGTTTTTTGTTAGGCCAATACTTTGTGAGAAAAATGGAATTGAAATATTAGAAAAAAATTGATTGTCGGAGTCCGCCCCGATGAGCGGGAAGGCTAATTTTTTCTGACATTGCAATATACAAATTTTAATAAAATCCGTTATAATAGTCGTAGAGACAAAAATCACAAAAAATTTTAAAGCTAAATGTTTGTACTTTTACATAAAATGAAAAGAAAATAATTAAAGTATTAATAAATACTTAAAATAAAGTAATAACTTTTTTGTTTTTTATTTTTTTCAACTAATGCATAAACATATTAACAATTTATTACAAATGTACTTACATTTAAAAAAAACTTCACAATATGAACTTTACATACTGTATATAGGTCTTCGAAAAAAATAATAAAAATTAGTATTGATTTATTGGCATAAAATAAGCGAGTTTTAAAATTTATCATTTTTTTGAGTTCTCAAGTATACATCATTTTCTTAACTTAAAATTTCTACAGAAATTTTCAAAATAAATATTTTTTAACAAAATTATGAACACGTATTGGTGAAAATGTCTTCTATAAGACTGCGGTGTAAATAATTGTTAACATTTAGTTAAATTTAAATAAATGTAACTTTTATTAATAAATGTAAAAATATGTACATTGCGCGATTAACATTAATAGTTAAAAACTAAAAAAAAATATTAATATGTAACTATTGTACGTAAAACTACAATATTTGAGGTTTCTCTTCTACATAGTGAGAATTTATATCCGTGCATGGGCATAAAAAGAACAGACCCTGAAAGTTGAAGAATTTTAGGGAGAGCAAGGACAGCTGGTACATGCGCCATACAGATATTGAATTAACGCAGTTCGATATTGAATGTTCCGTGAGTTCGATACTATTTTTTATATTGTACTAGCAGAATACCCGTGCTTCGCTACGGAGTTTCACGTTGTACGTAATGAAAATGTTAGTTTAATTAATAAAATTCAATTAAAGTAGGTTTCTTAAAAATAAATAGCTGTTGCCCACGACTTCGTTCGCGTGGTCTTCAATTTAATGCGATAATATATTTAGAACAGAATCTATTCTATTGGGTTGCCATAGTAACCAAATCTAATAGTTTTTTAAGACCCCAAAGGACCCCCCAGAGGATCGTATCGAAAAAACACTTGACCTATGTTGGTTCTCCCGTTGCGTAAAATATTTGTGCCAAGTTTGGTTGAAATCGGTCCAGTGGTTTAGGAGGAGATGTGGAAGACCCCAAAGGACCCCCCAAAGGACCCCGTCGAAAAAAAACACCTATCCTATGTTGGTTCTCCCGTTGCGTAAAATATTTGTGCCAAGTTTAGTTGAAATCGGTCCAGTGGTTTAGGAGAAGATGTGGAAGACCCCAAAGAACCCCCAAAAGGACCCCATCGAAAAAAACACCTATCCTATGTTGGTTCTCCCTTTGCGTAAAATATTTGTGCCAAGTTTGGTTGAAATCGGTCCAGTGGTTTAGGAGATGTGGGAGACCCCAAAGACCCCCCAAAGGACCCCATCGAAAAACATTCAGAAACCTTCGCGGGCGTGCGCACAACAACTCACCAAAGTTCCATCGCAATCGGATGAATGGTATAGGAACGCATACGGGACAAAGAAACAAAGAAACATTCATTTTTATATATAAGATATTGTATTTTGCTGGAAGTTCAATTTTATGTTTTATGATTCGTGTTAGTAATTTTGATATTTTATAAAATTTGGTGCGGTTCTAGCGCAAATGATCTTCTGTAATTGGAAAAAAGATTTTGGAAAATTATGCAGTTGCAGAAAAAGTGGATTGTACTGTTAATCGGCTTGTGGAAACTCTGAATTTAATTTGTGCACAAAGTTTTCAAATATTGTGTATGATGAGGGAGAAATAGAAATAGAAGACTTGACTTCTGAATCTTTTCAAGAAATTGGAGAATAAATCGATTTTTAAATATATTTGTCATTATAAAAATAATTGTTATAATTAAATTTTATAAATAAATAATAAATGTACTAAAAAGTTATTTTCCACCTTGATAATTGTGAAAACTTCCGAAAAATCGAAGAAAAAAACGATATTTTAATAATTTTGTAAATCATAATAAGTTATAAGTAAATAATTTATAATTTGTATAAATAAGAAATGTGTTTTAAAAGTTATTTTATTGTCAAAATCATCAATGATTGGAAGAAAAACTATTTTTGGATATATTTATAAAGTGCATTTTTTAATAACATTTTTATTATAATGCATAATAAATAAGTAAAAAATTATACATTACAATATATACATAAATGAATAAAAATGAGCTTTTATACTTATATTCCTGAAAAAATTGCATGTCTATTAAATAAACATGTATTTTATGTGAAAATCCACCTTGTGAAAAATTTGGCCAATTTTGAATTAATTTTTCTACTAAAATTATCGCCCTGACAAAAAAATGTTAATAACCTTTTTTATGCAGATTTTTATGCTCTTTCTTTTTGGTATTTTGTATTTTTCTCATAAATTTAATATTTTTTAAGATAATCACGAAAAATTAATTTTTGTATCTCCCCCTCCCTTTTTTCGAAAACCCGCGACTGAATTTTTGTAAAATTTTTTTAAAATTCTTCTTACCTTTTTATCTAGCCCTATGCAAAAATCTCGTAGAAGCCACTTAATTTGCAATTTCTATTTTTTTTCGGCTTCAGTGACTGTACTAAGTGGAAAAAACAAAAAATAAGAATTAAGTATTAATACTCGTGACCGGCGTTCTTTCTGTGGTAAAAAAGCTCACTTTCCAGAAATAGAAAATCACCTAGTCGAGTTAGTATCAGCTCAACAGGATACGACAAAAAAGGTGCATCAGAAGATGAGAGTAATTCAATATTCTCAATAAATGGAAATGTTATGTGCTGGTGGAAAATAAAAACCATAAGAAACTAAACAAAAAATATGACTTGTGTAAGTTTTAAGTTATTTCAAGTTTTATGTGATATTAATATTTCTGTTTTATGTTTACAAATAAATAGGCATGGTAAGTACATTTTTGCTATTATTTTGTTGAAACACTTTCTCCGCACATTATAATATTCAAACAACATATATTTTTCTAACTCCTAATAAATTTGATCATCTGTTTGTCACCACAAACAGCGATGGCGCCTTATACACGAATCAAATTTTTCTGCGAAATATAACAATGAAATTGGAGTGCGCGTTATACACGACGGCGCATTATACACGTCAAAATACGGTATATCTTTGCACAAATAATTGTTATAAAAGGATCCGAAAAGTGTCTGACATATGTATATAGGTGGCAGCCAAGAATATCGGCACCATTAGTTGTCAGGTATCACGTTTCGTTGCATTATTACAGGCTAATCACACTGTCTGAGCCAAAAACCGATAAATTTCTGGGAATTGTTTAGAAAACATTTTCATTGGAATTATTGTAGCACAGATTTAATTACAACTAATAATATTAAATATTATTAGTGGTATTAGTATTTTTATTACTGTTCCATTGCTACTATTAGGCCTATATTATCGTCAGACATACACACACACCACACGCACGCACCCCCCACCAAACACATAGAACACATTAATAAACAGCTTGGAATTTTTTTTTAAGTTTCAACCTTGAGTACTTTCCACGTGCACCAGCGTTTTTTAGTATTTATTTCTTTTCAGAAACCGTTGTAAAATTCTGGGCTGTCGATTTGAAAACTGTAGAGAACACGACGAATTTTAAACCACACAAAGGCGCCATAATGAACATTTGGGAAAATTTACAAATATACAAACATAAAACACAAAACAAACTAATACCTGAACAAATAAAAATCAGTACAAAACATTACACAATTTTCAAAGCACTCAACATCGAAAATACACAAAATACTAATACATACACCACAATCACACACAATAAAACCAATTTAAAATACCAGAAGCCAACAGGAAGCCACAATAACAACCAACCAACACACATGTACTTCACCAGAAACAAAATCTGGAAGGCTGAGGATGGGTACAAAATGGTACCCGAAACATGTTCCTAATAAGGAAAGAAATATCTTGAGGTAAATTCATTATAAAAATTATATATATTTATTTATTTATATATTTATTCAAACTCTTTTTGCTAAAGTCCGTTTCTTGATTTATATAATATATTTATTATTTATACTGAAATTACCTTAAGATATTTTATTTTCCTTACAAGGAACAGTAATGTAGGAAATTACATGAGGTAATTTCAGTAAAAATAATAAATATATTATATATTTATATAAAATTCTAATATTAGCAAATCAAAACGTTTTAAAAAACACAAACACAATTTTTAAAAATAGGTTTATATTGGTAGTTTTACAATTTATTCTTAACTCTGACAATTTTTTTAGCCTATGAAGCTATTCTCAAAGAGCTTCAAATAACAACTAAATACAAAGAAGGTGTCAGAAGGAGAACATGTATTAAGGGTGTGGATATGGACATGTTTGTGGCGTGTGTTCGGTGAAGGGGGTGGACGAGTTAGTATAGGGAAGGTCAAGTGACCGTAAAAACTAAGTACGATTGGAAATGCAAATTCTAAAATTAACTAAACTAAATAACAGCTTTTAACACACGAGCTACAAAGAATTCTGTCTGTTCGTTTGTTACATTTTTGTTTTTTTAATGGTTTTCTTAATTTCTAAAATTTCCATTATATACTATCAATTTTTTACCTTTTTCTATATTGTGCAGTAATATTATGTATTTTGTGTCTAAAAATAGGTATGGAGAACCATACATGACTTCCATGTTCTAATTAATTATAAAATTATTTGTAATATGTACACTCAGAACGAAACTGAAAATATCAGCACGCTTTGGGTAAAAACGCTGAGAAAGATAATAAAAAACGAATTGTACATAGTATTTTAAAAATAAAGAATTAATTTGGTTAAGTTATCTTTTACTTAAACAACGCGAAAGAAAGCGAATACCGCCCAGCGTTTGTAATCTGTGAATTTCTGAAAACGAAAATTATTATGTTTACGTATCCATGGTTACGATGTTTTGTTTGCATCAATTGTTAATATTTTACATAATTTTTTTTAAATTTTCGGTCAAATAAATTTATAACATCAATACAAAAAATTGCCCCCTCCCCTTCAACTACCCTTGTCATTTACAGATATTTCATCTACCTTTCTACAGTGGATTATTATGATCTCTTTTCAGGATACTTTATTTATCAAAATTAAGTACTTTATTCTTGTTAAAACGTAAAACGTTGCAGGTAAACTACCCCTTCTCCTTAACCGATCTTCACCAAAATCAACAAATCTTGAGTACTCTACAACTCGGGAATATGTGCAAAACATTATTTGATTCTGTTTGATTTTGCGGCAGTTATCGTTTGCCAAAAAAAAATTCTACACCCATATACACACACAGACACTTTACGGAAAATGACTTTTCTTCATGTTTTGAGGGTAGCACGATCAGACCCAGCCCTTATCTCGAACACGATTTTTTTCGCGACCATCATGCTTCCATTTCCTTACGGAACATAGAAGTAAAAATGTAAGGGTTGGAAACATCAGCAATAGCCCTTTGTATGCCATACAACTCTATAACGTCGTTTACACGAGGACATATAAATGTTACATTCTTTTGTCTTTGACGTCACCGGTTCAGTTAATTAATACTAAAAACTATTTCTACGTTGACTAAAGTTAATAGTACTCGACTTTAGAAATAAAAATTTTTTTTAACACCCGATCGCAGATATTTGCTCACTTTGCTCACTCACAAAAATTTCAAAAATAGTTTAGTAAATAAATGTCTCGACTTTTGGGTAACTCTATTGACATCTGTAGTCACCGACGTCACCCACTGCCTTCTGCAGCGACCAAGACAAAGGCGATGTCCAGGAACAACCCTGGTCTCGTCCTCATTACCGCGTTAGTCGCTGCGCAGTTCGGTGGTCGTTACAGACAACGGTAAGGTCGTCATTAAATTTCAGGTATTTCTTTAAAAAAAATTATTGAATCTCCTTCTAACCATATTCCAATTTTAAAAGCGATAATGAAATAAATCAGAAACGTTTCATTTTCAAATACTAATGGTATAAAAAATATTTTTTCCTAAGAAAAATTTTCAATTAAATTTGAAAAGTAAGGGAAGCTATACTGTTCTATAAAATATAATTTAACAGAAAAATTATAATTTAAGCAACTGTTTTTCTATTTAAACAGCTTTATCTGAGAACATAGTTCATCGGAATATAAATTATTTGAGAAATCCTTTACTAATGGTTTTACACTATCTTATAATTAAATTAGTATTAAACAATGAAACTTCGAAACAGGTCCATTGTCGTAAGCCGAAATATGTCAAGACGTCAACAATTAAGATTAAACATTATATTGTTATTATATTATACAATTGATTACAACATAAGAACAAAAGAAAATGTTACAGTACATTAACTTTTTGACTTTTCAACTCTTATTACAAAATAATTAACGTTTCGTTCCTAATTTTATTAATCTTTATTAAATCTAGAAATTTCTGTGCACGTAATGTTGGCCAGTATTAACAGTTATTCAAGTCCCTTAATTATTAGGTACAAAAATTGTATTAAAGAAATATAGTTTTTTGACTTTAAAAAAGAAAGCTAAAATTTAAAGTAACTTTACATTTTCTTGTTAAGTATAATTACAAAATTAACGAAATTACATTTTTTTAACGTATAAAGTCATCTGAAAATAGACTTGGTCCCCTCGCCAAAAGGATTAACCCGTAAACGGTGATTTTAATAGTTAACAGTTGATTAATTAGTGTGTTTGAAACGGTTCGCAACAAGTAGAACGAAAACCGAAAGCCGAATCTTTTGTTTGTCAAATGGAAGGTTCTAGAAAACTTAAGTTTTCAAGAGACTAAATTGCGTTTCCACTGCAAAATATTTCTAAATAAGAATAAATATAATCCGAGAACGGTTTGAATTTTATAAAATGGGCCTAAGTATTCAATGCTTTGAAAAATTTTCTTGTATTATATTAACTTAAACAAAAGAATTGGATTTCGTAGTAATACGGTGCACGATTACGTCAGCCAGTCCAAGTAGTGTGTGTACTTTGGGAAGGCCAGTTCTCGGAATTGGAGGGCATCGAATCTGCTGCACTCGCAACACTACCGTCTACGCATTACAGTTTCTTACGTAGTAGTAATCGTGTTCGAGTAATACAGAGGTACAGAATAATTTGACTAAACCCAAAATAAATCTTAATTTTGTTTTCGAATTTTGCATTTGTACGACGGCGGTTGTAATCAACAGAAAGAAATACAGTATAATTAAAATCATAAAATTTTGTCAACAATTCATTAACTTTATAAAAAAATACCAATATTCAAATCAGCTGACAATACGTAATTTCAAGTAAGCTTAAAGCATATCTTCATAAAATATTTTTCTATTTAACGTTTTTGTAATAAAATAACTTTCTATGTCATTTAACTAAATATGAAACCCTTAGACGGAATTTTTTGAGACAAAAATAATCATTCAGTTGAAAGACATTGAAATTATTTTTAGTTAATGACAGAACAGATTTACATTATTATTTTAACTTCAGTAACAATTTTTCTGTGTATCATTAAGCATAAAGTAGCCATGTGTCTAAAAAAATAATTTTCTATACAAAAGGAAAAAGAATTCTTATTTCTTAAAGTCACCCTTTGTTCTAAGCATTCTGAAACTAAAGGAAATGAGTTTTTAACTTTAGTTATGTTTTTAGACGTTGAAGAAAACAAATTGAAATTGAAAATGTTTAAACTAATTTAAATTGAATAATTTAACTAATTTTTGTCACAGCCGTAACTAGCATTCAAAATTTATTTGTGGATCAAATTATTTTTAAAAGAGATCTTGTCCTAAAAATGTGTCGAAACAGAAAAGAAATTCTATCCTGTCATTTTAGAATTTGGTACTTAACAGACTTGCTGCATGAATCATAGGAATGCATGTGTTAATGAGAAATTTTGTTATGGTTTAATAATTATATTTGAGCGCGCGCGCACACACATACACACACACGTAAGCGTGAAAATACATAATTAACTTTAATATAGTTATTTAACTTTATACGTTTACCTTTGATTACGAGAAACGTCCGTTCTATACATTATTAAGTCTAGGAATTTCTGTGTCTACAGTGTTAGCTAATTTTGACAATTATCCATATTTTATTCATCACTTGAGTCCAAAAATTGAATGAAGAAATTCGTAGACACTTTCTGAACTTAAAATAGATCTTAGAATTTAAATTAATCTTAGACTTTGTTGTAATAGAAACCTATTAGGACTTTAATGCAAGTTATATTGAAGATTACAGCCCTATGTTAGGCCTACGTATCATTTTATAATGCATAGAATATTACAGTTTTGACGAAATTAATTAATTATAAATCTGTAGCTCATATTTGTATAGAAAATACGGTCGAGAAATAACATTCGAAGTGTAAATATTTCATTAAATTAAAAACAGACAGAATTTATGGAAAAGATACAAGAGAGTTGTATTCTATTTAATGATAAGAGAGTACAAAATTAGTAAATGATGAGGCGCGAAAGTCTGTTGTAAAACTTTTAAATTTTCTAATTTTGATGAAGATTGTTTTACACTATACTAAACGAACAACATTAGTTTAATGTTGATTGATTTATAAAATATTCAAACAAGTATAACAGTTATATTTAATATCAATTTTAAAGTAAATTAACTAAACTTTCTTCAGTTTACTATCTGATTTTTGTCTACATACAATTGTAAGAATATAAAATATTTCCAAATAATGTGCATATTATTTCAAAAATATGAAACATATCTGCATTAATTTAATTAAAATTACATCATGCCTGCTAATTGTGTAGAGCCTGTCTTTACCGGAATAAGACTATACGTTTTATCTAGATGTGTGTGTATATATATATATATATATATATATATATATATATATAGAGAGAGAGAGAGAGAGAGAGAGATTTTTTGGTAATATGAGGGATTATTAGTAATATTGCTGCTCTCATGTTCTGTCTGGATGCAGTGTTAGAGTTTGTTTATTCCGATTACTTTATAAATATAGGCCTTTTTATAAATCGTCTAACGTAATTTTAAATTAACTGTATTTAAAATTTATGTACTCATCAAAATTTATAAGACAGCGTAAATATTCTTAAAATAGTGATGGTTCTTCATCTGTACGTGTGTGTGTGTGTGAGCTCGCTTGCTTTGTTGCTTGTTTGTATTTGCACGCGATGTGTATGAAATATCTTGTTTTTAGGCTCACAGTAATTAACAGTAAAATCAAACTATTTAAAGATATACAATAAAATTAAATTGCAGATAATATTTATGTAACAAATATTTCATTAAATATTACTAATACAAAATTTTTAGCAAACGTAAAGTTTTAATTGATCAAATACTATAAAGTTGATAAATAAATAAGTTCCAAAAGTTTGTTATTAATTTTGCAATGTACCGAATGATAACTGAAGAAAAAACCCATTAATTATGTTAGTCACCTCATACTGAGATGTATTTAAAAAATTGTAATTAAGTAATTAATGTTAAAAACCTTAAATAGGATTATTGAAAAAAAGAAAATAGTTTTATTTTATGTCGTTAAAGCGGTAACTTTGTGGATAAGTGTGTTGGTTAATCGAAAAGATAATAACAGTATTGAGTACTTGTAAAAATAAATATAAAGGTGTCGCAGATTGATTCCATGGCAGCAGTGTCATTCAAATTTCATTGAAAATATACAAGTCCAATCGCTAAAACAGCACAAACATTGAACACTGTACATTCACTGTCATTATATTACAAAACATTATGTTTTATTTAATTCGAGATTTTTAGTAAAAGTTTGAAATCTCAGGTTCGTAAACGTTAGATTACGGTCAATTCAGCTTGTAGCTAAAACAATTATTTAACACCTATGGCACTACTTAAAAGTTGTGTGTATTTATGAAGCAAAGCATTTGTCTTGATTTACATTGGGACTACACCTATCATATACCGGCTACAAACAATAAAGTGTTGACGCATCAAGAATTCAGTCAGCTGTCGACACAGTTAATTTGTCAGCACTGCCATCCCGATCTCGTGTTGTCAACTACGTACCTTCTAACACAGAGCTAATCAACATTGTTATTGTTGTAGGCCATACTGTTTGTTTAAGAATTACAGTTACATTTTGTAACGATTCTATATTAGCGCAAGGAAAGAAGGAATTACTGCAAATGTCAATACTTTAAAGAGTTATTTGTTAACAATTATATTTACAATTAATTTTAAAGTAAATTAACTGAAATTTCTTCAGTCAACTACTTGATTTTTGTCTACATACAATTGTAAGTATATAAAATATTTTCAAATAACGTGCATATCATTTCAAAAATATGAAACTTATTTTTTTTGTAAGAAAATTCTAAGTCTGAGCAAAAAAAATTTCTTACGTTCACTGAAATTTAAAAAAAGTCAATATACACGCGTACCAAGCAACTCACATTTAAATCAGTTGATCTTAAACACTGATTAAGTGATCTGAAGCCGTCGCATTTGTCTTAGTAACGCCATTTTTTTTTTCGAAAACGAAAGCATCGGTTTTTGTGCTTGTGTTTTCTACGAATTATAGAAAACATTTGTTGTTGCTACAAGTTTCATACAAGTATGTAGCAGAAAAATTAATTATTTTATTATAATTCTGTAATTTGGATATGTATTATTATTATTATTATTATTATTATTATTATTATACTTGCATTACTAAGTACTAAATTAAATTGTGATTTAAGAAATAGTCTTTGGTTTAGTTTAATGTATATTAATATTTTATTTCATTAAATTTTATGGTATGCAATGCCAGAATTTTCAGAATGATAGTATCATCAGTTAACCATTAATTAGTATAACTACATATTTATAATATTATATAATTTATTATCTTCAAATAAATACACTGCAAGTATGATTATTTTCACCTGACGCACGTTTCACAGAAATAATTCTAAACAGAATTATCACTGTTACACACCACTATAAACAAATTATTCCGATTAGCGCTTTCAAGCTTCTCAGCTCATCGTCAGATCGGAAATTGCACACCACTATAGGAAAAATAATCCGATAAGCGCTTTCAAGCTTCTCAGCTCATCGTCAGATCGGAAATAATTTTTAGTAGTTGCACACCACTATAGATTAATTTTTCTATAGTGGTGTGATAATTCTGTTTGTGATTATAACCTATAATACGACTTTCTCAATTAGAAATAATTCTGTATCTTCAGAGGTTTGTTTGAATTATAATTGAATGCTTCGCTTACAATATAGTTACAATTCGTTAACTATATTGTAAACGAAACATTCAATTACAATTAATTGAAACAAGCCTCTGAAGATACAGAATAATTTCTGTGTAACCTGCGTCAGGTGAAAATAAAGGTTCTTGCAGTGTATTTATTTGAAGATATTACATAGGAGACCTGCAGGAAACTCAACGAGTTACATACAAAGGAATAATAGACGAAAACACCAAATTATATAATTAGTATAATTTAATACAGATATACTGATTCCAAGATAAAGGTTTTACGTAGATCAAACAACTTGGCAGGATTCAATACTACTCATTGACATTAACACTTTTAGTTAAGAACGATATATGTTAAGAATACGTTGCAAAGATGAGACACACGCTTAAACCAATTATGCATATAGGCCTATATTATTATATATTAACATTTTCCCCTATCACAATTTATGAACCAATAGGTCGTTTCCAACGGTTGTTTGTATTGTTGAACAATATTATACCCCGGACGAATCCGTCCCATCTTCTAAGCAGTAACTAAACATAGGCGCGGCGCGCGCGCACGCACGCACACACACACACACACACAAATGTACAGAGCAGATTGATTAGTAAGGCAATATTTATTTTTACGAAATTAATTTAAGTTATTGTCGATTGTGTAATGTAAAAATTAATTTCTAATATCTTTGTACTCTGTTACAGGTGACAAGACGTTATCGGGACATTTCGTCTACGCGCCAAATAAGTTACCAAAGCTACCAACTCTGTTGTCCGTAAGGGGTTGTAAGTTACTACTTTTCATTATTTTTTTTTTAATCCAATCGAAACAACAATACTAAATTCTATTCCACATTAAAATATATACTTCAGAGTTGTTTTGAATTAAAAAAAAATCAATTTATTAAAGTTGGTATTTTTTTTAAATACAAATTTTAACCAAACTTTCGTTTTAAAATAATGTTTTATTGTAAAATTCTATTTACGATGAGCTTATATGTATTTTGTTAATACATTTAATCTGTAATATGGCGTAACATCGCATGACAGTAAAAAACTGGAAAGTGCGTTACTACTACCACATCCAGCTGAGGTGATAAGACCAATATAATAATCATAATGCTATCATAGTTGTTTCATCATCTTCAAGGATTAAACCAAGGATGGTTTGTTCCGGTCTCAAATAGGCAGAGATTAGAGCTGGTCACTCCAGCGCTTCCTCGGACGTCCCACACCTCTCCGTCCCCTCGGCTTATAATCATAGTTATTTAAATCTAAAAATAACTGAAAATGCTAATTTCTTTTTTGATTTGGAATCTCTGCAGTAACGTTCTCAAATCATTCACCAGTAATTCTGTAATTGTGATCAGCTCAAACAGATTTAAAGATCATAGTCAGTTCTAGGTCGTCTTTCATTTTTTATAAGTGAAATTCTACTCATCTTATTTAGATTGCTTTGCAGTATTGCGATTAGAGGATTAAAGAGATAAGAGTCAAGGGGTGTATGTTGTCAGGGGAGACCAGTTGTAGTGGGTGAAGGGGGAGCCTGAAAAAGTAAGAGGAAGCAGGGATGTTGGATGATGTTTTTGGATGATGTTGGTCGCTGTCTGCATACTCGACAGATGTCAGTCATGTGGAAGATGATGTAATGCTCACATTTTGTTGTTCATCAATAAACCAAACGCCTTTAATTTTAATTTTTATTATTTTCTTCTTCTTGTTCTTCTCCTTCACTTCAAGGATTAGGCTTGCAGCCTGTTTCGTCTTCACAGCCACCGTTTTCTTGGTCTCCCTCCTGTATCTCGTTCTCCAATAGGTTTATATTGGATTAAGTTTTGTTTTTGGTATTCTCGAGACATCCATTCTATTTACGTGTTGTATCCAAGTTTTTTCTTTATTTTGTTAAATTTTATCGCTTATCGAGTAGGCCTATATATTCAGCTCTTGCCTTACGTCTGCATTTCTTTTAATTTTTTTCTCTTTTTTTTATAAAAATCGAATTTCCAAAAAATATGTGTTTCAGTAAAATTATTTTCTGGGCTGTTGTTGGGCCATGGTCATATTGTTATAAATCCAGACATTTCGACTGCCGCTGCGGCAGTCATATTCAGCGGGTGTTCTGCTCCTCCGGCGACTGACTTTGCGACCGCTGTTGTTCAGAGCGGAAGACCCACCACTGAAGATGACTGCCGCAGCTGCAGTCGAAACGTGTGGATTTACAACAATAGGACCACACACAGCCCAACAGCCAGGACAGTAATTTTACTGAAGTGACTACGGCCGTGAAAACTTTAATGTTAAAACTTGTGTTTTGTTGACGTCGTGTCCCTGATAATCAACTTTGCTCTCGCAACAATATCGCGCCAAAAACTGATATCATTAAAGCTCCCGACAGAGCCATCGTGTGGTCATCCAACCAGCATTTTGTAGTTACGCATGCGACGCTTAACTTTACAAACAAAGCTATGATTCTTTAACCACGCGATTTGAAACTAGACTCTGAATTCATTAAGACATAATTTCAGTATCTTTCTATGTTCTTATCGTATCGTCACTTCTGTTGATAAGCAAATTTTCTACTTTTTTTTTTCTTCAGGTGTTACAAAAAATAACCTGCTTCTACCAAAAACTAAATTGTGTAAGTTCTTCGCGAAACAGTAAAACGAACAATCAAACTTTAAAAAAACTAGAATTACTTTGCCCGATTTACAATCTAACTTTAGGTTTTAGATCGTATAAATATAACACTAATCAAAACAACGTTTTCAATAGTGAGAAGTGTTTCTAGTTTGAAATTATTTTCAAATGGCTATGAAAACAACCAGTTCATGAAAACTTTGGAAGTGATTTGAAAAATCGTTTCAAAACCGGAACGTATCATCATAATTAAATACATCAAGTGGAGTCCCAATTTAAACTTTTCATAATCGTTAAAAACAATTTCCTAACATTTAAATACCAGTGCATAAAATAAGTATTAATTATATAGTTAATAGAATTATTCCTTTGTAAGTAACTCGTTGAGTTTCCTGTAGGTCTCCCATGTAATATCTTCAAAGTTTATTTTCACCTGACGCACATTTCACAGAAATTATTCTGTATCTTCAGAGGTATATTGAATGTTTCGCTTACAATTATTGTAATTATAATTACAATTATTGTAATTAAAATTACAATTCAAACAAACCTTGTAAGGGAAACATTCACTATACCTTTCAGAATAATTTCTGTGAAACGTGCGTCAGGTGAAAATAAACCTACTTGCAGTGTACTTATTTGAAGATATTACAGTCAATAGAATGTGTAAATATTTGTCTTTCCAGTAATGATTGTAAGTTGTTTTATTTGTGAGAACAGTTGCTTTAGAAGTACTGACTAAAGTAAATTGTAAATTGTACACAAGATAAGCATACAGCATGAACCAAAACAGTTATGTATACATACTAGCCATTTGTATACGTAATTAACAGCTTGGTTTGTCATATGGAAAGAATGTTTGTGTTCTGTGTAGGCCTACACAGAGTGTGAATGGGGAATCGTTTCTGCGGTCGTAGTTTGTGTACTGTCCTATGGTTTGGGTGGTGTTGGTCTTGATCTTTCTTCTTCTTCTTGTGTTTTTAATTGAGCTGAATGCTATTTCCATGTGAATAACTGAAGTAATGATAAACCAAGATTTACAAAACTTAAAAATATATGAACTATTGCAGGCACTGTTTTCACAAATAAAAATACATAAATATTTAAAAAACGTATTCCACAACTGCCTGTTCGATTAGTTTGAATCAGATTTGAAGTTACATCTGAAAACAACGTTAATTATCCTAAATAAGGAAACTGATTACACCGTTATTGTGACAAAACTTTTTTACCGAACAGAATTGTTAATATTCTGGTTCAATCTTTTTGGTACGTTTCGGTTGTTAAAGCGTTTTCAAGTCGCTCAGCATTTTCAGAGAAGACGGTTTAGTCTATAACAACAAAAACACTTTTTAACTCGAGTTGTAAAGAACTTTTAAAAACAAATATCAGTGCGTTAAATGCATGAATATTCTGTACAAGAATATTTTGCATTTTTCAGTTGTCAGTTGTAATTTATTCGCTTCTGCCTGTTTCCGATTTTGATATGTTCAATATGAAAAGTTACTTTTGATTAAAATTAACTCCCGGGCTGTATGGCCGTAGTCCAATGTTTCTGACAAAATCAGACGTTTCGGCAGTACCACTGACTGCCATCTTCAGTGAAAACGAGTAAGCGCGAAAGTGGGATGCTGTACGACCGTGGTCCTAACGTACAGCATCCTATGTTAGCGTTGACTCGTTTTCACTGAAGGTGGCAGTCAGTGGTACTGCCGAAACGTCTGGTTTTTTCAGGAACTTTTGATCACGACCAAACAGCCCGGGAGTTAATTTTAATCAAAATGACATCAGCCGTGCAAGCCTTCGTACAACATAAAAGTTACTATTTTTATGAAATTTGAGAAACACTTCAATACGGTTAAACTTTCAATATAACACTTCAATATGGTTTTAAAAAATGCTCGTGGACCCCTGCCTAGTAACATCTCTCTGTTTAGGCCGTTAGAAGCCAGCGTTAAACTGTTGGTCCCATATACCGCCGTTAGAACATGTAGGCCTAAACTCACGGTAGACTAAATCTAAAGAAGTCGTTTACACCCACTTCGAGCACGGCTTTCAAAGGAGGAAACAGCCTTACAATTGTTTTATTAATAATAACAGATTTCCGTACAACTAATGGAACTAAAAATCATTTCATCTAAGAAAGAAAATTCCAACTTTGTCGTGTTTACTTACTAAACTGCTACTTGTCATGTTCCGGACGAGGCCTTTTCAAGTTTTCAAGTCCTAAAATGGTGGAAACGCTGAAAGGCCTCGTCCGGAACATGACAAGTAGGAGTTTAGCAAGTAAACACGACAAAGTTGGAATTATAGAGACTGCTAATTCAAATAACAAGATATTCAAAAGAAAACGTTGATATCCACTACGTCAAATGGCTGTCGTTAAGCGCTTTCGAGTGTTAGTCCCCCGATTCCCCCGACTCAATTGTCAACCTACAGGCTGAAAATTTTCTTTCTTCTATAAAATTCTTATATTTTCACTAATACAGATTTTTTTACTCTCGATAAATGTCATTTTGGAGTGTGTTTCATTTCTTCATTTGTACGACTTCAACGGTATAAGATTTCTTGTATCTCCTACAAACAAACAGTTGTCAGAGTTTACACCCATCCTCCTCCTTCAGAGTCTGGTCTGTTGAGTACGCTGTCGATGGTAACCACGGCGTTCTTGATTTAAATCCGACTGGTACTGCTTCCCAACACTGGATTCGGGTATCCTACTGTAATCTGCTCAATCTGGTTTCCTTCAGACGTACTGTTGTCTTATTGTTTCGTTTTCTGTTAAAGCCTGTCATCATCATGGTAATCATCAAAGGCTGTCAACACTATCAGTGATGCTAATAGTCTCTGACATCCTCTGACACTTTGTTCCAATATTACATCTTTTATTCTTACAAGAAGATGGATAAACGATTTCTTGCGTCGTCATCTTAATTTCTTTAACTTATTCTAGTTCGTTCCAATGCCTCATATTTTCTTCTAATGGTTATGATGGTCTCAGGAGCCGGTAGGTAATAATCTAGTACTGAGGTGAATAATCGTTGTTATTTCGTTTCAAAAAATTACAACACGCAACATTGAGTATGCGAGCTTTCCTATTGTCTTATTACCCTTATCTTCTTCTGCCCAAATAACACAAGAGAAAAAAGGAGGCTACTCTGTGACTTTATTAGGAACCTACTCATACAAACAGTGTTCATTAACTTCACACACATAGCAGTAAGAACCTGTTCTTGGACTTTATGAGAAGTCATTAGTCTCACCTCATGCTGATTGTAGTCATCCACTTAATCCATATAACACGTTTTCCAGTTTTACTGTATGTCTGTGATACAGCCAATCTTTTTTTTTACGATTTGAAGACAACAGAGCTATAAGATTGTAACCCCTCTTTAGAATTTTTATGCTTTATAAAAAAAAAGTTTTTTTTTTTTTTTTTTTTGAAGAGGGGCTACTAGTTATTTAAAACTAGGCCAAAAGCCTAGAGAAGCCAAAATGCGCTGGGTCCAGTGAGACGGGACTTGCAATTAAACTCTCTGTTATAACCAACAATAGCATTTATTGAGTAATTGTGTAATGTAGCATATAAGGTAACAATTGGTTCTCTTTTTGTTTTTATAAATGCAAATTTTTGTATTAATCTTCCCCGTAAAAAACCCACAAAAGTAACACATACCTAAATCACATAAATAGCATATAAGGTAACAATTTGTTTTCTTTTTGTTTTTATAAATGCAAATTTTTTTTTGTATAAATCTTCCCCGTACATAACCCACAAAAGTAACACATACATAATTGACATAAATATACATATAAATATAAATATATATCTATCACATCCACATTTTCAATATCACTATAACCAACACCCTTATAATTTTAAAGCATAGCCACCCGCCTATATACATTATCTCGACATACTTATATCGCCCCCATCTAAAAGAAATAATTACTGATTAACTGGAAATTCAACCACCCTACCTCTACAGACATCCGAATATGTATAAATATATCACTAGTGCTCCCACGAATCGGGGTTGGCCAAAATGCCATATACAAATTTAAAGTGCTCTTAAACTTGGTAAAATTATAATCAATAATTCAGAAATTATAACTGACAATAATAAATAGGAAAGAAGGTAAGCTACGATCTTTCCGTGACCTGAACTGTATTTGTGAATTTGGTGAGATAATAATTTATAAAATATTTTGTGTAAGAAATATAGTTTAGCGATAACCCTTTAAAAATTTACAATAATTATATGACCTGATACGTTATGTAACATTTTAAGAAAACTGAATTTACAATAATACATTTAAAGAACTTCTACAACTGTGAGGTGACATACTGTATAACCTCTTCTCTTGAGTTATAACAGAGGGAACCCAAAGTAATTGGTTCTGCCAATTACTTCAGGCTGCCTTATTCGGGACGAGCTGAAATTAAACAGAACAACACACAGTAAATATAAAAGGAATCAGGGAAGGGAAAACTGTTGATTTATGTACTCAGTATATGTGTGCAACAAGAAGATTTCCCTTTATTAAACATTTAAAAAAACAAATGACATTTACTCAAAAGACAGATCCCATTACATTATTAAATAAATTATTAAATTATTTAAATTACTTTATATAGACTGTGGGATCACAACAAATTATATTTAGCTTTTCCCCGGATCCGGGTAACCATTGGTATTTAGTCTTTAACTTTTAATTATATTCAATTCAAGATAATAGCTTGCAAGACTGTTACTTTTACTTTTACTTTTACTTTTAAGTTTCATTATTATTCCATTTGAAGAATGGTATTAATTATACTACGTTACGTTAAAATCTAAACTGTTACAATTGTAAGAAGCCTGAATAGTTACAATTAAATTCTTAGATTTAAATTTTTTTATATTCTTATAAAGTCAATCGTCTCTGAAAGTCTCTTTAAGAGAGTATTGTGTTACAATTACCATTATTATTATTCCTCGATAGACGTGCTATCGAGTCACCTTTAATTTGGGATGTAGAAATCTCCTCCATATGGTTACATCTTGGGAATCCGAAGAGCGTCGTCCTCGTCTAGGTCTGGTCTCAGTTGTTCACGGCTTAAACGTCTGCAGGATAGAGTGGGCCTTCTACACAGGTACTCGTTGATTCTCAGATGTCTCGAACTGCATTATCGGTCGGGTCTACTAGAGTTGTAATTCTGATGATTCGTGTCTCCAGGTAGGATGTTGTGAAGAGTCGTCAATCGGAGAAGATAGCTGTTATAGTTACTAACACTCGTACTATTGGTTGTCACATATTTCTTCTTGTTACAACGTTTTTTAATTTTTCTTTTTCTTAACGTTACATATTACACTCTTTTGTAGCAGTTAGTAAAATACATAAGAATTAATCCAAACTAATAACCAGTCACATAACATTTCAACAGAGCATTTTGCTCGTGGGTGTGCACTGCTTGGAGTCGTCATTGCGAGAGAGAGATTTTTCGTCCGCTACCACTGGTACAGGACAATAGATAGTGGGGGTTTATTCCGCGAGAATATAGTCCCGGTCTCTCTCTAAATAAAACTTTTTATTTATACAAACTATCGCTAGATAAAAATACATCATTTAAATTAGTTGTTTTCGTGACTATCTGTGTCTTCAGATTCTTTAATTATTAACATTATTTTTCTATATTATTTTAATTACAGAAGACTCGGTAAACATGTCGAGTCCGGTATCAACAGGTAGGCGCCTGATAACAAGCAAAGGGTTAAATGCGACAATAATAATTATTTACAATATGTCTTTTCTTTACCGTTTCTTTGCCCTTATTAATTACTACTTCCATTCACACTTAGTACCTACATGTTTTTTTATTATCATTGTGAGATTTAAATGGTTAGTTGTTCGCAACTTAAAATTTTTTTTTTATTTCTTTATTTTTATAATTGTCACAATTTAAATCGTCACAACTGGTATATAACCTTTTTAAGAAAACTGAATTGGCCCGGCGGCCGACAAGTTCCTAAGCATATGTCTGCATACAAACCTGCCTACACAGGATTGAACAGGGGGCCGGACTGTTACTGAATCAGAAAGCTTATTACCCTTACATAACCCCAAAACGTAATTTAAATATATGATCTAACCTGACAGGAATTATAGCTGAACCCTACCAGCCGGTGGGGTTCATCCTGTCACCAACGGAACCCCCCTTACATATTTGAAATACAAGTCCCCTAATACTTGAACCACCCCCTTTTACTGAAAACGAGAAAGAAAAAAAATAAGTGAATGAAATGGAACAAGCCTTGGATACATGCCAGCCCCCGGGCTTACACTTAATACAAAGTTAGTACATAATATACCAAATTCCCCCAAAATCCGCGCACAATTCTGTCCAGTTAAACTGGGGTCCAACTAAAACGTTTGAAAGATGAAAGAAATATGATAGTGTGTCACTCCTACCCTACAAGTTTTATGAAGTGTTATCGGCACAAATCCGGGTGTCTGTGTAGATCAAAATAAAATAATAATAATTGGTTTGAGGTCACCTGGTGGTGTTTGAGTTCCTACTTCCAGTGCCTGTGGTGTTGGTTTGACGTGGTCATCTCGCTATCCCCTCCGGCAGGCGAAGTCGAGAGCCTTTGGTGACCGTTCAGGCTGAGATGTTCATCCTGTGCCGGCGTCCACGTCTAAGACTGGGAGCCCGCAGTTCTGTGCGAGTTTATCTACCCATCCTGGGTGATAGAATTATTTTCAAAAAATTCACTTCGCTCTGTCGAAGAGGTTTAGCTGTTCACGTAATGGCTACGGGCACAAGACACAACACAACATTCGTTGGACACAATACCAAATCTGCGTTTCAAGGCGAACACCAGATTGCGTGGCATGTACCACGGCGAACTAAATTTCGCCGTTCCGTTAAACACAGAAACCGCTAAACAATTTCGCGTTATTTAATTTTATTTAAATAATATAACAAATATATAATATAACATAATTTATTTTTCGTATATAATCGCCGGTTCGTGGACAACCGGCACAATATGACTTTGGTAAATGAATACCTTAGGTCTGTAGACACTATACAGTGCGGTTCAGTGTCGAGTGTACATTTTGGTGAAGTGTTGTGCAGTGCTACGGAAGGAAGAAGACAACCCGGTGGGCGAGCTGCAGCCAATCTACAAGCTGTGGACGACATAAGGATTTGTAAGTTAAGGTAAGCCTTAATAAGTCAATTTAACAACTTCACACTGTCTGTATTTTTGTTTCTCTAATTTTGCTGTCTACTGCAGTAGTCGTTGAAGTTTAAAGGCGGATCTTTTGAAGGGATGGGGCGCGGGGATTTTTTCGAAGCCTCAGCTATGGTTATTTTTATATACGTGAATATTTTATAGTTTATTAGTATTAGGTTAGTTTAGTTTATTAGTACAATAAGCAACTAAATATTGTACTAATTGTTTATAGTAATATCTGCTGCTCTAGTATATCTGATTTATAGACTTTAACGAAACAGGGAAAAGAATATGTACGAGGCGTGATAAAAAGGTATCAAGATTGATTTTATTTACATAAATATACAAGAGTTACAGATTTGTAAGCTTGTCTCCTTCAAAATAGTCCCCTTCCGCAGCCACACACTTCTTCCAACGCTTTCCCAACTGTTTGAAGCATGTCTTAAAGTCATCTTCAGTAAGAGCCTTAAGTTCTCTCGTCGTATTTACTTTTATCTCTTCTATGTTTTGAATCTATCTCGCTTTCAATTGATTTTTTACCTTCGAAAAGAGAAAAAAGTCACAGGGAGCCATATTTGGCGAACAAGGAGGATGGTGAAGCTGTGGAATATTGTGTTTAGCAAGAAAATGGTCAGCAGCATGTGACGTGTGGGCGGGTACATTGTCTTGTTGAAGCCACCATTCACCATTCTGATGCAACTGTTATTTTTTTCGACGAATTGCATCCCACAATCACCTCAAAACAGAAAAGTAGTAATACTGGTTTACTGTTTGGCCTGGTGGAGCAAATTCATGATGAACAAATCCCCTTGTGATCAAATAAAACTGTGTGCATGGTCTTGACTTTGCTTCGGTTCTGTTTTGCCCTTTTTGGTCTTGGAGAATTTGGCGTCTTCCACACTAAAGACTGGGCCTTAGTTTCTGGATCGTATCAATAAACCGATCGATTTAATATCATCACCCGTTACGATCGATTTAATGAAGCTCTCATCATTTTTAGCACATTCAAGCAGGTCTCGAGCGACTGACACGCGGGCAGCTTTTTGGTCAGCTGTGAGAACTTTTGGTACAAACTTTGCAGAAACACATCTCAATCCCAACTCATCAGTAAGACTGGACTGAACTGATCCGAAACTAATATTTAAATCATTTGCTAGCTCACGAATGGTGATTCGGCGGTTTTCTCGCACAGCTCAACGTTATGGTCAGTCTTGCTGGTTGAAAGCCTTCCTGAACGCTCGTCATGCCAATCTTTAAAACACTTGAACCACTCATAAACCTGTGTACGATTTATACAATCTTCCCCATAAACTTTTTGTAACTTTTCAAATGTATCTTTACATGTTTCACCAACTTTCTGACAAAATCTGATACAATTTCTCTGATCAATTTTTTTTTGACATGGTAAATGCGCCAAATGAGATTAACACACAACAGAACAATGAGCGTTTGTAAACAAACCAGATCAGCTGTTATTATAAAACTTATACCGAGTAATCAGTATACTGTAAAATAAAGGCATGTGTCGCTTTTTTGGAGCCAAGTCAGCTGACTTGGCATTGCTAGTATCAATCATGATACTTTTTTATCACACCTCGTATAACACGAAAAATCAGAGTCAAAATATACACAGTTGAACTTCTCTGCCGATACTGAATTATTGCCAGAGGCTTCCATAAAGAATTTTAGTGTTAATATGCCATCAAATCAAGAATGTTAAATCAATTCAGAATCGTTTCCTCGTTACACAAGTAACCCATTTTCTGAGTACAAACGAAACATTTTCAGTTAGGCCTAAGGGTACAATGTGGACATAAGGGATGCTTGTGAAATTTTTTTAGAACTTGAACTAAACCATCTGCCGGGATGTTTGGCCGTGGTCCACGTTTTTCATTAAAACCAAACGTTTCAGCAGCACCACTAGCTGCCATCTTCAGTGTAAGTATCGAGTCTACCTAACGCGGGATGTCGTACCTCAGGCCCACAGTACTGTGGTGAAGGCTAAAGTGTCCCGCGGTGCTACCTGTACTTATAAATTCATTAAAATAAGTTATAAATTCACTTATATAAGTTATAAATTCATTCATTTATAAGTACAGGTAGCATCGCGGGACATCTTTAGCCTTCACCACAGTACTGTGGGCCTGACGTACGACACCCCGCGTTAGGTAGACTCGATACATCCACTGAAGATGACAGCCAGTGGTGATGCTGAAACGTTTGGTGTTAATGAAAATCTTGGACCATGGCCAAACAGCTCAGCAGACAGTTTAAGTTAAAGTGACATCAACCGTGAAAGCCTTCGAAACAAATTTGTTTAGAACTTATATGTTCTGCCATGTTGAAGGGGGCTAGGACGGCCCACCACTAGTCTACCGTACAGCAGACGTAAGTTATGATTACTAAAGACGCAATGCAGTTGTCATTCAGTTGGTAAGAGGGAAATGGTAGAGTCTCGTTTTGGTGAAACATAATTTAATTTGGGGTGGAAATGTCGCCATATTGTGGTTAGATTTCCATGTCGTCTGACCGTACTGTGGACTCACGCACCCCAACATTTTTTTTTCATTGACTTAACATGTTAAAACTGGCCTGTAAGACCAATCATCAACTTATCTCTAATACCTCTAAATACTAAATACATATCAGCCAACTTAAGTCCAGTGACATTCTTTAGTTAGTTCTGGTGTTCTTAACTAAACACTCTCACCCGTGCACAATGCTCTGCTTTTAGAACACAAAACACTACACAAGTTCAAATGGCTTTGTTCTCTTCAGTGTTCGGAACACGTGTTGATTGTCCAGCAGCTGAAGAACTTCTGCATTTTCGTGGAGGTGAAGCCTTTCTTCATGCTTCTTTGCAAAACTTTTAATCTCTTCTTTAAATGTTGGAATACTTAGATTTCTGTGGATATCGGCGTTTCTAACATACCATGGTGCATTCACCATGGTCCGCAAAACTTTGTTTTGGAATGTTTGTATTATCCTGATGTTACTATCTTTCGCGCACCCCCAGAGTTGAATTCCATACAGCTAGGTGGGTTTAATTATCTGATTATAGCTCAGAGTTTTACTGTATAAAGACAGGTTGGAATGTTTTCCTATGAGCCATTTATATTGTTGGAATTTTATGTTAAGTTTCTCTTTTTTCTTTTTTACATGCTCTTTCCATCTCAGTTTCGTATCCAATGTCATACCCAGGTATTTGGCTTTGTTTTCGTAAGGAGCTACCGTTCCATTTATGACCAATGATGGAAGATTATTCAATCTTTTATTGGTGAAATTAATGTGTGCCGACTTGGATTCGTTAAGTCTAATTTTCCATTTTTTGGTCCATTCATATATGGTATTGCTAGCTTTCTGCAACAATCGGGTTGAAATAACCTCATCATTCCTGTTAGCCCAATGTATTAATCACATCAGCTGGGAATACGATATGTATGGTTGTATTCACAGTGTCCTATTTGTGAACTGTAGAGTGTAAAATATTGTAACCCGACTATACTGATCCTAAACCCTGACAGGGGTAAATTTGGAGGTAACCTTAAATAAAATGTTTTGACTGTCCAAACTGTTTTCTAAAGCAGAGAGTTGAATCACAGAAACACACGTACGTATATATAATGAAATTCGGTGGAATATGAACAACTTAGTCTTTGAAGCTAATTAAAGTTTATTTAATCACAAATTTTTGAAAGAAATATAATGGATTTGTCTGGTGATATGTTTTTATCAATGTATAAAATATCTTTAAGTTTCAATAACAAATATGAAAAAATATTAGGAAAATATAAGTATGACAATATCTGGTCATATTCCCCGTGTATGTGGGGAATATGAGCAACTCAAAATAAATTAATGAAACACAACAATTTGTTAAAAAACATGTTTTTTGTTGTAAAATGCTCTAATAATTACCATAAACCTTATTGTATTTAAAAATTAAGCGTAAAGCAAAAACGTGTGTAATACAGAAAGGTGAAAATATTTAACAAGAGTTCGTACAGCACTAAAACAATCTTTAAAAATTTATTATTAATTTGAAACGTTCAGAAGTAAAAATTATAATTATAATTATAATTGTATTACAATAAGACTGTAGCGTAATCCATTTTTTTTAATTGATGATAAACATAAAACTTTGCACAGTAAACACATACAAAACCATCACAAACATAATCAACTCACAGCTCGTTGAACCAATGTTTTTACTCTGCACACTGTACCCACTTCTTCGTTGAATATTGACAATTGTAAACGGGACATGTGGCATCATTATCCTCTTTAATTACTTTCCGCAAAGATACAAGTCTCTTGATGGAATTGTTTAAAAACATTCCCCCTTCTTTTGTTGTTTTATTTTAAGTTCTTTAATAGAATCAGCTGATGTGAGTTCCTTAGAGGTTCCTTGCTTTCTTACCTGTGAAGGTGTTGCTCACTTAACTATTGGTAGTAGAGAAATTACACAAATACCTTGTACAGACACTTTTTACACAGTTTTGGAAATTATCCCACTCATCAGCCATATTCCATAAGTGAATTAAGATGCTCATATTCCCCCCAGTGTAGAGACATAATAAAACTTATGACATAAGCATTATAACCTGCACTGATATCGGCCAAATATATGTCGGCCACTTACTTTTAAATAGTATTTACGGTAGAATATTAACTATTTGGTACAGCACTAATATAGTGGTAATTAAATCTTAATTATTTAGACGCTTGAATAAAACTATGGAGACAAATGCGTAATAACTTTAAATGACCAGTTAGCTTAAAATAAGTTTGACTAAGCAGAGGTGAGATCTAGCGTAGCGCCACTTTCAGCACTGCACAATAACAATCCAAGTAGCGCCACCAACACAAAACTACGGGGAAATAACTTATTCTGTGACAAATATGGTTAAGTATTAAATCTGCTCATATTCCCCACATTGATCATATTACCCTGAATTCCCTTATAGAATTCTATGTCTGTTTACCGTAAGGTAATATTATAATTCAGGTACATATAAGAATTTTCCTCCGCACTTCCTCAATGTGTTTGGCAGTTCTTTTGTCTCTGTGTTACGTGTCTTGTTTGTACAATTGATGCCATTTCTTTGTTCTTGTTGTACGTTTTCCTCATTTTTGACCTTTACTCTTGCTTTCAAAATACATTTCACTGGTTTATAATCTTATTTTCCTCTTGCTTGCCACGATCAGTCACTTTTGTTTGTTCCGGCTTCACTCACACACTTTGTTTTGTCACAGGCTTGTTATAGTATTACATCCAGTTACATATACTTAACATGGTCCCTCCCAGGGGCGGATTAGAAGCGCGTGGTGCCCTATGGTGCCATCAGACAGACCTCCCCCACCCCGATTCAAAATTCTACATTTTATCCGTTATTTACACTGATAAATGGTATATTCGGTTTCGAAAGTTAACAATTATTTTATTAAACTCTCAACTTACAAAAAATATTTATCTAAATAGTGATTACAGTTAGCATAGTAGTAAACTTAAGTTTAGAAACTACTAATCGATCAATTTTTTTTAATGATTTTGACTTTACGAATTCTTGTATAATTTATTCTACTGTGAGGGATTCTAGTATCTCGCTTTCAATATTCAGCCTTGCTAATGAAGATAATCTCTCATCTCTCACAGTTGAACTCAACATATCTTTAATGCGTTTGAATGCAGAAAATGATCTTTCAGATTCTCAATTAACTATTGAAATCATCAAAAGTAGACGATGAGCAATATATATATATATATATATATATTCTGTAATACATCAATAATTTTATAGTCAACAATCCAGTTTAATACTTTGAGCGAACGAACTGTAGTATCATGGAATCTATCATCTTCATTCGAACGATTTGGAAAAAAACCTATTTCTTGCAATTTTGTTCGTGGCACAAAGTGCTTCAATTCTATTATAAGATCGTTATTCAAATCGTTCGAGTGAACTTCTATAAGAGCTTTCGCTTGATTTTCCAACTCGACAGTTTCCATGGTTAATAACTGCGTAAGAGAACCAAACAATTGTGATCATAAGCTTTGCTCGCTTAATCAGTTCATCTGGATTGTGCACCATCTGACAGCTGAGTCCCTGGTGCCCGGTGCTGTAGCATACCCCAGCATTATGGATAATCCGCCACTGGTCCCTCCGTCTTTCTTTATACCATGATGTAATTTCTGTTGTCAGTTGTACATCTTATTCATGTCTTACGTCATTAGTTCTTATACGCTCAAGTCTTGTATAAGAACTCTCTTCTGAGGATCCTCTTTTCCGAGGAGTCCGTCAATCTAAACCAGTCATAGGCAACCTTTGAATTTATGGGGACCTTTGCATATATAACTGAGGACCAATTCAATGGGCGCACCCTTCCCCACCCCATATATGGAAAATAGAAAGGTGCGGAGCTGGACGTTGGACAGCAATGGCCAATAGCTGGACGTTACAAACATTAACTGTCGCTTTATAATACCCCTTGGACTTATATTTAGCGACGTGGAACACAGAATAGAAAAAAGCTTTGCGGCATTTTTCATATAAATTTGTGAAAATTTTTCACATTAGGAGTAGGTCATCAACAATCTGGCGTCATGCACACGCACGTTAAAACTAACAAAATTTTAAACAAGAAAAATGGTTAAACGGAAACACATTTTAATAGAAATAAATTAAAGAACTTGCCTTACTAAAAACTATTTCTTTTTACAAAGTGTACAGAAATGTAAAACTTGAAAAAATCACATTTAAAACATAAATGAAGGTTTCAGTTCCTTTTCTTGAAAACACTAACTTACAGTAAGTATTGTATTAGAAAAAAGTAAAATTTGAAACGGCGTCTACTATTTTATAATACAATACTTCGAAACAAGCAAATGCGGGTGCGTTCCTTCGCTGAAAAGACAAGAAAATTACAAATTTCTTTGCGGGCGCAGGGTTGCCAACTGCTGATCTAAAGTCTCCTTTCCTAGGGGGCCATGATTCTGATCCATACAACAAACAGATGGCCGCTATCACTTTATAAAATTTTGTTATATTGTATAAACCTGAATTACCTTTGATATGTAAATCTGAATCTCTCTGAATTTATAGATGTAGAAGTTGAGTACTATCGAATCCGCTGAAAGTAAATTACAAGCAACGTGGATAAAGTGGCTAAGAGAAGTCAAAGATGTGACTAGAGGAGATAAAGTAATAAATGATGTAACAGAGAGAGATGCAGGATCTAGGTAAAAGAGTAGAGCAACAGCAATTCAATTAGTTCTTGAAAACACTAACTTACAGTAAGTACTGAATAAGGAAAAAGTAAAATTTCAAACGGCTTGTACTATTTTATAATATAGTACTTCGAAACAGGTACAATGTGGGTGCATTGGTACAATACAACAATTCAATTGTAGTATAAACTTTATAGTATCCTACATTGTTTTTTCTCTTCAGAATTTGACGTATAATGCTACTAATCCTTCCATATTTGTCAGTATTATTTAAAACATCGTTGCCCTCATCACATGTCATATCACACACCAAATAATTCAAAACAATTGCATATTTGCAACAAAGGGCGAATTATGAGCGCTTTAGAAGAGTTCGAAACTAAACTATAAGAGAACACAAAAAAACCTAGTGCTCAACTCGAACAGCTTGTACGATACTGCGTTACAACATGTTTATCAGATTACAGACAAATGAGAAATCAACAGTTGCGATTATGAACCCGAACAGTGAGCACTGATTCTTCGCGCGGTACGTTGTGACATTTTATTAATGTAGTGTGTTTTAATGATGTTAGTCAAAGTTTTTTATTTGCGTTGACAAGTTCTTCATGTGAGAGCGAGAAGTTTTAAACCTGAAGATGGGAACATGTTTCCCGAAACATGTCGTGTATGACATTATAACGAAGTCGCAAGATGGAAAGGAAATAAGGTAAACTGTAAGCTTTATTTCAAAAATTAAGAGATTAAAAAATTCGTCAATTTTTCGTCGACCCTCTTGAGATGGTCCTGTCCCCCCCCCCCATATAATCTCCCCTGCTTATAATCTCTTCCTTGGTCGTCACCTCCGTATTGTGCAGTATATGTTCTTTCGTTATCGCCTTCATATCTTCATAGATATTCTCAACTGTTGTCTTCACATACCCCTCCCGCCGTGTCATCTAGACTCTATATTTATATTACAAAATAGTGACTACATTTTGTTTTCTTTGTTACAGAGGAGTCAAGGTAGGAGTTGTAGTGATGCAGATCTGTTCGAGATCGGTAAATCAAGCCACTCTTAGTAACAGTGTCAAATAAATCTTTAGGGACAATGACATGTTCACTTAATCGCCCCACCCCGACTTCGCGCAACTTCGGGTCGGTTCGGTTCGGTTCGCGTCGCTCTCGGGTTGGTTCGCGCCGCGTTCGTTTCGGTTCTTTACAAAAATATTTTTATTTTTATTATTAAGATCAATACTGGTTTTGGTTTAACTCGCGTTTTGTTTTCTGAACACCAATCGTTTCACCAAATCTTTCGAAGTTCAACGATGACACCGATTCTGACTAAGAATGCCTCACCGTGGAATGAACGAATCTTTTGGTGATATGAAAGCTAAAAACGTATTGAATCTTAAAACAGGGTTGATCTTAAAAAATGGGCACATTTAACTCTTTTTTTGTAGGGGGATGAAACAGGTGGAGGGTTGTTCTGTTTCAGGAGAGACATCTTCATGGAGAAGCCCACCGCATGCTTAGTTAGTTACGTTTGGGAATTTCTTAGGTTTCATCCCCACTAAATCAAGTGTAGGTAGTCTGTAAGGAAGTGAACATGTCAGGCTTTTGAACTTAGGAAGAAAACGTGTACAGATTTATTTGACACTGTATAAGTTTCGGTGCTCACAAGAACTCTCTCATATTGTGGACAAAAATGTTGAAAGTGAAATTGATTAAAATTTAAATTGTGGGCACTGAGTAGTAGTGTTAGTGACAGCTCAGAGTCTACAGGAATCCTCTCCCTTAGAGTCGCGAAGTAATTGGTTGATCACTTCTTATTTTCCTCAATAACAACAACGCTTTTGCATGGTCAGCCACGTTTATCGATATTATTATTATTATCACTGTTTCGCCCATGAGACAATGTGTCATTCTCAAGCGATGAAGCTGAGAGGACTTCAATAGTATCCGCAATCTCACATTTATCACTGAGGATGTCACGTGACACAGAATAGGCAAAACGTAATGTGCTAATAATAAATAGATTCAACAAACCATGATTGCCAGTTAAAACAGCGTTCTTTTAAATAAAAATCTAACCAAGCAACGGGTTTTCTTGAAAATAGTTTTTTCTTGTTCATTGTTTTCTTCTAAACGCGTTAAAAAAAAACTTATTGATACTTTTTGTCAAAAATATTACAAAAAAATTATGCATGTTTTATTATTAAAATGTATATAAACGCAATTAAAGTCACAGAAGATTAAATTAAATATTATTTTCTTATAACCGATGTTTGCCATATTTGCCATTTAAACATTATTTACGTAACTTTGTTTAACTATTAATTAAATCAGATTGTTGTAAAAATTGTTATTTTTCGCTTTAAAAACTTGAAAACCGGTAAAAAATTATTTAGTACTAAATTAATTATTTAGTATTTAAATGAAGATACATAATTCAATACATAACCGGTCGGGTTAGAATCTTTTCAGGTTGGTCCCCGTCGTCGAAGAGTCTTCAGTTGTATTTACTAATCATTTCTCTTTCAGTACACCTTTGAACTTATCGGCGTGGCATTGTCCAGGAGTGTCCGCAACTGGGCAGCGTGTCTATTTTTAGACTAATCGAGCCAATGAAAATGTCCACCCCCGGTTAAAATGTTCACACCTGGCACTGTCGCGCTGGCACACACACCACACAATACCATGTACATACCTTACACAACCCCTCACATTGCACTGCGTCGAGGGGTCCTTCAAGTCCTCAAACACATATCTGAGGCAAAACCATTTTTTTGTCGTGTGTTGTGTAAAAACGCGGAAATGTTGTTTTGGTTAGGCAGCTGAAAGTTTGGTTAGGTCCCCCATAGTATGTAAGTGTGCTTTCTGTTTCAGGTGCAGGGGCTCTTTATTTATACTCATATGATTCCGTTATTTGTATTTTGTATATTTTGAATGAAATTTAACATTGTATACTTATATGGTTATTATAAATATTGGATAGTATTTTTGAAAATATTACTATATTATTTATCGATGCGTATTTTCGTTTTTTAAAGTTTGGGTTTTGAGCCCACGGAATATTTGTCGTTATTCGTATTTAACATTTGGGTTTGTGCCCATGGATTTTTCTTTTTCTTTACTTTTTTCGCTCACCGTTGTAGAATCCGAACTTTTCGAAAAACACAGTTTATTTGTTGTGGACAAGAAGAACGACTTGGATTTGGTTTGGTTTGTTTGATTAGTTTGGTTTGTTTAAGAAGAAAGAAGAAAGAAGAAAGAGGAAAGAGGAAAGAGGAAAGAGGAAAGAGGAAAGAGGAAAGAGGAAAGAGGAAAGAGGAAAGAAGAATATTTCAACGCACATTTGTATGAGGTAGGTCGAATCCAATTCTTACTTATATAGTTGTAAGTTGCTGGATGGTTATGATATCCCGTTGCTGTTAACAAAATTTTGTAATTATTTGTCTTTTTATAAAAAAGAAAAATGTTAATATTATGTTAGCTGTTTACCTCCGTCTGCCCTTAAGGTTATACAATTGTCCTCAGCCATTGAACGGCCTTGTAGTCAATTAGCTGGGTTTTGTATAAATGCACATGTCGCTTGTCTTTAAAAGCAAGATGCCATATAAATTCGTCGACGATGTTTTTGCCTCGTTATCATTTCCTTTATCTGAGTCAAATTTATTTAACAAAAAGTAACTCTTACGGTATAGATTTCTATACTATTCTTTTCGACTGGAAATCATAATTGTCTGGAATAGATATAAGTATTAAGCAGAGAAACTTCTCATTGGCGTATGGTTTTCTGCTTCTAGGATAAGTTTGAAGTGATATTAGTATTAAGCAGAGAAACTTCTCATTGGAATATGGTTCTCTGCATCTAAGTTAAGTTAGTATTCTAAATACTTTAGTAATAATATTGATTTAATGTGTTTTAATGTTTACCAATTATAATGAGCTTGATACCCACCATCAAGCTTATTATAATGTTTGTTATTTAATTTAAATCATTTTGGCTATAAAATATCAACATTTGGCAATCTGAAGAGACAGCAAAATTAAATTCTTTTCAAAATTTAAATACTAATCAATGAGTTCTTCATTGAGATGGGGACCATGTCACTCACTCCATCTCAAGCCTCTCCCATTTTGCAGAAAAAGAGTCTCTGTCGAGGCTGATAATTTGACGACAGTGACAGGGCTTTCCACCAAATTCAGCCGAGTGACAGATGGGCATTTAGTAACACGGTCTACGGGGAACCATCTTGGATTGGATCGTTCAGACTTGGTTGGCGGAAATGTTCGCTGTAAGCGAACATAGGCCGTCGTTCATAAACTGAATATTAATGCAAACTACTCCTGAATTGTAAAACTATAGTTTATTTTAAATTGGAATGGGATTTTGCGTGACGTAAGCCCAGGAGGTTCGGCTTGGACACGTCCAATTAGCGTCGTGGAAATTGGCGCGCGTTGTCAGTTCACCATCGTCTGGAAAAAATGAAGTTCTGTGATTTTCATGTGCGTATTTACTACTGGTTGTGTAGTTAATGGTTTTCAGTAGTTAAATTCAAACAGTTTTTTTGAAGTCTATGCATTGGAGGTGCGTCATTTACATTAAAGCCAAGTGGACAAATGTCGGTATGGAGAACCACACACGACTTCCATGTTCTAAGATTTATATTTAAAATCATTTTCGAAATGAAATATTTCCATAGGATCTACTTCTTTCTACTTTTTGCTTCAGCCTTAACCACAGTACTGTAGTCACTAACGTAACCACCTCACGTTAGTGCACTCGATTTTCACTGATGATAGCAGTCGATGGCACTGCCGTCGAAACGTCTGGTTTTGCAGAAAACAATGGACCACAGCCAAACAGCCTGGGAAGGAATTTTAACAACAAACTACTTCTTTGTTGGCGATAACGTAGTACACATATAAAAAATCGGTATGGAGAACCATACATGATTTCCATGTTGTAATATTTATGTTTAAAATAATTTACTTGAATTCGGTTCGGTAATTTCTAAAAAAATATCGCCCACCCTCAAACTAATTTCACTATTTATAGATATTTTTGTTATTATTGGTAGTCGTTTAATATAATGTTATTTTCAGTCACTTTATCCATAAAAATTAGGTAGGCTTACTTTATTCTTATAAAGGAACCGAACTACGCAGATAATCATCCCGCCTACGAAGCGCTCCGAAGTCACTCATGGACCCTGAGCATCTTGCAGAGGATTCATTCCCTAAAGACGAAAAGTCTGTCTGTGAACAGTTCCTCGGTAAACACGTGCAGTTACACTGCCCAGCGATCCACAGGAAGCAAATCGCTATCCACGCTGGACACTTTTTCGGCTTGCACGCATTGTGTTGGTGTGGGTTTCGGCACTTTCCATTTAAAAAGCGTGCAAATGTAAAAAATAAACATGAGTGAGGCCAGAAATAACGCGAATTGTGTGTGTTTTAATGTAACAGAAGTAGATAGGCCCAGATAAATAAGATAAAACTTAATTAAACTAAAAAAATACTAAAACCCATAAAATAAAATAAATAAAACCCCTATAGTAACCCAGAAGTACAATACAGTATCTAATAAAAATTGATGTATTATAATTTATAAGAAAAATTGTAAACAATGTTTATTAGTAGAAGTGAAGTGAAAAGTGGAAAAGAATAGTAATTAATCAAGCAGACAGGACTGTGTAAGTTAATGAATTCTGTCAGTGACAAAATAAGTGTAAACACAAACTGTCCAAAAGAACAAAAGTGTGAACAACAAAACAAAAAACGGTATAAAACAGTATTGGGGTAATGATGATAGTGGTTCCCAATTATGCTTTTAAATTAAAAAGAAGGATTACCAATTTTGTAATTAATTATAAAAGCTCCCTATGTCTTTTTAACATTTTAAATGTTGATTCAAAGGGACATCAATACCAATAATGAACATTACTTATTCAATTAGGAAGAATTAAATTAAATTGGTTTTATATAATCATTGAATAACAGAATAAAATAAAATAGGAAATATAATAGTAATATAAGTTAAACAGTGTTGTTAGATTTATTAAGAATTAGTTATTTTTTATTATATGTTAAACATTTTTTGTGTTTTTTGGGAAGTTAGTTTATCTGTTTACTGTTTATCAGAGTCTCAGTCATGAAGACATGACATTGAGTTAACATGTTTGTATTTTTGTTGATGTAATAATATTAAAGAATATGAAGAGTATGTTAATCTAATGTAATAAGATACTAGAGAACAGTTGTAATTCATAAGAAGGGTTCAAACCAAAAGGCCAAATAATAAACACCAAAATGGAACATGGCACTGAAAGGATCAACATGACATAGGCTAATGTTAAAATAAATAAACTATTGTCAGAATAGCCAGTAAAGTAACAAACCAACATAAATTAATAAGGAATAATAAAATTAACAAAATAGACAGTATTTCTATAATGGTAATCCCATTTTTAGAATACAAAAATAAATTAGAAAATGTTTTTGTGAATGTCAAACTGTGTAAAGACGTGAAAAACCAAATTTTATAAAGATGATAAACCATCTATTAGGAAACACACACATATCAAATGAGATACCAAAATGTTTGTCTTATTATAAGGAAGATCACTGTATAATTCAATTTAGGTACACATAAGTATTAATCAGAGAGTAATTTGGAGTGGAAAATGTAAAAACCATATATTTTAAATAATAAGGGTCATGTGACACCTAAGTTCAACGGTATTGACCAATGGGCATGTAGCTAATTTTGGTCAAGCCGGTTGAAAGCAAAAGAAAAATACATTCTTCTATTGTTAGATATAAAAGTGTGCAGGTCAGCTCTGTGTAGCCAAGAACAAAAGTATAGCAAAGAATCAAATCTGAGTTGGAGAAAAGAAGCAAAATTATTATAACGCCAAAGTTTATAAAATGAAAATGAAAACAAAATGAAGATAATAGAATAATAATAACAAATACAGAAGAATAAGTAAGAAGAATATCATACATAAATAAGATAAAATAAAGTGAAAATATTTCTACTAGATACTGGTGAGAAATTAACCTTATTCTAATAATACAGTTTACAACTACACAAACACCAAGATCAACTTAACGAACACTTTTAAACAGAACAATAGTGAAAAGAGAAGAGATTTAAATGTAAACACAGTGAACATTATTAGAAAATTCATTTATTTAAAAGAAACTGGTGGCAAATATTTTTCACATTGTGTGAAGTGAGTAACAAGCGACCATCTTGGCATTTTGATTAACTTGGACTCTGGGAGACTCCATGACAGTTTTGTTGTAATAATTTAAATTAAATTATTATTTTGTTATACTTAAATAAAATTAACTCTGTATTGTATTATTGATTAAGACTTTTAAATAATTGTGAGGTATTGTACTTCATGTATGCATTTCTAAACTTTTTAATAGCAGTTAACTAAGAACCCAAGAAGTAACATTATAAAAATGAAAAATAATTTTTGTAACAATCGAACTGAGTGAAAGAGTCGATCCGAGAAATAAATAACTTCGACCTAAGAATCGTCGAACTGAATTTCAAATAAAATAAAAGTTAATGAAAATAATAAATTGGTCTTAAATGAGTTTTATTTTAAAAAAAAACAAATTAAGATTAAAAGATTTTTAGGTAATTAAAGAAGAGTGAACTCACATTGGCAATTGAAACTTCATCGGAACCAGGAAATTAAGAAGATAACCTACATTAACCAATTCGATATCACAATCGAACTGAACATAAACAAAACATTCCTTTAGAAATTCCATTTTTTTTATCAAACCAACGAAAGTAAAATTAAATGATATTTAAAATATTTAATTAATAATTTTTTTAACAACAAAATCAAAGCAAAATAAATTGAAAAACAAATTAAATTCAAAGAAAAATAAATATTTATTTAATTTTTTTTTTAAATAAATATTTTACCAGTTAAAACAAGATAATTAAAAAGAGAGAACACTATACAAAAGGTAAAAACGAACAGTTACGGTGTCTTGCCTGCATTTTTATTGCGGTAAAATAATAATAAAATGGAAACGTAAACATTACATAATTGAGATATGCTTGCCTGCCACGAACGATATATTTTCTCTCGCACATGATTTAAATTAAAATGAAAAAATATAGAATTTTGTTAAAGTGAAATGAGATGTTTCCATTAGAAACTACTTCTTTGTTGTCAATAACGTATTACACATATAAAACTTATAAAATTTACTTCCTCCATCATCAATTAATATTTTAATTTATAAAAAAATACCCCCTCCCCCTTCAACTACCCTTTTCATTTATAGATGTTTCATCTACCTTTCTACAGTTGGTTATTATGACCTTCTTTTCAGGATACTTTATTTATCAAAAGCAGTTTACTCTTGCTAAAATGTAAAACGTTGCAGGTAAACTACCCCTTTCCCTTAACCGATCTTCACCAAAATCAATAACGTAGTACACATATAAAAAATCGGTGTGGAGAACCATACACGACTTCCTCTACAATTCAGGACTGTATGCAAAAAATTATTTGATTCTGTTTGAATTTGCGGCTGTTATCGTTTGCCATAGAAAAAATTCTACAGACATACATACAGACACACACACACACACACTTTTCGAAAAAGACTTTTTTTATGTTTTGATGGTAGTACAATCAGAATCTGCCATTATCTCGAACACAATTTTTTTCGCCATGACCATACTTCCATTTCCTTATGGAACATGGAAGTAAAAATTGTAGTGTCCAAAATGTTTTTGCACTCTTGGGCTGTATAATCGGAGACTGAAAGTTCTGTTCTGTACACAATTTTATTGCCATTCACCATTTTATGACACAGCTATCAAAATCAAGGTCTGGGTAACTGTTTAAACATCATCACAACGTTTGTGCTCAGTTATTGGGCAAAGCAGTAAATTGGCTCTTCCATTCCAGTACCTGGCATTTAGTGTTGATAATGAAAGTGTGCTCAGGTGCGTAGAGAATTCATTAGTCACTTCAATTGTATTCTGACTTGATAAGAGGTTTACAAGAAAAGTGCTACACTTAAGTAAAGTATTTGGTATTGTATCAAAATATTCTATAGTTTTAGTTATGTGTTATGTTAGTTGTTTTTTAATGAAAATTATAATACCTCAAAGCTAAAAAGCAATTGATGAACAGGTATTTAGAAAACTGACTGCTAAGAATATCAACCCATAGTACAGAGGCTACATTAATATTTTGTAAGAAAATATATTCAGTAACAACCCACATTAAACTGTGCATATTAATAACTTAGTTAAAACAATAGAACTTAGTTATAAACCATACATGACTTCCATGTTCTAAGATTTATATTTAAAATCATTTTCGAAATGAAATATTTCCATAGAAACTACTTCTTTCTACTTACTGCTTCAGCCTTAACCACAGTAATGTGGTCACTAACGTATACCACCTCACGTTATCACACTTATCGCACTCGATTTTCACTGATGATGGAAGTCGATGGTACTGCCGAAACGTCTGGTTTTTCAGAAAACATTGGTTTTGGGCCAAACAGCCCGGGAAGAAATTTTAACAACAAACTACTTCTTTGTTGCCGATAACGTAGTACATATATAAAAAATGAACCCCTCCCCCTTCAATATAATTTACATTTATAGGAAATTACCCCCACATCGTTCAACTAGCCTCTTCATTTATAGATATTTTATCTACGTTTTTACAGTCGATTATTAAGATCTTCTTATCAGGATACTTTATTTATCAAAATTAAGTACTTTACTCTTGTTACAACAAAAATGTATCAGGTAAACTACCCTTTCCCCGTAACCGATCTTCACAAAAATCAATAGGCCTTGAGTCCTCTACAACTCAGGCACATATGTAAAAAAATTATTTGATTCTGTTTGAATGTGCGACAGTTATCGTTCGTCATAGAAACAATTACTCTTGTTAAAACATAAAATGTGGCTGGTAAACTACCCCTTCCCCTTAACCGATCTTCACCAAAATCAACAAACCTTGAGTTCTCTACAATTCAGGAAGGTATGCAAAAAAGTATTTGATTCTGTTTGAATTTACGGCAGTTATCGTTTGTCATAGAAAAAATTACCCTTGTTAAAACATAAAACGTTGCAGGTAAACTACCCCTTTCCCTTAACCGATCTTCACCAAAACAATAGGTCTTGAGAACTCTAAAATTCAGGACTGTATGCGAAACATTATTTGATTCTGTTTGAATTTGCGGCTGTTATCGTTTGCCATAGAAAAACTTCTACACACGTACATACACAGACACACAGATACTTTTCGAAAAATGACTTTTTTCATGTTTTGAGGGTAGTACAATCAGAATCTGCAATTATCTCGAACACGATTTTTTTTTGCCATCACCATACTTCCATTTCCTTATGGAACATGGAAGTAAAAGTGGTTGTGTTTTCAGCAACGATCTGTGAAACCTGTATTTGTTGTATTATTTAAAATCGTTCCCTTATATTCAGAAATGCGATGTTTCAGACCACGGCCAAATTTTCCGATATAAGTAGCATGAAATTCAGCACAATGTATATGATAAATGCCATTTTTTCTACTCTATCGATGAAATTATGTTGAGAAATTATGACGGCATGTTAGACAATCGCCTTGAAAACACTACAGGTTTTTCTGGTTTATGTAGTGATATTCAAACGATTTAATTAACTCCATTTATTTAGTCTTACTAGCAGAAATAAAAAAAGAAATAAATAAAACAGACTCCGTTTGTAGCAATAATAATGAACGATTAACAGATATGACAAGATGTGCCAGGTGTAGACTGTGATTCGTTATGTCGACAAGTCCGGAAATATTTATCGGTGTTAACAATTTGAGCGAAGTTCGTACAACGAATTCGTTGGCAACCCACGTATTTAATGTTCTGACTGAATGCAAATGTGAAGAAAAATTAGTTGCATAAACGTACGATGGAGCTGCTGGTTTCTTAATGGAGAACATTGAGGGTTACATGGTCTGGTGAAACGTATACAACCGAGCAATATTTATCCATGGCTGTGCTCATAAAATGAACTTGGTCTTGAAAAACTCAGTAGATCATATTAAAGAATGCAATATATTTTTAGCGCGTTATCTGGGTTAGCTTCGTTTTTGCAAAATCGTCCAGACGAACTCATGCACTAGATCAAGAAGTGAAGAAGCGATTTATATCAGTTACACATACCAGTTGGAACTACAACACAAGACTAGTGGCTACTGTCATGGAAGACATGGTTGCTATCATAAGTCTCTTTGAGTCTACAGTCGAGAACGGAGATCAATGAGACACCCCGAAATTTATACCGGAGCAACAGGGTTTCTTGATTGAAACTCACACTTCAAGATTTTGTTTAAAAATTTTTACTTTATCTCTTTGGTTCAGTACTACCACAGGCGGATTCCATATTCGAGATTCTGCAGGGAAAAATGTTTGAAATCACGTTTTGTACGAAACGCATAGACGACTTCGACAGATATTTGAGTAATTTAAGAAATAAGTACAATAACTTCTGGAGTTACAGGAATGAAATTGGGAATATTCCAGCAGGAAGGTGTGACCAACCCGCAAGCCGACACGGAAGTAAAGAGATTACGTGTTGATAACACATCGGATTTACAGCAGGCTGTAATGACTTAGTAAAACGTAGACATAACCTGGGGTTTGCAGCCCTAGACTATACACACAACGTTTTCAGAAGACGTTTGAACATAATTTCAGAAGAGCAATTTGCTTCTCTAAAACTCTCTTATTGTTAGCATCTTGACTTTCCGTTCCTGGAGAATGATCTCTCTGTAGTGTATTCTATTGAGCAATTTTGTAAAAATAGTGTTAGTGACTTGTCAAAGTACGTTTCTTCAGCAGATCTGAGTGACACCATTCCTCGAGTGTAAACCTTATTACCACAATGACAGTTACAAGTTCTCAACAGAAATATCATTTTCAGCCTTGAAGAGAATAAGAATTTATTTGCGCAACTCGCAAAGTGAATACAGACTTTCGTCTCTATTAGTGGTAGCTAATTGAAATCTAATTTTGCTTTCTATGATGTGGTTGTTGAGTTATTTGCTCACAAAAGGAGGCACCTAGAAATAAAGTTTAAAAAATAATTTGCACAAGTAACATACAATAATGTCATCTGAAATGATATTTTAAAGATAACCACTAATAATATTGCATAGCGAATTTTTGCGATCCGTTAAAGTGAATGAATTTGTTCTTTGTTGCAGACGATATCCTTGTGTATCCGTATTGTTCAATTTGTCGTTTTTTAATTCAGGTAAGAGTTATTATAAATTATTTTAAATAACTGTACAGCATTTCCCAAAATAATGTACATAATTACTTCATTCTGACGTAAAATGGAGAGGAATAAGGGGAGCTTCTAATTGTCGATGGATGGGGTGGGTATTCTGTCTCGCCATTTCGCCGGACAAAAGCGACAGATTTATCCGTAAAGCAAACTGGGACAGTAAAGCGTGGAAGACGTTAGACGCTGCCTTGGCCTGAGCTGGGGTCAACGTGTCAAGAATTCCCACCTTAGCAATTATGCTTATATTATTAAAACTCGGTGATTAGGCAGTATTGTCTGTTGGCGCGAAATCGTTCATTAATTGTTCAGTAGTTGGATTTGAAATCCACCTGTTGTCGCGCGAGAAAATCGTGTTCGAAGTGCCTTAACGGGGTAATTAAGTGATTATATAAATAACATTGTTGATGTCTTCGCTCGAGGCGAGGTAGACTCTTCATAGTTCTTAATGAAGATAATCGTTTGGTTTTGAATGGGAATCGTTTATGTCGTGTACGTTGATTTTACTTTGTCATAATTGAAGTACTGTCTGCTTCATTCGGTATAATTAATCGATTAATATCAATTGGCAAGTAACAACGATAGGTCTGTTACAACCTTTCGTCAACGATTGAAGGAGAGTTAGAAAACATCCCTATGCCTAAGATGAGTCTTCACAATAACGTGTCGATTATGAAACAAACATAGCCGGTTTTTTCTCTCGCTTTATGGCGTCCATTTGTCGTGCTGTGCTCAAAGATCGAGTCAATCCAATTGCGTCTACCTACTGTTGGGGCAAAAGCACCAGTCTGACAAGTAACAAAGCAAAATAACCACACCGTGTTGTAGCTCTCGACACACCGCATGGTTAAATGCAGACTGGTGGTTGAGTGGAACCATGAGCCTAATGCTTGACGGAACAACTATCAGCGTACGTTGGGTTGAATTTACCGTTACCGCTTTGTAACAGATCACAGTATTAATCGCAAATTGAAAATAATATTCACTTGATTTATTTAATAATATTAACGCATAATGCGTAATCTTATTTTAATTTTATGTGTAGATAATGCATTACAAATTCTACTGGTCTAGAATGGAGACCAGTAGGTAGAAGATCAAGAGGAAGGCCAAGGAAGAGATGGGTGAAGGATGCTGAGGACGATCTGAGGAATATGGGGATAAGAAAACGGAGAAGACTAGTATATTGTCCTCGTTGAAGAGGCTAAAACCCATAACGCCAGTAGAAGAAGAATCCATTACGCAGCTTTTTTAAACGTAGGCCTACATACCTTGCAAATCTTAACGTGTTAAGGACACAATTTAGCAGAAGAATGAAAGCAGTAGGATTGAAATTTATAATCGATGAAGGAGCTCAGGAATCGAATAGCCTGATACTGGCAGGGTCGACTACCATCCACGGAGTTACCGACTCTACGCGAATATTCGTATACACCAATCGTTTTATTATGCAAGCAGATTTACTGTTAGAAATTAGATGTTTAGAAAAGTAATAAACTTCTTCTTCTTGAGTGTAACGAGTGAGTGGTAAACCTGTTCTGGTAAAGCCGGCTATGCACTATCCATCGCCGCTGGACGTCATGACGGACAGCAAGTGAAAAACGACAGTTCGTAGCGTTGACATCCATCCGCACGTGTGTTTTTTGAAGGATGTGCACGACGAAAAAATTAGTCCAGCAAGACCATCAGCTCAAGCCGCACGACGTGCGGATGGACCGTGTGTACTATTGACGGATGTCAAGGAATCGTGCATCGTGCATGTTTGATCATGCGTACGCTTGCTGTCTATCAAATCGTCATTTTAGAGCAAGTACAGTACATGTTTTTAGAGCACATTCGTTTAATAAATGTTTACTGTTTAATTTTACATTACTTTCATTCTTTAATTTATATTTTATAAGTAACGATTCAGATAAAATTTCAGTTTAATATTTAGTTTAGTTTATTCTTCGTTTACATAATACATTCAAATATCATTAGCAGTTATTATTTTAAATATTGTTATTATTAATTTGTTTTAATTACAATTCATAGTGAAATAACATCAAAATTTATCGAAAAATATAAATTAAATAGATGTCTGTGGGACGTATCCTCGGCAGATTACATGAATAAAAATAAAAGAATGACAACGAGAACTAAAGAACGTCTGGCACGCTGGACGAGTTGCACGACAACAGTGTGGTGCGTACATCAATCGCCGACGTCGGGCATGCTGGACAGCGGCGATGGATAGTGCATAGCAGGCTTAAATGGTTGGAATAATAATAAATTTCTTCTTGACTGTAATGAGTAGGTGCTAAACCTGTTCCGGTAAGTGTTTGTAATAATAATAAACTTCTTCTTCTTGACTGTATTGAAGTAGGTGCTAAACAACCTGTCCACGTTGCCAGACCCTTCTTCCTCCAGGTTTGTACCGCATAACTGCTTTAGACAATCTATCCTTCGTTGCTCTATACAAAGCCTGGTACCATCTAGTTCTATACTTTCGATTGATTCCACGGATTCCTCCCACTCCACTGCCTTAAGGGAGAATACAGTTTAAATATTTCTAAAGAATGTCATTTCAGCACAGGATTTTGACACTGGCCGCTGCTCGATAGTACTGCGTGCATTAATGCTGCAAGAGCAGCTGTCCTATAAACAGTAAACAAGAGAGGAAATTGAATTCGTGAAACTACAACAAACTTAAGCGATTACGTTAACCATTGTATGTGTTGCATGCGTGTTATATGTGTATATTATATAAACCTTTTGTATTTGGTTACACCTGTATATGTTAAACAAGTCATCTTCCAGCCCTGGCTTCCAACGCTAATATTATCAAACGTTTCCTACCCGTCGCCATCTCAGCATAACCCCTCATATCCATTCTTCTGTGATCTTCCAACACATCATCCGACCGTTTTATCTTAGGTCGATTTCCCTTTTGCTTTTATACACCTGTGCCCTCAGGATTATCTTTGGCATCGACCCTAGGTAATCTAGCCATTGTATTCTTTCAGCGTAAACCAGTCATGTTAACCTCGTTATATTAAGTCTGTCATGTTACATAGTTTGCATTATACTGTACTGAGTCGTACGCATTTCTGTGCCAACTATTAGAGTTAGGTCACAGAACGGAAATACTTCTGTAAACTATTACTTATTATAACAATTTACCTCGTATCAGTTCTGTTGGTAGCAAAAGCTGATAGTAGGTCTGACGGCCAGCGAGATGTTTATTGTTCCTATCTCATAACATGTACACTTCAACAACAGATTACTTTGTCGAGCACGTGTTTAACAATCTTGTTAACGTTAAGCAACTCATAACTGCTTAATATGGGTAAGATAAAGGACCGGTTCTCGGGTAAAGAACGCCTCGGTTGTTAATATGGAATCCAAATATTCGCGATTAACAAAAAGTGACAGACGAACAGTAGCGTGGACGCCACGTCCATGTAACCGCTGTTAATAATATTCATTATATCACAGAAAAAATACTTTAGTTATTGAACAATTTGAAATCCGGACAATATTAGTAGGGAAACTTGAAAGGCTCAGTATGTTCGTCTTAGACATCGGCAATGTTTTACCGCATACGGTCATTGACCTCGTAGTAGATTGTCACTGTACAAACTTAGGAAGGGGGTACACATTCGTCCACCCAGTGTGCTGGCGCTGTATAAACCGGTAAAACGCTCAGTTTGCAGCTACGTTCGTTTTCGGAACTGACGTGCAGCAGATACTACGTACCTCTCTGTGTTTTTTCGTTTAGTCATGTGTTTCTCTGTTTGGCATTATTATTATTAATTCGATTATTTGTGTTATGATTTATTCTGTGTAAGTATAGAGTCAGATCCCCTTGAACCGGGACCCTCTTTTCGCCCAGCGAATGATACAAAGTGCTTTAAAAAGAACACTTGGTACAAGAAAAAAATTGAATTAATTTTTAGGTTAAGTTTTAGGCCTGTCACAGCCTGGTGTGTTATGTACCCACGCAACGCTACTGCAGACGAACATACTGAAGGAAGAAACATCGATCCGGTCAATTTGAAGGTTGAGATTGTTAAGACGGAAACAGATCCGCACCTCTTCATTAGACAGACAGCGTTTCTGTTCCGGTTGCCAAGTCACGTAAAACAAAAAGATGCGGACTGTGAACAATAAGAAGCACATCAGTAATGAGAGATTGTAGTCCTTGACACGAGTGTTCACTCCAAACCCTTTCGCCATTGTTGTTGAAAGCTGAGATGCAAACTGAGCTGTTGAACACAAGGATTACTGTTTCCATAACACCAATCACTTACTTATAAGGAATAAGAAATAATGTTTTTGTATGTGATAGGCCTCTTATGTTGGTTATTTAGGCCTATTAATGTAAATTGATAGACTTGGAAGGAATGATATTTACTTGCAGTGGCGTATCTAGAATTTAGTTTGGAATGGTGGTCTGTGGTCGGGTCGACTTCATAGAAAAGAAGAAACAAGTTAAGACAAATGAACATTAATATTCTTAAAGTGGCTGAAATCAGTACAGTAAATGTGGTTTAAGTAAATGTGGTAATAACACAATAAACATACGCGTTATTGAAATATTGTTTACAAGATACTTATTGACTGAATTGATTTTCTTACATTTCATATTTCAAATGTATACGTTAATGCTCTGTAATAAACCTGTTTGTATGTTTAAAAACAATGTCTACTATATTAGCGTACACAACTGAAAAATTAATAACTCAGACTTAAAAATTAAGAGATTCGGAAGATCTGTCAACTTTTTCGACACTCGGAGGTGGGGGGGGGGGATGTCCGGTCCCGTTCGTCCTACCCAAAATACGTCCCTGTATACGTTCTAATATTTGTTGTAAGTATCGCGGTAAGAAGAAGGCCTTATAGCTTGAATTAGTGATACTCCCTTTCGAACACAAAAATTAAAGTGAATGTAATTGAATAGCCAGTGGAAAATTTTTAAGCATCTTCACTCGTCGCTTTGCATTTAGTAACCGCATTTCAAAGATTAACGTCGGCATTGAAAGGAAGTTTTTTTTTCAATCAGATGTAATGTCAATTTCGAGGCAAGAAACCAGTAAGAACAGAAATAATAATTAATGATCAAATTGTAGAACACATGCCCATTTTAACTATTTGGGAAATGTTATTGGCTATGATAAGGACTATGACATTGATGTTAATTTTGGCAAGTTCCAGACGAACTGTGGGACAATTAATCGTATTTTTAGAAACAAGATAATTCGAGAGATACAAAATTATAGCGGTCGCTGTACTGTCCTATGGGTGTGAATTATAGACGACAACCAAGAAAGAAGAAAATAAAGTACAGGCCTCGGAAAAGGAGTTAAAGATTAGACTCATTTCGAAAACGAAAACAGGAAATATTGTAAAATAACTGTAGTTTGTTAAGAACATCAACGCAAAGTGTAGAGAGCGCGGTGACCGTGCAGCCGAGTGTCGAATTGTAATATTGTTACGACGGAACATCAACGCAAAGTGTAGAGAGCGCGGTGACCGTGCAGCCGAGTGTCGAATTGTAATATTGTTACGACGGAACATCAACGCAAAGTGTAGAGAGCGCGGTGACCGTGCAGCCGAGTGTCGAATTGTAATATTGTTACGACGGAACATCAACGCAAAGTGTAGAGAGCGCGGGGACCGTGCAGCCGAGTGTCGAATTGTAATATTGTTACGACGGAACATCAACGGAAAGTGTAGAGAGCGCGGGGACCGTGCAGCCGAGTGTCGAATTGTAATATTGTTACGACGGAACATCAACGCAAAGTGTAGAGAGCGCGGGGACCGTGCAGCCGAGTGTCGAATTGTAATATTGTTACGACGGTCTCACGCCAATGAAGTCACTGATTACAGCTTTAATTAGCCACAAATAACAATTTGATATCAACAAGGTACTCCCATAAAATAATTCAAGTTAAAGTTGTTCACACACAATAATAATGTCACCTTATTACAGTATCGTAACGCAATAATCACTTTCCACTAATCCGCAACAATTACTTGATCCTCACTATACAATGTCGCCAGGTGCAACTGACTTAATAAGTCGGCCGCTGATGCTTATATAGATCCCGCAGAGGTTCAGAATAATTTTCCGTATTCCTGGCGGCATGCCGACATAATGAGTACAGTAGTTATAAGAGCACGAACAGTTTGACGGCTACGTGGGAGCATGACATTGACACAGACGCTGCACGACAAATGGGTAGAATGACATTGTGAGAAAGTTGCGTAATTGTTGTCCCTCCTTAAGCCTGTTCGTCCCGACCTGGCAAACCGCCTCTGAAGTAATACTTGGCCAGGCAATCTACGTGGAATATATTGAATATCTTGTCCTTCCTCTTGTATTCGTAAACAACATCGTTGATTCTCTTTTTCACAGTTTAAGGCCCTTTCCAGTTAGTCTGAAGCTTAGGTGAGCGATCACGACGGTGCTTTGGGTTGTACAACCAAGCCTGATCTGCTTCTTCGAAACCCACACTATTGCTGCGAATGTCATAAAGAGTTTTCATTTTATCACTGGCTATCTTCAGACATCCTCTTATCAAGCGATTCATTTCTCGTAGTTGCTTTTCTAATTGCTCTTGGAACTGAGTCGCGGGTGATCCGAACGTCAAGTCCCCAGAAAGACGAATCTCCCGCCCAAATACGAATTTTGCGGTTGTGTCGTTGTAGGCTGGGCTAGTTGAGAAACGTGTAGAGCAGTCCGCGGACCCCCCCCCCAAATAATTGAAAAATTCACGGACCTTGTCTGAGTTTTGAAATAAAACAAACAGTAAATATGAAAGAAACCTATCATATAATGTGATAAAATAAATATGATATTTTAATTAAAATGATTAAAATCAAAATTTTCTTAATTTGCAAAATTATAATATTAATGATATCAAAGATAGTTTAATGTGAACAATAAAGCTGCTTTTGAACAATTAGCTCTTTAATATTGTGTTTCATGTCTGATAATTTCAATATTAAGTAACTCTCGACATTAAGTTTATTTCTTTACTTTGACTTTAAGTACGTGAGGTGGGAGACTGCGGTTTAACACAAATAAGTAGAGGAAAACACAGTTAAACACTTCAAAGCTCTTTTTCCGACTTCAGGATAGTCAGTAATTACATATAACCAAAAGTCAGCTAACTGTAATTGCGAAAACTGTAAGTTGAAAGTTCTGCCAATGAATCTTCTTCCTGCACTATAAGAAAGAGGTCTAGTCTGTTCGGTGGACAAACAGATCTACTACACGACATGATTTAAAGAGATTACTAAAGCCATTAGTTTAAAATTACTACTACAATTACAATTAGTTTGAACCAAAGAAAAAATACTGGATTTTTCTAGTAATTGTTTTAAAATTCTAAAATTTAGATTTAGATTTTAAAGCATAAAAAATCAGAGAAAATTACGGTATATTTTATTTTTTCTTAAAAGTGTCTGCGGACCACCTGAAACATTGTCGCGGACCCCACTTTGGGAACCACTGGTGTAGAGCGTCGAAAATTTTTAGAGAGCGTTACATAATTATTGTCGTAGCATATTTAATAAATGAAGTGTCACGGAGTGTGAAGCGCCATTTCCGTAATAGTAGCTTTGTTGACTCTGTAAATAATTCTAAACTTGTGACTGTTGCACGGGAAGTGGTATTCACTGATGTTTGCACAGATAAATGGCTCTTCCAGGTATTTTACAATTATTGTGTCTCTGAGCCGACACAAACTGAACTCTGTTTTCCTGTTCCCGTTGAATGAACCACAGCCATATCGACAAGAAAACACAATACTAATACACACAGTAATATGAATAGTAATAATAATAACAACCATCACAATAGTAACAATAATAATAATAATAATAGTACCATCACCACCAACAGCAACAACAGTAATTTTTTCAACGAGGGTAGGTTGAAAAATTTGTGGATTTGGGTATTATGCCCGACGTACTAAAAAAATCAACTCCCTTTCCTCAACTAGAACCAGAGGCGGACTAAGCCGATTGGAGGCCCCTGGCGGTAAAAATTTCGAGGCCCTTAGACCCAAGCCCCAAAACAAAAAAATAGTGTAAGGAAGTGATGGCATTTTCGGAAAGATTTCAGTATAAGACTTTTAATGACTTGCTTAAACCAGCAATATGTAGCTAATAATAAAACTCAATGTTTCAAGAAAAATCAGAAATTTATTCAAAAAATTTAACAGTAACTAAGTTACCTGAGTGCTTAAAAAAGGTTTTCTATATGAATTTGCGTCTTGTTTTCTCTTTGGCAAATTCATCAATCATTTTTGCAGTATCTATTTCGTCCAAAATTTCTTGTTCTATGTATAATATGGCCATGTTGTTCAATCTGTATTCTCCCATTGTACTCCTTAAATAGTTTTTAACGCATTTCAAAACTGAAAAGATCTTTCACCTGATGCATTTGATATCGGTATTGTTAAAAATATTTTCAAAATAATCTCTACGTTAGGAAAAGTGAAGACATTTCTCTTGCAGCTCGATAAATTTTTGATGCGGTTGTGATGGTATCTTTGTTTTCTTGTAGAAATAGTAAGAACTGGTCCAGTTTATCATCAAAATTAGAAATATCAATGTCATTTTTGTAAATATCCTTCAGTTTTTTTATAGCTTTCTTTTTTTCTTCAGTTGGTAATCTTTGATCAAATACCCTAAAATGTTCTATAACAGCTTCATACGTGTGAGTTCTTCGAGATAGTTCTGCCTTGGTGCTATAGCATATGACATAAAATTAATTGACAATGAAATTTTCCCTTCTTGCAAATTCATGACCGACTTCTTTGCTTTCATCGAAAAACATTTTTCTCTTCTCTGGCCTACGAGCTTGTCCATCTTCTTCATCAAATGATAGACCTGATAACTCAGTTGCTTCTTTTTCAACTAAGATCTTTTTTTTTCAATCAGTCACTTCTTATTACTAAGATGTATATTTGACATTATAGTATACTTGATGTAGATAATAAATTAACAGTTTTAGTTACGAGTCTTTCGCTTTTGCCTTTTGCGTTTACATGTAGAATACGTGAATAATATTAAATATTGCATCTTTCGCTTTTCTGTTGTGGCAGTTTTTAACTAGGAATCTATCGATCTCGGGGCCCCTTGGAGATTCGGAGGCCCCTGGCGGCCGCCAGGTCCGCCTGCCGCTTAATCCGTCCCTGACTAGGACACTAACCTGGAACTGGCTGACACATTAATTCGGGTTAAGCCTATTGTTCCTCAGCCCTAGGGCTCACGTCTGACTTGTTATTCTTCTGTATTATATTTTCCAAATCTATCTTCTTCGCCCGGAGAACCTCTTCAACGAAGCATGCCACGCAGTTCCAGATGTCCTCCCTTTGGATCGCTTCGACGATGTTATCCAAGGAGATCTCCTGTCTAATATCCTCTTGCGACGATGTCCTGTGTTGCTCCCATCTGACGCAGACAAAGAAGGTATGGCAATAACAATAACAATAAGAAAATAATAATAATAGTAATCGTCATCATCATTACTGCTTTAGATTAATTTCGAAATTATAGAAGTAGGAGTGATGTGTAATTTCACCCTCACAGATTTACGTCAATATACTCAGCGTGGATAAATTAGAATCACAAAATGGTGACGCGACGTTAAATGAAATAAGAAATAAGCAATAGTGTGAAATTAGGACAATAAGAAATGAGGAAGACAGTAGGCTACTGGACAAAATAGGTTTCCTCTGTTTCAGTTTTCCAGGGTACGACGTAAGTTATGAATATGAGGATGACACAGGTGGAAAGAAAAGTGAACATCATACGATGTGCGGTATAATCCATAAGACGCTGGGCAAGAAATTAAGCATGGAGACCGTGTTAAAGCTATGGCGGAGTCAGCTCTGTTTTACGTGGAAACTCGGATAGCGTCTGCAGTCCGCCGAGAAGGGTCAAGGGTTGCATCAGATCGGGAATGTGGATAAAAACAGATTTATGTCAATGACAACGTGAAACTGTACAAAAATATCGGCTGCAACTCGTAAATAGAATATACCAGTGATTCTCAGCCCGGGGTCCGCAAAATGAAGTTAAATTATTAATAAAAGTTTTACTGACAGATTTTAAAATAATTTTTGTAACAGCCCGTCCTTCATATTCAAAAAGTTATTAACTACGCAATACGTCAAACGTATGTTAAGCAATAATAAATAACGTTTCAATAACTTTTAACTTAGATTCCTAACAACGATACATTACATATGAACCATGAGTATTAATTTTTATTAACTACATATTATAGTATTTTTACTGACATGTGGTAAAATTCCTGAATCTCTAAAGAATGCTATAATCATTGCTGTACAATTATGTTTTCTCTTTAACCAATGTATCCTTTATGACATTTCAAAAGGTGATCGTATTGCTGCCTATTAATTTTTAAGACAATTGGTGACTATGACTATAAAAGTGTTTCAGATTTAAACAATACAAGCATTTAAGATTGTTTTTCTTAATATATTGTTAATTACATTATTCGTATATATGTATTCATTTAACCGGTATCCTGATAAAATATAATTGTACAATCAAATAAATAATTGTACATTAATGTAATATCTTCAAATAAACTGCAAGTAGGTTTATTTTCACGTGACGCACGTTTCACAGAAATTGTTCTGTATCTTCAGAGCTTTGTTTGAATTGTAATTGAATGTTTCCCTTACGATATAGTTAACGGATAATCGATTTTACTTCGATTCTATTTTCGATTGTTTTAATGTTCATGTAGTCGGCTTTTTATTACGTATTTAATGTTTTATTATTCTGATAAATGTATGATTTTAAATAAATCGTCTTGTTTTGTTTTTATTTGAATGTATTCTTTAATTAGTAGCTTATTATTATTGTGTTTGTAAATATCAAGATTTTCCCAGAGATCCATTTTGTAACTTTTTGTACATTTTTAATTAATTTAACATTTTGAATGTCTAGAAATTTTCTGTTTATTGTTTAAACAGTGTGTGGCTAAATTAGATTTATATATATTAGGTTTTAGAAACGCATTTCGATGTTGAATATATCTCTAGGACAGTTTTTTCTTCGTCTGGCCTACGTAACATTTATTGCAATCTGGACATTCTATTTTGTAAACTCCATTTTTATTATGAACGTTGAATTTAGTTTTAGTTTTTATTTCATTAAACACAATGTTATCTGTGTTATAAGGTATTTTAAAGTTTGTAACTTTAAATAGTTTGCTTAGTTTACGAGTTATGTTTCCGTGATAAGTAAAGTTGATATATTATCATTAGTGGAAGGATTTTTACATGAAGGTTTGTATGGTGATTTGTGAGTTGTTTTATTTTTTCTGATTTATTGATAGATTTTATTTTGTATCCATTGTCTATTGTTTGAAGGTATTTCTTTCTTTGTTTCTTTCTTGTTCATTTAATGAGATTCTATACATACGGTATATTAATGAATCGAATGCTGCCATTTTATGTTGAGGAGGATTATTAGGCTTATTTGGATCTAAAATCATTAATTAAACATTAAAATCATTTATGTGTAAGGGGTAGACGGGAGTCAGGGAGGGAAAAATAATTTTTTTATGGATCGCCATTACCAGAAAGGTTGAGAAGCGCTGGAACAGACGATAGCAGGTCGGTGAATCTCCTAGGAGAAGAGGTTTGGGTAGCTCAAGTAAAAAAATAACTTGGTTCACGTGAAGGACGGAGCAGGCATTGAGCCTTGAAGTTAATACGAAGTCGCATAACAGACAAATAACACAAAATTGAGAAAAATACGTACAAATGGTATAAAACATTTAAGAGACGTCAATGTAACAGACCATGTACTGTGATACTACTATTGCTACTGTAATTACAGCGATTAATATTCCGCCGTCAAGGTATTCTTCACTAACGACTTGTTTTATTTTCCACTAATGATAAAAGTTCTTATATGTTGCCGTTAAAGACTATTGCTGTGGTTAGTAATGAATGAACTTGTTTGATTGTGCAAAACTGGTCGTAATTAACACGTGTAAACAGTCTCAAGTGTTTCTTAATGGGAATAAACGGTCGGATACTGCTTAGATGTAGGACAGTCAAGATACACATTCCGTCAGGATATCATAAACTAAAACTTTAACAAAGAAAATAAAATTTTAATACACAATACGAAAGCGGACGTTATTTTTTCATCGAGAAAGCTAACTAAATTAAACTCTGAGTATAGTGAACTCGGCTGCAGTGAACACTAGTCGCTAGTCCCGACATTACATATTGATACGTTGAGCTGAAAAATAACAAAAGTGCCTATGTGATTCTTAATACGCGGCAACGCACAAAGCTGTTGCAGACGTTTGGAGATCGTTCTGCGCTATAGGTAATTCGAGATGCCCTCTTCCACACGTTTCTACCTGCACCCAGGTACGGTGCAATATTATCACTACAATGCAAGGCGGCCGAGTTATAAATACTGGATTTCGAAACGGGCAGCTTCAGTTACACCTGGCGGTATTACAAGTGGTTTCGGAGTGATTTAGTATTGACAAGTTAATATTTGTACACCGTGTTAAATCCTTCGGAGTGTGGTAGTGCGATAAATAGTTATGTGAATAATATAAGTAGTAATATTGGTGATGATAATAATTATAATTATAACTAATTATAACTAATGTAATAATAATGATTTATCATCATGAGAAACTTTATCTAAACAGTCACAAAAAATTATCTGTAATATTTACAAATATATTAGAGACAAAAATGATAAAGGAACAATTGGTCATACCGCAAAGCATAAGGAGTAAATAGGCAATTAATGTAAATGGAGTACATAAAACATGGCAGAAAGTGGGAAACAAACGGCTTCAGACAAATTTCCGTGTGACGTTGTTCGTCGAAAGATATGCCATTTTTATAAGCAATGAGTACGTCCAACGGTGGCCGAAATGTTAATTAAACTTCACAAAGAATGATATTTTCCATATAAAGAAACAACGATAAGAATTATCACAATTTTTTGGACTGTTGGGCCGTGGTCTAGTTCGTTCATGTTTATCTCCAGACGTTTCGTCCATATCGACGATGGACATTTTCGCTGGCGCGGGAACACAGACTACCCCCCCCCCCCCGGATGAATACGGACAGTATGGATGAAAACAGAATGAACAACCTAGACCACGCCATAACACATAACAGTCCTGAAAACTGTGATAATGTTAACGCCAGAAATGAAAGGTTACGTTCATTTAACGATAACAATGTTAATAAAGAACCTGAAATTTGTGTTCGCATTCTTATTATAGTGTCATAATGGAATCGTGTAGAATAGTTGCATGAAGATACCGTTACCATTACCGCTGCACAACCTCTTCATTTAGTTTTTATTGACATTGAAAAAGCCTATGACAATGTACCGATAGCCAATCTGTCGACAGCTTTAAGATCAACCCCATTATCATAACAGCTATACAAAATTTTTATAACAATTCAATATCGAGAATAAAAATAAAAAGAATTTGTCACCAGGGTTTCAAGTCACCAAAGGTTTACGCCAGGGATGTTGTCTATCACCCACGCTTTTAAAAATTTATACGGAGAAAGCAATAGAGACTTGGAAAAAATGTGCAGGAACATAGAGATTCCACTTGATGGTGATACAGTTTATTCATTACAGTTTGGTGATGACCAATTACTTTTGGCTCAAGATTTTGAAGACATAGAGTACATGACTAGAAAATTGATACAGGAATATCGGAAATGGGCACTAAAGGTAAATATGAATAAAACAAAATACATGGCAATAGTGTGACGATTTCATTAATTAAAAATATAGTAATTAATAAATAGGTAATGTAAAGGCTGAGAAATTTTAAATTTTAATAAAATCGCACATTTAAACTAAATTTTATCGCTATCATAAAATTATAATAATATTTAATAAAGAGTTTTAATAATAAAATAAAAAGGAATACGAATGTACAGAGAGGGTAAACCTTGTTAATTAACCCTGCATAGACATGAGCTAACCGGAATTAACTTGAATTCCGACCCCTAAACAAACTAATAATACTTGTAAATTTGACAGTATTTAAACAAATAAACAAGACCACAGTAGTGTACTTTAATAACGTCTGTAATTAAGAATGTATCTCTGAATAATTAAAAAGTCAAACTTTAACCATTTAAATAAAGGTGAAATGTGGAACTATTTCGCTGCGACGCGTAACCTCCGCGCGATTAACTGACCCTTCCTACATAGTTACAGAGCAGAGATGATGCGTCGTTCAACCAGTAAGCAGCTCAAAGCAGAGAGCTGTACAAAATATGTATTTTTTTTGTTAAATGTGGTTATTACTTTCAAATAACCGTGTGAAGCGTTATATAACGAGAATGTAGTGTGTAACAGAAGAAAGTACTGTAATGTAGAAAATTAAGTGCGTAAGGTGACATCTCCCAGTAAGAAATATAGTTAAAGTTATCTTAGTGTTGTATATGTAAATTCAGATACAACCGTACTATTACCAAATGTGATGTGCATAACTGTAAAATGTGAAGACGAAGACCTCAACTGTATTTACAATACCACCGAGAAACAGGACGACTTCATGACACCGTAACATCCGAATCAACATTAGTTAAGTCCGAGGACCTTCACCAGAAAGACTACCACGATGACACCCACTACAGAGAGAGGACCGAAGAATCACGCGTGGAGGACAAGGACTAAAACCCTTAACTAAGAGGTGACGCGGAGGCTTGTCTTCCGTGGATATGTATCTTTGAAATAGAAGTAATTGTAAACTAAAAGACTTTAAAATGACAACCTCTAAAGTTTAAGAATAAATGTTGTAACAATTAATTTCCGTAACCTTAAGTTGTAAAGTAACACGTGTGATGTAGCGTTGGAACATTACACTACTAAATGAAACCATTCCTCAAATGGTATAAAGAGTAATAAAGTAATTCATTAATGGAGTAGAGTAAACTTTAAATTCCTAAGTAATACATATAAACTCGGATCCGAAGTAAAATGCGCTAACTGTATTGTAAATCTTAATGTAGAAAACCCATTACAATTTTCACTGTAAGTTAAAAGTGATATGTTATGTGTAAGCAAATAGACATAAATAAAGAGATGTCATCTTTAGTACAATACTAAATTGAGTGCATAAATGGACAGACTACCCCCCCCCCCAGGTTCCTTGTATATTAATTGTTTTAGTGATTTGATTAATTTTCAGCTTGTTACAACGAAGGCAGCCTGTATAATTGGCAGAACCAATTAATACGGGTTCCCTATGTTATAACGCAAGTTAAGATGTTATAAATTGCGCCACTCTGCTTTTGTCACACTGCTTTTGCTTTCTTGTAAAAAAAAAACAGTTAAATAATTTTATTGTTAACATGCGCCACCTTGTGTTGTTTAATAAGTAATTGTGTCATATTAGGGACACCCTGTTGATCTATTCACTCATTTACTCTAATATGTGTCTAAAATTTTAAATAAAATAAAATGATAATTATTATTATAATAGTATAGTAAATAAGTAATTTTAATTATGATTTAGATATAGGAATGTACATAATGTTAACTTAACACGCCACAAGAATACGAAACAACATCAGGTACGTGCTTGTCAAAAATTTCATTCATCAACATGTCGGTTTGTAAACAAAATCTGACCGGTTAAATTCTTGTCCACGCCTGTTTAAAACTGTCATAGTTTCCTCCCGCAAAGTTGAGTTAGACAATACGCAACCCTCTTCGATTGTTCTATTGTTATATGAAGCGTGTATTATCCTGTGTTTAGTAACCGAGAATTCCCCCTTCGTTGAACGTATATTGACGCCTGTGTGAGATTTTTCTCTCTCACTACCAATGTAAAATGATTAAAGTTCACATGTTAATCGTTTATGTGCGAAAACTACTATCTCTGTTGTTAAATAAAGTGTTCTACCCCTTACCCCGTAACAAAGTAAAATGTTAACCTTTAAACTAAGTAAAATTAAATCGAAGTATATAAACGTGTCCTAAATAAAAAAAAAATATAAATTATAAAATTTTTTTAAGTAAATGATAAGTCCTTTAAATAAAAGTTTAATATTATCTTAAAATATACTAACGTGTTATAAAAGTGTATTAGTAAAATAAGTAAAAGAAAGTAATAATAAAAGTATATTTGATTAATGTAAACACCCGGTTGTGGGCTGCTTAAAATAATTCCCCAGCGTGCCAGTATATAAGACAAACTCGTTCGTGCAGAAAATAATCGTGTTAAGAATTGTAGTAAGCCACCCCCTATTGTGCTAAAGTGGTATCGAAGTAAACAATAGCCGCGACCATGTGTACAATACAACACCCCTGTGTAAAGTGTCTGTCCCCTCCTGCATAGTTTGTAACCGCTGTTCGTTTTAAAAGTAAATAAAGATTCCCCTTCGTGAAGTTCCGCTTATCTCAGTAGAATAAGAAATTATGATTAGAAATAATCTAAAGTGGAGTATGGGACCCGCTTTAGGTTATATTAGAGGTAATTAAGAATAATATATGTAACGTAACACAGTCACAATGGCGCCGCACTAAAACATTTTTACAAGGGTTAAAGAAAGTCCTTTACAAGGGTTAAAGAAAGTGCAGATAACTAACTACTAGAGTTAGAGTATGCAAAATGTAATCAGTCGGGCCACGATGTTGTGAGGTTACGAAAATTAGTAGTAGAAATAAAATTAAGTTAGTTTTTAAGAAACGAGATAAAGGGAAGTTCACGGAAGAAAAGAAAATGAGTACCAAGAAATTTCATACGGTAATCCCCAAGCATACTCCCGGTATATTGCTGACCAAATAAGCCGGAGTCTGTTTTTAAGCGGCGGAGTATGTGACGATTTCATTAATTAAAAATATAGTAATTAATAAATAGGTAATGTAAAGGCTGATAAATTTTAAATTTTAATAAAATCGCACATTTAAACTAAATTTTATCGCTATCATAAAATTATAATAATATTTAATAAAGAGTTTTAATAATAAAATAAAAAGGAATACGAATGTACAGAGAGGGTAAACCTTGTTAATTAACCCTGCATAGACATGAGCTAACCGGAATTAACTTGAATTCCGACCCCTAAACAAACTAATAATACTTGTAAATTTGACAGTATTTAAATAATTAAACAAGACCACAGTAGTGTACTTTAATAACGTCTGTAATTAAGAATGTATCTCTGAATAATTAAAAAGTCAAACTTTAACCATTTAAATAAAGGAGAAATGTGGAACTATTTCGCTGCGACGCGTAACCTCCGCGCGATTAACTGACCCTTCCTACATAGTTACAGAGCAGAGATGATGCGTCGTTCAACCAGTAAGCAGCTCAAAGCAGAGAGCTGTACAAAATATGTATTTTTTTTGTTAAATGTGGTTATTAGTTTCAAATAACCGTGTGAAGAGTTATATAACGAGAATGTAGTGTGTAACAGAAGAAAGTACTGTAATGTAGAAAATTAAGTGCGTAAGGTGACATCTCCCAGTAAGAAATATAGTTAAAGTTATCTTATTGTTGTATATGTAAATTCAGATACAACCGTACTATTACCAAATGTGATGTGCATAACTGTAAAATGTGAAGACGAAGACCTCAACTGTATTTACAATACCACCGAGAAACAGGACGACTTCATGACACCGTAACATCCGAATCAACATTAGTTAAGTCCGAGGACCTTCACCAGAAAGACTACCACGATGACACCCACTACAGAGAGAGGACCGAAGAATCACGCGTGGAGGACAAGGACTAAAACCCTTAACTAAGAGGTGACGCGGAGGCTTGTCTTCCGTGGATATGTATCTTTGAAATAGAAGTAATTGTAAACTAAAAGACTTTAAAATGACAATCTCTAAAGTTTAAGAATAAATGTTGTAACAAGTAATTTCCGTAACCTTAAGTTGTAAAGTAACACGTGTGATGTAGTGTTGGAACATTGCACTACTAAATGAAACCATTCCTCAAATGGTATAAAGAGTAATAAAGTAATTCATTAATGGAGTAAAGTAAACTTTAAATTCCTAAGTAATACATATAAACTCGGATCCGAAGTAAAATGCGCTAACTGTATTGTAAATCTTAATGTAGAAAACCCATTACAATTTTCACTGTAAGTTAAAAGTGATATGTTATGTGTAATCAAATAGACATAAATAAAGAGATGTCATCTTTAGTACAATACTAAATTGAGTGCATAAATCGACAGACTACCCCCCCCCCCAGGTTCCTTGTATATTAATTGTTTTAGTGATTTGATTAATTTTCAGCTTGTTACAACGAAGGCAGCCTGTATAATTGGCAGAACCAATTAATACGGGTTCCCTATGTTATAACGCAAGTTAAGATGTTATAATAGGTGACCTTCATCAAGACTTGATATTGGAGGAAGACATGTGGAAGATTTCTTATACAGAGGAATACAAGTATTTAGTGGTAAATATTAAGGCCAGTGGGAAGCAAGACAAAGAAATACAATCCAGAATTAATTTGGGAATGATGGCTATATCTACATTAATTGGAATCCTGTGGGATAAGCAAATTACAGCAGAAACTAAAACAAAAATTTTCATTAAGAAAGTTGTGTTAATGGTTATAATCACAAACAGAATTATCACTGATTCAGGCCGCTGTAGGAAAATTATTCCAATTAGCGCTTTCAAGCTTCTCAGCTCATCGCCAGATCGGAAATAACAACAAGAGAAAAAAACCAAACTCTTCACACCCCCACCCGCCCCACTGTCCACACACACCCCCTCAAACAAGCTATAAGTCAAATGTCCCTTCCCAACCTCCGAGCCCTGTCACCCCCGTCTGTACAGTTACATATTTTTCTAGCACATTCCTTCTGTTTATGTGTTGTGTGTGTGTGTGTGTGTGTGTGTGTGTGTGTGTGTGTGTGTGTGTGTGTGTGTGTACATTCTTTTTAAAACCTAACGTTGTAAAGCCTTTCTCATTCACAATTGTGGGCGCGGTCACTCACCCTTATTTCAAAAACATCCATATATGCAATTTAATTCTTAATATTATCTATCCGTCCTCTATCTTTTACTTTTTAATTATATTACAAAATATTTCTTCATTATCAAATTTAGTTTTAGTATTCATTAAACTGTGTAACCCTTTTCTCTTTCTTTCAATATTTCTAACTCCTCCCTAAGCTTCCTTTCAACTATGTTATTTACTTCTTTTAAAATTTCTTAGTCTTCCAAAGGATTAACAAAATTATGGTTCTCTTCTATGAAATGTCTATGAAACGTGGAGAAGGTAATAGAACAGCGAATTCGTTATATACAAGACATTTCATAGAAGAGAACACATACACATAGTATGGACACACGAAAAGAATGGCACAGGAAAAATTGCCAAAGAGAGTTACGGAATGGACCACACCAGGAAGACCGCCTATCACCTGGATAGAAGCAATTCAGACTATATTGAGGGAACGAGAAATTGAAGAAGATCTTTGGATGGACAAGTAGCAGTGGAAGATGAGAATTCAATCACTTCTGTAATCTTTGGTTCCGGAAAATTTGTAAACATTGTACAGCCGGAAATAATAATAGATACCGTTACCAGAACAGGGAATGTTGTTTGAACATGAGATACTGTTTTTAGACGAGACCGATGGCGTTGTTAAGAAGTCTTGGGATGACGAAAGTTGTTCCCGTGGTGCTACACGCAGCAAGGGTTCCGAATTATCTGTACCCTACCTCACTTCCAAAATCATCGGTGACTCTAAAGCCGATTCGCATGATGAAATGAATTATGACGTTTTTGAGAACTGATTTAAAAACGTGTTGTTAAAGAACCTCTCGTCAAACAAAACATACGCTATTGTTTTGCATAACGCCAGTTACCATTCTGAGTTAAAATTCACAACATCAAATGTGACCACTACAAACACAACATCGTTAACCTTTATTGAAGTCCATATTTTAAAGATCTCTGACCACCGCTTCCCGTCAAATCTGCGTTTTAATAGAAATTATTAGAGATTCTAACATTAGGTGAGAGTTCATTATTGATGAAACTGCAAAATACCACGGGCACGAAGTGTTAGGATTATCTAATCTGTTCAGAAGTAAACTAAGTTAAATGTATTGGCATTAGTAAAATAAAAAAGAGTATAACAATAAACTGTTTAACTTTCGTGTCCTGTCTACAAAGGAGGGGTGTTCGACATTACACCATCATCACGGCATAGGTAAGGTGCTGCCTGTTCCGCCTTCCTGGTTCTACCCACACACCATTATCCTATAGATTTATATTTCCAAACTCGTTTGGCTAGTGTTGAATCTACATTCTTTCTAAGCGTTGTTTCAACCGTATTTTATAATCTTTTAACATTTCATTCAAGTTAAAAACGTGCAATCCTCCTCTTCTTGCATCATTCTTTATATGATCAGATGCTACTACTTTGTATTATTATCTTAGTAATAATATTATTACCTTCTATACTATTATTATTACTTTATACAAATAACGATTACTATTGTTATTATTATTGCAATACCTTCTTCGTCCGCGTCAGATGGGAGCAACACAGGACATCGTTGCAGGGTAGTACGTATGAGATAATGTCGTCAAAGCGATGTTTCGAGGGGAGGATACCTGGAACTGCGTGCCACGCTTCGTAGAAGAGATTCTTCGGGCAAAGAAGATAGACTTGGGGGAACATAATATGGAAGAAGAATAACAAGGCAGACGTGAGCCCTAGGGCTGGGGGAACAATATGCGTAGTCCGAAGTAACCTGTCAAAGAGTTCCAGGTTAGTGTCCTACAAGAGGAAGAGGAGGTGGTATTTTAGTGGGTCGGGTATAATACCCAAACTCACAGAACCCGGAAGTTTACACACCCTTGTGAACCTTTTCCACCTACTTAAAAAAAAATGTATCATTGATATTATGACACTAACATATTTAATATGATCGGAACTTCAAATAAGTACAAATAATCGAATAATTCAAATCTATGATGATGATAACAAATTCTAATGTGATGAGAACCTCAAATGAGTGCAAACACTCAAACTTTTGAAGTTTCAGTAATCAGCTGTTGTACAGATAAATATACCGACCTTGCAGGCTGGCTTTCACAATTTTCCCATCAGATGATTAGTATGGCTACCCAGTAGTTAACTTCTTTTTATTTTTAGACTTAAGAACTGCGAAACATATTAATACTCACGGGAAATAGATACTCAATTATTTTGCTTGTGAAAAAATTGATGTAGGCTGCGGTATAAATATGAAGGACAATAATATTCGTCTTTCAGAAGTATTTGTATACACCTGTTTATTAGAATTTTCGTTTATCTTACCATCATCATCATCATATTCATCAGCACCATCATCTGTTAAAATACATATGATTTAAACATGAAATATTTAAAAGGCTTTCTCTTTCTTTTATGTTAAGAATACGCGGTCAACTGAATATTTTCTGTTTCAATATGTAAACAGACTTTTAGTTTATTTGATTCATATGGTTCTGTGGTTCGTAGAGATTGCTGTATTGCAGATAGAAACATAATAATCAAATTCGGTTCTTCAGGATTCACACATCTTTACCTACGTTATATAGTTTACCGAACTAATGGCAAAATAAAATAGCGGTTAATATAGTTCTGTGCAAATTTGAACAATTAAAACCCAGCTTTCTGCGGGTATTAATCGTACATTTTCATTCCATAGTATGTTGCGTCCAAAACGGTTAAATTTTTTTATTAATTTTTAAGTTATAAATTGATTTCTTTTCTGAATTTACACTGTTTCTTATTTCCATGACGAATTTATTTAAATTATATTAAACAAGTGTCCGCGTTTGATTTTATTTGTACTTGTCAGTACGGTGAGTTAGGATTACTGCGGTTCGGGCTTCATGGTTCCAGTGTGGTATTATTATTATTATTAATTTTATTATAAAATTACAGTCAGTAATACATATGCACCAAGGCCATTTCATTGTTGTAAACGAATTGTATGTATTTGAAAGTTTCGAATCTATTATCGTCAGCTGGATGCTTTTTAGAATCGAATGACAATTATTACTGTAAAATATGTTGATTGCTAGCAATGTCCGAAAGCTATTGTTAACAATGTAGAAGTGCATAGCGCAAACAATGTTAGACGAGAAAGGCGCAGAACTATATCTCTACAAAATGTGTTTACGTCTTCTTTCACACTTAAACTGTATCCTCTGTCCCTTTCTCTCTACTTTCACTTTTGTAATATTTTATGTTACGAATTTTCGCTAATCGTGTACTACAATCCATCCATTTTTTAGGCTACTTGTATTGGTCTGAATCGGTGATACCTTGTGAGAGCGATTAGCTCAGCGACGAGGGATAACTGACGGAGGCACGCAAGAATTAGGTTTACGTATCGTCAAGTACATCGCAAAAGTGAAGATGCGCACGGAGAATTGACTAACTACAGTAAAAAAAAATTATTACAACAATAATTTAAAAATACTTTTTGTATCTGATAAGATCAAATTTTCGAGTTCGTGAAAATAAAAATAAATAAATAAATTTTTAAAATTCCAGAGTCTTAAAATTGTATTTAACTTTTATTTCTAATTATAAAATTAAACTTTACAGTCAGTATGCTCCTGAGCTGCTGAACTCGCTCACTATTTTGAACGAAGTGCATTTATTATTACTTGAATTTCCTTATTAGATGATTTTCAGTTACGGGAAAAATTACGATTTGCGTTACATTTCCTTTTAGTCTGACACCCTGCTATATTTTCACACAAAACACAAACACTCAAAACTACGAAACAAAAACATTCAAAAAACACTACTACTACTACTACACTACTATACTACTACTATAAACATTCAAAATTTCGATCTCTTTTTTCGGCCCTGGGGTCCCAAAAATTTTGAAATTTCCAAAACTTAACATTACGAAGGCAATCACGCCCGGATTCTACATTAGCGGGCTGTTGGTTAATGGTTATGTTACACGATCTGCCATCCGGAGGATGTAAACTCATGAAGCTTATCTTCCAAGGTTATTTGTCACGAAGAAAGACTATGTAGTGATGGAAGAAGAGCGATCCCTAGCCATCGCACATAAAGAACAAGAGTTGGTAACGGGAGTCAACAGAACAGCGACCTCACTCGAGACAGATTCAGGAAAGTACAAAATACAGAAGTGTGAAACGTTTACGTCAAATTGATTGCTGGGACTCTGTGTAACTCATTACGAACGCAAGTAAGTTATTCTCACGTGCACGACAATAGTTTGTGTCGTAAACCCGGCATGTGTGTGTGTGTGTGTGTGTGTGTGTGTGTGTGTGTGTGTGTGTGTGTGTGTGTGTGTGTGTGTGTGTGTGTGTGTGTGTGTGTGTGGTAACACGGTGCCAAGTGTTTCGCAAGTGTTATCGCCGAAAAATGCTAATGAACGCCGGACGAATCCAAACTGGGACGGTGACAAAATCTTACGTACAAGGTTGTTCGACTAAGATGAAACTTGTGACCAATATATGCCGCAAATACTGTCGTGTAGATTTATAAAAGTAAATTTAAACTTAACAAAGTGAACAAATAAACTGAGATTATATGGAAACATGAAAACGTTTGTTCAGCTATATAATACAGTAGTATAATTTTAATCAGGCTCGCTTCTGTTCATAGCTTAGATTTCTTGGGTGGCTGGTGAGGCGCTGGTTAACTGAAAAATTCACGGCTCTAAGATTCTAATGTCCTGCCACCAACGTGGCTGCATTATATAGTAAACTTGTTGCACCAGGTTATGAATACCCTCTTCCCGGCCCTTGATTCTTGTCTAAATAAAACCGTAAATACGCTAAGAACGAAGCTTCCAACTAGTCCAAAAACACGAAACGGCCATATTTCCTCATTAACCGCCTGCTCACACCACACAGACACTACAGTTTCCTACCTACACTAAATCACTAATCCGGTTAAAGCCCTAATCAACTACCCTACAACTACGCCAACTAAATGAGTCCCCCCTTTGACGCCACTTTGACGCTACCCTCCATCTTTAGCGTTCTACGCTGCTCGGCCTGACTGTTTCACTCTTCTAGTTTGGCACTAACTCAATACATCCTCCTCCTGCCCTAAATTACAGTCACACAAACAACTCTGTATCTTCTACTCGGTGCCTGTACCCGCACTGACGTTTGTCTCCAAACCGGCTGAAGGGGGCTAATGGCCCGAGACTTGTTCAGTCGAACAACATGAAAAATAGTGGTATCATACGGCTACAAGCGATAGACGTTAATAGTAGTATCATACGGCTACAAGCGATAGACGTTAATAGAGAAACCTTACGACTGGACGGAAAGTGCGGAAATGATGAAATTTGAGGGTACCATGAGCTCTACGAGCTACAACAAGCGTCCAGATTCTTCGATCATACAGAATTAACTTTTTCCTCTTCGGCCTATATCTATAGCTTCGGTGTAGGCTATAGCTTCTAGGAGGATGTTACGTGTTGGACGTTGGCAGCCGGGTTTCGATAAAGGATATGGAGCCATTTGATTGGAGTGAAATAAAATCTACTTTATAACTTCCGATTCAACAGAACTTTAATGTGGACTTTCAGTGTTCAGTAATAAAACGAAGCCAATAGCGCAACTGACGGAGCCTGCGGACTAGGGGGCCCACGCAAACATTTCCTTTAGTTTTTACGATTCTGTATAAACCATTGAAATTAAGTAAAACCAAATTTCCCCGTACGTACTTAACATCAAAAACAAATACACTTATATTTTACTGTTATTTTACCAGTACCTAATTTGGAAAGTACAAATTATTTGGTTAATTGCACAATACAGCGGTGATTCCATTTACGAATGCATTTCAAGTAATGTTTAAAAATCACAAGAATACTATTTTTCTATAATAAAATGACTTTATATCAAAATATTCTTCTTTAATTCCAGTGCCAATATTAGTCCTATACTATAATTATTCCAAATTATAAAGCTATAACCAGATGACAGAAAGCTTTAAAGGTGAAATAGATTTTTGGTTTGTTTAAAAGTATGAGATTAGTTAATAAATTTTACGATATAAAGTTTAATGTAAACGTTCACTGTCTTCATGAATGTAAATTTAATAAGATTTGTACTTTCTTCGGGATGCACATAAGTTCAAAAAATGACAAAATTATAATCGGTTACTAGTGACATGTCTGATAATCAGTATTTTTTTACATTGACCAAAGAGATAAACGATACTAAATAACAAATCAAACTATTAATTGAAACAAAAGTTATATTTTATTAAGTCAGTATACATCTTACAAGAAAAAATAGTTATTGTATTTACATTATATAATTTTAAGTAGTTGCCACAGGTAAAAGAGGGGTTAGTGTTCAAGAGAGAACAACGGCATGAAATAAGTAGGGCAGTAGGGGTGTCGTAAAGGGGGCCCAGGAAAAAAGAGTTACGCAACTGAACAAAACTGTCATTCATTTCAGTCGAATTTAGGGAAAGTCTAAAAATTTAGAAAAAGCTATTTAAATTCTTCATTAAATCGTTCAATAATAACGTAAGGGATAGCGGATTATGCTTTCCTGGTCGAAGGATAAACGTGAAGACTCGTAATGGTTACCTGCGACCAAAATATATTGTGAACACCAAAGTATTCCAAGTTAGTAAATTTGCTCCTCTTTCAGTTTTAAATGTACAGTAAACAGCTCTGTGACAACAGTGATATTAAGTAATTATTCTCGTATGTGCTGAAGTGTATATGCTGTAAATTCAAAACTTCACTGCCTATATACAAGGTTTAACGTCAGCGAGTGTGATTACTTCCAACTAACACGCCACCGTCAGTCAAAATATTTGAATCGTTATAAGATTTATTGGTATATAATACTGTTGTCTGTCAAAAACTTATTGTGTATAGAATACGGTAACTTCTGTTAATCTAAGTAATCAGTAACCTGTACTGGTCTAGAAAAGCGACCGTTGCATTTGTAGAGGCAGGACGATGTAAACTGAACACTCGGGTCTCGGATGCGCAGTAGACAAACGCCTCGCTGCGAGGCTAACAAAATGTTCATTCACTTCGCACATGCGCAGAACAGTTTTGTGCAGTGTTTCATGACGTGAACATCGGCTGCAACAAGACTGGCGAGAACAACGGAAGCACGTATGTGACAGAGAGGGATATAATATGGAAGTGAGACAGTGAACGTACAACATCGTCCCCCTTTCTTCTATCTAGATAACTTAGCTATACTTGAAAGGGGGGTAATTCATGCATTGGGTCCGCGCAGATTACTGTTCAGGAAAGGCTGGCGGGCCTATATTTAGTGAAGGGAGGTACTGTATTCAATAAGTTTGTACCAGTACGACCTGCCGGCCTACTAGTTTTGCGAAAACCATTGTCCAGCCGATCTTCAATCTGGAGGACCGAGTCATTTTTATCGGAAATCTTCCCTCATACCGAATAATTTTGAAAACTCAAGAGGATAGCTTCCGCCGGGTACCTACATCCTATAGGCTCCATCCCTTCTTGGGATTCGTCTGTACCAGTGTTTTTAAACTTAAAAGCACCTGAGGGCCACAGTTAAACTCACGAAGCTACCGGTGCGCCGCAATATAAGCGAACAAATTTCGACAAGTACCTTAAAAATAAAAAAAGCAGTACTTAATTGTAAACAAGTAAAAGAAGGTAACTTGGACACTTAACATTATATGTCGTGTTTATGGGTCGGTTAAAGAAGATGACAAGTGCAGAATAAGAAATAATCAGTAGATAGATGAGCTATTGAGTCACGAGGACACTGTAAGATTCATAAAGGTTCAACGAATACAATGGCTATGTCACCCAGAGCGAACGGATGATCAGCGTATGGGAAAGAAACTCCTGAGGGCGCAAGTCTATAAAAGCAGAAAGAGGGGCCGACCTAGAATAAGATGGTCGGATGATGTGCTAGAAGATCTCAGAAGAATTGATGTGAGGGGTTACACTCAGACGGCAATGGACAGGAGACTTTGGAGAAGATTGGTGTTGGAAGCTACGGCTCACGTTGGCCTGTAGTGTAGAAGATGAATTTATACATTTAACAAACATTACTACATATCTTTAACGGTACAATGTTCATTATGTTAGTAAAGAATTAGGATATAAGAAATATATCAAGCACTGTATATTTGCATAAAGTCTTCACTGTGCACAGCAGGAAGCAGAGAAGAGTATGAGAGGCGACTTCTGCAGTGGTTCTTGATTACCTACATTGTGGAGAACATAGTTTTACAGAGGCATGTATTTCCAAACAGCTTCGTAATTTTCTGTCTGAAACTTGGCAGATTTGGGAATCGCTGACGAGGTAGCAACTTAAAGAAACTTGGCCCGTGTTCTCGCCCAAGGGATCGGTTTGTAAATGACACAATTCTAGTTGAAAACTTAATCGTAACAGCAGATGCGACTGACTGCGATTCAAGGACGAAAAATCGGACAAGCGCGTGTGTTTTGTCCAGCCGATGTATCCAAGCATTTAATGTGATATATAAATAAAAGACGTTTATCTCAAACTTACAATGTAAAATATAGGCCTACTGTACGTTTCATATGTTTCCCGCATCATAAATCAAGGTGCGTTTTTCAGCCCCCAGGTAGACTCAGCCTGTTGAAAATGAGTACCTGGGATAACATCCTGAGGATAATAATGGGCGGCTGAAGCGTAGCGCTGGCCACACTGCCTTCTTTGTATACCGTAGGGCTCGCATAAGACAGCCTACCCTGCCTGACTCCTAAGCTGCTTCGGTGGTACACATGGGAGCCATTATTTTATATTTCATATGTTTCTCCTACAAGATCATTCTCAGTTCAAATAATAGTGTATTATTCATTCGGTTATTAAAATTAATAGAGTAATTATTAAGTTGGTTTTCCAAAATAATGTCGAGGGCCGAGAGACAGACAGACAGACAGACAGGCAGGAGAGAGTCCAAGGCAATTACTGTCTAAACGCGTTTTTACGTTACAGACACACACCAATATGTATAATTAATCCTATGTGAAGGTAAGTTTTGTCGACCTTCGGTAAAACGATTTTATCAAACACACTTACATAAAGTATTAGTAGTAATGAGGTGTTTGTTATTTAATATAAATAACTTACTGCGAAATTTGCACTAATTAGAGACAGAAAATGTAATTCAGTATATTCACTTCACACGTGACTGAGCGCGTTAACTTCATAGCGTGTCATTAGTATTGCGTTTGTTGAGAGATGCAGAAGTATCTGCGTGATGTGTCCGAACCAGAGTAATGAGCGAATGGACGATACGGTAGTTGCTGCGGACTGTACGGTGGTTTTGCAGAACATAGGGTAGTTTTGCAGACTATACGGTCGTTATTGTGGACGATACGGTAGTTACTGCGTACTGTACGATGGTTTTGCAGAACATAGGGTAGTTTTGCAGCTATACGGTCGTTATTGTGGACGATACTGTAGTTACTGCCGACTGTACGGTGGTTTTGCAGAACATAGGGTAGTTTTGCAGACTATACGGTCGTTATTGTGGACGATACGGTAGTTACTGCGGACTGCACGGTGGTTTTGCAGAACATAGGGTAGTTTTGCAGACTATACGGTCGTTATTGTGGACGATAGGTAGTTACTGCGGACTGTATGGTGGTTTTGCAGAACATAGGGTAGTTTTGCAAACTATAGGGTAGTTATTGTGGACGATACTGTAGTTACTGGGGAGAGTACGGTGGTTTTGCAGAACATAGAGTAGTTTTGCATACTATACGGTAGTTATTGTGGACGATACGGTAGTTACTGAGGACTTTACGGTGGTTGTGCAGAACATAGGGTAGTTTTGCAGACTATACGGTCGTTATTGTGGACGGTAAGGTAGTTACTCCGCTTGGAAAGTAGTTACTGGTCAGGGCGATTCTATAGTTACAGAAGAGGATGTGCTACTTAAAGCAGACTATACGGGAATTTTGCAGAATATAGGGTAATTTTGCAGATTATACGGTAGTTATTGTGGAGTATCGATAGGATAGTTGCCGTGGAGAGTACGGTGGTTTTGTAGAAGATAGGGTAGTTTTGCAGAATATACGGTAGTTATTGTGGACGATATGGTAGTTACTCTGCTTGGAAACTAGTTACTGATCAGGGCGATTCTATAGTTACAGAAGAGGATGTGCTACTTAATGCAGACTATACAGGAGTTTTGCAGAAAATAGGGTAATTTTGCAGACTATACGGTAGTTATTGTGGAGTATCGATAGGATAGTTACCGTGGAGAGTACGGTGGTTTTGTAGAAGATAGGGTAGTTTTGCAGACTATACGGTAGTTATTGTGGACTATCGATAGGATATTTAATGAAGAAATTTGTGTTAGTGGTTGAAATCACAATCAGAATGATCACAGTTGCAGACCACTATATAAAAATTATCCCGATTAGCGCTTTCAAGCCTCACAGCCCATCGTCAGATCGGAATAGGCAGAAATTATTTTAAAACAAACCCTTCACCCCTCTCCCCCACCCTGCTCACACACAACAAGCTATAATATAAATGACCCTTCCCCACCCCCTTCTTAAGATAAGGAATAAGAATATAGAAAAAATTCCAGTATTACAGAAAAGCGGAATTTATAAATTAAAATGTAAAGACTGCAACAAAGTGTACCTAGGTGAGACAGGACGAAAATTCGTATGCAGGTTGTCTGACCACAAACGTGGAGAAGGTAATAGAACAACCAATTCGTTATATGCAAGACATTTCATAGAAGACAACCATAAGTTTGTTAATCCTTTGGAAGAATACGAAATTGTAAAAGTAGTAAATAACACAGTTGAAAGGAAGCTTAGAGAGGAGTTAGAAATATTGAAAGAAAGAGAAAAAGGGTTAGACAATTTAATTAATATTAAAATTAAATTTGATAATGAAGAAATATTTTATAACATGATTAAGAAGTAAATGATAGAGAACAGATAGATAAGATTAAGAATTATATTGCATAGTACTAATTGGATGTTTTAAAATAAGGGTGTGTGACTGACCCACGTGTGTGGAGAGGAAGAGGGTAAGTTTAAAAGGATGCACACACACACACACACACACACACACACACACACACACACACACACACACACACACACACACACACACACACACACACACACACACACACACACACCACTGAAACACAAGGAATTTGCTAGAAAAATATGTAACTGTGCAGATGGTGGGACAGGGTTTAGGGGATGGGGAAGGGTCATTTATATTATAGCTTGTTGTGTGTGAGCAGGGTGGGGGAGAGGGGTGAAGGGTTTGTTTTAAAATAATTTCTGCCTATTCCGATCTGACGATGGGCTGTGAGGCTTGAAAGTGCTAATCGGGATAATTTTTATATAGTGGTGTGCAACTGTGATCATTCTGATTATCGATAGGATAGTTACCGTGGAGAGTACGGTGGTTTTGCAGAAGATGGGTAGTTTTTCAGACTGTACGGTAGTTATTGTGCACGATACGGTAGTTACTGGGGAGAGTACGGTGGTTTGCAGAAGATAGGGTAGTTTTTCAGAATATACGGTAGTTATTGTGCACGATACGGTAGTTACTGGGGAGAGTACGGTGGTTTTGCAGACTATACGGTAGTTATTGTGCACGATACGGTAGTTACTGGGGAGAGTACGGTGGTTTTGCAGAAGATAGGGTAATTTTGCAGAATATACGGTAGTTATTGTGGACTATCGATAGGATAGTTACCGTGGAGAGTACGGTGGTTTTGCATACTGTACAGTAGTTACTGTACGGTGGTTATTGCAGAAGATATGGTAGTTTTTCAGACTATACGGTAGTTAGTGTGGACTATCGATAGGATAGTTACCGTGGAGAGTACGGTGGTTTTGCATACTGTACAGTAGTTACTGTACGGTGGTTATTGCAGACAATACGGTTATTTACAGAAGATAGGGTAGTTTTGCAGAAGATACTGTAGTTACTGAAGAAAACCGAAATATTTTTTATACTCCACATTCAATTGCTTACTTCTCGACTTCAGACATACCATAATCTTCATAGCATAATATGAACACATTAGCATACTACTTTGATTCTTGAATTCGATAGAATCAGTTGACTTCTGTAATTTTCTTATTTGTATCGTAACTGCACGTGTGTAATCTAACCATATATATTTTTATAAGGTTTTAATTGGACCCATGCCTCGTCATAAAGAAGAAGGGTATTTTATGGGGCTGTAATCACGTCTGATTACTTACTGTCACTCGAGCCTAGCAGGAAATGCGGCAATGTCAAGGTTGTACTTTTGACGTGACAATGCATGCACAGAAAATTTGTTTTTTTGTATTAATACGAATGATAATTTTTCACTCTATTTTCAGATTTCATTGATTGTAGTAGTCATCTGTCACTTTTAATTGTTACATCGAACATGTGGCTCTAGATGTTTTGTTGTAGCCTATTCACAGAAACGCTGTTCCTTATCAGTCATTACTTTGCTCTGCTCCTTCTTTCTAAAGAGATTTTTTTAGTTTAATATTTTTAATGATAAAGACTTGAAAACTGATGGCTTCATATAATCTTTCTTCTTATTTTCCTTCTCCCTGCTCATTTTTTTATTATCCTTCCTCCTCTTACTCTTCTTCTTTTTTCCCTTCTTCGTCTTCTCCTTCTTTCTCCCTCCTTACTCATCTTTTTCTTCTCTGTTGGCTTCTCATCTCCTGCTGTCTTGACTATTCCGTTTTCAGGCATTCTTGAAATATGAAAATCCCACTATAACCACCTTCTATTCAGCCTTTTGTGTCCGGGGCAAGGAAATCGTCGGGTCCCCCTTCCACGACAATTAAATGGGGATAATAAAGGGCTGTCCACTCAAAAATGTACTCGATAAATGCAATCGTACAGACATTTTGCGTAAATGCGTTTCCAGCAAACGGTTTAAAGTATTTATTGAATCAACATTACAATATTAAAACAATATAATATCGCGGATAATACTATGTAGGCCTATACATATGTAGAAGACACAAATTTAGTAATATAAAAATTTTAGGCTATGAAACTTGGTAAATTAATAAACATACAAATTCTATGAAAGTATGTAGTGGGTCATCACTGAAACATTTGTTATCATTTATTGTATATACTTGTGTCTGTCAAAAAGTATATAATTTGTTATCATAATGAATCGTGATGGTAACGATGGCGTCTAATAATTCCGTTTATGTGTATGACAACTGACAGGTAATGGAAGCGAATTCTCAGTTTTCACTGAACCGTCTATCTATCTATGTATCTGTGTATGTCTCACGATAACTTATGAACACATCAACAGATTTTCGTAAACTTGTCATGCGTTTCAGTACTTTTAACCTATAGTACAGTCACTGAAGGAAAAAAATTCAAATTAAGTGGCTTCTACGAGATTTTTTGCATAAGGCTAGATAAAAGGGTGAGAAATAATTTAAAAAAAAGTTTACATAAATTCCGTCGCTTTTTTTTTCGAAAAAGAGGAGGGGGAAGGTACAAAAAATTAGTTTTTTCAATTATCTTGAAAAGTAACAAATTTACGAAAAAAAAGACAAATTACAAAAATTAAAGAACATTACATTTTCTATAAAAAAGCTATTTGTTATTTTTTTGTCAGGCCAATACTTTGTGATCAAAATTGAATTTAAATATTAGAAAAAAATTGATTGTCGGAGTCCGCCCCGATGAGCGGGAAGGCTAATTTTTTCTGACATTGCAACATACAAATTTTAATAAAATCCGTTATAATAGTCGTAGAAACAAAAATCAAAAAGCATTTTAAAGCTAAATGTTTGCACTTTTACATAAAATGAAAAGAAAATAATGAAATTATTAATATATACTTAAAATTGTAATAACTTTTTTTAAATTTTTTTCAACTAATGCGTAAACATAATTAACAATTTATTACAAATGTATTTACATTAAATAAAAAAACTTCACAATATGAACTTTACAAATATAGGTTTTTGAAAAAATAATAAAAATTAGTATTGATTTATTGGCATAAAATGAGCGAGTTTTAAAATTTATCATTTTTTTGAGTTCGCAAGTATACACCATTTTCTTAAATTAAAATTTCTTCAGAAATTTTCAAAATAAATATTTTTTAACAAAATTATGAACACGTATTGGTCAAAGTGTCTTCTATAAAACTGCGGTGTAAATAATTGTTAACATTTAGTTAAATTTAAATAAATGTAATTTTTATTAATAAATGTAAAAATATTTACATTGCGCGTATTAATATTAATAGTTAAAAACTAAAAAAAAATATTAATGTGTAACTATTGTACGTGAAACTACAATATTTGAGGTTTCTCTTCTACATAGTGAGAATTTATATCCGTGCATGGGCATAAAAAAACAGACCCTGAAAGTTGTAGAATTTTAGGGAGAGCGAGGACAGCTGGTACATGCGCCATACAGATATTGAATGTTCCGTGAGTTCGATACTATTTTTTATATTGCATTTTGCTGGAAGTTCAATTTTATGTTTTAAGATTTGTGTTAATAATTTTGATATTTTATAATTTGATGCGGTTCTAGCGTTTATTAAAGGTCTGATAGGTTTATTGATTTTGTGTAATTTTATTAAAGAATTTAATTTTGGTGCACAAGGATTATCCATTTTATATTTAAAGGAGTCTTTAGGATTTATGATTTGGGTACTATTTTTTAGTATATTTGTTATTTGTGTTTTATATTTGTTTGTGGGATCTTTATTTAATTTTATGCAATTATTATTAACTATAAATTCTTCTGTTTTATCTGTGTTTTAAAAGTTACTTTATTGTCAAAATCTTCAATGATTGGAAGAAAAACTATTTTTGAATATATTTATAAAGTGCATTTTTTAATAACATTTTTATTATAATGCGTAATAAATAAGTAACAATTATACATAATAATATATATATATATAAATGAATAATAATGAGCTTTTAAACTTGTATTCCTGAAAAATTGCATGTCTATTACATAAACATGTATTTTATGTGAAAATTCACCTTGTAAAAATTTGGCCAACTTTGAATTAATTTTTCTACTAAAAGTATCGCCCTGACAAAAAAAATGTTAATACCCTTTTTTATGCAGAATGTTATGCTCTTTTTTTGGTATTTTGTATTTTTCTCATAAATTTAATATTTTTTAAGATAATCACGAAAAATAAATTTTTTGTACCTTCCCCCTCCCTTTTTTCGAAAACCCGCGACTGAATTTTTGTAAACTTTTTTTTAAATTCTTTCTTACCTTTTTATCTAGCCCTATGCGAAAATCTCGTAGAAGCCACTTAATTTGCAATTTCTATTTTTTTGTCGGCTTCAGTGACTGTACTAGGCTACTAAGGAATACTATTGTTTTTAAGATTGATCCCTTCAAAAAAGGGTGGGAGAGACAAGAATGTGGGGGATCAAGGTTGTGAAAAAATCGCAATAACACATATGGGCTATCAAAACTAAAGGGAGTATTCAAACGCAATTTGAACATAGCGTCATGTTTTTAGGACGTCAGGGCCCAAAATGTGGGTGAAAATTTGAATAAAATCGCAAAACTTCATGTGGAGTATCAAATTAACGTGAATTAACCAAAATTTGAGTATAATGTTTTTTGAAAATTTTTAAATTTTTGGACGTTAGGGCCCAAAAAGTGGGAGAAACGTTTTATAAAATTGCAAAAATTCGTATGGGATATCAAATTAAAAAGAATTTTAACTAGCACCTGAATGTAGTGTTATCCTTTGGAAATTTTAAAATTTGCTTACCTCAGAGCCAAAAAAGATTAGGAATTTGAAAAAAATGGTTAAAATCCACCAGGGTGTGAGAATACAAGAAACTGTAACCCAAAATCGGGGTGTGAGAATACAAGAAACTGTAACCCAAATTCAAATGTTTACTATAGGACTGTGTAATCTACAGTAACAGTATAGATATCGGATGTCGTGGCCGTTAGGCGATTCGGCCAATACTATTTAAGAACTAAAACATAATTGTGAGTTAGTAAGTTGCTCAGGAAATGTGTTCACACTGAATTTGGTGAAATATTTAAGCTCATTAGTTGAGACACGCTCAGAGGTTTCAAGTGACGTTCTTTATAGCGTTCTCGTCCTAAGAGTCGAATTTACAACTAGGCAAAATTATCTAATCCGCAAACCAAATTTAATATGTAATATTATTATTATTATTATTAGCGGGGGTCCTACAGTCTATGCCGCATCCCTATTTCGATCGCCACTTCTCCCTATCCTTCCAGTCATCATCTTCAATAGCTCGATCTGTCATGCTTTTCCTAATTCCTGTTCTCCATTATGTTGTCAGTCTTCCTTTTCTTCTCCTGTTTTGTGGTGTGTAAGTCAATAGTTTCTATGGCCTTCGCTTCTCCTCCATCCTCATTACGTGACCATACCATAGCAACTGTCTGGATTCTATTATTTCTAGTGTTGTAAATAATGTTATCCCTGTTATCCGTCTTATATCTTCGTTTCTAACATGTTGCATGAGCAGCTAAAGGTTGGTAAAGGGTCTTGGGGGCTGTATAGACTGCTGATGTCTATACAGTAACAAAACTCTGAGAGATGCCCACTGATTCGTGACAAACGAGTCGGGGGTTCGGGAAATCGAATTCTGCTCTGCCAACAAATCATACTCTCACGTCCTCGTAGAGATACACGTATCTCGCGCAGCTGCTGGCTACATGGCATACAATGGGTGCGAGTTATGTAGCTGATGAGAGAGGGTGAAGGGCGAGTCTCTGGCGCCCTACAAATATCTGGACCATATCAGCTAAGGGAGAAAACCCCTACAGAAAATCCTGGCCCTGCAAGTCTGAAGGTTGAATCGACGTGCCAGCGACTCGTCATTCGTAAAAAAACAAAGTGCTAAAAGTTTCGACAAATCGCCTCGGAATAAGGATGGATGAAGTGTAATAACAATTTTCTTAAAATCAGGTTTATGTTCCCGGCCAGACTGTATTTTTAAAAGTAAACAAATAATTACTTTAGCACTTCAGCCTGCTGCCTGCCAACGGAATACACTGAAACGGAAAATAAAACTCTCTGCACTTTACCACGTGCGAATTGTGGCACACATTAAGCCAACGACGTATTTCTCGTCAAAACAAATTAAGTTTTCATATATCCGTCCTTTATCCGTGGCAAAACCCACGCGATTATATTGTATCAGTAACGCAAATACGAGGTTACTTTATAAACATGTACATTTCGAATATAACTGCGCATTTGTCTGCCACATGTAACCGAATATAATGCACCATTGTTGTGTGCGGGTTTTCCTTGTACTGCAGCGTTTTATTGTTAAATTATGTTAGCAAAAAAAGGCATGTAAGAATATATTTATCGTTCTAGAATAGTTCTTCAAACTCCTCCCCAGGAGACGTCGTGGTAACATAGCAGGGCGTGACGCGACACACCCTAAATCGTATTTGCCTACGCTAACATCTAACGGGCGACAACATAAAGGAACACTCGCCGACATCAACAGCATCGTCAACTATTATACATCGCGAGCAGGTACCCCAACGTCCAGCCCTCCGAGGGGGCCGGATCCCTCCCCACACGAAAAACTGAAAAATTCCAGAAGGTGTTATAACACTTATAGCTAAAGAGTCAATATCGTTTAGAGAAAGATGGGATTCAGAATAGTCACACTTACATTATGTAAAATTTTATATGTTATTTCACGATAGGCCTACAGGGGCGCTTTTAGGGAAATTTTGTTTTCAAGAAATATAATTTAGAAACATAAAATCTTTTTTGATTTTAAAATGACAAAAAAAATTTTGATTTAACATTGCGACATGCTTTATCAGTCGTTTGTAGTAGGAATCATGTTAAAGACTGTAAGGGAATGAGTAAGTCAAAATCAAATTTTAATATACACATTTGATTATCCAAATCTGAAAAAGAAGTAGCAAACGACTGTAAATGTTTGTATTATTCTGTTTCTGTAATTCCAGGGTTACAGGATGTCGTCCTATAACACGACCGTAACGTGTCTCTTGCTTAGGGAGAAAATTTGGACTCCTCCCACATCTTGCTGGAAGGAAACATTCCCGAATAGGAATCCACGCTTCCGATCCAATGTAGACGTCCCCCACCAAACAAAATTTTGGCTACGTTCCTGGTGTACACACACTTGTGCCTCTACCTTCTCATCACCTCACACTAACAATACCATTTGGAAAATGGTGCAGAACAGTCCGAGATACGTCTTCCGGGCTCTTAAAAAGCGAACAGACGGCTTCAAATAGGCAATCCGAACACCTGACAGACCTACCTACAGTTAACAGCCTGTACTCAGTAAATCACTTATTCAAATACGTCACAACGTGCCGCGTGGCGGGAAATAATACCAAATTTGAGGAAGGAACGGATCGATTCAAAATCTGATAAAATAATGTTCGCTTGGAGCGAGTCTCAGTTTTCAGTCGTTCTGGTTGTGAAATAGGCTGCCAGTACAACAAAAAGAATAACAAAACCTGACAAGATTTCAAAGTAACTGCGGAACGATCCAACGAACGTTAAAGAACAAAACCAGGCTACTCACAAGAATAAGAGGATAGCTCCTCCTCCGGTAAAGACTATGGTAGTGGATGCTGGGTACATAAAGGAAATCTTTACGTAGAATACAGAGGACCTAAAGACTGCAGAAGATGATATTATTAACACAATGTAGAAAATTTCGCCGTTAATTGTAAAATACTTCCTAAATTAACATTCAAGTGTAGAGCTTGACCTGGGTAAACCTGGGAACGAAATGAAGAAAAAAAAAGTTTGGGTGCGTGTATCAGTAAGTGTGTACACGCGGAAGAAGTGAAACTTCTTTGGGTTATATCCATTATTTTTTGTTTATCCATTATTATTATTATTATTATTATTTTTAACTGTATACTTAAAATTTAATAGGATGGGAGAGGTATCAGTATAAGAAAAATTTTCATTTTTAGTAAATTAAAAATATTTTATTATATACATTTACAGTAATTATTATTATTGTTATTAATCTATTTCGTTAATATTTAGTGATATTTCATCATACACTTTTGTAACCAAAGGCTTATGGTAACTAAAATAAGAAATGTATGAAATGTTTTTACATTCAATATTATCCAGAAACCTTGTGAATACTGGATCAATTGTCGTATTCGATTTTGTCGTAGATATTTGTTTATCATTTTGTATAGACAGGTTTAAATTATCTTTTAAAAATTCAACCAGTTTTATAGATTTGTCTAATGCAAAATTGACATTGAAATCTCCACTTAAAATCTTAGGTATTTTATGATAATCTTTACGAAGTATGGCGGCACCTTGTGATGTATACGATAATAATGAATGATGGAGAAAATCAATAATATCATCTAATGTTTTATTAGGAGAAATATACACTGCTACAATCACAACTTTTTGCCCATTTTACATTCAGCCATACACAAATCGCCAACTGTAGATGCCATTGAACCATAGACATCAGATTGAGTAACGGAAAAACCCATGGATGGAGTTATAATGTTAATAATATCGTCAGAATTTTGAAATATCCCGACATCTCCCGCTCTAATATTTGGTCGTTTATATTTCACAATGCAGTTGAAATTAAGAACAGATACGTCATCTTCACTGGCTAGCCAAGTTTCTGATAAAACTATGACATTTGAATTTTTCACAACTATATCTTTTAGATCAACAGCATGAGCTGTAAGACTTTGGGAATTAAAAGTGAATATTTGATAAACCTTTTCTGTTATTGATGAAATTAACTAAATTTTCATTTATAGTTTTTAGTTTGTTTAGTGAAAGTCGTTTAAATTCCTCTTGCTAATCAATTGTTGATGATGATCGTCTTCGGCCATGGTAGAATATCTTCTCTTTGTTCTGTGTCGTAATATGTAATCCTTCAGTACTCGTCACACGTGATAAAGCAGCGTATAATAATGATTGAGAATGACGTCGATCGTATTCATAAACAATTTTTAACATATATGTCATTAAATTATGTAGGACTAGGTAGATTATTTTTTACATATCGTTAACTTAAAATATTCGTAATTCCTACCGTGCCAAAAATCTGTAGAGACGGAGCAGGCCCAAAGCCTGTCACCTGAACCCAACACTCTTTAAGTGTTATTAAAGTTAAAGCTTTCCAGGTATAACTCCGGATTTCATATCTGATTTGATCAAGAGATAAAATTATTTTGAAATAAGATGTACATTTAGTACGTAGGTGTTGAACGTTGTGGATTGCGTTTAACATACAAAACAAAGTCTTAATGCTATTAAATCGCAAAAAAAGTTGCTGGAGGACAGAATACTGGCGTCCACAAGTTGGATGCCGTGTTGCTTTGTCGAGGATCACAGGTATCTTAAGCCTGCAAAGGTCGAAGTGCTCGTTGTTCTTATTAATCTTATTCACAAGCTTACTATAGGAGTCACGGATAAAACGTCTCCTAACGTGACCGCAAAGACCGTGTAGTTATGTTATTATTTTGCTCGATGGGCGGGGGGGGGGACTTATACTACTGTCTGCTGTACTGGGTGTGATATTATGGTTTCGTTAGACGCGTCTCAAGCCTTGTCGGATAATTCTGTCTCTGTTATTCGATTCAGAATGAAAACGGTAACCTATTGTGCCGCAATTAGTCAGTATTGTCGCGCCAAAACATAATCAGATGAAGCCACGTCCAGCGGCTATTCGCACTGAACGAAGAGAGTCTCAGTTTTGATTCGACTGTTTGGCCTTTCTCTGTCTGTCTTCTGTTTGGGGTATGCCTCATAATAACGTTTTAACGCATCAATCAACTTTCGTATAAGTAGACACGCATCTCCATAACTGTACCTTACACAACACTATCGTTTTTTAGATTGAGCCCTCCAAAAATAGGGGAGTGGGAGGCAAAACTGTGGGGGGTCAGAATTGTGTAAAACTCGGAGAAGCCCATGTGGAAGATCAGATTGAAGGCAATTTTAACAAAAATCTAAATATAGTGTTCATTTTTGAAAATTTCAAATATTTTTGACTTCAGGGCCCAAAAGTGGGTAAACATTTTGATAAAATCACAAACATTTATGTGACGTATCAAGTTAAAGAGAATTTTCACTAACAACTGACTACAGTGTTAGGTTTTGTAAATTTAAAAAGTTTGGGACTCAAGGGCCCCAAAAATAGATCAAAAGTTTGAATATATAGTGAAAATCCAGTAGGGTGTAACTAAATCTTTATTTAGAACTTTTAGTGTTTTTTGTATGATGTCGTGTTCTACGATTGTTATATTACTAAAGAAATAGTAAAGAAATCGGGATTATTGTAATTGTTCACATAATTGAAAAATTATCTAATATCGAAATTTATGTAATAATAAATCTACTTCGTTCAAAATAGTGAGCGAGTCCTTCAGTTCAGGGTGCGGTAGTATATTAATGGAACGAAAGTCTCCCGTTTTAAGACAATAATTCGTCCATACGCGTGTGTTTTTAACTTAGTAAAGCGATCAGCCCATCGTAATACATTGAAGCGAATTCGTTAGACGATTGCTGAATATTTTTAGTGTATGGAAACGGAATGTGAGATTTGATGGTTAGAAAATGACGACAGCACAACTGCTGCAACTCGATCCTCGGCGGATTGTAAATGGAAGTAGGCCTACATCTACCACGGAGCGTCGTGTAAACGGGAAACCTTCAGAGTCCAACAGTTTGTGGTACACTGAAGAGCGAAGGGTGGTGCCGGCACGTGACTAACTAACTGGAAAGCTGCATTAACCTCTTCTCACTTTATTTTGATGTTCTCGGATTTCGAGATTCGGTGTCGCGACAAATGGGGGGCCTGAAAGAAATGGGGTCAGCGCATTTTTCGCAACATTTTGGGTCAGTCGGATCTCTGAGTGGGATTTAGTAATTCCTTAAAAATATTTGGGAAGCGACAAGTGGGGTGGACTGCAGAAGGGTCAGCATATTTCTTACTATCTAAAAATACGTTCAATTCAAGTCGACTGTATTGTCACTTGCTGCGGCACTTCCCGCTGCTGGGCCCCGGAAGTGTTCAGCATACACACAAATAACATAATTTAATATCTAAGTACACCAAAATGCTTAAGACACTTTTTCTGTGTTGTGACTTACCTCTCAAGTATTTCTATAATTAATATAATTCTGTAAAGGGAGGAGGTGTAAGTAAAAGAAATTGTTGAATGCGTCAATCTGTGAGCAGAGTCGGTTGCGACCCGTTTATTTAAAAAACATTACGAGCCTCAAAATTTATCTAATTATGTGCCAGTCAGCAACGGTCAGTACTGAGCTAATTTTCTTTTGAAAAACTGAATATAAAAAATGTTAAATGCTAAATATGTGGGTGTCGCATAAATCAATGCTAGTTTACAAGATGTGTTCAGCGTACACGCTGTGATCTACTTAAAATTTCTGACACTGTTATCTATCGAAAAGGTTTATAAAATTGTTTCAGACACTTGTAAGTAACTAGTTTGTCTCGTTTTTTGCTTCGCGATTATGCTACACTTGCCACCGTAAGTTGTTAAAGGTAAAAATGTTACTTGGCAATCCAGATAAGTCGTTTTGCAACCTGCTGTATCTGGTCGCTACGGCTGCGTGTTCCTCAGTACCTGGTTTGAACCACTGCTATGTCTGTGCTGGAAGATCGTGCAAAACTGTACGAATTTCGTGTTCTCGTGTCTTCGGTCCGGAACGTTGAACCAAGTTTTAAACTGAAAGTTTTCACATGTTTTAGTACACTTTTATACCCACATCGTTCGATTAACACGCACGCATGCATTCATACAGTGCGTGTTACAATTTACAATATTACAAAATAGCATTACAAGGCTATGACTTTAAATTACATATATAACGAGTACTGACACTCAACCTTACATATCTTAGGTCTTTTCATCAAGTTGACTGACTGAAATTTAAATTTAGGCGAGGCTGACCATTACAGACAAGATACATCTTGGTTGGTTACGGATAACAATCTTTTTACATCTATTACAAGTTTTCTTTTTAGTTACAAACGTAATACACAAAATTATTAGCCACTAGAATTGATTTACGATAGCTCAAAAGCAATCATAGTTACCTTGGTTATTAAGGCTCCCAAACTTGACGAAAGTCCGGCGACGGGCCGCTCAGCTCACAGCGTCTGAAGGGAGACTGACTAGATTTTACAAAGCAAGCGATCGGGTTGGTAAAGGGGAGGGCGTGACGTCAGTGCGTCGGGCAAGGTACAATTCGCGGATTGTTGCATTAGGCAGAAGACGAATAATTGCAACAGACTCCCCTCCCCCCCGAAAGGCAACCGTCGAGTGCAGTAACGGCGGTTGTCCAAGGTTTAACTCGTCAACAGCACCCAAAAGAGACCACGCAAGGTTTCTCGTAAAATTAAGATATCACCCGCAATCAATTAATCAACACTCCCGTAAGGACACGAACCGTCCAATAACTCCGTGACCAACGAGAAAATGTAACCCCTTAACACTATCACGTTAACAACAATAATACAAGCCAACACATACTCCAATAAATACTAAACGACAACAATAAACACAACAACAACAACAAGGCATAAACAATTGTTAATCGGAAGTATCTCAGACAAGCACTTCATAAATGGGTATCCCCTAAACCAGGATCCCGTGGATTAGTGTCTTGGCAAAAGGTCTCCCGCGCGCGGGGAAAATTCCGGACACTATCGAATGAAATTGACTTCGATAAACCCTACACATTACATACACCAACTTGGATCATTCCTATTACTCTATACGGCGTTTGCCGCTAACTAAGGACAAATTCGAGAGACGCCTTCAGTCTCCTTAGAAGCGCCGCCTGTACACAACAACGCTTCGGCACCGAAAGCGAACGACAAGGAGGTGATCAGTCTCCGGTCGCTCACCCAGCAAGGGGAGTGAAGGCGATATGGCAATTTAGTTTCTGAAGCGCAAGGGAAAATCCTTACTATGCCGACACGGCGGCGTCCGGGGCATGGTAGCCATCTTCATGAAACGCGGGTTTCAAGGAACTAACATGGCCTTTTTTTACGTGAGCCAGGGTCTCCGGGTGTCCCAAATTCACGGTCACCGGAGTCAGGAAATCGATAATACGGAAGGGACCCGACCATCGGGGCATCATTTTAGCTGTAAGTTTGTTCGCTCCCGAACTAAGAGGATGGGTCTTACACCACACCAAATCGCCTATTTTAAAATGACAAGCCTGACGATCCTTATTGTACGCGTTAGTAGTACGGCGGTGAGCTTTCATTAAGTGGGACTTCACCGACTGCCACACTACCTGAGTATCTTCCGCTGCCTCGGGCAAAAGGCTCTGAATATCCCACGCGCAGGTCAGGGGAGTGGACGGAGCGAATTTAAACATTACCTCAAACGGGCTTCTTCCAGTGGATTCATGCTTTGCAGAGTTAAAAGCTATTTGCAGCCAGGGCAGGGACTCATCCCAAGAAGACTGCTTCCCCGAATGGAAAGCTATAAGGGAAGCTATCAGGTTGCGATTGCAGCGTTCCGCCAGCGAGGGTTGGGGGTGATAAGGGGATAAGGTACTGTGCCTAATGCCGTGGGAAAAACAAAAATTGCGAAAAATATTAGAGCTGAAACAGGTAGCGTTATCCGAGATTATGTATTTAGGAAAGCCAAAATTCTGAAAAACATACGTGTTCAACGCCTGCACGGTAGCCGCCGAGGTGGAATCGCGTACAGGACACAACCAACAAAACTTCGAAAACGAGTCCACAGCTACCAGGATAAATCGATTTCCCTTTTTACTCCGGGGCAATTTGCCGACGTAATCAATATGAATTTTTTCCATAGGTCTGTTCGGCACTGAGGATGACAGAAAACCTATTTTTGTGTTTCGGGCGGGCTTACTCATTTGGCATACGTCGCAACGCTGGACCATTCGCTTCACATCCCTATGACAACCAGGCCAGAAGAACTGGTTGCAGATTTTACTTTTTGTTTTAAAAAAACCCAAATGCCCTCCCATGAGGGAGTTATGGAAATACTTAAAGACCATGTCCCTTACCGCCTTCGGTAAGTAAATCTTATGAGGCTTACCCGTTCTATCTGTCGTACATAAAACCCCCTTCGACAGACAGTATTTGTCCTTGCTCGATCCTGACTCAACGTCTTCTATTATTTTCGCTACATCGTCATCCTCGCGCTGCAGCTGATGCAGGTCGGAAAAACTTAAAGGAAAGTTGGATAGGACGCCAGCACACAGTGCCGGCGTATCCTCATCGCCTTCCACGTTAAACATTCGAGACAAGGCGTCGGCTACGGGATTCTGCGTGCCCCTGATGTGGCGCACCTCAAACTTCAGCGAAGTGAGTCTGGCGATCCAACGCCCTAACTTGCCTAACTGGCGCGGATGTGAAAGCAGCCACGAGAGCGCCTGATTATCAGTCTCCAATACGAACTCTCGGTGCTCCAAGTACTGCCGGAACTTCTCCACCCCGAATATAACCGCTAAACATTCGGACTCGTATGTGGATGACGCTCTCCTTTCTTGTGGAGTAAGCACGCGGGAGGCGTACGCGATAGGCTGACGCACCCCCTCGATCTCCTGCAACAGCACGGCGCCGAGGGCACAAGAGCTTGCATCGGTTTGGAGGATAAATGTCTTGTCAAAGTCTGCCATGCGCAGGACGGGGGGCTGGGCAACGGCTTCTTTTAAGGCCACATAGCGTCCTGATGTTCAGTTCCCCAAAGGAACTTTTCGCCTTTTCTTCTCAACCGGTTCAAGGGTGCCGCGATTTCCGAAAATTTTGGGATGAACTTGGAGAAATAATTCACCATCCCGATGAAACGAGCTACGCCCTTGGCGTCCTTGGGACGCGGGAACTCTCGAATGGCGCGGGTCCGATCCGGATCCACGCAGACGCCCTGGTCGGACACAAGGTGTCCCAAAAAGCTTATCTGCTTGACTCCAAAACGTACCTTCTCGGGGTTAACCGTGAGCTTGGCTTTTCCCAGCCTGGTGAGCACTTCGTCCACATGGCGGACGTGGGCCTCCCACGATTTGGAATATATAATAATGTCATCAAGATAGTTGAACACGAACCTGTACTTTATATCAGACAAGACCGTGTCCAACAACCTCGTAAGCACCTGCGCGCCGGTACTCAACCCAAAGGGGACCCGACAAAACTCATACAACACGTATGGAACGACGAAAGCCGTAATGGGCATCGATCTTTCGGAGAGTGGGATCTGGAAATACGCGTTACAGAGGTCCAAGACGCTGAAATACCTCGCGCCGAAAAACCACTGGAAGCAGGTATGGATGTTCGGTAGCGGCTGCGCTTCAATTTCAATATTTATATTTAGCTTACGATAATCGATGACTAACCTGGGTTTTTTATCCGGCCGGCAGACCAAAAACGCAGGACTCGCATAAGACGATACGCTCGGCCTGATCACGCCCTCTTTAACCAACTGGTCCGTAATCTCACGCATGGCTTTCATTTTGGGAGGGGCGAGCTGGTAGGGATGGGCCTTGACCGGCCGGTTATCCAGCAAGGTTATATCGTACGTCAACCTGTCCGTCCGGCCTAGCTCCCCGGTCAAAACGTTTTTATGACGGCGACACACCTGAGTACTTCGTCGGCCTTCTCACGATCGAGGTGCCCGACCTCAAAGGACTCTTTTACTAAAAGGTTAGAGCTACAGCCTTCCGAATTGTTTTGGCGGTCGCACAGAGAAATAAGATTCTCCGGCGAAATTTAAAATATATTACGCCCTGGTGAATGTCCAGCACCAAACGGGTGTGGTGGATGAAATCCGCGCCGAGTATGAGATCGCAAGACAGGCCGTCGGCGACCAATATAGGGAAATTCCAGGTAAACGCGTCGATTTTCACCCGGCACAAGGCTTCCAAATTGATCTTCAAATTGCTGTTGCAGGCACTCCTGCATACTACGGCACTGTTAGTCCACTTCAAGACGCTTCGGGTGTCTCCAATGCTCTCGAACAGCCGACGCGACATAATTGTACGTACCGACCCGGAATCAATCAGACCTTTCACGGTTCTATCATTAAAAACTACTTCCACCTGGGGCGAAAACAGTTTGTTCTTAAACAAACTCGCTAAGTTTTTTCCGGACCCCAGATGTTCCTTATATAAGTCGTGCGAAGTGACTCTTTGAGTCAACATTCGGCTCATTCTTCCGTTGGTCTTGCGACGACGTTTTCGGGGATTCTTTTTGGACGTCTTGCCGACAAACGAACGACACCGCCAGATATAGTGCCCCTTTTTTTTGCACAGGTAACAAATCGGGGTGAAAACAGTTCCGAAGGGAACGCGGTCACGGCCAGTCAGGTCAGGCTTAGGGCAAAAGGTTGAGAAACAGTTGCTGACCGTACTGTCTCTCAATACGCGTTTTTTGTATTCGTGGCCTTCAGACGGGGACAGTAACGTCTCACGTGCCCTTCTTCCTTACAATGGTAACACCACCTCCGGTCCTCGCGCGGTCCGGCATTAGCTGGGGGGGGGGCAGCAGGGCCTCTATACGCGGTAGTCCGATCGGTGAATTGGAAATTCGCCGCCTCTACGCAGATCTTGTCTAGATCGGCAAACGTGGACGGGCGGCTGCAGAACACGAGACAGGTTCTCGTTTGGGCGGATAGCCCCGAAACGATGTTATCAACTACTTCCCTCTCAGTCACGGGTAGTCGCAGCACCTGGGCCGCCTCTTTTATTTCGGAGATATAAGTCGACAAAGGTTCTCCGCGCTCTTGGGCTCTTAAAAACAGCTTCTGCTTTAAGGACGAAAACAACAGATCGGGAATGAAATATTCCAGGGCTTCCTGGTGAAAACGGTCAAAGTCATCGGCCGCCAGGTTCTTGGCAAGTCGATCGCCCAAAGCCCCGTTACAATAAGGCATAAGCAACGCCAGAAACCCGGCCTCCGAAACCGGAAAGCACCTTTTCAGTCGCATAGCTATTTTAAAAAACTCTAGCAGAGTTTCCACACAGAAACCGTCTGATTTAGGGAGACCGCGGACTATTTTTTCGGCGGGGTGAGGCAACTTGCTGTAACAACAGCTGGTAGGCAACCGCGAAGGATAGGTGTTAGCTTCGCTCACGAAAGGGTTCCGCTCGAGTCCGGGAACGGTACTCCCTAACGGGGCCGCCTTATCTTCAAATTGAATAAGCGGTCCAGCGTCAGAACGACCGTCACCCGGCGGGGCTGACTCTTGCGGGCTCACCTCGTTTTCCGCGACGGGACAAGTCTCGCAGTCCGCCAAAACCCTCTTAACCTTTTCGCCTATAGAGAGTATATGTTTCCGGGAGTTTACGTCACCCGACGATTCCGCCCAAGACTCTAACAACTTTAACCGGCCCTCAAAAGCCCGACACCTGGCTGTAAGCCGTTGATGGTCGGTTCGGCACTGGGACTCGCCGATGTTTGCAAGGTCGACATCCAAAATTTCCGATATCAAGTCACATTCTCTGCACTCGTTCGAAATATCCAACCCCTCGAGGTATTTAGTGTCGGGGGTCTTCCCTTCATGCATTACATTACGTAGGCATTTCCGCAGTTCCCCTACTGTCCCGTTTTTTACGACACCACGAGCCCTTAGTTCAAATAATAAATCGTGCTTTCGCAGCTGATCAATGTCTCTGAGTAAGGCCATATTACGACCGATAGCAAAATCAAAACATAGAATGTGCAACGATAAGATAAGGGGGCAGCTGTTCGGTGGAATGCAGATAAGAGGAACAGGTTCGCCTGGCAACCTTATCTGCCAGACAAAGTTCACCTAGCGGCTTTGTACTCGCGAGCGAATAATTTGAACAATCTGATTTTACGACAACTTGCAGCAAAAACCCACTCGTGACAAAATTGTTAACTACGCATATAGCATTTAAAATACATAACCCTATACAATACAAAATTCTATACAAAACTTCACGCGACCAATACCGTGCAATACAAACAATACAAAATTTCAACACACACAACATCAACAAAATTACTCTTAATAACTATGGCTTATAACCCATTAAATTTAATTAAATGCCTAGTAACCCATGGACCAAGGAAAACTCAAAATAACCACGCTCCGGCTACCACTTCTGCTGCGGCACTTCCCGCTGCTAGGCCCCGGAAGTGTTCAGCATACACACAAATAACATAATTTAATATCTAAGTTCACCAAAATGCTTAAGACACTTTTTCTGTGTTGTGACTTACCTCTCAAGTATTTCTATAATTAATATAATTCTGTAAAGGGAGGAGGTGTAAGTAAAAGAAATTGTTGAATGCGTCAATCTGTGAGCAGAGTCGGTTGCGACCCTTTTATTTAAAAAACATTACGAGCCTCAAAATTTATCTAATTATGTGCCAGTCAGCAACGGTCAGTACTGAGCTAATTTTCTTTTGAAAAACTGAATATAAAAAATGTTAAATGCTAAATATGTGGGTGTCGCATAAATCAATGCTAGTTTACAAGATGTGTTCAGCGTACACGCTGTGATCTACTTAAAATTTCTGACACTGTTATCTATCGAAAAGGTTTATAAAATTGTTTCAGACACTTGTAAGTAACTAGTTTGTCTCGTTTTTTGCTTCGTGATTATGCTACACTTGCCACCGTAAGTTGTTAAAGGTAAAAATGTTACTTGGCAATCCAGATAAGTCGTTTTGCAACCTGCTGTATCTGGTCGCTACGGCTGCGTGTTCCTCAGTACCTGGTTTGAACCACTGCTATGTCTGTGCTGGAAGATCGTGCAAAACTGTACGAATTTCGTGTTCTCGTGTCTCCGGTCCGGAACGTTGAACCAAGTTTTAAACTGAAAGTTTTCACATGTTTTAGTACACTTTTATACCCACATCGTTCGATTAACACGCACGCATGCATTCATACAGTGCGTGTTACAATTTACAATATTACAAAATAGCATTACAAGGCTATGACTTTGAATTACATATATAACGAGTACTGACACTCAACCTTACATATCTTAGGTCTTTTCATCAAGTTGACTGACTGAAATTTAAATTTAGGCGAGGCTGACCATTACAGACAAGATACATCTTGGTTGGTTACGGATAACAATCTTTTTACATCTATTACAAGTTTTCTTTTTAGTTACAAACGTAATACACAAAATTATTAGCCACTAGAATTGATTTACGATAGCTCAAAAGCAATCATAGTTACCTTGGTTATTAAGGCTCCCAAACTTGACGAAAGTCCGGCGACGGGCCGCTCAGCTCACAGCATCTGAAGGGAGACTGACTAGATTTTACAAAGCAAGCGATCGGGTTGGTAAAGGGGAGGGCGTGACGTCAGTGCGTCGGGCAAGGTACAATTTGCGGATTGTTGCATTCGGCAGAAGACGAATAATTCCAGCACACTTTAAAGTACCCTGTTTCAGGCTGTGGATTGGCAAAACTAGAAATTTAATGATTTATAGTGTTTAAAATCAGCTGTGTGTAAGCTTTTGTCATTTTATCCTTTTATTTTGCTATAATAATTTGTATATAATTATCTTCATCAAGGACTAAACCAAAAATGGTTTGTTCCGGTCCCAAGTAGATAGACTAGAGCTGGTCACTGGTCACTCCAACGCTTGGTTGGACGTTCAACACTTCTCCGTCCCTTTGGCTTATATTGGTTTGTTCCGGTCCCAAGTAGATAGACTAGAGCTGGTCACTCCAACGCTTGTTCGGTCGTACCACACTTCTCCTTCCCTTTAGCTTATAATGGTTTGTTCCGGTCCCAAGTAGATACACTAGAGCTGGTCACGCCAACGCTTGTTCGGTCGTGCCACACTTCTCCTTCCCTTTAGCTTATAATGGTTTGTTCCCGTCCCAAGTAGATACACTAGAGCTGGTCACTCCAACGCTTGTTCGGTCGTGCCACACTTCTCCTTCCCTTTAGCTTATAATGGTTTGTTCCGGTCCCAAGTAGATAGACTAGAGCTGGTCACTCCTACGCTTGTTTGGACGTTCAACACTTTTCCGTCCCTTTGGCTTATAATGGTTTGTTCCGGTCCCAAGTAGCTACACTAGAGCTGGTCACTCCAACGCTTGTTTGGACGTTCCACACTTCTCCTTCCCTTTAGCTTATAATGGTTTGTTCCGGTCCCAAATAGATACACTAGAGCTAGGCACTCCAACGCTTGGTTGGACGTTCAACACTTCTCCTTCCCTTTAGCTTATAATCGTTTGTTCCGGTCCCAAGTAGATAGACTAGAGCTGGTCAATCCAACGCTTGTTTGGACGTTCCACACTTTTCCGTCCCTTTGGCTTATAATGGTTTGTTCCGGTCCCAAGTAGATACACTAGAGCTGGTCACTCCAACGCTTGTTCGGTAGGGCCACACTTCTCCTTCCCTTCGGCTTATAATGGTTTGTTCCGGTCCCAAGTAGATAGACTAGAGCTGGTCACTCCAACGCTTGTTCGGTCGTTCCACACTTCTCCATCCCTTTGGCTTATAATGGTTTGTTCCGGTCCCAAGTAGATGGACTAGAACTGGTCACTCCAACGCTTGTTCGGTAGTTCCACACTTTTCCGTCCCTTTGGCTTATAATGGTTTGTTCCAGTCCCAAGTAGATAGACTAGAGCTGGTCAATCCAACGCTTGTCTGGACGTTCCACACTTTTCCGTCCCTTTGGCTTATAATGGTTTTTTCCGGTCCCAAGTAGATAGACTAGAACGGGTCACTCCAACCCTTGTTCGGTCGTTCCACACTTTTCCGTCCCTTTGGCTTATAATGGTTTGTTCCGGTCCCAAGTAGATACACTAGAGCTGGTCACTCCAACGCTTGTTCGGTCGTTCCACACTTCTCCTTCCTTTTAGCTTATAATGGTTTGTTCCGGTCCCAAGTAGATGCACTAGAGCTGGCCACTCCAACGCTTGTTCGGTCGTGTCACACTTCTCCTTCCCTTTAGCTTTTAATGGTTTGTTCCGGTCCCAAGTAGATACACTAGAGCTGGTCACTGCAAAGCTTGTTCGGTCGTTCCACACTTCTCCTTCCCTTTAGCTTATAATGGTTTGTTCCGGTCCCAAGTAGATAGACTAGGACTGGTCACTCCAACGCTTGTTCGGTCGATCCACACTTCTCCGTCCCTTTGGCTTATATTGGTTTGTTCCGGTCCCAAGTAGATAGACTAGAACTGGTCACTCCAACGCTTGTTCGGACGTTCCACACTTCTCCTTCCCTTTAGCTTATAATGGTTTGTTCCGGTCCCAAGTATATACACTAGAGCTGGTCACTCCAACGCTTGTTCGGTCGTGCCACACTTCTCCTTCCCTTTAGCTTATAATGGTTTGTTCCGGTCCCAAGTAGATAGACTAGAGCTGGTCACTCCAACGCTGGTTTTTGACGTTCCACACTTTTCCGTCCCTTTGGCTTATAATGGTTTGTTCCGGTCCCAAGTAGATACACTATAGCTGGTCACTCCAACGCTTGTTCGGTCGTTCCACACTTCTCCTTCCCTTTAGCTATAATGGTTTTTTCCGGTCCCAAGTAGATACACTAGAGCTGGTCACTCCAACGCTTGTTCGGTCGTTCCACACTTCTCCTTCCCTTTGGCTTATATTGGTTTGTTCCGGTCCCAAGTAGATAGACTAGAACTGGTCACTCCAACGCTTGTTCGGACGTTCCACACTTCTCCTTCCCTTTGGCTTATAATGGTTTGTTCCGGTCCCAAGTAGATAGACTAGAACTGGTCCTCCAACGCTTGTTCGGTCGTTCCACACTTCTCCGTCCCTTTGGCTAATATTGGTTTGTTCCGGTCCCAAGTAGATAGACTAGAGCTGGTCACTCCAACGCTTCTTGGGTCGTGCGACACTTCTCCTTCCCTTTGGCTTATAATGGTTTGTTCCGGTCCCAAGTAGATACACTAGAGATGGTCACTCCAACGCTTGTTCGGACGTTCCACACTTCTCCTTCCCTTTGGCTTATAATGGCATAATCCGTAGTTGTTTGGAGATGCGGCAGTCATCCATTCGGTTAATATGTTCCGACCATTTTAGCGGACACTGGGAAGTCCTATCAAATATACTCAATTCCTGGCGTACATGGACGTTTCTTTTGTCATTTAATAATTGTTACTTTTTTAAATATTTTTGTGTCATTAAGTAAGACAAAGCAAATAAAATCTTGAAGTATATCTTGGCCGTTTCATGAAGCACAGAATCTATCCAGTTTCTGAATGTAAGACATTGCTTTTAAACAGGCTTCTCTCGGAGTGTTGGCCTAGTGTGATGTAGATTTCCCCTCGGTATTCAACGCTATTCTGAAGAATGTACAGTTAATGTTTTCAATTCCCCTTTGTCAGAACGTAACCGCGCCTCCGTTATTCTAGGATTTGGTCTTCCAAGCAAGTTGTTTATACGATAGTCCCAGCCTTTAACAGCCTTTTTTGTGTTATGTCGCCTTTGAAATTAGCTTCACATTCTAACTGTGAACTCCTCATTTTCAAGTGGTCGAAGAACTAAGTTTAGTAGAGTTGAAGCCTGAGCTGTGGCTATAAGAAGCCCAAAGCTGCACATATTCGGTAATATGCACGCATTTCCTCGCTTTCACGATATTGTGTCGAAAATACCAGTCCCTGGACATTTCTCAGCGAGCATTTCTTCGCGTGGAAGGAACATCCGTTGATATCTGTTGAAGGAAATACGTGAAGAAGTTTAGAAATCGCTTCGAAATCGACGTTCACTTTTCTGGAACAGACTCAATAATGTGACGAAACGATTGGATACAGTTCCCTTCTTCCTGTTTCGGCAAAGGATTGGATAAACATATGTCTCTTCGTTCGTGCTCCCGAAGTCGCTTGGATAGAGTAGTTTTCCGAAAATTGCTTGTTGCAACCTTTCAAAGTTCCATCCATAAAGAAGTAAGTACAGCATTTGCCGCTAAGAATAGTTCAAATTTATTTGTTTATTTACTCGTATATTGTATTTGTACTGTTTTAGTTGTTCGTCTCAAGTCATCGACTCGTCGACTCATATGCCAGGACTTTCTTACTCCTTCGGTAGACACGTTTGTCGCTTCCAAAGTATTTACCAATCCCTCCGACTGAACCGAAATGTCGCAAATTCCATTTGTCGCGTACTTTCGAAGTTTTTGATTCGGCTCGAACTGGAATGCTACGTTGCGTGACACCTGAATTGTCATTAACCACTCGGTTGCGTCCCACTGACCGAAGTGATAAGCTTAACCAACGATCGAAGCGATAAATATTATTTATTATCAGTTGGGAAGCGTTTTTATATTGCAATCGTTACAGTTTAATAACTACGTGTAATTTTTGTAATCTCGAGTTTTATAATTTTGAGTCGTAACCTTCTAGCGTTACATTTCCTTCCTGTACGTCTGATGTTCTTTGCCGTTTAGTTTTGTCATCCACAAGTAATTGGCGGAGCTTCATGGTTTTTAATAGCGAATATTTTATTTGCTATAATATTAAACAATTTAATTGCACAAATTTATAGACGCGTTTGTTTAGAAATCCAAATAAATGTCGCAAATTTTGTTGTTTCTGTTGTTAGGTATTTTCATCTGTTAACGGTTGAGGTTTTTTTTGTAGCTTAAATAGTTTTCTTCATCTATTTATCCACATTATTTACACTGGCTTCTTCTTCAAATATTTTGTATGAGGATGAATTGATTCACGCGGATTTTGTAACAAATAAACAAGAAACTTATGCATATAGTAATTACACACATACACACGCACTCGCCTTTCAACAGCTGTTGTTGAAAAAGCTGTTATACCAAAAGTTTGGTAGTTCGGTGTCCAAAAGATGATAGTCGGGTCGCAAGAGAAGCTAGGGAATCGGCTGGAACTTAGAAACTTCCACAGTTAAAAAATTGAAAGTTAAAAACTATTCATATTAAACAGTTTAATTCGGACAAACGCAGAAAATCTAAAAGTGGAATTATTTTTCCTACGAAACCCACGGAGCAGCGGGCATCATTGTAACGTATAGTCGCCCCAGCCCACCTCACTGCAGGCATTGAAAAGCGTTTTATTTTAAATTTGAGCTAATTTATTTCTGTACCGGTTCACGGCCGGGTCTTACTCTTAAAAGGAAATGTCAACACGCTTGACTATCGGTAATTAGGTTGTGCGTGCGTTACACTAATTGGTAAGTTTCACAATGTGTTGGTAGCCCATTAATTATGTTTGACGTAATCGTCAGCCCGTACAGGGTGCTCTCAGGGCCGAGCGATAGGTACACTGAACCGACACTCATGTTACGGAATTGTTTTCTCATCATCATCTTCATTCAGGTTAGTCATTTTATATTACCTGGGTTGTAATATCACATGTGGAACTGATATTGATTGGGATAGTAAGCTAACAAAATTTAGACGCAACTGTGGAACGATCCATAGGTACTTGAAAAATAAAACACGGAAGGATACCCGAATGAAATTTTATAAAACTGTGGCTGTCCTCACATTCCTGTATGCTAGTGAGACATGGACTCTTGGTGCAGAAAGGGACGTGCAGAAGATTCAGGCAGCACGTGAAATTTCTAAGAGAGACGCAAGGTTGTTCTCTTGGATCGGAGAAGGAACGAATATATTAGACGTGATTTAAACATTGTATCATTGCAACAAAAAATTGAAGACCACAGAAGGAGATGGCGTGAAAACTTGCATCGCATGCCTGATATCCATCTACCTGTGGCTGCCTTGGGTTATCACCCTACTGGGAAGAGAATTGTCGGTAGACCGAGGAGGAGGTGGGGTGATCATCATCGTCATCACAACACGAGGTGCTGCCTGTTCCGCCTCCCACACACCTGTCATCTATAGGTTTGTATTGCCAGACTGCAATCACAATCATCATCGTCATCACAACACGGTGCTGTCTGTTCCGCCTCCCACACACCTGTCATCTATAGGTCTGTATTGCCAGACTGCAATCACAATCATCATCGTCATCACAACACGGTGCTGCCTGTTCCGCCTCCCACACACCTGTCATCTATAGGTTTGTATTGCCAGACTGCAATCACAATCATCATCGTCATCACAACACGGTGCTGCCTGTTCCGCCTCCCACACACCTGTCATCTATAGGTTTGTATTGCCAGACTGCAATCACAATCATCATCGTCATCACAACACGGTGCTGCCTGTTCCGCCTCCCACACACCTGTCATCTATAGGTTTGTATTGCCAGACTGCAATCACAATCATCATCGTCATCACAACACGAGGTGCTGCCTGTTCCGCCTCCCACACACCTGTCATCTATAGGTTTGTATTGCCAGACTGCAATCACAATCATCATCGTCATCACAACACGGTGCTGCCTGTTCCGCCTCCCACACACCTGTCATCTATAGGTTTTGTATTGCCAGACTGCAATCACAATCATCATCGTCATCACAACACGAGGTGCTGCCTGTTCCGCCTCCCACACACCTGTCATCTATAGGTTTGTATTGCCAGACTGCAATCACAATCATCATCGTCATCACAACACGAGGTGCTGCCTGTTCCGCCTCCCACACACCTGTCATCTATAGGTTTGTATTGCCAGACTGCAATCACAATCATCATCGTCATCACAACACGAGGTGCTGCCTGTTCCGCCTCCCACACACCTGTCATCTATAGGTTTGTATTGCCAGACTGCAATCATAATCATCATCGTCATCACAACACGGTGCTGCCTGTTCCGCCTCCCACACACCTGTCATCTATAGGTTTGTATTGCCAGACTGCAATCACAATCATCATCGTCATCACAACACGAGGTGCTGCCTGTTCCGCCTCCCACACACCTGTCATCTATAGGTTTGTATTGCCAGACTGCAATCACAATCATCATCGTCATCACAACACGGTGCTGCCTGTTCCGCCTCCCACATACCTGTCATCTATAGGTTTGTATTGCCAGACTGCAATCACAATCATCATCGTCATCACAACACGGTGCTGCCTGTTCCGCCTCCCACACACCTGTATCTATAGGTTTGTATTGCCAGACTGCAATCACAATCATCATCGTCATCACAACACGAGGTGCTGCCTGTTCCGCCTCCCACACACCTGTCATCTATAGGTTTGTATTGCCAGACTGCAATCACAATCATCATCGTCATCACAACACGGTGCTGCCTGTTCCGCCTCCCACACACCTGTCATCTATAGGTTTGTATTGCCAGACTGCAATCACAATCATCATCGTCATCACAACACGAGGTGCTGCCTGTTCCGCCTCCCACACACCTGTCATCTATAGGTTTGTATTGCCAGACTGCAATCACAATCATCATCGTCATCACAACACGGTGCTGCCTGTTCCGCCTCCCACACACCTGTCATCTATAGGTTTGTATTGCCAGACTGCAATCACAATCATCATCGTCATCACAACACGGTGCTGCCTGTTCCGCCTCCCACACACCTGTCATCTATAGGTTTGTATTGCCAGACTGCAATCACAATCATCATCGTCATCACAACACGAGGTGCTGCCTGTTCCGCCTCCCACACACCTGTCATCTATAGGTTTGTATTGCCAGACTGCAATCACAATCATCATCGTCATCACAACACGAGGTGCTGCCTGTTCCGCCTCCCACACACCTGTCATCTATAGGTTTGTATTGCCAGACTGCAATCACAATCATCATCGTCATCACAACACGGTGCTGCCTGTTCCGCCTCCCACACACCTGTCATCTATAGGTTTGTATTGCCAGACTGCAATCACAATCATCATCGTCATCACAACACGGTGATGCCTGTTCCGCCTCCCACACACCTGTCATCTATAGGTTTGTATTGCCAGACTGCAATCACAATCATCATCGTCATCACAACACGGTGCTGCCTGTTCCGCCTCCCACACACCTGTCATCTATTGGTTTGTATTGCCAGACTGCAATCACAATCATCATCGTCATCACAACACGGTGCTGCCTGTTCCGCCTCCCACACACCTGTCATCTATAGGTTTGTATTGCCAGACTGCAATCACAATCATCATCGTCATCACAACACGAGGTGCTGCCTGTTCCGCCTCCCACACACCTGTCATCTATAGGTTTGTATTGCCAGACTGCAATCACAATCATCATCGTCATCACAACACGAGGTGCTGCCTGTTCCGCCTCCCACACACCTGTCATCTATAGGTTTGTATTGCCAGACTGCAATCACAATCATCATCGTCAGCACAACACGGTGCTGCCTGTTCCGCCTCCCACACACCTGTCATCTATAGGTTTGTATTGCCAGACTGCAATCACAATCATCATCGTCATCACAACACGAGGTGCTGCCTGTTCCGCCTCCCACACACCTGTCATCTATAGGTTTGTATTGCCAGACTGCAATCACAATCATCATCGTCATCACAACACGGTGCTGCCTGTTCCGCCTCCCACACACCTGTCATCTATAGGTTTGTATTGCCAGACTGCAATCACAATCATCATCGTCATCACAACACGAGGTGCTGCCTGTTCCGCCTCCCACACACCTGTCATCTATAGGTTTGTATTGCCAGACTGCAATCACAATCATCATCGTCATCACAACACGGTGCTGCCTGTTCCGCCTCCCACACACCTGTCATCTATAGGTTTGTATTGCCAGACTGCAATCACAATCATCATCGTCATCACAACACGGTGCTGCCTGTTCCGCCTCCCACACACCTGTCATCTATAGGTTTGTATTGCCAGACTGCAATCACAATCATCATCGTCATCACAACACGAGGTGCTGCCTGTTCCGCCTCCCACACACCTGTCATCTATAGGTTTGTATTGCCAGACTGCAATCACAATCATCATCGTCATCACAACACGAGGTGCTGCCTGTTCCGCCTCCCACACACCTGTCATCTATAGGTTTGTATTGCCAGACTGCAATCACAATCATCATCGTCATCACAACACGGTGCTGCCTGTTCCGCCTCCCACACACCTGTCATCTATAGGTTTGTATTGCCAGACTGCAATCACAATCATCATCGTCATCACAACACGGTGATGCCTGTTCCGCCTCCCACACACCTGTCATCTATAGGTTTGTATTGCCAGACTGCAATCACAATCATCATCGTCATCACAACACGGTGCTGCCTGTTCCGCCTCCCACACACCTGTCATCTATTGGTTTGTATTGCCAGACTGCAATCACAATCATCATCGTCATCACAACACGGTGCTGCCTGTTCCGCCTCCCACACACCTGTCATCTATAGGTTTGTATTGCCAGACTGCAATCACAATCATCATCGTCATCACAACACGAGGTGCTGCCTGTTCCGCCTCCCACACACCTGTCATCTATAGGTTTGTATTGCCAGACTGCAATCACAATCATCATCGTCATCACAACACGAGGTGCTGCCTGTTCCGCCTCCCACACACCTGTCATCTATAGGTTTGTATTGCCAGACTGCAATCACAATCATCATCGTCATCACAACACGAGGTGCTGCCTGTTCCGCCTCCCACACACCTGTCATCTATAGGTTTGTATTGCCAGACTGCAATCACAATCATCATCGTCATCACAACACGGTGCTGTCTGTTCCGCCTCCCACACACCTGTCATCTATAGGTCTGTATTGCCAGACTGCAATCACAATCATCATCGTCATCACAACACGGTGCTGCCTGTTCCGCCTCCCACACACCTGTCATCTATAGGTTTGTATTGCCAGACTGCAATCACAATCATCATCGTCATCACAACACGGTGCTGCTTGTTCCGCCTCCCACACACCTGTCATCTATAGGTTTGTATTCCCAGACTTGTTTGGCCAGTCTGCAATCTGACATTCTTTCTAACTGTTCTTTCCACTGTTGTTTGTGATCTTTTAATTTTTCATTCAAAGGCCCTCCCTTTCTCTCATTCTCATTCATTTTTCTGTCATTCTTCCCTTAAGGCCTCATTCTTTACACGATCAATTTTAGAACACCTTTTGACTCCTCTTAAGAATGCCATTTCTGAGGTCTGTGTTTTACTTTCTTGTTTCTTGATTGTCATCCATGATTCATATCCATAGCCCAGTACAGGGACCGTCGTAACTTTGTAAAAAAAACTTTAATTTTGTATTTCGATCTACCTTGTTTCTGAAAATACGATTGATTATCCCACAGATCGTCTAGAACTTACCTAACTTGACTTTAATATCATAATTCCTGTCATAGCCAATATCATTTCAGGAATAGTATACATTTAGTGTAAATTGTAAAAACTATGCTAACTACTCGTAACTACCCGTGTTACTTTAGCGTGAACTGTCCCAAAGCGGAACAGTTTTTGGTATGGAAACGCAAGAACAGGGGTGGCGTCTAATCGGTCAGTCAATTTTAGACTTTATTTTGTATTGAAACCGAACATGTACTATTATAAATATTCCTTTTGTAAATAACTCGTTAAGTTTCCTGCAAGTCTCCTATGTAATATCTGCAAATAAATACACTGCGAGTAGGTTTATTTTCACCTGACGCACGTTTCATAGAAATTATTCTGTATCTTCAGAGGTTTGTTTGAATTTATAACGTACTTATTACTTTGAGATTTTTTTTTATTTTTTGGGTATTCCGAGGGAGTTACGCCAGCAATTAGAGCCCGTCAAGAGTGACACGAGTTAGCATTGTTCGAGGGTGAGCGACGGATGGAACAAACCTTTCCTTTCTACTTAAATGACATAAAAGCCGTTAAGGGACAATGCGTGCTGCAACACATGTTGCGACGAACAGGGCCATGCGTGGGAACACTTGACTTTACAAATATGACAAAGGAACATTACCCTTGCATCCGTTTCAGTAGCGAGAAGAATAGATAGGCATCGCTAAGAGCATTGTTCGAAGCATATGTGAAACTTACAGAAAAAACAATAGCTGGAGCACGGACAATGTAGCAGGAGACGAGGAGGCGTCTGCGACGTACACGGATGTTTGCCACCTGTAAGTTCGCTAGAGGAAGTCGACAGTGTCCGAACAATACGTTATTTCGACACGCTACACCAAAAGGGACAGATGTGACTTCAGTAGCAAGGTCTTGGTGCAGATTCCGAGAAAGTGGCAACGTCCTGATGACAGCAGCTCGTCGTGTCAACGTGGACTATGTGAGATTCAAATAGAGAAGCCAACCAGCCAATTAGAAAAGAGAATTCAGAAGGGAGTAACTGTAAGGGATGATCTTGACAGAAACCGACGACCAGAGAACAAATCCCGAGAAAGAACGTCCCTCTCCAAACGGCGCTGGGTGGAGAATTCACAAGAATCACAGACCAGAGGCATGAGGACAGAGGGTAATCCGAACAACTGTCCTATCAGAGCTATTTTGGTGGGAAAATGAAGCGTTCGTAGGAGTAGCGAGAGTGGGAAAAAACGAAGGGCATAAAAACTGTATGCAAGAGGAGACGCGCTCTCAATATCAGTCGAAATTTTATCTCAGTATTATTTTATCTCAGTATTACCAAAATTTTATCTCAGTTTTCATAAAGATTTTGTTTTGAGATATTCAAAGTAGTGTTCGGTATCAGTGGAAGTTCGGGAGTAAGACTTGGAGGGTTAAGCCGAAACAGTGGTATTCGCGACGATGCACGACTAACGAACTTTGTAAAACTCTATGCATTACGCTAATATAATTAGTACTGTAAGAAGTGGTATGATACAGTAGTAACATACTTGAATTTTAAAGTCATTGTATTGGTATCCGCGTCACAATTATTATAATTAAACTATAAAGTTTTACCTTAATCCGTCTATGTGATCGCTTAACTTTTCTTCTTTTCTTCTAACGCGTTTTGGATTGTTAATCCATCATCAGAGGTTAAAATAATTAGTCGGTTAAGACTTCGTTAAACATTAAAAGTTGCGTAAAAGACATTTAAAAATTACACTAAAAGAACATTTAAAAATATAGTCCACAAACTATGTGTAATTTAGTTTAAACTTAGTCCACAATAGTTCTTTTAGTGTAATTTTTAAATGTCTTTTACGCAACTTTTAATGTTTAACGAAGTCTTAACCGACGAATTATTTTAACCTCTGATGATGGATTAACAATCCGAAACGCGTTAGAAGAAAAGAAGAAAAGTTAAGCGATCACATAGACGGATTAAGGTAAAACTTTATAGTTTAATTATACTTGAATTCTTCATCAACGGAATGAATCGGTATATAACATAAGGCTTAATTTGTAAGACAACATTATTTCGTAGAATAGAGACAAGTGCCGATGATGTTTTATATGCGTCTAATGAACTTGAAATCAATCTAGGCGTTACGGAAGAGTCGAACACGTAATTTCAAAGATAACTAAGTGCGTGGCAGTATCGAACAAAAAAGTCGCATGAATAGACTGACGCGATACGAATAGTCAATGAATCCTTAGTGCAGGTACCGCGACTTAGGCTGAAATAATATTATAAAACTTATAACGGATGTCATGAAGTGCGAACTAGCATTCCGAAACGATGTGCGTATAACAATTGGAAGTGCGAGTTACGAGTGTTTCCAGGACTAACATCAATCGTCACCCAATGGATCCAAATGGACATGCAACGGGAGCGAGACACTACGACGACTTGAGTAATGTACCAAAATAACCACTTATTATAATTCCTAGTTTATCGCAATACCGCTAACCTGTCACTTAGAACTAACTGCCTGAGATATTTCAGAATAGAGTCATTATAAATACGAGTCCATGGTTAGGAATAAATAATATCATAGAATATTACACATGTATTATTTTATTAGTGTAAGTATTATTATTCAAATATGTATGTGTTTAACGTGTTTACTGCAGGTATATGTGTATTTCATGTGTATAGGTGTTGAAACATATTATAGTAGGAATAAACCTGTTTTAGTACCAAGCCACGTTTCCGTTAAATATATGAAAAATATATTATACTAACCGTCTGTGACCTCTCGTATATGATGTCTCTTCTTATTACGACATGTTTCGGGACTCTTTTCCCATTGTCAATCATAAAATTTGTAGCACATATCAGATATGTTCTACAAACAGATCTGTTTGACGAGCAGACTAGGAGACATTTGAAACCTATCAACGCAAAAGCGCCCTTGTTAACAGGATTACCGAAGTTGCATAAAGAAAATACCCCTATAAGACCGTTAGTGAATTTTACCACTGCCCCGGGTTATAAAACCACTAAAAAACTACTCAACATAATCAAACAGAATATTGGAGGATAACTACAGCTTAACTAATAGCATTGACTTTGTTAATAAGGTTAAAAAACTGAAAATCGAAACTTCATATAAAATGGCGTCCCTTGACATTGTTAACTTATATACAAATATACCGATATCCGATACTCTACAGTTACTGAAGAAGAATCTTATAAATACCAAAAAATTAGATATCAAAAGTATACATGAATTGATTGAGTTATTAAAGTTGCTGCTTGACCAAAATTACTTTACCCATAACAAATTATATTTCAGCCAACACGAAGGATTAGCTATGGGTTCACCTCTATCAAGCCTTCTTGCAGATATATACTTAAATTACTTCGAGAATTCCTATATCTTTGAGAATGATATACATAGCGGCAATATTATATTTTATGGTAGATATGTCGATGACACGTTCTTAATTTATAAAGGTACAATTCTTAGTTTATAAACGGCAGATTGATCGTTTACACGGTTATCTAAATAATATTAACAAACATATGAAATTCACCTTGGAACATGAGGACAATGGACAACTAAACTTCTTAGATCTGATAATCACAAAAAACACCAACAATAATTTACATTTTAATATATACAGAAAACCAACGACGACAGACACCGTGATACACACCACGTCATTTCATCCCATATCGCAAAAAATGGCTGCGTTTCACAGCATGATACATAGACTTTTATCTTTACCCCTTGATAACAAAGATTTTCTTACCGAGTTAAATACCATCAAATATATCGCAGTCGCAAATGGTTACAATACCAACGTCGTAAACAATATTCTCAAGAAACATAAAAATAGAATAAGGAGCATTAACCAATTATCAATGACTGCACGGGAGAAAAAGTCACATAGATATATCGCCGCAACATATACCAATTTCATGCCGAACATTTTAAAATCTCTCATAAACAAAAACACTGATATCATAGTCACTTATAAGACTACAAATAATATCTTAAATAATCTTCGTACCCACGAATCTACTTCTATTTAGAATAAAACGGGCATTTATAAATTGTCATGCAATGATTGTGACGCTTTCTATGTGGGCCATACGGGCCGTGGTTTTCTCAAAAGATTCAATGAACACAAACCACCCACTAACTGTCGTAACTATGATACTATCAAATCAAGTTTCGCCAAACATCTTATTAATGAAAATCATAGTTATACTGATTTCAGAACTAATTTAAAACCCCTCCACTTTTGCAGTAAAGGACGTTATATGAACACACTCGAGGAATTTGAGGTGTACAAAGCGTTCAGAGACACTAATACCAAGCCACACATTTTGAACGACCAGTTATTATTCAAGTATAATGTATTGTATGACACCGCGTTGAGATATTGAGATAACAAGAATCAGTTGCGGTTAATGCGCGGTAGGTCGCTGTGCAGTGTACACTGTTCGCCCGATGCGCGTATTCAAGTTACAAATTAGTATAGTTCGTTATTTGTGGTCATTATGACATGGTTTTTAACGTTTGACAAACATATCTGATATGTGCTACAAATTTTATGCTTGACAATGGGACAAGAGTCTCGAAACATGTAATAAGAAGAGACATCATATACGAGAAGTCACAGACGGTTAGTATAATGTGTTGAAACATGTTACGAAGTATATCAATTAGTGCAAATCTCAAGCACGCAACATTGATAGTTATTAACGTCACCACACACGAGTAAGTGTAAGCATTTGACTGTTTCTTACAGATACTTTAAATATGTTATAGGATTTAATTATCTTTTGGAAAAGTTGTAGGTACTCTTATTACATGATTTCTTTTATACAATGAATACAAGCAACATGCCATATTATAATAAATGTAATTTATAATGGATTCGATAGTGTTGAGTTAATTTATTTTAAGACCTGGCATACAAGACAGTTCTTTAACAAGTAAAATCCACAAACAATGATTTAGATTCAATATGATTTAACAAGTACCATGTTCATAAATATTTTAATTCTTGGAGTTTTATTTGGTAGTAGAAGAGAAGATTAATTACTCTTGGTTGATAGCATTGCCGATTACACATTTGAGAAATTTGATCAAGATTTATTAATTAAACAGTAATTAATTTATGCAATTAATTAAATATGCATAAATATTAACATTGTAAATTGTAATTGAATGTATCGCTTACAATATAGTTAACGGATAATCGAATTTACTTCGATTCTATTTTCGAATGTTTTAATGTTTATTTAGTAGCTATTTATTATATAGGACTATTTAATGTATATTTTATTATTCTAATAAATATATGATTTTAAATAAATTGTCTTGTTTTGTTTTGATTTGTATTTGTTCTTTAATTAGTATATTTATTGTGTTTGTAATTATTAAGATTTTCCCAGATATTCATTTTGTTACCTTTTTGTACGTTTTTAATTAATTTGACGTTTTGAATGTCTGAAAATTTATGTTTATTGTTTAAACAGTGTGTGGCTAAATTAGATTTGTAAATATCAGGTTTTAGCTTACATTATGTATGTATTACATAAATATATACATAAGTAAATTCTTTTACGGCAGTTTTTAGTGATAATAGTAAAAGGAAGTGTAAGTGTGAAATACATTTTGGGATTGCTTTATGCTTTATTTGTAATATTTTCAACGCATCCTTTTCAATTCATGCCTGTCGCGGACTTTCGAAATATCCACGACTATAATGCAACTGGGTTGTGGGCAAGCATTTGCATACCCTTAAGCCGGCTACGCACTAACTATCCCCGCTGGACGTCATGACGGACAGCAAGTCAAAAATGACAGTGCGTAGCTTTGACATCCATTCGTACGTCGTGTATTTTTTGAAGGATGTGCACGACGAAAAATGAGTCCAGCAAGACCATCAGCTCAAGCCGCACGACGTGCGGATGGATCGTGTGTAGTGTTGACGGATGTCAAGGAATCGTGCTTCGTGCATGTTTGATCATGCGTACGGTTGCTGTCTATCAAATCGTCATTTTCGAGCAAGTACAGTACGATTCAGATAAAATTTCAGTTTAATATTTAGTTTAGTTTATTCTTCGTTTACATAATAAAGTCAAATATCTTTAGCAGTTATTATTTAAAATATTGTTATTATTAATTTGTTTTAATTACAATTCATAATAAACCGTGAAGTAACTTCAAATTTTATCGAAAAATATAAATTAAATAGATGTCTGTGGGACGTATCCTCGGCAGATTACATGAATAAAAATAAAGAACCTCTGGCACGCTGGACGAGTTGTACGACAGTGTGGTGCGCACATCCATCACCGACGTCGGGCATGCTTGACAGCGGCGATGGATAGTGTGTACCCGCCTTTAACCTCCTTAATGTCCTATTGAAATTTCAAATAAAAAATATTTTGTACATCAAAAACGTTTGTCAATACCAACTTCTTCAAATATTATCTTGTAGTAAATTTGTTTGTTTGTTTTAGATACAGGCCACCTTCTATAACCGCATGAAACGTAAGGCAGGAATTGAAGTTTTCACGGCCGGTTTCAACATTGTTGGGCCGTGGTCCACAGTTGCCGTTGTTGACAGATGTTTTCGCCATCGTCAATGTCTGGACTGGCACGCCTCAGACATGAGGTATGGTGGGGCCGAAACGTTTGTCAACAACGACACCCAGCAGCCCGGCTGATAATAATAATTTGAACAGTAAGGCTCGAAGTTTACTGCGCCACCGGTCTGAGAAATGTACTAGACGTTGTTTTGAAAGTCAGTATTTCAGGGCCTTATTAATCTGGGAAAAAGACGGCACTTTACATAATATCTAAGTTCCAATGAGTTTAACCTATAGGCCTACTCTTCAAACTGATATTCTTCCGATTATGTTTAGGCAAACAGTGTCAATTTGTTTTTACTAATACTGTCATAATTATTATATTATTCTGTTATCTTATGCATTGTAAAGTTTTTGTAATTTGTGCCGCATGAGTCAAGTAAAAGTAATTTGCAGTAGTATTAAACTATTTTTGTTCGTTCGGGGGAGGGGTCCGGTCGAGTCAGCTTCATATTAAAAGAAAAAACAGGTTAATACTAATCATTATTTCTATATTTACAGATGCTGAAAACTTGTAATAACATCCTTAAATCAAGCCCATTAATTTAAACGGTTATAACACAAGAAAAATACGCGTTATTGAAACATCGTTTACAATGTACTTATTGACTGAATTGATTTACCTATATTTTATATATCAAACGAGTACGCAAATGCTCTGAAATAAACCTGTTTCTGTATTTAAAAAAAAGTTATTATTAGCGTACACAGCTGAAAAAATAATAAAATAAGGCTAAAAATTAAGAGATTAACAAAATTCCTTGTCAACTTTTTCGACCCTCTGGGGGGGGGGGTCCAGTCTCGTTCGTCCACCCCCGTCCCTGTGCTAAACGTATTTTTGATTTACGTGAGCGAATATTACTCAAGTGTTATTACTAAAATCCCCCAGCTGCAGAACTCACTAACTATTTTGAACAAAGTACATGTATTATTAGGTAAATATCCATATTAGATAATTTTTCAATTATAAGAAAAATTACGAAATTCCGATTACACTATTTGTTTCTCAGTAAAATAACAATTGTGCAGCAGAAAATCGTACAATAAACGTTAAAGATTCCAAACTCTCACATTTGTGTTAAAATTTCTGTTAGCCTGACATCCGGCTAGATTTTTTCACTTTCTAAAATTTTTTATTCTTTTTTTTTAGGCGCTGTGGTCCAAAAATGTTTTAACGTTTAAAAATGAACGCTAAATTCAGATTTTAGTTAAGATTCCCTTTGATTTGATACTCCGCAGGAACTTTTGCGATTGTTTTCACTATTTTCAGCCCGTCACATTTTTTGCCTCCCGCCTCCCTATTTTTGTGGGGGGATCTTTCTCGAAAACAACAGAGTACTGTATGCTAAAAGTGTGCACAGGCTTGCCAAGTTTTACGAAACTCAGTGGATGCGTTCAAAAGTTACGTGAGATACACCCCAAACACACAGACAGACAGACAAATGCTAAACGTTCGAGTTAAAACTGAGAACTCACTTCGCTCGTTCAATAGAGGCTGGTAAAGCATGAAGTGTCAAATACGGTGAAGTAAAATTTGTCAGATTATATAATTACCTTACAATGAGTGATACGGTACGCAAAAAATAAGTAATTGAAAATTTGTCAGGAATCCGTGATTGGCACAGCCTCTGTCATATCACTGTCATCATCATCATCATCATCATCATCATCATCATCGATTTCCCCTTTCTCCGTCCACTGTATTTTCAATTGTTCTGTTTCTCGTTCCGGTTCGTTTTCCCATCAGACCTACGTTCTAGTTAATTCAACGTAACTCGACCGGTTATCCCTTTCTCGACCGGTTTACCTTCCACTCTTCGTGCATTTTGTTATAATCTTTCTACGATTTTACCAATTCGGTACACCTTACCTTGCATCATAGACGTTCACATTTCAAACACACGAAATAATAACTGTTCCCTTCTACATTGTTATCTAATACCTAGGTTATCATAAATATTGTAGTTATTATACGAGAACAATATTCGCCTACAGTATATGTGTGTGTAGTCCTACCTTGGTCGCGGTCAGTTTTAACGGCTTTGCACTTTCACTGTGATTATTACAAAACACAATATTTTTTTAATTTGTGGGAAATACAATCATGGACTAACGTGGTAAAAACGAAATATTACGTATTTTCAAAATGGTAGGAAAACGGGGAAACGGGGAATAAACATCGAATAATATAATCGCCTTTCTCCGTCTGTCCTTGTGAGTGCAGAACCGTAGTGTGGTCGTCTATCCAGGATTCTGTACTCATGCACGTGCTCTTGACTTGAACCACGATCCTTCGTTTATTTACATAATGTTTCCTAAATTAGGAAATAAAATTCGTAATTGGAACACCGTGTTGCCTTAAATCTATCTACGTTTGTGTGACAATATTGTCGGTGTAACAAAACTAATACTACTAAGCTGCAGAGACTCGACCACTATTGTCGGTGTGACAAAACTAATACTAGTTAGCTGCAGAGACTCGACCACTATTGTCGGTGTAACAAACTAACATCAGTAAGCTGCAGAGACTCGACCACTATTGTCGGTGTAACAAACTAACGCCAGTAAGCTGCAAAGACTCGACCACTATATTGTCGGTGTAACAAACTAACACTAGTAAGCTGCAGAGACTCGACCACTATTGTCGGTGTAACAAAACCAATACTAGTAAGAACAATCCACTGCAAGGTTGTGGTAACCAATCCCTTCGGCGGAGTGGATCGGTAAGCAAACGAGAGATGGGGGTTCTGTCAGGACAGCCTGGGGGTATCCTGGGTCTTGGCCTGGCAGGATGGTGCACATCGGCAGCAGAGTGTGCATCTAGTGTGGAGGCGGAGGAGGCTATAGTAGCCCAACGGCTGCACACATGGGCTGAGTCAGTTAGCCTTCTGCGATCGGGCCGAGAGAGCTCGTCAGCTGTGGTGAAAGCAACTCTCTAGGGGAAGAGCACCCCGAAATCAAAGTTCCTGGTCTTCAATGTTGGAGGGTTTGATCGGAGAATTCACATAGCCCATCTGTAAAACTTGTATGTGCAGAAACCTGTCAGTTTCTTTCGCCATGGCGGAGGCTGTTAAAGGAGGCCTTGACTCAGTAATGGGTTGTTTCGCCGCTGAAGAGAGATGCTGAACAAATTAGCAGCTCTTTGAGAATAACCTAATAGGTTGAAACAATTGTCAGAGTATAAAAATAAATTCTGAATCTACCAAGCGTTTGTGTTTTTAAAACTTTTATTTCCTTTTATTGCGACGCCTGTTGGATTTTCAAATTTGTGATCACTTTTTTGAACCCCTTTTTCTTCTCTTCTACTGGCCTTACAGCCAGCCAGTTTGGGTTTTAACCTCTTCACTGGTTTTTCCCTATCCAGCCTCTCATTACATAGTCTACTCCATTTTCTTATCACCATAACTATTCCCATTTTGAAATTTCCAAAACTGTGAGATTTTGGTTAAAATTCTTTTTAATTTGATACCCCACACGGGCTTTTGCGATTTTTCACGATTTTGACTCCTTTACATTTTTGCCTCGCATCCTCTGTTTGGGGGGGACGATCAGTCCCAAAAACTATAGAGTTCTGTAAGTGAAAGTGTGGACACGCATGCCAAGTTTTAAGGAAATCTTCAAAAGTTATGCGTTCTAAAGTAATACGTATATGTGTAGCGTGTAGCGTTATACAACAACAATATATATGTAAGTACCATAAGTTCATCTATTACAATACAGCACCACTATAAATATTATAAAACTTGGGAAAAAGCTATTAAAATTATACGATCTTGTATTTTATGTTGTAGGCATGAATACGACATTAAATAAATCTGGAAACTTTGCATAAAAACTGCGTTTCTATTACGACCGGAACTCGATGTCTACTAGAGACCATAATAAATACGGTTTATACATAATAAATAATTAAATAACAGTCATGTGTGTGTTCGCGCGCGCGTGTGTGTAAAATATTATGTTTTGCAGACTATGTGAACTCATTGCTAGGTTTTTTGTCATAAAACGTTAATTTTAACGTATTTTGAAAGGAGGATCGATTGTCCGATACCGGAAGTCATCTATTGTCTACACTATTTTCTATATTCGTGTAAAGTTTAAAATTTGTTTTCATTTTCGCCACAAGTACGAATTTCAATGCCGGTACATCAGCTATACCAAAAGTATCAGGCCGTATCAGACTTTACCGGTAAGATAACAGCTTGGCATTAAATAACATTTGAGTGTAGTTTTTACCGACTATGAATAATCCTACCTGTGCAATTTCCCGCCCTCCAGCCGTACAGATCTCTAAATATATTTAATTCTGTGAGCTTCCACTGATACCGCATTCAGACAATCTAGACTTTTGTATTCATTACGTGACTATGTAAGCAGTTTACCTTACCATACAATCGAATAGTTGCTGCCTCATAATTCTGTGGGTTTTATGTACTGTTTTATACAGTAAATATATAAATACATAAATGTTAAATCTGCAAAGTACGTAGCACTGAATTGTTTTTGCAAACAAATCCTCAATATAACAACTACGGTGCATTCATTTAAAACTCGATGTGGCACACGATGCGGAGTTAGATTGCGAGACGGTTGTGAACAACGTGCGTTGTAAGCTATCAGTTAACGTGCGCTGCTCTCTTCACGTAACAATTTCTACGTGTTGGAAATACCATAAACAAAGTAGAAAATAAAATACAACCTAGAATAAAGACAGCACATTTTATCACTGATCAAAAATAATCACACACTAACAGTACTACTACTGATGATAATGTGATGTATTTATAACATACACATACTTATTGGTTACTAATGGTACCTATAATCTCAGTCTTCTATTGTGGTGTATTCAATGTTCATAACTTAAAGGTATCATATCCATATGGTATCCGTATGCCATGAACAATGAATGCACCACAATAGAAGACTATTACTACTATTACGATTACTACTACTACTGCTACTGCTACTACTACTACTACTACTACTACTGCTACTACTACTACAACAATTATTTTTTGTTTTACAAAGACAAGTGGAAAAAAGGACATCGTCCGCAGTACCCGGGCAGTACAGGCACTCTGGTGACTCGGCCTTTCCAACTTTCTTCAGACAAGATTGGCAATACCCGAGTCCAGTCGGAAGCTGGGTGAGGTAACAGTCGATCTCCCCATGCTTCCTCTCCGCCGACGGCTGCACCTTCTTGTCCAGCTACTTCGTTTTTCTTGCTCCCGAGGTGTCTGCCACCGCTCCATTATGTGGCTTCGTGTCTCTCGGTGTGCAGGTTCATCACCTACCTCCATACTCCTTTCAGAGACGATCTTACGTTCCTTGGCGAGAAGGTCAATCGGCATTACTCCGGCAGCAACCAAGACAGCCGGCTCGGAAACCGTGCCGTAGCCCGATGTAACTCTAAAAGTGCATTTTTTAACGATGTTATTATGGTTAGCACGAATATTTAAACATAAGCCGCCTTCTTGGCGTCTCGATGTCCAAGCAGGGCGGTCACTTTTGGGCGGTCGGTCAGCTACGGTTGTGCGGAACGTTCTCGTAGTATCGTGGATAGAAGATGGACACCAACAATACTTAGTGTTACAAGAACTTTAAGATATAAAAATTTGATAAGTGTAGTAAAATGATGGTTGGTTGGGGGGGGGGGGTGTTGAAAAATAATTTTCCCTAGCTTTCGAGACGATTTCTTTTAATTATTAATTTGATCTAAACAGACAGTAATAACAATTTTTTTTTTATTAGAAAGAGAAATTGAAAATTATTTGCAATAATAAAATATGTAAATTTCTGAAAACAGTATAAACTTATTGAACCTAATTTCTACCCTTATTTTCCCTATTACTTAATATTTATTATTGTCATAATTTTTTATCTACTTGACATTTTAATAATTGTATATAATTTCGCAATAAATATTATAAAAAGTAACCCTCTTTTGAAATTAGTAAATATTTAAAATACCCTTTCTTACAACTTGTGGCTTCCATGCTGTTGGAACTCTGAAAACACATCTTCTTCCTTCAGCTTTGGATTCTCTTCGATTGTAGTTAGGAAGATAAGAAAGGATAGGTGTTTTGGGTCCAAGACTTCCACACGTGCAAAACCAAAGTTTCGACAGGTAGGTTCCCATGAGAAGTACTCTGACTATTCACATTGACGGAAGATTCCAGTTTATTTATTTATTCTTTCTATTAATGTTACTTTTCGCAGTTTAACTGATTAAATATACTAGCACGTGTGTTTGGTTTTCGATTACTGACACTTGTCTTCTGGAATTTTCTCACACCGGTAATTTAAGGTGGATCCTACCACTCGATCCGTGAGTTCCTACGTAGTATAATTTTAAATAGCGAGTTATTGCGTTTTCCAGTAGTTTTTGAGTGCCATACGGTGTAAGTTGTGGAACAAATAAACGTGGATTTAAGTTATAAGGATGATATACGAGGGTATAAAGAGCATAAAAGGTATCGTACTGTTATGACGGTCTACTTGATCGTCGTAGGTACAGTGGAAGCAAAATAAGTACAAGACACCAATTACGTCACTAATCACCAGCTTTAATTTTCACAGTTAACAACACAGTCTCTTATAACAAATCAAATAAAAATTGTTCACACACAAATAAATGTCAACTAATATTAAAACACAATTGCATTACAATATACCGTCCGATTGTAAAACACAACACTTAACTAATAATCACTTGAACGCGCACAGTAATATCGCCCGATAATAACTCGAACCGGACTGTAAATATATCGCAGCTATACTGAAAACTAAGACCGCTGCCGCCATGTATTTATACCTCCGCTCACAGACCTGAACGTTCCAAATTGTGTCTTAGGGCCAGTGTGTACTAGGTAATTAATTGCGGCCTTCACACAGTCCGCGCGGCTGGCGGCTTCGAGAAAACTCGCGAATGCGTCTAGAGTCACGTATGCCACACACATTAGAGCGATATCCTTCTGGCACATTCGACAAACACGTAGATTGTTCTGTGATGTCGTAACAGTATAAGTGGTAGTTTTAGGTGAGAATTAGCCGTACATAAGACGTTGTTGGCATACTGTCAGAAGAACGGGCGAAATGGGAAACCTTATCGACATAGACCTAGATGTGAATTTCGCAGTGAATAGTCAGCAAGAGTCCTAGAAGTAGATTTCCAATAAGGTTATTATTATTATTATTATTAATTTAATATACAGGTTTACGATTAGCCCGTAAGGGCTACCCGGTAAATATGATGACAAGTAGTTGGCATCTTAAAAATTACCACCCACCGTTTAAGCAGTAACAGTGGCGTGACGTGGGTACATAACACCTGTTGCCGGTTGTGATAGGCCTGAAACTTAAAATTAATTCGAATTTTTTCTTGTACCAAATGTTCTTTTTAGAGCACTTTCTATCATTCGCTGGGAGAAGAAGAGGGTCCCGGTTCAACGGGATCTCACTCTCATTATACTTACACAGAATAAATCAGAACACAAATAATTGAATTAAAAATAATAAAGACAAACAGAGAAAGACTTGACTAAACGAACAAAACACAAATAGGTACGTAGTATCTGCTGCACGTCAGTTCCGAAAACGAACATAGCTGCAAACTGAGCATTTTGCCGGTTTCTACAGCGGCAACACATTGGGTGGACGAATGTGTCCCCGTCACCAAAGTTTGTACAGTGACAACTACTACGAGGTCAATGACCGTACGCAGTAAAACATTACCAATGTCTGAGCCGGCAATACAAGACGGTGCAAGCGCCCAGCAGTTCGAAAGCAATGCTACGCCTTTCAAGTTTCCCTACTAATATTGTTCGAATTTCAAATTATTCAATAACTAAAGTATTTATTCCGTAATATAATTAATATTATTTTCTCTTATTTCCAGTACTGTTGTCGCCGGCAACAGCGGTTACATGGATGCCACGCTACTGAGCAATAACTAGTTCTAAACTAGTATTTCCATTCTTCTGTTACTGTTGTCGTCAAGGAGCGTCGCTAACGGAATTCTTAGTCTGATGTATATAACGTCTTTGACATAGGAAAATCTCTTGTCCGGGCGAGGGTTTTGTTGCTGATCCTGATCAGCAGGAGAGAGTTTTAATCTAGAATCTCTGGATGAGAACCCATTGCGTTAAACAACATACAGGAATCAGTGCTACCCTTTATAGCGGCACTTTGTTTAGCAAAGACAATGACGAATTTGCCGGAAACAACCAGCAGTAACTTATAAGTCTGCGGTCTAGTTGTCTCTTGCGACTGTGTTGTCTTTATCGATGTTAAGTTTCTTGTCGAGGTATACTCAAAGCTACGTACGTTACATTAAGAAAAGATGGATAAGTTGCTTCCTTATTTACGTAGTTGACATATTTTCGATTAGTAGTACGGGATATCTAGTAAATAGGATGACAAATAATGAGAATAGTCAGAGCAGGTATGTAGATTTACTCGAACTCTCCACGACAACGAGTTGAATCTAAACGAAGCCCAATCCAGGCGAACGACGCCACAAAACCCTTACAGAATCACATATACCTGTAGGCGTATAAGAGAGGAAAGACAGACGATGTCTTGCTCCCTGGTTTGTTTGTTTTGTCCAGGTCGGAGCCCGATGAACTCCAGGTTCCAGCGAATGCAGCACGGTCGTTTGTTCGGACAAAGACGTGGTTCTCCTACACGCGGTTGGCGGTTGATCTAGCCAGTCGCAATGCCTTGGCTCCCTTATAGCCCAGTGATTTAAGGAAAATACTGCCCAAAAAATCCTACTAATCTCGATTTTTGTATACAGCTTTATTTCGACGTCTTGAATAACGTGTGAAAAGTCACAATGCCTATCGTGTACGCGTCTTGAGTTATTAAAGGTCAAAGATCAAAAAGTAGTTTTTTGAAAATATCTCGCTTCCTATTGGTCGGATGACAATAGAGGTGAATAAAAAAATTGTAGAGGTTCGTATGGAATTTTTACGTAAAATTAGCCGTTTCCGCGAAATGACCCAGAGAATATCTCAAAGCGCCGCTCAATGCATTCATTTCCGCACCACCTTCGAAGTAGAATGCAAGGCGCGTTTTTTTACATGGTTTCCCCAGTAGCCCTAATCCTTGTTATGCAGGGTTATGACATTAATAATTAAAAACAGATTTTAGTGGATTAATAATAATATTATTAATTAATATAATTTAACTATAGGATCGTCAGCAGTGACAGCAGTTATCGGAGTTGTCATTTTTATAATTCCCATTATATGAAGTGTGTTATTACCGTCTATTGTAAAAACATTTATGTCTGCATTGTCTGCGGCGTATTGAACAAGAGCACCTGGCTCTGATGAAGGAATTGTAGGTTGAGGATGAAAAATTGTTGATATTTCATACGTTACGGCGTCTTTATATGGAGCACAAAAGCCTATATTAGATAAAATATCTAAAAGCCGTTTGGAGCCATATCTTTTATGAAGAATACAGATAAACCGACCAATAACTGCGATGAAAAAGAGCGTGTACGTACTGCAGCCATTATAGCAGTACACTTTGGCTTCAAACGCTCAGTCTTACCTTTTCGATTGTTCAAAATTATTTCTTCAGTTAAATGTAATAGATTTCGTGGGATTTATCATTAATATTGTCTAACATTTTATTAGGTGGTAGATAGGAATCGGTATTAACGACGGAAGTACGAATATCCTCTCTAATAATTGCCGCGGCAGCTTCGATCACTCGCATGCGCTCTTCGACTGGGTTTGATTTTCTATTTTCATACCAAGCTTTGCTTAAAATGTTGGCATGAGTATCGCTAAAACAGATAATAGTGTATGCTTGAGGCTTCTTCGTAATAACAATATTTTCCCAAACTACTCTATTAATTTTGCAAGTATTGTATCATCCTTCGGAACATAATTTCTAACTACATCTCTCAACTCCGTCAAAGTAAATTGAGAATCTTCATTATTTTCGATGTAAAAAAAATATCTTCCATAGCAGCTTTAACTTTCTCATCCAATAGGCGTCCCCCCCCCCCGGAAGTAGGTAGAAGGAAATGTTGCAAACATTTGTCATGGTATTGTGCATCAGCCGCTACTAAATCGAACACATTAAACAACACGATTTTTAATTTCTCTTCCATGCTTGTCATCACGTGCTTCGGCTGTTCTCATAATATTTTCTTTTAATGAAATACTACTTACTTGCCTAATTATGCTTCGATATTGCTCTTTTTTTCTTTTCAGCTGCTTCATTGGCTCCTTCGCCACAAATGAAGCACAATTCTTTAAAATTGAAAAACCTTTATGTTTTTTACGAGGAGAGCATTGAGATGTACTAGAAACATCTGTCTCCTACCGCCTTTAAACGCCGCCATGCTGTTCTTCCACGTATAATTTTTACGGCAATTAGTATGTACAGTCACTGATCTCACATTTTTTAGATGTTCAATGTGTCCATCGTTTCTACAAATACTTGCATCTATTATGTTTTGTATACCACGCTCAACAGTCACTGTATCACCGTCCGAAAGCGGTATACCGCAAATAAAACAGCTACTAGCCATCGATAGTTACTTTGAATTTACACAATACTCAATATTACACGTCTATTTCCGTTGAAAACACGTGTCAAACTGATCAACAGCTGCAACTCCAAGTTGTTAGGCTAGTAAGGGCCCAGGTTCCCTGTAAACAAATATATTCCACTCTTCATTTACTCACGGACAACATACTATAATGTTTAAACACACTATATAATACTACACATAATACATAAGACATAGAATGGAGTATACAACTGTATTCGCTCCGAGCCGATGCGTGGTAGGAATTCGTGAATCGACGTACCTTCTCATGTTGGGAGAACGTATCGTTTTTCAGGACGCTTATGCACGCGTTTATATGAAACATTTTTTTGCAAGTGCGTCATTTATTACTTACATTTATAAAATATTTGGTGTATTTTTCAATAATTGTCTATTCTTCATGCTTTTCAGTGATGAAACGTCATAGGAAAACGGGGAAGGTAGAGAATGTAGTCACGTGATACGCATCTGCTCGGAGCGAATAGAATATAAAGAGTGGAGTATATTATGCTTTGCTCCAAAATTAAGATGTGCGTTATTCGATAAACCGTTGGTTTTACGTAAAATTTGTATAGGAACTTTTTTGTAGAGAATAGTGACATCTACAATTTTGATATTCACCACTATTGTCATCCGATAATAGGTAGGGAGATATTTGCAAAAACCCATTTCTTGTGACCTTTGACCTTTAACAACTCAAGACGCATACACGATTGGCATTGTGACTTTTCACACGTTATTCAGGACTCTGAAATAAAGCTGTATACAAAAATTGAGATCAGTAGGATTTTTTGGGCAATTTAGTCCTCAGAACGACTTAAATCACTGGGCTATTAGGCAAGAAGCTTAGAGGAAGAACGCTGGTGTGCTTGAGGGCTCGACCTCCCGTTGGCGTTGTCGGGCGCAACGATAAGCTGCCACACCAGAGGGCTCTTGCACACCTCGAGATTTTCAATAGCTGGAGTTTCAGTTCAGCAGATGCAGCAAAGCATATGCTGATTTGAATTTTGTTTGTAAATCCACCGGCCTGAATCCATGTCTGAGATAGAGCTCCGTGGCCCCTTTAAGGATACGACCTCCAAAAGCTTAGAGCGATACTGGCGTATGCTTCCGCGCCCAGACGAATGTCTCCCGCGAGGCGGAACTTGCACACCTAGCGGTTTCCCGTGCCTTGGCCAAGGCGACTCGAACTGACATCCCCGCGTACCAACGCAGCGTAGCAAGCTTCCTCCTAGGACAGGATGCAGAGATTCTAACGTTTACTCGAATTCGATGTGCATTAATTGAGTGGGTCACCCACTGTCTACTTTCTACTACTGGCCATAGAATACTTTATCGCCTTAAAATCCCTCTCGACTTCGTTTTATTTACTTATTGTCTTCCAATTTTAGAGTGCTCATTTATTCTCATCTCAATGCTTGCTAGTTATATTCAGACGGCACACATGAAGACTGATTGCGTAGTCATTCATACCTTTATCTTCATTTTATACTTGTTCATTTTCACGTAACTTAACACATCATTTTTTGTATTTTTATGTGCGCCGTTATTTTATAATTATTCCGCAATTTTTTATAAAGAATAATTATTAAATTTTTTTCGGCAATCAGCCAAATTATTTACATTGTCAGAAAAATTGAATAACACTGAATTGAGATGTTGCATCCTCGTTTGTATGGCAACATCAGTTTTCTGAGGAACCCCTGTCTTTTTAGTGGCTTTTACGTATTTTATTTTCTGATCGTATGGCAGTGTACGCTTCGATCTGAATGTCCTTCAAAACGTTTATAAATATGGATATATTTATGACAAATATCAAAGGAATGAGTACTTTGCATAGTACCAGAAGACTCTATCAAGTAATTTACAAATTTTTCTGAACCAACAGTAGAAAATGTTGTTTTCTACCCCTGTATTATTGCTTTGGAGTGGTCCCAGTTTACACAGCACTGAAGGGGATACCCAAAAGTTCGGCGAACTAGCTCGAGTATATCAGCCACACCGAATTCGTGCAGAGAGGAGAACATCCACACCCTATTCAAGGTGACCCTGTTAACGGCGAATCTGGTCAGTAGAAGGTCGGCAAACTTTTTTTTAAACATAATGTAAAAGTGAATGATCGTGGTGAGGAAAGTAATAAGACCCGTAATTAGTAATGAGTGATGAAGTTATGTTTGGTGTCTGCATTGGGGAAGGAGAACTGCGCCCGCGACCTTCGCTTAATTAGACCCACAGATTGGATTTGAGTTACACTCAGGCGTTTATATGCTTCTAAGGTAAACTTAACGCTGATAATTCTGCGAATTAATTTGCGTGTATTCGCGCGCGCGCGCGCGCGCACTTCGATCGTGATATTACTTATTAGTAGTATATCAACTAACAGCATTAATTATTTCAGTAGCAACTGGTGTATGTTTCCGGTGGTTTATAAATATTTTCCAAGGGATTGAATACTGATGACGACTTGCGACATCCAAAGCTTTCCAGTGAAAGTCTCTTCAAGTGAAAGCTTTCCAAAGTGATCCAAGTCTGTTTGTTTCTAGTCAACAACCTCTTGGATAACTTCATCTTCAGCAACTTTTCCCCCGGGCGTTTCTAACAGCTCAGGAACAAGCAAGAGTCTTGTCTCGACACCCATACTTGGCTTTCCAATCACTTCTTTTCTCGTTACACTATTTGTATTTCCTCTGTTAGTTCTTCCTCCATTTCCGCTTGCAATAGGGAGGGTTCCTCTTGACCACACCTGTTGACTTTTTCTTCGGCCAATGCCACTTGCTTAATCGAATGGTTGGTAGACCCTGTCACTTTAGCCATGCAAAGCTTTATCTTCTCTTAGCCGACCCTCAGGACATTCTCTCTCAAGTCCACAACGAATCCGTAGGCATTCATAATGTCCGTGCCAAGAATCACTTCATCGACAATGTCTGCAACGAGCATTTAGTGGCTAAACTTGAGAAGACCCAGGCGTACACGTAAGTCTACCTTTCCTAGCACCTTAACGAGACTTCCAGTCACAGTCTTTATTGTACAAGAGCTAATTAGAGGCTGGCGGTTGCTGACTAAGTCAGGGCGCACAATGGACACTGTTGCGCTCGTGTCAACTGTAAATGATGTTGGTTTACCTTCCGCAAATACATTAACAATCAAGTTTCCACTGGTCTTATGTAGCGTGGAAACTGTGTGCTGTTCTGGGGCTTAAATTCTCCAATTGGTTCGATCACTGTCTTCTCTCGGTATCTTCTTCTCCTAACCGTCTACCTGTAGACGACCACGTTTTCCACAGTTGTAACATTTCGGTCTTCTGTCTTTTTCAAATCGTTGCAACTCTCTTGAACTTTTGAATTGTTTGTCCGACAACATTGTTTTTCTGCACCCATCGTAACGGCAATGTGATACAGGGATCTTCTGACTGCAACGTGATGGCACAAACCCATTAATGTAGCGGGACGCTGACTTGGCAGCTTCAAACTCTAGGGTGTGAACAAGAGCTTCTGAGCTATTTCGGTGTCTTGCCGTTCGTAACGCTTGCTGAAGTTCACAATCTCCGATGCCATCAATAAATGTCTGCACCGCAAACCTTATTCGGAAGTCTTTTGGTGCTTCAGGATAGGCCAATCTAATCAATCTGTCGATACTTGCTTCAAACTCTTGGGGACTCTCCCCGGAACCTTGTCGTCTTGTTCTCAACTGAGCGTAGTACACCTATCGCAAATGTTTATCACCATACCGTAATTCCAGAGCTTTTATCAATTCGGCATAGGTGTTTTGGCTGTCAGGTGGGACTTTTTGTAGCAATTCTGCCGCAGGTCCTTTTAACGCAAGAACGAGTGAGACTGCCTTGTCTTTCTCTGTCCAATTATTTGCGCATGCAACAGCTTCAAATTGGCGTAGGTACGTTGGCCAGTGACTGCTTCCGTCAAAGGTTGGAGCTTTGACATGAACTGTCCCTACTGCAGGCAAAGATACTTTCTCTATTGACTTATTTTCTGTGTCTTTTTCTGTCTTTATCATTGGTACAGTCTGTTCAGAAAATTGTTCTGGTTGCATCTTCAGGCACTGCTCAACTTCACTTTTAATTTGTTCTGTTATGTTTGCCAGTGAGTTTTCTACTGCAAATATTTTATTTGACACAGATTCTTCTATGACAGATATTTTTGTAGACATCGATTCTTCAACAATCGAGACAGATTTTTCTACTTCAGCTAATTTTAATGTCATTGATTCTTGTACCTCCGATATTTTAATAACTTGTTTATTAAGCTCACCTTGTAGGAGATCCAAATCTGCAGCGGTTTGTTGTTGTGTCTGCTTTTGCTCCTGTATTAACTCCTTGATGTCTTCTGTTTCACGCTTCCGTTCCTCTGCCTCTTGCTTACTTTTTTGTTTTTGTCTTTGTTCTGTTTCTAACATTAGTGCTTTCTGACGTTCCTCAGCCTCTTCTATTTCCTGCCTGTGTTTCTCATCCTGTCGTTTTTCTGATTCTTCTCTTTCTTCTCTTTCTTGTCTTCATTCTTTTTGTCGTCTTTCTGCTTCTTCCGCCTCCTGTCGGCGTCTTTCCTCTGCTTCCAGCAGGAGGGTTTTCTGTCTCTCTTCCGCTTTCTCCGCATCCTGTCGTCGTCCTTCCTCTGTCTGCAACAACAGAGCCTGGAAATTTTCCGTCATCTGACTGGCATCCATTGTTTTCCGATTAATTACGAATTACACTCGTTTTGTACAAAGTTTCCACTGTTAACGGTTCTATCCCACTTCTACGACGGGGTGTTGTTTGTTACTACGGTCTGTTACAACGGTCTACTTGATCGTCGTAGGTACAGTGGAAAACAAAATACAAGACACCAATTAAGTCACTAATTACCAGCTTTAATTTTCACAGTTAAACAGTTCGTAATTAACAACACAGTCTCCTACAACAAATCAAATAAAAATTGTTCACACGCAATAAAATGTCAACTAATATTAAAACACAATTGTATTACAATATACCGCCTGATTGTAAAACACAGAATTTTACTAATAACCATTTGAACGCACACAGTAATGTCGCCCGATAATAACTCGAACCGCACGTAATACATCGCAACTAATACTGAATACTAAGGCCGCTGACGCCTTGTATTTATACAACGCTCACAGACCAGAATATTCCAAAATGCGCGTTAGCGCCAGTGTATACGACGTAATTAATTGCGGCCTTGACACAATCCGCGCGGCTGGCGGCTTCCAGAAAAGTCTCGCGAATGCGTCGAGAGTCACGTACGCCACACGCATTACATTCCGAGTCCCTCTGGAACGTTCGATAAACACGTAGATTGTTCTGTGATGCTGTAACACTATATTATCAGCTGCTGTCAGAGAGTAATTCAATGGCTCTCATGTCTGTGTCGGAACTTGATCATCACTTGAGTCAGCAGTGTTAATGATAAGATTGTCCACGACGGCGTCTGTAATTTGGCCCAATTCCCTTATCTTCTTCCTTCAATACATGCTCGACACAACGATTCCAATTGTTCGTCGTTATTTCATTTACTTTCTTCTCTGTCAGTTGTTTTACATCATGCAGCTCATATGTTGAGTTGTGACGGGCAACATATCCTTTCTACTGGCTTCATATTTATTCAATGGGACCCACAATACAGTGATAAGGAGGAAGTTTTAAAACGGCGTGCCCCGATTTTTCGTCAATATCATTTACTAAAAACTTTTTAAATTTATCTTCATTTTGCTAGCAGCGATAAAGTTCTACTGTGTATTCATAAAGATGATTAAAAGTAATCAAAACCACTTGTCGCAGTAATGACATCTCTCACATCACTATACAGACATCCTGCACATGCGCGTTAACAGATTACTGTGTGAACAATGTCAACGCCCGTGACCAATAGCGTTTCAGATGAGCCACGTGGGTTTGTTTACATCAAGATTAAACTAAGAACGGAAAAAGTATAACAATATCGCATTTATATTTTTTCTTTGATGGCGAAAGTCCGTCAGTTAAATTCAAATTCAAATATGTACAATCCATCACTGCCATCTTTTAAATAAGTTGTCAACAACTGTTACGGACCCGGATTTAACATAAACATTCGAAAATTAGAAAACTTATTCGTTAAATTATCGCATAGTATCGCAAATTTAAGCTTTTAACTAAAGTTATCTCCCTTAAAGTTATTCCCAAAGGATTCAGGACAAAAGCGCCGTTTATGTGAAGTATTTTTTTGACTCTATACCACGGGTTGATAGAGTATTGTTCATTTCTTTATATTATGTATTAGTATACAATTAGCCTGAACACGGCTACCGATTGTTTGGGTGTCCGAAACATCGCATTTATATAATTTTTTGATCGAAAAAGCCAGTCAGTTAAATTCAAAATTCAAATGTTACCAGAGCTCGCCAGAATTACACCGTTGGATACTTCGAATATAAGAAAACAGTCGAGTAAGGCAGTTAAGTTGTTAAATCAGCAAATCAGTTAAGAAAACAATTCTCGTAGTTGTCTGTCCGTGAACCATCCGGCGATTTAATTTCAAATCAGTAAAAACTGTTTTACGATCGTGTCTCATATTGTTCCGAACGAATTCCAATTATAAAAGTGGAGATAAAAGGTGTTTTGTAACTGACGTAAAACAAACACACTCGCGTAAAACTGACGTAACACGCGCGCGCGCGCGCGCGCACCCATACACAAATTCTTACCGATCTGGAAACTGAAAATTCATCTTTGTTGATATCGATGTAATAGCATGCAGTAAATATAGTATTCTCGGGTTTACAAGCCCCCCAATGGAAAATCCCACTTTATTTTTAGGATCGAAAAAATAAATAAATAAAAACTTGGCATATACCGAGCGTATTCAAAAACGCGAACAGAAAGATCGTATTTATAATAGTGTTAACAAATGTCTGAAAGGAAAAAATGTAATAACTTCTTAAGTAAATGCTAAGTTTTATCTTTTGTCACTAATTTTATTTAATCATCCTCGGGGGCGCTACAGCCGTGGCCTGCTGAAGGAGACCTCGCCAACGGTCTCTGTCGTCCAATTGTGGATTCCTGCCCTTTCTGCGTCCTGCTGGACTCCATCTCGCTGTCTCAGCATTGCTCTTCCCACTTTCCTTTTGCCATCTGCGTCGTATAGAAACAGACGCTTTACATAGTCCTGACAATATGACCTGACCATCTAAGCCGTCTCTCTTTATGATTATGATCGTGTCGTGTAGCAGGTCAAATAACTCTCCATTAGTTCTTTTTCTCCAGACACCTCCCTCCTTCGTCCATCTCAGTATTTTCATCTCAACTGTTGAAAGCGCATTCTCAGTGATTCTCCTCAGAACCAACGTCTCCGTTGCGTACAATATGTGAAAAACTGTGTCTTGTATAGGAGAATTGTAATTAGGACTAATTTTATTTAGTTATCTCATCAAAAGTTAAAAAGTAACAGAACAAAGTATTTTAAGTAATAAATAATTAGCATTAAAGTTTTTAGTGAGTGAATACTTACAGGGAAAAGTTGCACCAAAACAGCCAGTCGTAACACGTTATCATGATTGAGGACGTAAATACGAGATGAAGATCCTTTATGTGACACTGGCATCTCCCTTTTTACGAAGTATTTTTTCGATAAAAATGGTGCCCGTGGTATACGCCAAAATACGGTAGTTACATTTTGTGTTTGAGGAAAAATCGAGTAGTTTTATAAGTAGTTTTAGTAAGCACACATACGGTAATTCAAATAACAAACTAACTTTAGATACAAATATATCTTAAAGTTTTACACGCATCTCTACAGTCACGTTTTGTGACTTTCGCTGTCACGAGTTAGTTTGGGGTTATATTGTAAGTCAATCCGTAAAAACCATCTTTAACTATGACTTTTTGTGCAAATTTTGAACAGTGAAATTTAAGCAAACGATTTAGTATTTTTTTCTGGAACAACAGAAGGCTTAAATATTAGAATTACCTTGGTTTCCTTCTTTGCAACTTCTTTGTGTTTTTTCTCAATATACACTACACGTTTCGGGACTTAAAGCCCCATCATCAGGTGGATAAACTTTTCACTCTTGTAGAGCACGCTACTAAATAAAAAATATATAAAGGTCACGCACATCTCGCTACTCAGTCGATTTCCCCACTCGCGTTATCTCGCGATGAGCATAGCTACCGACCCCGCGAGCGACTGACAAATCGGCCTGTACTTATTTGTCGTGCTGTTTCAGCATGCGTATAGCGGTATCATACAGTTCGTTTGACTTGAACGACAGTTTCTCGTTCAGAAGCTGATCATTGTGTGTTGTAGAGGCTCTGTAAATTTCAAACTCTTCCAGTGCGTCCATGAGTTTACCCTTTCTGCAGAAATGCAGTGGTTTGAAATTATTTCTAAAATTGGTATAGATATGGTTGTGATCAATGATATGTATGGCAAAGTTTGATTTGACGTTCCTGATGTTGCCCCTAGGCAGGTGCTCTTTATATCTATCTAAAATTTTTTTGCCTGTTTGTCCAATGTAGAAACTATTACATACTTCACATTCTATTTTATACACCCCTGAACAGCTTTCTACTGGTTTATTGGATTTTGGCCTTAAAGTTTTTAAAATGCTGTTATTCGTCTTAAAAGATACTGTATAGTCATACTTTCTAAAAACATTATAAATAGTATTGGGTAAAAGATTCATATATTCAGTTGCTATGTATTTCTGAACCCTATTGTGTGTTTCATTGTTATTTCTATGCAGGTTCTTTTTTTGCTTTTTTACTAACCTATCCACAATCACGCTGTTATAACCGTTGGCCATCGCTATGTACTTTATAGTACTAAGTTCTTCACGGTAGTCCTCCGGCTCCATTGGAATTTTCAATAGCCTGTTGACGAAGGAGTTAAAAGACGCCATTTTCTGAGTGAATGGATTAAATGAGGACGCATGGATAGTAATGTCTGTAGTGGTCGGCTTTCTGTAGATTTTAAATTTAAGGTGGCTATTTATGTTTTGTATCATCAGGTCGAGAAAATTTAAGCTATGTTCGTTCTCCAACTCGAGTGTAAACTTTATGTTTGGATGTATACTATTTGTATATTTATTCAAAATTTCTGCCTGCCTACATGTGCCATCAAATATAAGAAATGTATCATCTACATACCGCGTGTATGAAATGATTTTTTTATAAAACCTATTCTTATGAGACAATACGTATTCATTTTCAAAGTGGTTAAGATAGAGGTCAGCCAAAAAACCACTAAGTGGCGAACCCATTGCAAGTCCATCGTCCTGGGCAAAAAACCTATTATCAAACGAAAATAGTTCTGGCTTAGTATTACTCTTAATAGCATGATACGTTCCTGTACTTCTTGCTGATTCATTGATTAGTATTACTCTTAATTAGATGGCTGATACAATATAAAAAAAGTGGGGGATCAAGTGAAAAATGTGCAGATTGTGGGAAGAATTCGTGAAAAGAACTTTATGGAAAACTTAACGAGAAAATGAGACAGTTTGTTGAGCACCCAGGAGTAATGACTCTGGCGGTGGAGAGAACACTGCATAGGAAAGCAGACGCTGTTTAGACGGCGCGGCAGCAGAGATTGGAATTCCTAAGGCACATTGTTGAGGACGCGGAGGGATTCAGAGACGATGCGTGTGGTTCAGGATAAGCGAGCTGTAGGCCTACTGAGATTAGTACTGAGAACAGGATAGTGTTCTATTAAGACTAGGACAGCAGAACAGTTTTGAAAATTTTGCCCATTCTGTATACTTTATGCTATTTACGACATTGTATGTTTTTTAGTCAAATCTAATTTTTATATTGTATTTGGCTAGGCGTTTTTTAATGTTTCAAAATTCGATTTAGTAATTTAGCTATTTTATAATTTGTAAGAAATTAAACTGTTATTTTGCCCATATTAATTATTATATAATATGTAATATAAATATTAAAAATATCTCATCTTAGATAAGAAAATTTGAGCTTTCAAAATCGTTCTAGGAATCAACGCTTTTTCTCCCCATATGATCCAGGCATATGGCACGTATGATCTATTTGTGCGTTTACAAATCTTACTGTATCCTCTTTCTTTATAAACCGTGAGTGGCTCGGCAACTACACGCGCGGTCGGACCGGTCCAACGAAGCCGAAGTTACATCATGTTATGTGTGTGTCGTCTTTGTAATTTTGTAAATATGTGCAAATGTGTTTTTATGTGTTTGATGTGAATTTTAACTTTTGACGAGGACTACTGAAGATGTGACACATGTCACGAAACGCGTCTATATAAAAAACGCTAGAACGAAGTCACTGACGGATAAAAGGTAATTAAATTATTGTGAAAAAGTGACTTGGATACTATATAAAAACAAAATAAAAAGAGAACGTTCATATTGACGACATTCAACTAATCATTTGAACAAATCATTTGCAGTTCTTTTAGTTAGCTTGATAAAATTCTCTGCACTTAAGTTCCAGACATTTTTACATTGTTATTGACATTATTAAATATATTAACTACAAATAAATATAATTAATTGTAATTGGTATATCATATTGTATTATCATTATATAATTTAGTTAATTATATGCATTATTTATTATAGCTATTGCTCTTAATATTGAACACATCATGATTTGTTATTATTATTATTATTATTTCATTCATGTTATTATTTTGTTGTTACTAAGTGCATTACATACGCGCCAGCGCGCACAAAACACACACACACAATTACAATTGGGTGCTTCTCATATTGAAACCTTCACCCACAAGTACTTTTCATATGCACCAACAGTTTTTTTTAGACTTTGCTTTATTTCATAAACATTCATAAATTACTACTAATCGATCTGAAAACTGGAACTTGAAGAATCCTAACCAATATGTTAACTTTTAGACTGCTTCTGTCGTCACACAATTTAATTTACAAACAAATATTCTTTCCATGTTGTGATACCGTGAAATTGTTGTTTATTGATGTACCTTTCACTATTTTTCATTAATTCTCTTTCACTTTACTTACTGATCAACGCTCTCCTAAAAGACACTGAGTATTACGGTCACACATTTGACAGAATATCCCAAATGGGGAAACTTTTAAACTTAGCTTTCAGACAAAAATTGCAATAAAAAAACCATTTCTGAAAAATTATGAATTGTAAATAGTGTAAAGAAAACAAATTTTAATTATTGTATAAAATACTCTTTGCATTGTATACCAAGCTATTAAAAAAAATAATAATTAAAAAAACTCAAAAAAAAAGGTTTTTGGAATCTGTAAAAGACTACCTTTCCATGGTGTTCTCTATAAACGGTACACCGTAGCTAGATATCTCCTTAAAAAGTATAATAAAATAATAAATAATAAAAATAAAAATCTATCACACATCTTTCTCCACTATTTATTCTTATAGCCTTCGTCTTAATAAAATTTAAACTATTATAAATTAAATTGATAATACAGGTCGCCGTACCAGAATATCGCAAATGAAGAAGCGCGGGCGTAGAATATAATCTAGCATTATATACACATTTGTGGAAAAATCAGAATCCTTCTTGTCCGGCCAGTAAGATTCGAACTTTGTCTATATATTAATTAAACAGGACTGGAAGAATGAAGTAGACGAAGTGGCGTACTTGTTTATTTGGTATACACCTGTGTCGTGTGTGTGTGTGTGTGTGTGTGTGTGTGTGTGTGTGTGTGTTCGTCCGCGCGTGTTTTATCAGCTCGTTGATAATTATCAATGTTATAACACACGTACGTTCAGACCAAACTACGTACGGCGGACACCGTTCAAACTGTTTAACCCCTTCTAACACTGAAGATGGCCTCCGATGATGGGGCCAAAACGTCTGGCTTGAACACAAGCCGTAGACCACAGCCAGACAGCCCGGCAAATAATAATTCCAACGGCGATTTCTAAAACGATCAATTGTTGCGACTTCTCCAGTTATTACTTTCATAAAATTGTTCAAAGATTTTTTGAACAATTTTCTTTCAAAAGTTCATAACACTTGTTGATCACGTGCCATAGGTGTGTCTCGTGCCGTATGAGGTTCTATAAATCTGTATGTTTGAAGCCCAGTCAAGATATTGCTTTTCACCATTCTTATGTATGCAAAATTAGTCCCATTGCCTCTCTGAATTCTTTCCATTATCGCACTCATTATTTTACCCTCATTATTAATAATATTTCCCAAATATTAAGTGATCGTATTTTCTAAAAGAATCTTTATTATTTCCCATCTTCATATCTTTAAACGTCTGTCACCTTTGGACGCTGACATGACGAATGTTTTTCTTTTACTGACACTTAACCCAATCTCCTCAGCTCTTCATAAACTTCTGTAATCCGTTTCTTTTATCTTGCTGCAATGACTATCTGACGGGCATATGCACATATTCGACCAGTTTTATTGAAGACAAAACTAACCTAGGTTCTATCCGACGTGCTTCGGTGAAGCTTAGAAATATTCACTACGCGAATACGCGATTAAAAATTTTTCTACGCGATGTATAACCTTTGCAAACAAAATACTCATAAGTAGAACATGCAAGTGACAAAGTTATACCTAACGCTTTTTCTTCTTCTTCTTCTTCTTCTTCTTCTTCTTCTTCTTCTTCTTCTTCTACTTCTCTTCCTCCTCCCAATGTACGCTAACAACGTATTTACTTTAGCAGGGGGAGGGAATCTATCCATCTTCTTTTCGATCGTCGAAGCCCCCTTATCGTGTCTCTCTTCCCTGCTGTCACGATAAGTACAGAACGCTCTCGAACAATCGAGAGTGTCGTTCTGCAAGTTTCTCGGCTAGCCGATCAGGTGCGAGTCTGTCAAGGCTGTTTACCAAAGTACACTCTAAACCTTTCGAGTCCTTGTTAACTACGCAAATTATATTGGCATGTAAAATTATTCTGGAACATCTGCAGGCTATATATAAACAATAGCAGCCTCTTTGTTAGTCAGTTTACGTTGGGCGATTTATTCAATTCGGTTCAAGTGGTTGTTGTGGAAAGTGATTATTGTGTTATATTTAGTGCGGAACCCTTTATAGTCGACAAATTGTTGCGTGTGGACAAATTTAACTTGAATTACTGTATGGGAGTATGTTTTTGGTTTCAAATTGTTACTTGTGACTTATTAAATCTGGTAATTAGTGATTTCATTGGTGTCTGTCTTTTGTTTTTCCTCTGGGACTGTCGACACACTACGTTTAAAATGACTTTAAATATCTTATCTTCAGACATAGACTGTTTCGCCTAGCGCTAGCGTACGCGATCATTCGTATGCACGGGCCTTTGAAATTGTTCGTAGAAACGGTGCAACGGTGCGCCATTGGAAACGTACAAGTTAAACGCTAACAAGAAAATGAAAAATAAAGTACACGAACACGTTATTTGTTGATTGCGAATTCATGAAAACTTACGCGTTGGAAAAACACGGCTAATTCAAACAGAAGGCCTCTGCACAAAAGAACAGTTACCGCTTTTGTGAAGGAGAACGCTGGGTAAAAAAAATAAAAACCAAGAGGAATAAGTAAATTAAAGTTAAAGAAAAGCAGGTTGATTACGACCGGACGAGTGTTGAACTAACCCGCTGTAGCATGTGATTTGCTGTGTACACTGAAGCCAATTTCTCAAGGTCATTGAACAGTAGGGTTTTAGTATTAACTTTACGGTCTGCCAGAGATTTCGTTTTAATCAGCATACAGTAATATACTGTTACCCAGAGAATGATACCCAGAGAGTACCAGAGAGTAGAGTCCGGGTACTGTTACTCAGAGAATGTCGTATACCGTTACTGAATGTATTATGAACCAAAAGCAAAATTCATTGTTATACCAACAGTTTCGTTGTTAGTTGTACGCTCGCTCGCGCGCGCGCGCGCGTGTGTGTGTCTGCAACTTTAATTTCAGTTCAGTTACTACTAAATGTGATCGTCGAGTGTGACGTGTCGATAAAGATAGATCGACACTCGATGTACCTGATTTTACTAACATTACCTGTCTCATCCACACTCACAAGATAAGCATAGCTCATTAATCAAAATTACGCTAAGCCATAATACAATGTTACCGAACAGCAAATAGTAAATCTAAGTTTTTTACTATTTGGCTGTTTTATAACGTCTCCCTTGTCAAGACATTATAAACATTGGGAACCAGTTCAATTGTTGGCTGTTAATTAAACTAGCTGCCGTTGTTAGTAAAATCTACTTACCAACAAATTATAACAAAGTATATATCAGGAATTAGTCAAGGGTTACATAAATTTATTCACTCTCTGGGTATTAGCGAAAACATCTCTTTATTCTTATATCTTAACTAAGTATAAAAGTAATGGCTTTAATGGTCATCCTTTCATTTCTTACTAACTTTACTTTTTGTAAAAGAAAGATTCTAATAATTGCTGCATTAAATATTCTTTAAATTAATATTCTTTACTCTTTTTATCTCAAAAATTTCAGCTATGTATTATTTCAAGTACCACGGATCCGGGTCTCAGCTTTGCAATATTCTAATATATCACAACTTCGTCCAAACTATTTGAAGAATAGTCCGGTGTAAATTTTCAGAATTACTTTACCTCTAAACATCGTAATGTTATTACTATATCATTACAGAGATTGCAAATATTTATATGTTAATCTTTAAGTTATCTAAAAGTCTTTACAATAAACTTTACTGTTCTTTTGGTTTCGTTTTGTTTAAAAACAAGTTATGCACAAATGTTATGATTTAGTATCACCTGAATAGAACGAGAGTTTGCTGTGGGCATCCGTGATGGTCTTCTTCAGTAGTCCTCTTGGGTGTGATATGATGTTCCTCTTGATGGTCCATTTGGTTTATTGTTTCCGAATAGTAGTCTAGGTCATGACGATTGGCTTCTGCTACTAGAAGTTTCATACTGTTGTTGTTGTAACTTTCTTCTTCTGGAGTCGGTTGTTCACATTTTACTTATTAATTGTTTTTATTTTAGTAGCACTAAAAGATGGTAAGGAACATATTGCGACAGTACAAATAAGTGATGTACTGAGCATTGAATATAAAAATTTAAATATACCTAATAAACTGTAAATAATTAATAATATATTTGAAATAAGCATGTCAGGGATTGCAAGCTTGGCTCAGACAAAAATATGAACAGGTGTTTCGACCTGAATCGACGTGCACACACACACAAATGTAACTGAAAGTGTACACCAGTATTTTGCTAGTGTGTGTGAACGCAGGTCTATGCAGGCGAGTTTGCCACCCCAAGATGAATAATTGCACAATTACTGTTTTTCCGTAATTATTCATAAACTATAATTAAGAATTAAAATCCAAAACCACAATAAAATGTAATAAGATTTACTAAATACTGTGTACGAAAACCACACGAAAGTGCCACACCGTACGAGTGTAATAGTGAAATAACTGTGTACAAATCGAAAGGGTTAAGTTGCAATGTCCAAAATTACAGTGAACATGTGTTGTAAAAGTAGTTATAAGATAAGTATAAGAGTATACTTACAGGACTCTGCAATTCGCAGAAAAATAAGAAATAGCGAATTTGACAAAGAGTGGGGGAACTGAATCCAGAGACAGTTTCTGACATGTCGATTTCGTACCACTGCAGGGTGTCGACCAAGACATGGGTATAAATAGGACACGCAAGCTACAGTGGTTCTCTTTCTTAAATCATCCACGGTGCAGCGGGAGCTTATGCCCGTCCGCACGGCGTATTTATTTTTTTGTAAATAGTTTAAATTTTCCAGTTACATACAACTATGTAACTAAGTTGTAAAGACAATCATTTTAAAATAATAACAGCAGTACATAAGAAGAATTACATAAGAAGGCCCATTGACGTCAGAAACAGCACGAGGAGAGTTCCAGAGAGTGATACGACGCTGGATAAGAGGAGAGTTCCAGAGAGTGATTCGACGCTGGACAAGAAGAAGTGATACGACGCTGGACAAGAGGAGAGTTCCAGAGAGTGATTCGACGCTGGACAAGAGGAGGTGATTCGACGCTGGACAAGAGGAGAAGAGAGACAGCCGACGCTGGAGTGCGAGACGAGGACAACTACAGATGGATCAAAATGATCGAGTATGATTGACGACAATAAGGTGATAAACAACTTATTTATATCTTAATCATACAATGAACTCAAAGACAATTAGAGACATTTCTATTTATTTTAAAAGTAAGAGCCAATGTTTCTTGTAAAGTAGAATTAAAATCATAGATGTTTTAGAAATACGATTAACGTAACAAGATCTCAAATTAATATGAAATAAAATGAATATAAAGCATTTAAATGAAAACAATTAGTATTTGAGATAAAACAGTACTGAGAAACAAAAGATAAATTCAATAACTATTAATATTTTGAGTACATTACAATATATAAAAAGAGATTTAAATATTGATATTTTGAAACACATTAATTGACTGAGTAGTCTGAAAATGAGATTTTTCTTTAATACAATAATTAGTAGAATAGAATATTTAGTCAGTAAGGATGTATATAGCATAAGCCTTACGGCATAATAACAAATAATAACGAATGTTTTAAATCGAAGTCAGTGCCATGTGCACAATTTTTAATAATATCAAATAAATTTGAAATACCGTTACAAGTTACATAGAGTTCTTATTGCAGATACACCTGAAACCCAATATAAATGTTATATTGTTACATAATTTGTCAATCTTGAATGTGAGACCGGTCACGCTAAATTTGTGTATATGTATATGTGTTTATGTATATGTATTGTTGCATATTTGGCTCCCAAAGAACGTGGGGCTATACAAATTAAAGTACATATAAAAATTCACACACATAAATACGTTGCAATATCTTACCACTTACGGTTTGTTAAGAGATGTGTCGGCTAAGTTTTGCTTTTTTTTTACATATTTACTAATATTTGCTTCACTCACTACATTACTAAGTGTTTAGTTATTTTCCAACGCTACATTGAGTCAAATCAAAATAACAACTAACGTGTGTTTGTATAGTAGTTCAGCGGTATACACCTAAATTCAACTGGACAACACATTTTTGACATCCTTACATGTCGAAGTTTCTCCGGCGAGGAAAATGAGGGAGAAGGAAAATGAGAAGGAGAAGGAGAAGGAGAAGGAGAAGGAGAAGGAGAAGGAGAAGGAGAAGAAGAAGAAGAAGAAGAAGAAGAAGAAGAAGAAGAAGAAGAAGAAGAAGAAGAAGAAGAAGAAGAAGAAGAAGAAGGTGTTGTTGATTACGATGATGAAGATAGTGTTGATGAAATATAGTTATAGTACTGTAATTTATAATAATTTCTTTTAATAACATAAGCTTGTAGGTTTTTACCGAGTCAAACTTGGAAATTTCCGGGGCGCAGAGACGCGCACCAGTTTCTTGCAGTGTTTCAACTACAATTCCAAGTTCTGAAGACGTTTCAGTGTCTTCACCAGAATACATGATGTTCTACTGGGTGAAGCTCGCGTGAACTAAAATTATAAATAAATGTCTTCCAAACACACAGGTATAGTTTATGAGTATGAAGTCATGCGTTTACGCGTTAAGATTATCAACATGCGAGTCAGCCATCACTAAAATAAGTTTTAAAAGACACGTTTTAGTGAATCTAGGAATAGTCTAGAAAGTAATAAATAATCTAGAAACACACCCTCTTACGGCTCAACAAATAAGCTACTAAAACGCATTAATAAAGTTAATAGCCTAATTCTTAAGTATTAGAGGGTAAGCGAACAAAACGGCATTTCGATTTTTGTTATGCGTATGTTTTATAAACGTTTCTTCACTTGACTCCCTGTAATTTGAAAGATGGAATATTTTTTATGTTATCGTTATTCATCAACGCAAGTAGAAATTTTAAATATTTAGGTACAGGGACATCGCATAATGGAAGATTATACGACGGAATCACAGGAAGGACACAGGTAACAGTGAAATACCAAAAGAAATGAAAGCTGACATTTTCAAAAAGTAGTTTTCCCAATAATTACATACGGGTCAGAGCTATGGACAGTCACTGGAAAACAACGAAGTATTGTTACCAGCCACTCTGCAATTGAAAAGTCAAAGTCAATTAAAAAGTGGGGGAGATATATTCTCAAAGTCAGCTCAGATAATGATTAACTGTAGCCTATATATTATGATTTGAAAATATACAGTTTTTTCGTTCTTGTAAAATAAACATTGTTTTTCTGATTTCTCATTAAATAAATTTTCGTTCTGAAAACACACACACAAACACATGCCGCGAAAATGCAGAGGTGTGTGCGTGTGTGTGTGTGTGTGTGCGCGCGCGCGTGTGTGTGTGCGCGTGCGTGTAGGGATTGTGGGATTGTGTTACACATGATCACACATGATTCCAGGTAATGGAATTTCATCATGATCAAACCTTATTGAGCCATACTTATGTATTAAAAATTGTTCATGTATTAACGAGTTTTGTTCATGTTACAATATCATTACGTATGCGTCACGAAAATTCTCCACCCCCCAAAAAAAAATTTACCCCTCTGATAAAACGGAGGCAACGAAATGAGGTTATAAAAAAATAGACAAAAAACATCCGTAGAAAAAATAGACAAAAAGTATTACGTTTACAGAAAAATATAAACAAAACGCGTAGTCCATAGCGTATAACATGAGTAAACTAGTCGGCATGGTTTGGTCATTTCGTGTAAATGTGTAACTCGAGGGAAGATCATTAGTGAAGCAAAGCTGAGACAATACGGGAGGATTAAATAAGGGAAGCGATCAAAAAACGGAGAAAATCTGGTAGACAGCCTAAACAACACAAGACAGATGGATGTGGAAAAGAAGGCCTTACTGCAGTCCATTATACTTTAGTTGGTCTGCTTATTTATCCTGAAGACGGCCACCGATTTCTTGTGTAAATTAAAGGTCGCTTTTCTTAATTAATTCACTGACAACTGACTTTCGATTCTCAGATAGTGGTGTCAAAGCCGAAACCAGTCCTAGGTGGTGGCATGTTTAATGATACAACAATGAACATTTCTCGATAAGTGTTATAATTGACCCTAAGAAGTATTAAAGTTTAAAAAATTTTAATGTTTAAAATTAACCCGCGTCTCTGGATGCACTTAAATGATATCAAATTTACTGTCAATGTTAAAACATACGTAAAAGACGTTTAAATTCGTTTATGAATCACTGCGCGCTTATGGCATGTAAACAATCGATTAAACTGTAGAAATGTAGGCACGTATACATATGTTCTTTCTAGGGGTGTAGTGAGTGCCTTCATTAAACAAATCAGAAATACGACTTGCAATTCCAAGGTGTGTGTGTGCGCGCACGTGTGTGTACGCTCGAGCACAAAGTTTTTTGAGAGTAGAATATTTTAATTACACGGCGTTATGAGCATTCAAGAAAATATTTCACTGCTTTGGGCCATTACCTAGAAAACGAATTCGTAAAAACACTTTGTATAACTACAAAAGAATGATTAAAAATAAATTGCAAAAGAGAAGGGGACATATAAAAATGTTTATTATTTCGCTTTATGTTTTGCGCTATTTTGCCGTATGCAATATTAATAATATTTTTTTTTTTGTCGAGATGGATAAAATTTCAGTCTAAGTGACAGTTCATTATTCACAAAAAGAAGAAAAAAACAGTACCAAATTAATGTTATATTGGGCGAAATTAAAAATATGTGTATATAAATAGGGAAAAATATTTCCCTGTTATTTTTAACTGGAAGATCTGAGAATATGCCAATAAGTGGCGCTTTCAAAGGAGATATTAACAGGAAACGCGCGCAGACGGCGAAATTTTCTTTTCGTGTTCACAAATAGACTGAGCAGCAGGAAAAAAGAAAACTAGGAAGGCTGTTATTTTACCCTTGAAGCATATTTCATTCTTGCTTATAAGGGTCGGCAAATTAAAGGGTTGTGTATAAAGTTTTTCTTTTAAGTACAATTTTTTTGTGTACGTGACGTAGGCCTGTAGTGGCTGAGGGCTGAAGGTAACAAAATGACCTGAAGAGATCTAACAACGCGACAATTTAATTTCACCTTAATTAATAAGAGCTGGTATTTAATAAGTTAAAAAGTACTGAGACTGTATATGAAGGCTTCGGTAACAAATTGTCGCCTAAATGCTAGAAAAACACTTTATTTTTATGTATTCTGGGACGTATTTCAATATTTACACTCTTCATGTATCACGAATTTTAAATTTATTGGGGCCTATATAGTCGGGACAACCACGTGGCCACTGTTCTTCCAACTAGAAGTGGGCCGATATACCTATAACAGGTAGTTTGGAACGATATTTTTGTGGAACAGATATAACAGTGACTGAAAATTGAAATACCTGTTCCGATTCAATCATAACTGAAAACTGAAAAGTCGAAATACCCGTTCCGATTGCTCGAGGCCTCGCGGTTCCGAGTCGCGGGACCCCCCCCCCCGTAACTAATGAATAAACAAGTAAACGAGTACTACGAGTATTAGGAGTATTACTAGTACGCGAGTACAAAGCCACTTTTTGGTACTCAATACTTCATTCTGCCCAGCGAGGTTCAGAATATCTCTATGCCAAAGAGACGAAGCTATTTTTTTTTTTTTTTTTTTTTTTTTTTTAATAAATGAAAAAAAAAAATCATACTGATGTTACATTTATTCTCGTGTGTTGTGCAGATATATAATACAGATTATAATAACAAATTAAATATTATACTAGTCACCAACTTGGTAAATTTTGAAAAAGCGAATTATATTGTGTTATAATCTATAGAGTGGCTGATAGGCCATATAGTGCTTTTTGTTAATGTGATTTCGGAGATGATTTTAACTTCTCTGCGCATCTCACGTAAATGTTTTTGACATTCTTTGTTGGGCTATTACGTGCACTCTAAATTTCATTGCTTAAGTTTCGCAACTGATTTGTCTAACCAAAATGGAATCAATAATTTAATATTAAATCTATGTCAGTTTGTTTACTCCTAATGAAAACTTAAATTAGTATTCCCAAATAGATATATGCCTATACATTCTCTTGTTTCTTATTTTCTTTGAACAGTAACAGCTCAGTAACAGGATAATAAAGTCACAGTGTAAAGTAACACTGTTCATACTTTTAGTTTCAATTTATATCTTCTAACAAATTATATAATACAGGTATATGTATAATACGTATATAGTAACAGGTATTTGTACGTGTTATTTTTTTGTAACGGTTTCATTCGTACCTGTTATTTTCAAATACTAGTTTAGCACACCTCTACTTCCAACTGTCCAATGACACCGTTTGATTCACTTCAGACTCCCGTACACTGTGCAAGGGGTCAAGTTGACACCAATCTCTGCACTGTAATTTTGCTCATAATTGTGCCTCATTTTTCTCAGCGTCTGCAAACGATAGTACTTTTCGTGTCCTAAAGTATATCTCTTTCTGACCACGCTGCTGTTTTATTTAGATACATAATTTTAAAGAATTGAAAAAATTTCAGATTACCAACTAAATGTTAACGAAAAATTGGGACAATTTCAATAAGAGAAGACTGACAGCTGTGTAGGTCCCACAAAAAAAATCAGTGGAACGTATGGTTAATTAGAGGAAGGAATTAATTAATTAGTTCAATTAATTAAGTTAATTAAGTAGATCAATTAGAGATTAAACTTTAATTCACTTAGCTTTATTAGTTTATGAAATAACGGATTGAATGTATTATAAGTAAATTTCAAATCACGTGCAAAAATTGTAACTTGTGTGGTTACCTTATTTCTTAGACAGTATTTAGATTCTTGAATTTAATAAACAAACACTTGGTAAGTTCTACAGATCCAACACCAATTGAAATCCAACCTCTGAAGCTGCCGTAACTGGTGAAACAATCATCTGTAACTTACCAAGTGTTTTAGTACGTAGGCTTTCACGGCCGGTGTCATTATGATTATCTTCTAAAACTTCCGGCCTGAAAGGCCGTGGTCGAGTGCTTGAAATACTGCTAAACGTTTCGGCCGCACCACCGGTGGCCATCTTCAGTAGCGAAAAATTGTGTTCGAATAGATGACACGCCGAACACGTCTCCCAATGAACTGGGAACAAGCAACAGTGAGTTACGGCTACGATGCCTCTATTTGTAACATTTTGGCCGCTTAAGGTGTATCGCGCGGACCAATGAGAAGCCAGCTCGTCATTCTCGATTCTGATTGGCCATGGAAAATAAACCATGCCAGACACTATTTAAGGAGATGCTTTCAGTTGCATCGGTCCTCCGCCACCAACAGGCGTAGGCTGGAAAGTTTCCAATCCAGAACCCTCCGTTCCTTGTCGGGATCTCCTTGGTTTGTTAGAAACAGTGTAATTCGAGGAGGTCTACGAGTTCCTGCTCTCTCAGCCTTTGTCTGGTCATTAGCTGCGACTCTCTTTGCCGCAGCTGAGACCTCTTCCTTCCCTTACCTCAGAACCATCAGCACCACGCAACCACCTCCCCCTGTCCGGGTCAAACGCCCACGGGCGATTCTCGATGACCCGCCATAAGTTTAAGTAAACTGCTTAAACCTCACTTTGTATACTCACCATCTGCCCATGCCCCAGAATTTACCTGCAAAGCTGTTTCCTTCCTCCCTTCCTAGTATGCCGACCGCGCTGAATGCCGCTGCTACGCGCTATCACTGGCACGGAGGCTCTCTGCCTCGCGGGGAGCGACCGACGCCTCACGGCGTCTGCACGCAGGACTGGGAACGCGCGACATCTGTCGCCTGAACCCGTCCTTGCGGCAGTGCCCACTGATTGCTGTAATATTTAAAATAAATAAAAATTGAAAACCTTTCTCCCCCGCCTTCTCAGTTAACTGGTTGGCGGTTGTCCATTCCTATTTTATTCTAGGTTACCTGTCGAATGAACCAGAACTATGTCTATCCACAGGCAGCCATTGGGCTCGTCCCAGATGCTGCAGTCATGCACCGGGTGCAAAGACGCCCCGCTACTACAGTGCTACATGCTGCATCGGTCCCAAGCATTCCGACCTTCTTGAATTCCTGGCTCGGTTCAAACCCGACGTACTTCTCCTTACTGAAACCCACCTGACCCCGGCGAACCGGTTTCGATTACCAAATTACGTGGTCTATCGGGATGACCGAGTTGGCCGACGAGGAGGCGGCACGGCGATCGCGGTGAGGACCTCCATAGGTCATCATCGTGTCGCTTTGCCGCAGCTTACCAACCTAGAGGCCACCGCCATTGAGGTCCACGGAGCTCTTGGCGGCGTCCTCGTGGTCTCAGCTTACAAGCCCCCTCAAGCTGAACTCCTTGTCGGCGACCTGGACGTCATCTTCGATTCCCATCGAAGGGTAATTCTGGCCGGCGATCTGAATTGCAAGCATCGCGTTTGGAATAGTCGCCTGACTACTCCGAACGGGAGGCGCTTGCTCAGTTTTGTTGAATCGCGCCGGGCGATGGTGTTTGGTCCAGCGCAACCCACGTTCTTTCCGTCACAGCCTAACGCGGCTCCCGATGTTCTGGATATCGCGGTGACCCAAGGAGTTGTCTGTCCGGTCGAGGTATTCTCACTTACGGAGCTGACATCCGACCACAACCCTATCTTGGTCCACGTCGCTACCCAGCACGCCTATGCACGTTCTGACCAGAAGAAGGTTACCGATTGGGATCGCTACGGCCCGGCCTTGTGCCGTCGATTGCCGCCAGCGGCCCCAATCGATTCCGTTCGCCTCCTAGACGAAGCAGTTGCGGGAATCGAAGAGGCAATCATCTCGGCTATAGGCGTGTCTTCACGTACGCGAGCTGGTCTCACGCCTGGCTGCCAACGCATCCCTGAGGAAGTCTCTCTTCTCGCTCGCGAGAGGAATTACTTCCGGAAACGTTGGCAGAGGACCCGTGATCCGGCCGATAAGGCAGCATACAATCGGCTCACCGGACGATTGCGTGGCAGTCTGAAGGCGTTCCGACGTAGCTGTTGGGAACTCGACGTGGCCCGAACGGGGGATGCGGACCCGCAATCTCACCCGTACAGAATACCTACCGCATTGACGGGACGGAGGCGCCGACCTCCACTTCCCGCCATTGTTGGACCGTTCGGTCGACCCCTGGGTCGCCCGGAGGAGAAGGCCGAGTACTTGGGCTTGTGTTTCGAGCGACAGTTCGCTCCCAACCCGCCCATGGACTGGGACTTCGACGAACAAGTCGAGATGGCCGTGGAAGACTTTCTGTCACTTCCGATCACGACGGAGCCCGAACCCATCTCTTTGGAAGAGGTCTCAGATCGGCTCGCTGAACTTCAGCCAAGAAAAGCTCCAGGCCCGGACGGTGTTACCAACACCGCTCTACGTCTTCTTCCCGAGCCTGGAGTTCAATTCTTGACTGATTTGTTCAACGCGTGTCTTAGACTGGCCTACTTTCCCAAGAAATGGAGAAAGGCGACGGTTATCGTGATCCCGAAGCCGGGAAAGGATACCACCCGCTCGGAAAACCTCCGGCCTATCAGCCTACTTTCCGCTACGTCCAAGGTTTTTGAGCGCCTCGTACAGCGTCGTGTACGAGAACATCTAACCAACTTTGAAGTGCTGGTCCCCGAACAGTTCGGCTTTCGTGTGGGGCATTCGACCACTCATCAATTGATGAGACTGGTGGAAGGCATCACGGAAGCCGGGTGTCGGAGAGAACGGACCGTTGGCTGTTTCTTAGATGTTGAGAAAGCCTTCGACAGCGTATGGCATGATGGCCTGTTATTCAAACTTAGGGAAGTCCAGCTCCCGGACTGCTACCTCCATCTGGTTGCTAGCTTTCTGACGGAGAGGACCTTCTGCGTGAGAGTTGGCGATTCAGTCTCTTCCGAGAGGCGAATCACAGCCGGCGTCCCTCAAGGTAGTGTTCTAGGCCCCCTTCTGTTCTCGATCTACGTCAACGACGTGCCGAGACAGCCTGGAGTCCAGATGGCCCTCTTCGCTGACGACACGGCCGTATTTACGGCCGATCGTCATGAGGAAAGGGCCGTCCTACGACTGCAGCGCCAGCTCGACACGCTCGTGGACTGGACTGACAACTGGAGAGTGCTCCTCAACCCTACCAAGAGCGTAGCCGTCGAATTCTCTAAGCGACGGAAGAACCCCGTTAGGCAACTACGTATCGGCAGAACGTACTTGCGCTGGTCCAACGAGGTCAAGTACCTCGGCTTACACCTCGACCGTCGGCTCACCTGGCGTACCCACGCACAGACAGTTCTTAAGCGAGCATCCACTCGCCTGTGCGCACTGTTTCCACTCCTGATCAGCCCAGCCATGACCAGGAAATTGGGTAGGATGATCGTCGGCGCGTATCTACTGCCGGTCATTACCTACGCCTGCCCGGTCTGGGGTTACCTCGCCGCAATGCATAAAAAGAAGTTGCAGAGCGTCCTCGACAAGGGGCTTCGGCTAGCGGCCAAAGTCCCCCGTCGCTTCTCATCTCGCCTTCTAAGGAGAGGACTTGGCGTCCGCTCCTTAGACGACACTTTCAGGCGGCTTGCACGCAAATTTTATGCACGTGCGGCGAGGTTCCCAGACAATCCTCTAGTGACTGGGCTGGGAAGGTACCGTATACGCCCAGGTGATTCATGGAAACGCCCTCGGTGTATACTGCGCTAGCGTAGGCTAGCACAACAGCCGAGAAAGGCCTGCTATAGAGCACACGCCCTACTTGGGCAGGGCCACGAGGCAGGAGCTCCAGATGGTAGCTCGGAACTCAGTTCCCGTGCGGTTCGTCTCTGCGACGCACAACCGCAAAGCCCAGAGCAAAAAAAAAAAAAGCGACTCGCTTGATCGGCAGCTTTCTGCGAGACCGTAGCTTCCGAGTGAGAGTAGACCACGCTCTCTCTTCGGAGAGGCGTATTACCGCTGGCGTCCCTCAGGGAAGTGTCCTTGGGCCTCTCCTGTTCTCGTTGTTTGTCAACGACACGCCCCGAGTTCCTGGAGTAAAACTGTCGCTGTTCGCGGACGACACTGCGGCTTTTGCCTCAGAGCCGAACGCGAGTTATGCGGCAGTTAAGCTCCAGCGCCAACTCGACGCGTATGTCGGGGGGACCGATGACTGGAGAGTTGCCGTTAACGCTTCCAAGAGCGCCGCGGTAATATTCTCGCGAAAACGCAAGCGGCCTCGGCCGCTTAAAGTAGGCCCCGTCGAGGTGCCCTGGACCAACAGCGTCAAGTACCTCGGGCTCCACGTGGATCCCGACTCACCTGGCGAACCCATGCAAACTACATCAGACAACGCGCTTCGGCGCAACTCAGTAGACTCTGGCCCGTGCTATCTAATCCGGCAATGACCCCCCGGCTAGGTAAGCTCATAGTCAACACGTACGTGTTGCCGGTGATTACCTACGCCTGTCCTGTTTGGGGATACCTGGCTCGTGGTCATAGAATCACGCTCCAGCGCGTACTCGACCGGGGACTGAAGCTCGCGTGCAAAGTCCCCCGGAGGTACTCTTCTCGTCTTTTGAGGAGAGGACTCGGTGTCCGCTCTCTTGATGACACCGTGAGACGCCTGGCGCGACGATTCTATGTTCGTTCCGACAGAGTGACCCACAATTCCCTCATTGCCGGACTTGGTAAATACACCCCGCGACCAGGTGAGTCCTGGAAGCGACCTCGTTTGCTAGTCCCGGTGGTATAATCCACCAATCGCAGGTCGCTTCAGACCCCCCCCCCCATAAGTAGAAAAAAAGTATATAATGAACTCCAACAGACCCAGTGGCAGGAGTCCTTTCTGAGACTCGGGACACTGCACTACTCGCGACCCGCGCTTCGCGCGGGCCGCACAACCCCCAGTTGTGTGAAGCGACTCGCTGTTTACAGCTGCTGCCCTGCTGCCTTCGTTTCGAGGACAGACAAACATCACCAACTGCCCTGCTTACTGGACATCAGGCCTTAGAAGATAGAAGACAACAACTCAGCTGGCTGGTGAACTGAGTAGCCAGCTCAAGTACAGCTGAGTTCGTCGGACCTTCTAAGGGCCACCAGCCGAGCGACCCTTTTTAGGACCACCACTTTGCCGCTGAAGAGGAAGCACTTAGCCTGCCAGAGCTTTAAGGTTGCGCAGCGCATCTTGCCCGCTGACGCTCAGGCTCTTAGGTAGCGCTGCCTAGGACGATCCTTGCGAGCCCCCACCAGTGGTAAGCGAGCTTGGATATCGCCTAGGTAAAGAGGCCGGTGGACACCTCTCTTGGTAAGGAGAGGTATCTAACGAAGCCGGTCATTTGCCCAGCTCGTAGTAAGCCTGAGCGTTTCAGAAGTCCCGCAAGCGATCCGGCTCGGGCCGGACCCTAGGTCCCTGGTTACCGCCGGAGGCAGCCTGGCTGCCTCTGGTCGGCGAACCTCCCGCTCGATGGCGGAAATGCCCGCTTCGGGCGCGTCATCGAGCACGCCGTCGCTCGCCACTGCCCCGCCCCACACGAGCGATTCGCCGTGTTCTCCGCTGATGGAAGCGGACCAAGTCGATCCCCGGTCGGTTCCGCTGCCCGGTGACGAGACCGACGCTTTCGTGGCGGTTGGGCCACGAGGGCGCCCGGTTAAGAAACCGAGGCGGAATCGATCGTCCTCAACCTCTTCCTCGACGTCCGCCATGGAAGTTGTCCCCGCCGATGGCGAATCCGGCCCGGGGCCGACTGTGTCCGGCGGTGCCCAAGCACCGCCGGCCTCTGGTCGCATCCCGCCCGTATACGTTCACGGCGTGAACAACGTCACCGGTTTTTACCGGCGATTGATAGTGGCTCCCGGACTTTCCCCGGCCAACGTTGACCTGAAGCTCCTTGGGGGCGACACAGTCAAGATCGTTGTCCGCGGAATGGACGTGTACCGCAGTGTCGTGGCGTACGTGGAATCCCAGCAATTCCAGTACCACACCTTCTCGCCCAAACACGTGAAGCCTCTGTCGCTTGTCCTCAGAGGCTTAGACGTGGAATCTCCTCTCGAGGAAATCCTCGATGAGCTGCGCGAGCTGGGCTATCCTGTTCGCGCGGTCCATCGAGTATTTACTCCTGCCGGACCTAGGCGTCCAATTCCTCTGGTCCGCATCCTGGCGGAGAATAGCGAGGCAGACACTAGCCTACTCTCACTTACGCGGCTTTTTGGTTTCCGCGTAAAAGTGGAAAGAAGCCGCTTTCCCGGGGCTCTGCCTCAGTGTCACAGGTGCCAACGCTTCGGGCACCACTCAGACTCTTGCTCCAACGCTCCGGCGTGCGTGAGGTGTTCTCTCCCTCACGCCAGTAAACTTTGTGATGCACCTGCATTCAAAAGATGCATCAACTGCGGCGGGAGTCACCCCGCCAACTACCGGGCATGTCCGGTGTTTCAGCAGGAGCTCGAGAGGCGAAAGCCGAAAGGGCGCCTGCCACCACCGAGGCATCCGGTAGCTGGTTCCAGACCTGCAACCGAGCAGCCAGGCCCTGCGCCTCCTGCTACGGCTGCCGTGTCTTCCGCCACAGTCACTAACAGGCAACAAAAAAGATCCAAAGGCCCGAAGCAATCACCTGCAGCACAGGCAACTCCAACTCAGGCTCCTTCACAGGCCCCTGTCCCGCCTATGGCGAAAAAGCGCCGTAACCTCGTGGCATCTAAATGTGAGACCACCCAGCCAACAGACAACATCTCGGTTGTGGAGCCTGAGACTTCTCAACCCCCCCCCCCAGCAACGGAGAATCCTGCCCCTGCTTTAGAAGCAGCCTCGCCTGACCTCCCGCCCCCGCGGTTTCCCAACGCAGGCAAAAAGAAGCGGCATAGAAAGCCCCGTGGCGCTAGATCCCGGGCTCCTGCCAACCCGGCCGCACAGTCCAGACAGCCTGCACAGCGCGCGAAGACCGACGCAATCGCATCTGTCCCTCTTCCTAGCACCTCCGCTAGAGGCGCTACACCAGGCCCTAAGAAACCCCTGGCTTCCACCAATCCCCCGATTGACAAGCCTCGGCGCTCTTATGCGCAGACAGTCTCCGGGCAATCTGCCTCAAAAACCGTACCTGACGACTACCAGGTCGTCAAAGACTTCCTTGCTGAGTTAGATCTCAACAAAGTCGCCCAGACCTTCAGGTCCATCCGCTCCCGCTTGGAGACTGCCGACATAACTGAGAGATTCATGCTCTTGGTGGAAGCCGCCACTTGTGTAGGCCTTCTATGAGTCGGGACCTCAAACGAGATCTCTCGATTCTTTCCTGGGACGCCAACGGGTTGTCCAACAAGATCCAGGAACTCCAAGAATTACTGGCCCGACTCAAACCCGATGTAGTGCTTCTCAATGAGACCCACTTGACTCCTGCGAGTCGGTTACGACTGGCCAACTATGTGTGCTATCGAAACGACAGACCGGGCACTGCTGGTGGCGGTACTGCCGTCGCGGTGAGGCTCAGCCTTGAGCATCACCGAGTCGTCTTGCCTGCAATGACTCACCTCGAAGGCACCGCTGTGGAGTTGTTAAACACTCTAGGTGGTGTACAGATGGTAGCGGCGTATAAACCGCCGCAAAAAGAGCTCCTTCACCCCGATCTAGCTGTCGCGTTCGATGCACACAGGAGGGTCATCATGGCCGGCGACCTGAACTGTAAACATCGCGATTGGAACAGTCGCTTGACTGCCCCAAACGGGAAACGTTTACGCAGGTTTGCCGATTCTCGCAGGATACAAGTGATTGGGCCTACCCAACCTACGTTCTACCCCTCACAACGCAACGCGGCTCCCGATGTCTTGGACATAGCGGTGATTCAAGGAATTGACTGTCCGGTCCATGTGTCCGCGCTAACGGAACTATCGTCCGATCATCTCCCCATCCTGATACACGTCGCTACCCAGCACGTCGTACGCAGAGATATCAGGAAGGTGGTAGAATGGGATCGCTATGGCCCGGCGTTAAGTCGCCGATTGCCAGACGCGGGACCACTCGAAACCTTCCGCCAAGTCGACGAGGCAGTTGCCGCGTTTGACGAGGCTGTCGTATCTGCGATCGACGCGTCTTCCAGGATGAAGCCTGGCGTCACGCCCCACTGGCAGCGGATCCCAGAGGAGACGAGTGCTCTCGCTTGCGAGAGAAATCGCCTCCGGAGACGCTGGCAGCGGACCCGTGATCCGGCCGACAAGGCAGCGTACAATCGGGCGACCGGCATTTTACGTCGTGAAATGCAGGCCTACCGGAGACGCTGTTGGGAACTCGCCGTGGCCCAGGCAGGGGACGGATCGGACGAAAGTAGCCCTTACCGGATACCTTCGGCGTTGGTAGGGAAGAGGCGCCGGCCTCGCATCCCGGCCATTGCTGGACCTTTCGGTCAAATCCTGGCTCGCCCGGAGGCGAAGGCCGAGTACTTGGGCGCGTGTTTTGAGCGACAGTTCGCACCTAACCCGCCCATGGACTTGGACTTCGACGAAGAAGTCGAGAACGAAGTGGAAGACTTTCTGTCTCTTCCGATCACTACGGAGCCCGAACCCATTACTAGGGAAGAGGTCACAGATCGGCTCGTTGAACTCGTGCCAAGAAAAACTCCTGGCCCGGACGGCGTCTCGAACGCCGCTCTTACTCGACTCCCGGAGCGAGGAGTACTTTTCTTGGTCGCGCTGTTTAACGCGTGTCTCAGACTGGCCTATTTTCCCCAGAAATGGCGTAAGGCGACGGTCATAGTGATCCCGAAGTAGGGAAAGGACGCTTCCCGTCCCGGCAACCTCCGGCCCATTAGTCTACTGTCAGCCACGTCAAAGGTCCTCGAACGTCTCGTACAACGGAGAGTACTAGATCATCTACGAAACTTCGATGTACTGGTCCCCGAACAGTTCGGCTTCCGTGTGGGGCATTCCACCACTCATCAACTGATGAGACTGGTGGAATACATCACGGACGCCGGGTGTCGGAAAGAGCAGACTGTCGCCTGTTTCCTAGATGTGGAAAAGGCCTTTGATAGTGTCTGGCACGACGGGCTCTTGTTCAAGCTCCGGGAAATCCAGCTCCCAGATTGCTACCTTCGCTTGATTGCTAGCTTTCTGACGGAGAGGACTTTCTGCGTGCGAATAGACGACCACGTCTCTTCCGAGAGACGTATCACAGCCGGGGTACCTCAAGGTAGCGTGCTAGGGCCTCTCCTGTTCTCCGTGTATGTCAACGACGCACCCAGAGAGCCTGGAGTCCAGATGGCTTTGTTTGCCGACGACACGGCGGTCTATACCGCCGATCGGAACGCAGACTTTGCTATCCCACGACTTCAGCGCGCACTCGATGCGTATTCGACGTGGACGGAAAGCTGGAAAGTTGCCGTCAACGAAACCAAGAACTCCGTGGTGCTATTCACAAAGCGCCGGAAAGAACCACGAGGCCGAGTGAGACTCGGTAGAACGTACCTGCCCTGGTCGAGGGAAGTTAAGTACCTCGGTGTCCACCTTGATCGTCGGCTCACCTGGCGTACCCACGCTGAGACGATGCGAAAGGAAGCGTCCGCTCGTCTCGCGCAACTGTTTCCGATACTTGCCAACAAGGCTATGACCCGCAAGCTGGGTAAGTTGATCGTCAACGCGTATCTGTTGCCGATCATTACCTACGCTCTTCCCGTCTGGGGTTACCTCGCAACCGTTCATAAAAGAAGGTTGCAAAGCGTTCTCGATAGAGGTCTTCGGCTAGCGGCCAAAGTCCCCTATCGGTTTTCTTCTCGTCTTCTGAGAAGAGGACTCGGTGTCCGCTCCTTGGATGACACCGCAAGGCGACTTGCACGTAAATTTTACGTCCGAGCTGCGAGGACCCAGACAAACCCTCTCATAGCTGGCCTTGGCAAGTACCGAATACGTCCAGGTGAATCTTGGAAACGGCCTCGACAAATACTGTACTAGTCGACCTAGTACGAGCATGTCGTTGTAGCGACCACTAAAATTTAATTAACAATATTCCGTCTGGACAGGACCAGTAGGCAGGAGCCCCTACCGGAGGCTCGGTACTAGGATACCATTGGGTCGTCTCACGACGCTCAACCCAACAGCTCTGACCACTCGGCGGTTCATAGCGACGGACGCATTCTTATGAATATGGATGGACTACAGATGCAGGCGAGTGAAGTAACCCCGGACAGAAGACAACACGCGGGCTTCATCAAACATCACCCGGTGATCGTCGTGGGAAAGAGCGTGTTCAGCAATTTATGTATGTAATTTATGTATGTGTCCACAATCACCCTTCTCTTTCACCCATGCTCCCCCCGCCAGTCCTCACAGCCTCTCACTCTAACCTGAAATCGATCTATCACCCCACTCACTCACTATCTCTCTCTCTCTCTCTTCTACATCTCACTCACTGTCTCCCTTCTTCCCTCTCTCACTCTTCCACCCTTCGCTCTCACACTCTCCCTCTCATTATCTCTCTTCATTCTCTCTCTCTCTCTCTCCCCTCTCATTCACTCTCTCTCCCTCTCTCTCACACTCTCTCTCCCTCTCATTTGTCATTGTCCACGATTGGCACTCTAAAACACTCACCATTTTTATTACACTATCATCCTCATATAAATAGAGAATTTATGCACACGATAACAGAAATGATTTACCAACTTGTATTAAAGGGTTACAGACTTTATAACACAACATTATAGATAACAGATCTATTATATGAAAATTGTTATTACTTAATATTTACATTTTGGTCAATGTTATTTACCTGGAACTTGGTCTATACAGAGTTATAGTGTTAAAAAATAATTTTATGTAAATAATTGCATTTTTATTAAAATCTTTTGATAATATTTTATATTGCCTTCAGTTATTTTACCTCAAACTTTAAAAATGAGATCTTAATTATTATCCAAAATTTCGGTTATCCGAAACCACCTTTCCCCCCTTTGTTTAAGTTAACAGAGATTCTACTGTCAGTTCTAAAAGGAACTAAGAAAAATTGTGCCGATGCGATATAAATACGTCACCACCATTTAAATGCAATAAAATAATTTGTTGATGTGTAGCAATTTTATCAGTCACGTGACAAAATCTGGTAAACACATCATCTGCGGCTTAGCTTTAGACATGTATACTGGTTGCTCGGAAGGAGGTCCCTGGAGAATACACTTCTCGATCTACGGCGTTCAGCTATGGGAGGGGGGAGTCCTGCAGGAACAAGCTTCAGTAAGGAGTGACTTCCCTACAGGTGGACACGGCAGTCTCACATTCCAGTTGAAAACATTAAAAAAATCGACAGTAAAGTAAGAAATTTAGGCCTTTTATAAGGCGCAAATATATAATTGCTCTGTCTTTTGTTGAGATTGAGAAAATGGGCCATAATTATTGGCGAATTATTTTGTAAAGACAGAAGTTAAATTACGTTGTTCCCTCTCACAGTATGCAGGAACCTGGAGTGTGCTGGACTGGGAACCAGTAACGTTTATATCGGTCTGCGAGTTGACCTTTCGTGGCTGGAACGGCTAATAGAGTGGGTGACAAGTTTGGTCAAGAGAACTGTTCTCTCCGAAGTCCACGATGCAGCCCTTGATCCACGAACCTCTTTCTTTCCTTCCCCTAGCATTTCTTCCACCGACGTTCTCTTCTGGTCCCAAGTCATGTTCACATTGTGCTTGATTATGTGCCCAACCTTCGGTATGTCCTTATGTTGAGGTTTTCTTCACGTGATCTCCTGTCTTCTGTTCCAAAACAGCTACAGTGTGTCTGTGCAATACTCGATTAAATATCTCCGAGTATCTTCCAATCTCATGCGGTTCTTCCAACTACTAAGGTTCTGATTCTCTGATAACACATACACTTGCCTGTTGAATGTTTCTTTCAGCACTTCCATTTTATTTTATTTTAATTTTCGTGTCAAACTCTCAAATTCGGCTGAAAGTAAGCAGATTGCCCTGTAGCTCACGTTTACTTTCAGCCGAAAAGATTTATACTATCTTCAAGTCTGAGCATCACCACCTAACTTCATTTCCGTAAAGTTCTTTTTCGTATCCTACTGAGATCGATCGCCTGCTCAATGTGTGTCCTGAAGAATACGGTGACAATCACCCCCCGTTCTTGACCAGAACGTCCTGTCCAGAAAAAAACTCATGACACGATAAGTAATCGAGTAATTCGGCAATGGTGACTAAATTAAATTTAACACAGAAATTATGTGCATGGAAGAGAGAGAAACGGAATATTATTTCCTTCCAAAATTGTTCAATGCCCACAAAGTGCCAAATTTTGTAAAACCCCGACCACAATCAGAACGTTTCTGGTTTATCCCCGGCTACAATTAGAGCGTATATGTTACTCGCTGGTTAATAAAGAAAAAGAAAATTGAGAGGGTGACGAATTACAGAGGGAGACGAATTAGTGAGTGACGAATTAGTGAGGTTCCACTGTACATCGACATGGTAGCAGAAGTAGGCATGACTGACCCTGCTAGCTTCGTGACCGTAGCTCAGGCTCTGTGATTCCCGTCCCTTCAGTGTACCGTTGGTGCACACTCAACTACAGGACTGAACAAACAAGATTTTACCGGACGGGGCAAACGTTTATTAAAACGCAATAGTGTTCCGTTCGTGGTGTGGTAATTAACACGTTCAAAATTAGTTTCGAATCCGAGACAAGACGACTTGCGTTGCAGTCAAATTCGATTGAATACAACACGTCGTGACACGTATGTTCCCGGTTAAATATAAATTTCGTTCTCACCGATGACACAGTTTTCATCAAATAAAACCAGGCGAATCGCTTTCTAACCGAAGCAAGTGATTTACCACTAGTCCTTAAATATCTGCAGCTAAATATAAGCCACTGGCTACTTTTAAAGACGTCAAAAACAAATTATACGCGTTTTATAAATACACCTCAGAATGTGCCTTAAATATATTCAGTTCCACGTCGTTTTTGCAATCGTTCACCAATCGATTTATATTCGTACAGCGATTGCCTCTGAGCGTAGAGACTATGGTTGCCGCGCTTTGAAGTTTTTAAGAGCTTATAAATGACATTACGGAGCAAATAAAAACGTACGACTAGGGGAGGCGTTGAAGGGAATTGTACCTGATTAATTTTATAAAAGGAGCCTAAAGTCCTGTTGACTAGGATAACTGAAAGTGAAGATAAGGAAACCACATATAAACTATGGTTTCCACCCGTTGACAGGTCTCTTTTTCATGAAAGAAGGGAACGTCCGAGAGGAATTTTTATTTAAGTCCGGAATTTTATCAATTCTTAAAAAACAATAACACTGACTGTATTAAGGATAAGTTATCCATCAAGTAGGCCTACACAAATTTGACGAATGTTGATGGCCTTTATTAGATTATGATTTTGACATTTAAAGTAAAGAGTCGTATTTTAAATTTGAGAAAGACCTTAACAGATTGGTCTAACAATAAATATATAAACTGTCACTTAAGAAAAAGTCAGTTGTATGCTTGAATTTTTTAAATTTATTTTTTCACATTAATTTTTAATTTTTTTTTTACTTATACTTAACTGTTTTTACTTCCATGTTCCTTAAGGAAATGGAAGTATGGTGATGGCAAAAAAAATCGTGTTCGAGATTATTGCAGATTCTGATTGTACGACACTCAAAACATGAAAAAAGTCATTTTTCGAAATGTGTGTGTGTGTGTGTGTGTGTGTGTGTGTGTGTGTGTGTGTGTGTGTGTGTGTGTGTGTGTGTGTGTGTGTGTGTGTGTGTGTGTGTGTGTGTGTGTGTGTGTGTGTGTGTGTGTGTGTGTGTGTGTCTATAGATTTTTTTTTATGGCAAACGATAACAGCCGCAAATTCAAACAGAATCAAATAATTTTTTGCATACAGCCCTGATTTGTAGAGTACTCAAGACCTATTGTTTTTGGTGAAGATCGGTTAAGGGAAGGGGTAGTTTACCTGCAAAGGTTTTTTTTTAATCAAGGGTAATTTTTTTCTATGGCAAACGATAACAGCCGCAAATTCAAACAGAATCAACTACTCTTTTGCATACAGCCCTAAATTATAGAGTTCTCAAGACCTATTATTTTTGGTGATGATCAGTTAAGTGAATGGGGTAGTTTATCGGAAATATTTTATATTTTAACAAGGGTATTTTATATGGCAAACGATGAAAGCCTCAAATTTAAACAGAAACAAATAATTGTTTGCATACAGCCCTGAATTATAGAGTTCTCAAGACTTATTGTTTTTGGTGAAGATCGGTTAAGGGAAAGGGGTAGTTTACCGGCAAAGGTTTTTTTTTAATCAAGGGTAATTTCTATGGCAAACGATAAGAGCCGCAAATTCAAACAGAATCAAATAAGTTTTTGCATACAGCCCTGATTTGTTAAGTACTCAAGACATATTGTTTTTGGTGAAGATCGGTTAAGGGAAAGGGGTAGTTTACCGGCAACGTTTTATGTTTTAAAAGGGTATTTTCAAAGGCAAACGATATGAGTCGCAAAGTCAAACAAAATCAAATAATTTTTTGCATACACCTCTGATTTGTAGAGTACTCAAGACCTATTGTTTTTGGTGAAGGTCGGTTAACGGGAAGGGGTAGTTTACCTGCAACATTTTTCTTATCAAGGGTAATTTTTTTCTATGGCAAACGATAACAGCCGCAAATTCAAACAATCAAATAATGTTTTGCATACAGCCATGAATTATAGAGTTCTCAAGACCTGCTGGTTTTGGTGTAGATCGGTTAAGGGAATAGGGTAGTTTACCTGCAACATTTTATGTTTTAACAAGGGTAATTTTTTCTATGACGAACGATAACTGCCGTAAATTCAAACCGAATCAACTACTCTTCTGCATACCTTTTTGAGTTATACAGAACTCAAGGTCTGTTGATTTTGTTGAAGATCGGTTAAGGGAAAGGGGTAGTTTACCTGCAACGTTTTATATTTTAACAAGGGTATTTATTATGGCAAACGATAAGAGCCGCAAATTCAAACAGAATCAAATAATGTTACGCATACAGCCCTGAATTGTAGAGGAATGAAGGTCTGTTGCTTTTGGTGAAGATCGGTTTAGAGAAAGGGGTAGTTTACCTGCAACTTTTTATGTTTTAACAAGGGTAATTTTTTCTATGACGAAGATAACTGCCGTAAATTCAAAGAAAATCAAATAATGTTTTGCATACTTTCCTAAATTGTAGAGAACTCAAGGCCTGTTGATTTTAGTGAAGATCGGTAAAGGGAAAGGGGTAGTTTACCTGAAACATTTATGTTGTAACAAGAGAAATGTTTTCATGACAAACGATAACAGCCGCAAATTGAAACAGAATCAAATATTTTTTTGCATGCATCCCTGCATTGTAGAGGACTGAAGGTCTATTGATTTTGGTGAAGATCGGTTTAGAGAAAGGGGTAGTTTACCAGCAACGTTTTATGTTTTAACAAGTACTTAATTTTGATAAATAAAGTATCTTGATAAGAAGCTCATAATAATCCACTGTAGAAACGTAGATGAAAATAGGTGGCTGGAAAAACGTTGTATGTTACATTTTGCGCATTTTGAGAAAAACACATAAATACCATGTGATAGCTATTGTTGAACATGTTACCGCACTTCATGTAACATACAACATTTTTCCAATGCTGTGATAAGAAACGTAAAATGCAAGACATACAGAAATATCACAATGTTAACTTTTTTATTAAGTAAATTTACAAATTAAATTATATTTACAATGTAAAATTAAAATAATTAGAATTTACAAAATTAAATTATATTACAGAACACAAGCATTCATAACAAATTAGGAAGTAGGTAAACTGTCATAAAAAGAAACATGTTCATCATTTGTGAGATAGTGTATCATATCAAGCAAGTCTTTTTTCTTTTCGTTACTTATTGGAACAAGTTCAGAGTATAAATCTGGTATCTCATTGTAATCACAATAGTTCATATTAGTTGGAAACACGTTACAAGCAATCCATGGTTTCAAAATATTATGGCTGTCCCTAGCATACAATGTTGACGGGTCATCTGCTGTTATTTTGAACCAAACAAATTTAGTGATTTTTAATTTTGTTTTTTTAATCTACTTGAAATTAAATCCAGATCTTTAAAATCTGACTGATGCATTTCTATGACATTGAAAGGTTTATTTAATTTGGAAGATGCTATTACGTATTTCCAATCTGATGGTACCATTGGTTTAGTTTTCTTTTTCTGGCGTTCAATGAGAGCAAAATCTCTGTCACACGGAAGGAAGCTGTGACCAGAGATCATAAATTTTTGGTGTATTTCTGTAAACTCAGCATGGTCCAGTTATTATTTTGGCCAACACATCTGTCTGACCAGACAATAATATTTCTTTCCTCTCCAGTTTCCAGTTTTTTATAGTTTGAAATTACAAAATTTAGCAGACAAGAAGCTATTTCTTTCGAACCCCGCTTAGCAATAACTTCATGCCACAAGAACATTGACGCCTCCTGTGTTGTCACATCGTGTACAGCAAAATTGTATGTGCTGTATTGTCGCTGATAGTACATACTGGAATGTGTTAAAGTAGGTGTGTACAGCACTTGTTGGAGGTCTACACAGATAACAATAAAATTCTTATTTGATGCATCTGCTGCAAGGGTTTTATATCCCTGTTCAGCTTTATAATGATAAGTTTACTGTCAGTTTCTATCTGTTTGCGTTCTTCGTCGTTGTTAGCCAAAATAAGTTTTGCATAAAATTGATCACACTTATTACACGTATCAGATCTTGGGCTGCCAAATCTAAGATTAAATTCAGTTTTGAAAATTTTCCTGTACAACGTCAAACTTACTCTAATACATTGATGTTGGTTACAGAATAGTTTATACATTTTTTTTAATGACAAATCTGGACTTAAACATTGCTTAGATGAAACGTTTCTACTATAGTGACTCAGTGTTACAGGAAAAGTTTTGATATGTTCCCTAACTAATTGGCGTACATCATTATCAACTGCATGAGGTCGATTCAAATGTAAACCCCTTAGATCTTTAGGAGCAACTTGTCCATCTTTTATTTTACTTTGAAGGACTTGTATACGACGTGCAGTTATAGAAAAAGCATTTAATAATGTTTTGAGGCATACTGGTTGACCATTTATGTTATAATCAAAAGAGGCAAGCTTTCGTGATGTATTCTCTGACTTTCCAGGGCGTCTACATTTTGCTTCTCGAATATTGATATATTTTAAAAGCAACAAGGATTGTTCATTGTATGATAATTCATAAAAGCTTTTGTGCAATGCATGAATTGTTTCCAAAGTTAGTGTTTCACATCCAGATTTATGGCATGATAATTTACAGCCTCGAGCCTGAAAAAAAAGAAAAGATATCAGGAGCCATTCTAGTATGTCTTGATACACTAAAAACCGGCTAAGGGTAAACTTTAACAATTTGGGTATTAAATAAAGATTCGACAGAAACAGTTGATGTTGACTATCATAAATAGAAAAAAATTATTAACGTATTTTTGCCATATAGCTGCGGTTACATAATAACGTATTTTAAAATGATTTTCAATTCTCATACACAAATGGATTTCCATTGTCAAATATCATGGTGTAATGAAAACAAAAACAGAAAGACAGGTAATGTTCAACACTAATACACGGCACGCAAAACATGAATAAGGTATTATTATAGGTTATAAACACGTTCTATGGTAAAGGCAAGGTTTTGAACTGTTATTCTATAATATGATTAAGATTTTAAGAAATTTCATTTTTAAACGTAGTACAAAGGAAATTACTTACATCAGTTGGCGTTTTCTTTCCTTCAATTTGTATTCCTTTTCCACGGTTATTGATATAATGTTGACCAGAGTCTTTCAGAGCTTTACGTTTTTTGTCTTGCCATTCACTCACTTGAATTTTGCGTTTTCTGTTATTCACGCATTGTTGATCACTTAACGAGAAATTTAATTTACTCATCATGGATATATTTTTAAAACATTTGAATGAACACAATTATAAAAGTACGAATAAACAAGCAATTTAACGAACGCTGTTACACATGCACAACGTGGCAGTGAGAGCAACCCACTCTCAACAAGACGCGGCATGCACATACGACGTTCTTCCACTGAAAACTAACTTGAAAATCAGCTGCAGATCATTTGTATGCCATCTACTAGTAACTTTAGGAACTAAAACGAGAGTTTGACTCAACAGAAGAGGTCACATACATCACTTTTCATCGAAAAAGTAATTTTGTCCGAATTGCAACATACAACGTTTTTCCAGCCACCCATTCAATATCTATAAATGAAGAGGTTAGGTGAACGGGGTAGGGGTAATTTTCTATAAATGAAAATTATAGTTGAAGGGGAGGGAAGAATTTTTTATGTGTACTACGTTATCGGCAACAAAGAAGTAGTTCTTTGTTAAAATTTCTTCCCGGGCTGTTTAGCCGTAGTCCAATGTTTTCTGCAAAACCAGACTTTTCGGCAGTGCGATCGACTTCCATCTCAGTGAAAATCGAGTGCGAAAACGTGAGGTGGTGGTGGTATACGTTAGTGAGCACCGTACTGTGGTTTAAGGCTGAAGCAATAAGTCGAAAGAAGTAGTTTCTATGGAAATATTTCATTTCGAATATGATTTTAAATATAAATCTTAGAACATGGAAGTCATGTATGGTTCTCCATACCGATGTTTTATTTAATTAAAGTATTGTTTCGACATCACAGAACAATCTACGTGTTTATCGAACGTTCCAGAGGGATCCAGAATGTAATGCGGTGGTGTACTTGCTTCTCGACGCATTTGCTAGACGGTGTCAGAATTCACGCGGCCGTGCGGACTGTGTCAAGGCCGCAATTAATTACGTCGTACACACTGGCGCTAAGACGCAGTTTGGAATCTTCTGGTCTGTGCGCGGATGTATAAATACAAGGCGGCAGCGGCCTTAGTTTTTCAGTATAGTTGCGATATATTTACAGTGCGGTCCGAGAGTTTATTGTCGGGCGATATTACTGTGTGCGTTCAAGTGGTTATTAGTGAAGTGTTTAACAATCGGGCGGGATAATTGTAATACAATTGTGTTTAATTTTAGTGGACATTTTATTGCGTGTGAACAATTTTTATTTGATTTGTTGTAAGAGGCTGTGTTTTTAATTACGAACTGTTTAACTGTGAAAATTAAAGCTGGTGATTAGTGACTTAATTGGTGTTTGTATTTTGTTTCCACTGTACCCACGACGATCTAGTAGACCATCGTAACAGTATAGTTTCCGACAAGAATATGATACAATCTTGTAATAACCGTCGTGTATTGTAAGTAAATATATTCAAACACTTGATACTACAGTTCTTTTCTTGAAAAGTAAATTATTTAATATATAAGGCCACTATACGTTCAAGATGACTTTTCTTATTTAGTATATGTTTCGGTCGTCAAGTAGTCTGCACATCTTCAGCCATGTTTGTTTTTTGCTTTGTTGAATATTTGTGTCCTGGGTGGTTCTTGCTGTGGGTTCCTGTTGGCTTTGGGTTGTTATTGTGTATAGGTGTGGTATATAGATTTGTTTTTAAAATGTTTCCAATGTTTAGCGTTTTAAAAATTGTGTCATGTTTTGTGTTCATTTTTATTTGATCTGGTATCAGTTTGCTTTGTTGTTTATGTTTACATATTTATAATTTTCCCATATATTCATTATAGTCCCTTTCTGTAATATGAGTGTTATTAGTGTAATGTTGTTGATGTCTGGAAATCCATGTCCTGTATTTCTTGCGTGTGTAGCTAAATTGGATTTATAAATGTTTGTTTTCTTTGTGATCATTTAGGTGTTCAAAATAACGTTTCTTCAATTGATTTTCTTCGGGCTTATGTAATAGCTGTTGCAGTCTTTATATTCTATTTTGTATATTCCATTGTTTACTGTATCATCTTTGTTATATGAATTATTTAGTTTTTGTATAGTGTTTTTGTTTCTTTTGTAACCTATTTTAATATCTGTATTTTTAAATAGTTGTGTGAGTTTTGTCATCCTGTTCTTGATGTACGTGAATGTGGCCCATTTTTTAGAATTGTTGTTATTAATGTCTGTGTATGGTTCTTTCTTATCATTTCTTAAATGTTTAGTCTTTATTACGTATTTTGTTTTATTTTCTATTTTGTTTATGGTATTTTACTGTACCTATTTTCATCACGAATTTGTTTTATACATTCTATAAAACAATGCATTTTATACATTCTATTGAAGGGTGGGTGGAGAGCCATATTTTTTGTTGTGGTGAGTGGTTAGAATTCTTTGGAATGGTAATATTAGTGAAGGCTGGTTTTCTGTTTATTGCATGTTGTAATTGGTTATTGTTTTTTATAATAGTTAGAGTATATCTAAATAATCGAGTTAGATGTCTAAATATCTAAGTAATAGTTACAGTATATCTAAATAATCGACTTCTTTAATATTTTTCTTTTTCTTCTGTAAAATGTACTGTATGTGTGGGTGTATGCTGTTTTTTTTTTTTTTTTTTTAATTTATTGGAGATCTGTAAGCTGTTCGACTGAGCGAACATTTAACAAATTGGCTGACAACACACACAGGATTATGAAGAGCTGACCATTGACAGCTCTTCTTGTTTTTGATAATAGATTAAAGAGGTAACAAAATACAAAACTAAATGATAAAAACATGTAAAACAAATGAACAAAAGTCACTATCACTTCCTGCTGGCATGATACAATAAGTTCAAACATTAAACACTGGGCCCATAAGGCACATATACAGGTTGACATTAACACGTATGAATGACACGAATACAAAAACATACAGAACAGATATCACAGACAGTACAATACAGAAAATACAGAGAATACATTATGAGTTAAACCTGAATGGTAAGTCTAATAGTTTGTGTCTTTTTAGTCTATAAATATCTTCACTGTTGTCTAACAAGTTAATTGCCAGGTGGTTGGGATGCTGTTCTAGTTTGGAGATGTGAGTCCTGCAGAGGCGCATGATTTCTTCTTTCACGGTTGAAACTTTGAGGTCGCGGTGTATAGAGTTATTTGTGACAAGCCAAGGAGCGTCGACTATTGATCTAAGTGTTTTGGACTGAAAGCGCTGGATAATCTCAATATTACTTGTACTTGCAGTACCCCAAAGTTGAATACCATAAGTCCATACCGGTTTAAGCACGGCTTTATAGATCAAGAGTTTGTTGACGAGACTTAACCGTGATTGTCTGCCTATAAGCCAATAGATGTTTCTGACCTTGTGATTAAGTTCAAGCTTCTTAGATGTTATATGTTTTTTCCATGTTAGTCTCCTGTCCAGATGCATCCCAAGGTACTTAGCACTTTCAGCTTGCGGTACTGGTTGACCGTTAATTGTGACTGGAGGGCAGTTTGCCTTACGTGTGGTGAAGGTAACGTGGACTGACTTGGATGAATTGATTTTTATGCGCCAATTATCAAGCCATAACTGAACGCTGTTTAATGATTCTTGTAGTATAAGAGATGCTATTGAGGGGTCGGAGTGTGTCGCTAGGATCGCTGTGTCATCGGCGTAGGTAGCAACAGTGGTTTCACTTGCTGACGGTAAGTCCGAGGTGAACAGGAGGTAGAGCAGAGGACCCAGGACACTACCCTGCGGAACACCCGACCCCACTGGTAATAGAGGAGAAGTAGCATCGGAGTACTTGACTTGAAACACTCTGCCCACTAAGTAGGAATGTAAGATACGGTAACAATTATGTGGCAGATTTTTCTTTATTTTATATAAGAGTCCAAGATGCCAGACTTTGTCAAATGCCTGGGAAACGTCGAGAAACACACCTGAGCAGAACATCTTCGATTACAGCGATTTATTGATAACATTTGTTAGTCTGTGTATTTGATCTACCGTAGAGTGCTTTTCTCGAAAACCAAATTGGTGATCCGGAATTAGGTTGTTTTCTACAATTGTTGGCATAAGTCGTTTTACAAACAGCTTTTCAAAGATCTTACCAAGTATCGGTAGGAGGCTTATGGGTCGATAAGAAGAGGGCTCTTGAGGGTTTTTACCAGGTTTTAAGACCATGATAACTTGAGCCGATTTCCAGAGAAGAGGAAAGTATTCGAGTCTGAGTATGGCATTGAAAATGTATGTTATTAGTACAACGCCTTTGTGAGGCAGCTCCTTTAGAACTTTCCCCGATAGCAAATCAATGCCGGGAGCCTTTTTACTTTTCAAATTATACAGGATTATTTCCTTGATTTCCTTAACTTTAAAAGGCTTAATAGGTAGAGTCATTTGGAGCGGGGAGTGTAAGTATCTTTGTACCTCTTCATCGAAAAAGACGTTCTTGCTGGCTTCAGGTTGAAAAACGTTGACCAAATGTTCGGCAAAAACCTGGGATTTCTCTGTATTGCTGCGCGCCCAGCTACCATCTGGTTTATGTATTGGTGGTATTTGTAATAGTGGCCTTTTTAATCGTTTAGTAGCCTTCCACAGAGAATAATCAGTACTTTCATTTGGTGACAGATTTTCTAGACAATCCCTTCATTCTTTAGATTTTCCAACAATCGTTTAAGTTGTCTGGCCGCGGAATTCCACTTTCTTTTATCATCCGGATGATGAGTGTGCTGCCAAATTCGTCGCAGTTTACGCTTCTCAGCTAATTTCTTCCGGACAACCAGAGGAAGGTTTAAGTGCTTATTCTTCGCTGTATTGCAAGGTGTAGCTTCCCAGGCTGATTTTTGAAAAGTACTGGTGAGAGAATTTACAGCCGCATCCAATTCAGCAGGCGTGTGGAGTGGAAGTTCTAGCGAGATATTATAATTTACAAGCTCTCTAAAGTAATCCCAGTCAGTAAGACGATTTGTGAGTGTTGGTAGACTTTCAGACTCAATTATAGTATTGCTAATAGTGGCAATAATTGGAGTGTGGCCAGAGGACAAATCAAGGCAAGATTCAACTTTGTAGTATTTATGAGACAAGCCTCGTATTAAAAAGAAATCAATTAGGTCAGGTATTTTATTTGTGTCAGAAGGCCAATAGGTTGGTTGACCAGTGGACAGAAAGGACAGGGATTCTTGTCTAATGACGTTATATAAAATTCTACCTCTTGGATTAGCTAATCTCGAACCCCATTGCGGGTGTTTTGCGTTAAAGTCACCTCCCACCAAAAAACGTGCACCAAGAGTTCCAAGAAAAGAGCTGAAGTCAGTTTCATTGATTCTGTGTTTTGGGGGACAGTAGACTGCAGAAACAATTAGAGGGCCTCTTTGATCTTCAATTAAAACGTTGGTCGCCTGTAGGTGAGCAGTTTTGACGTTAGAGAAGGTCAAACGGTCAATATAATGTTTTATATTGTTTCGGATTAACAGAGCGGTTCCGCCACGAGCTGTCCCGTCCGGATGTTGGGTATCATAAACAGTAAAGCCTGGAATCCTAATATGGCTTCTGTCTGTGAAGTGTGTCTCAGATATAAGCATTACGTCTAATCTGTTTTCAAGAAGAAAAGCTTTGAGTTCTAGGGTGCGTTGAGAGAGTCCATTGGCGTTCCATAATCCAATCCTGTAATTGTTATTCATTATTAATTAGAAAGTTTATTGACAAGTGTTGTAAGGAGATTAAGCATGACGCTATTTTGCTGCATGAGTTGACTGAACATAGTCTCGAATTTTGTCAGGAAGTGTGAAAGACTGATGTCCTCATTTGCTGTCTGTTTGAGATTGCTGTCATAAGGGGGCGATGATTCTGAGTGTTGCGGTAGTCCTGCAATTTGAGCGTAAGTAGGAGAAGAGACGTTACGGGTATTCATGTTCTGTTCCGTGTTCGTAGTCCTAAACATTGAAGGGGTTCTCCTAGGTGTGGAGTTTCGTACGGGGCTTTTTCTGGCCTGCAGGTTTTGATAAACTTCACAGCCCTTATAATTAGCTGTATGAGGACCATCGCATAATGCACATGTGGCTGGTGTATCCTTAGATCTGGAACAAGTTGCGGAGTTGTGTTCACCTCCGCACTTGACACACTGGAAAGGTTTCCTACAATACGTCTTACTGTGACCGTATGACTGACAACGAGTGCACTGTATGATAAAGTTTTTTCTCCGAGGTGGTTCTACAGCAATCTGCATGTTACCTAAAGACCTTAGGCTATATATTTGTTTATTGTTTGCTGCAGGTTCAAGATCAACAAAGAAGAGAGGGAGGGGTGTTTTCTCGACTCTGTGTCGAACGTTGATTATGTTTCTGACCGAGTGTCCTTTTTCTTTTAGTGCTTCTTTAATAAAGTGTACACCGATGCTAGGATGAATGTTTCTTATGACAACCCGGTATGCTCGCTGGTCTTTAATTTGATAAGTATGGTAAATAATTTTTTCGTCCTCGAGGTGACGAATTAATTTTCTGTAAGAATCAGGTGCAAAAGTGTTGATTTTCACCGTATTGTCATCGAACGATTTAGTACTGTACTGTTCTGATTCCAAAATTGCTGTAAGATTAATGATCATTTCACTGTAATTGACGATACCATGAAGGTATACAGGAGGAGGTCTAGGTACTTTCGGCTGAGCTAAGACTTGAGTAGGTTGGACGTCATCAGGGTCATCTATAGGTAACACCGTAAATCTATTGTGGTCATTAAGCTGAGTGTGTGTTTCAGATGTGTTTTCTGAAGATTGACGACTTCTTTCTCGTTTTTTCACCATCTGCCAGCTGTGGGATCCGTGTTGTGTGAAATCAACATTAACATTTCTGCCTGGCTGTTGACTGTTATAGGATTGAGGGGCATTTTGCGACATTGGAGGTACTGAAGTTCCTGAGTGGACTGTAGGAACAGGTTCAACGTTAGTTGACAGGCCTGGTTGCTGATAATTCATTATTGTCGATAATTACAGTAGACAGATAAATTAAAAGACGCGTGTAGTTCCAGATAAGGAATTACTGGCCTTGTGTTTATGGTTTATAGATAAACAGGTACAAACAACCACCAGCCGCAGACAGACACACAGTCCCACACGGACGAGCAGACGCACGCGCGGCCCCCTGGCCGGCTGCTTGGATTTGTTCGAGTAATCAGATAAACCTTTCGTTGATATTTCTTGTTGCAATATTACTTACACATACAAGTCTATTTAGTAAGAAAGATAGCGATAATATTAAGTTACCGCACACGACAGCACAACCGCACCGAACAGCTGCTCATACACGACTCCGTATGCTGTTGTGTTTTAATATTTCATTTGCATATTTATGTTTTTGTTGATAGAAACATATAGTCCATCGTCCATATATCTTATCCACATTCCATTTGTATCAAGTGATTTTATAATTATTTGTATTTGGTGTCAATGTTTAGTAATTATATGTCTGTTATTATACTTTATAAAATAGACCCCATTGCCAATCCTTCAAGTAGCTGTTAAATTTCAATATTAAATTCAAAGTAATCTTGGTTTAGTATTATTTGGGGAGCCGTTTTTTTTAATTTTGATTATATATTGAGTGCTTTGATTTTTATTGTTTAAGTTGTCTATTTTTATTGTTTATGATTATGTCTATTGTTTCTTCTATTAGAATGTTGGTGTGCAATTTGATGAATTCATATGATATGAGAAACGTGTTTCAACTCATATTTCTTCTTTTAGTTTCCCCATTAATTCATATGAATTTTTTGTGTCGTGATTAGGCCTATTTATCAGATGGGCATTTTTTAGTTCTTCAGCTATGACGTTTGCTATTTTGTATGTTGGTGCTTTTTTTAAATTGATTAGTGGTCAGATTGGGTTGTTTAAGTTGTTTTTTTTTATTAGGCTGTTCACAAAAATGTAAGCAACCAAAAGCCAAAAAGAACCAGTAGCAACAACCAACCAAAGTATTCAACAAGATAAGAGACAAAGATAGCTGAGGATGGGCAGATTACTTCATGTCCGAAACACAAACTAAGTAAGAAAAAATAGTTTGTAATCACGAGCTAAGGGAATCAGTTAAGAAAACAATTCTCGTAGTTGGCTGTCCGTGAACCATCCGGCGATTTAATTTCAAATCAGTAAAAACTGTTTTACGATCGTGTCTCATATTGTTCCGAACGAATTCCAATTATAAAAGTGGAGATAAAAGGTGTTTTGTAATTGACGTAAAACAAACGCACTCGCGTAAAACTGACGTAACACACACACGCGCGCGCGCATACACAAATTCTTACCGATCTGGAAACTGAAAATTCATCTTTGTTGATATCCGTGTAATATCATGCAGTAAATATAGTATTCTCGGGTTTACAAGCCCCCCAATGGAAAATCCCACTTTATTTTTAGGATCAAAAAAATAAATAAATAAAAACTTGGCATATACCGCGCGTATTCAAAAACGCGAACAGAAAGATCGTATTTATAATAGTGTTAACAAATGTCTGAAAGGAAAAAATGTAATAACTTCTTAAGTAAATGCTAAGTTTTATCTTTTGTCACTGATTTTATTTAATCATCCTCGGGGGCGCTGCAGCCGTGGCCTGCTGAAGGAGACCTCGCCAACGGTCTCTGTCCTCCAATTGCGGATTCCTGCCCTTTCTGCGTCCTGCTGGACTCCATCTCGCTGTCTCAGCATTGCTCTTCCCACTTTCCTTTTGCCATCTGCGTCGTATAGAAACAGACGCTTTACATAGTCCTGACAATATGACCTGACCATCTAAGCCGTCTCTCTTTATGATTATGATCGTGTCGTGTAGCAGGTCAAATAACTCTCCATTAGTTCTTTTTCTCCAGACACCTCCCTCCTTCGTCCATCTCAGTATTTTCATCTCAACTGTTGAAAGCGCATTCTCAGTGATTCTGCTCAGAACCAACGTCTCCGTTGCGTACAATATGTGAAAAACTGTGTCTTGTATAGGAGAATTGTAATTAGGACTAATTTTATTTAGTTATTTCATCAAAAGTTAAAAAGTAACAGAACAAAGTATTTTAAGTAATAAATAATTAGCATTAAAGATTTTAGTGAGTGAATACTTACAGGGAAAAGTTGCACCAAAACAGCCAGTCGTAACACGTTATCATGATTGAGGACGTAAATACGAGATGAAGATCCTTTATGTGACACTGGCATCTCCCTTTTTACGAAGTATTTTTTCGATAAAAATGGTGCCCGTGGTATACGCGAAAATACGGTAGTTACATTTTGTTTTTGAGGAAAAATCGAGTAGTTTTATAAGTAGTTTTAGTAAGCACACATACGGTAATTCAAATAACAAACTAACTTTAGATACAAATATATCTTAAAGTTTTACACGCATCTCTACCGTCACGTTTTGTGACTTTCGCTGTCACGAGTTAATTTGGGGTTATATTGTAAGTCAATCCGCAAAACCATCTTTAACTATGACTTTTTGTGCAATTTTTGAACAATGAAATTTAAGCAAACGATTTAGTATTTTTTTCTGGAACAACAGAAGGCTAGTTTCTAAAGAGGGGCTGAGTCCTTCGTAACTGACTCACTGTTCTTTCGATGAGGCCATCGGTATTTTGGGGGGAGAGAGAGAGGAATAGACTTAAAACAGCCGTGTCTCGGTTTCCCTCACCCGCAAAAAATTTTCGATCGCAGAAAACACTTGACAAATCAGAATTCGACGTAGTAAAAGTTTCGTTTTAATACAAATTTAGGGAAACATCCAATAAGGTGACGTTTCCTGTTTGCAACAAGTTACTCTTCAAACTTTGAACAGTTACGTGTGGACACAAAAATCGGTATCAGCGAAATTATAAGAACGATTAATAGCAGAACATATTTTAAGGAATTTGCACTAGGCGGCACTAAACCAACCAATGTGTATATATACATTGTATATTATATAATCATATTATATAATATGATTTTTACATAATATTGAAAATTATTTTTTTCAGTGAAGGGTTTGTGAGGATCGGTCAAAAATATAACACAAATTTTAACTTATCTGTGTCGACGTTTCGACAATCTTTATTGTCATCATCAGGACCTGTGTATGAATACAAAAGAAATGTCAAACACAACGGAACAATTATTTGGGTGAACGTGTTAGTGTATGTGAGTGTGTGTTCGTGTGCGTGCGTATGTATGTATCATTGTGTATGTGAAGGAGTTAAGATAGATTGTTTACATCTTCAAATGTTTTCTTTAAGACAACGAGAAAATTATAAATCACAGAACTTAATATAGGCCTATACACTATTACAATTTAAATTACTATATGTAATGATATTTGTAATTAGTTATAAAAGCAATAATCAACTGTGGCTGGTCTAGATATGTAGACTGAGATTGGTAACAGCTTAAACACTATAAGTATGTTTAATTTTAAGTAATTTTTTAAAATGAAAAATGCATAAACATTTCATATTAAATTGCTTTACAACTAAATAATTTAGTTAAGAAAGAAAAATAAGCGCCCAATTCGCACACTGTACAGACAATGCTGAAAGCTAATAAACACTAGTGCCGCCTAGTTTATTGCTTACAATATGCTCTGAAAAGGAAGATGTGAATATCCTTCGAATTGAAGGTCATATGTTTCCCAGCACAGACGAAATTTTTCGTGCCCGAATTGCTCGCCGCGGCTACTCAACCTCTTATTTATCGACCATCTAAGTCGACAATTAATTCTACATTCTTTCATTTTCAAACCCCTCTATAAGAACACACATTTAAGTCTGAGTAAAATTTAAGCGATACAAGAATAATTCAGAATTATCTTTTTGGATTTTGTCCGGAACGAGTTTCGACGAGCGCGTTACAGTTGATCTGTTTAAAATTAAACTGAAATCAAATCAATAGTAAATTTTTCTAATTATTTTTTCATATACGTTTTGTTAATTTTATCTTATATTGACGCGATAAATCGTAATTATATTAAAAACATACAGTAGGACTGACTGGACAGCTGCCATCAAAGTCTTCGTCTGGCCACTGATGTTGCTCTTGAGCCGGCTAAGCGACATCACTCCCTTCGCTGCTTTGTCTACAGTTCGCCTAATTGCTCAAAGCAGTTAATCTTGGAGTCGATCAACACTCTGAGGTATTTCACCACTGGCTTTGACTCGCGACCACTTCATCTCTGACTCGTACCGGTTATTATTATTAGTATAGTAATAATAATAATAATAATAATAATGATAACAACAACAATAATAATACTTCAAGAACTGTTAAACAATGTGTAGTGAAAATGTGTGAAACAATAAACTTTAAATGTATAAAAGTACGATTCGGTCTGTAGTAAGAAGTATAATTTTAATGAAGCTGGACATAGTGAAGAGCTGTTAAGGATATTCGAAAGGAAAATTGTAATTATAAGTATAATACTAGGCTATTAACTCGGAACACTAAATTTTTTATTGGTAAAAATGTAAATTTACATTTTTACCAATAAAACACTTAGCGTTCCGAGTCAGTAGTATTAGACTTATAATTAGTTAATCAAAGGAGACGTCATGGACAACAAAGTGCGAGGCACTTGGAGAATAACGACGACAAATGAGTCGAGCGAAGACGTCAAGAGACAGAGAGTGTGCCACATCGAGAGATTGGGTACGCATAAATTGGAAACCACTCGGTGATGTGAAGAGTGGATTAGTAGAGAGCAGAACTGATGTGTTGTCGCGCTAATAAGTCGGTGATGGACGATGTCCATTTTTCAAACCCGATAGAGTTGCATAATCGTGAAGGTGTAGTCAATACGATTAAAAGTGACAGTAGAATAACATGTTGATCTGAAGGCTAACATTAATATTGTGAACCACCTTCGTACCGGAGGAAACGGATACTTACTGAACCCGAGAAAGTCGTTGCTCGCTGCGGCCCATTTTCTTAACAAAAATTTATTCCGAATCAGATAAACTACAAAAAAAAAAAATTAGCCTTGACAGCGCAGCAGAATGGGATCAAAGGAACGATGTCATGGGTGCACGTACTGTTGTATATCATGTGCACTACACACATGTCCTTTCTTTGACCATGGCGGTTGCTTCAAGGCCGAAGTTGAGACGTACTGCGCAATATTATTATTATTACTCACAAGATAACGTTATCATGACCGTTTAATTGTTCTTGCTTCCGATCCCCCCCACACTACACACTAATCCGATTTGCCTCCAGCGTGCTCAACACTATAATAATGAATTCATATCAATAAAAGGCCTCTATACTTGATTTACACACACGTACGCACGCACACACGCACGAATAACGTCAGTAGGAACGTGACATATGTAACTTTCACATTAAACTAACATCTGATGTATTTTTTTTTTCTTTTTTTTATTAAAACTTCCTAATTCAGCCTTCTAGAGATATCTAGACTACATGTTTATATTTTAATAATTGTAATATATTTATTCTCATTATTAAAGTTTACAGAATTCATTACATTCGCAGACTGCGAATTACCTGCTCATCGTAAACTGTGAGCAGTGACAAGTTACGTTTTATTAAGATCATTGGTTTATTATATTTTCAATTAAACATACAGCAGTCTTTCATAAGTCCGATTCAGTGGCTTATCTAGAATTTCGCTTTGGAGGGTCCGGGGTCGGGTAGGCTTCATACAAAAGAAAAAACAAGTTAAGACAATTCAACATTACTATCTTTAAAGTCGCTGAAAATGCATGATAACATTCTGAAATCAGTCTCATTAAAGTAAACGGTAATAACACAATAAAAATAAGCGTTATTGAAACACTGTTAAAAGATATTTATTGACTGAATTGATTTTCCTATATTTCATATTTCAAATGTAATAAACCTGTTCGTAGGCCTATATTTAAAAAGAGCTACTACCACATTAGCGCTCACAGGTGAAAAAAATAAAATAAAACAGCATTAAAATGAAGAGATTATCAAAATTCGTCAACTTTGTCGACCATTTTGGGGAGGGGGTCCGGTCTCGCTCGTCTGGTCAGCTGTTGTCGACAACAATGTTTGTACAGACTACACCAAATGCTAAATATATTAAAACATAGATTCCTAATATTTCAAAATTAATCTCAACTGAAATAATCCTTTTTTTACCTTAACTCACATCAGTGATTACAACTGAGATATATTATTTACAATTATTATTAATGATATAAAATAATTAACCAATATTTGGCGTTAAGACAATTATCAGTAACAAACAAAACATGAACACTTTCACAACACAACTAAATCCAGGTATACTCTTTGCAAAGAAAACAAAATTATTATGAAAATTGATGACAATTCTTAGTAATAAACAATCATATTTACCAGTATGCTAGTCGTTTTCCCTGTTTATACGATTTCAACTAGTAGTTTCTGCCACGTAGAAGTTATTTTGGGCTGCACAGATATCGTATACTGAGAGCTCACATGCCATTGTATTGTTAGTTCTCCGTATCACACACACACACCGTTTTCAAAGACGAAATACCGTTTTATCGATACCAGTGGAATAATTACACATTTTGTTCTAAAATCAAAGGGTAAAGATAAAATGACAAATGATTTATAAATATATTTTAGATGTTAAAACTGTAGTTTAAATTGATAACTGTGTATAGGTAAGAAATTGCAGCCTTAATAAAGTTTAAAATTATTATAATTAAACATTTTTTTGTGCATGTTGAATGTTGTCCTGATGTTATGTTTCTTCATTATTCTTCCTCTTTTGTAAACATATTCTCTGTATTATACAAACAAGACGCAACCGGATAAAGAAGCACAGTAGTACATCAGCACCTTAACATTACCATATACAAAGAGCACAGCAGACATAGTAGGGAGAATACTCTAGAAACATCACATCAGCACAACATTCAACACGCACAAAACAATCAACGCCTTTCTACAAAAGCCAATGGACCGCATGCACTTAGAGTGACAAGGTTTATACCAAATACCGTGCAAAAACTGCGACCGATTTTATATAGCCCAACGCATCCGAGAGCACGAATTGTCAGTACCAAAACAAGACGAAACGCGCCGAAGAAACAGGATGCGCGTTCGATTTAAAAAATACATGTTATTTGGCAAGAACAAACAATACGAAAATCAGGCAATACAGAGAGGGAATTAAAACAGTAAGAAAAGGACAGGAAGCTGTCAATGACAGAAATAAATACACTAAATTAGCGACAGCTTGGAAATACCTAACTGTAATTTCTCTGAATAACAGACAACAAACGGTCATAACACACATACGATACGATGAGAAGGATATAGTAGACATTGTAGGGAAAAAAAAGATTACGATGGTACGGATATATGGGATGGAAAGTGGTAAAGGCAGTGATGCTCTGGGAACCGAAAGAAAGTACGAGAAGAGGAAGGTGTCCTGACTCCCAGATAGGTGGAGTGAGAGAAAGCACGGAACTAGAAGAGTGTAATAGAAAGAAGTGGAATTATATATGTAATGTAACTTTTCTTAGTTGCGTGATTATATATCGTTTGGTCGAGGGAACTACAGCATGTGGGGATACCTAAGTAAAGAAAAGATAATTAGTATCACGAAATATATGGATAGTGTATTAAAGCATTATAAAGGCAATAACAAACAATTCACAAACTTATGACTCCCACTATTACTCAGTTTGTGACAGGGCACAGGATAAGAAGGGTGGAATCCCCTCAATGCAGCTACTGCACTTCCCAAAGAGACTGTTTTTCACACTTTTTCGAGTGCTTACGTTTTGAGGATGACCGTCTGAACCTCAGCTTAAGGATCGGACTTTTTAGTCAATCCTGATAGCATTGTTGGACTGACGCTTCAGAGTGAGGACAACTGGGAAGCTATCGCAGTGTACATAGAGTGCATCCTGTGGCGTAAGAAAGACGAAGGGTATCTGTCCGACTCGTGATAGTAAGAAGGACCCAGTCGTTGATCTAAGCATGTACACCCCAGGCCGAAGTAATGTGAAAGCGGTCTCGGCCTGGGGGATCGTGGAGAAAGGTGGTTTTTTTAGTGGGTAAAAAGAATGCCACGCTACCAGACCGCCCGGCCAATTGTGAGGTGCCTTTTAAAGGTTTTCCCCATCTAAACAAAAAGTACAACACTGTTAAGGTAGAGATGTTCTACAGGTGAACATCAAGATAATTGTTTATGTAAACGTATGGCCTACATTACATATCGTTCAATACTCGCATGAAACAATGGGCATAATACAGAAATATATGGCGCATATGGGTTTTATGTTCCCTAGTGCTTCGTAAATCTGGACCGATAGCAATGAAGTACGACATAAGCCTTCTTCTTCTTCTGATAGTTCCTATCCGTTTAGGATGTTGGATATCATACAGACTATTTTAACTTTCTGTACTGCTGCACGAAATAAGTCAGTTGTATTCATGCCAAACCAGGTCCTTAAATTTTTCAACCATGATACTCTCAGTCGCCCAACTCCTCTCTTTCCGAGTACTTTTCCCTGTAGTATGGACTGCAATAAGTAAAATCTCTGTTCATTTCACATGAGATGTCCTAAATACTGATGCTTTCTTATCTTCACTGTGTTAATAACTTCCCTTTCTATAAGCCTAAGTACTCTAATTCTACTTACTTTGATTCATTTTAAAACAACTTAGTTACAAAAAAAAGAGTCGGGAAAAGTTTTTAAATTAATAAAACCAATGCGTGTCTGTTAAATCAACAACTGTCCTTCCGCAGGATATATTTATTAGATAGACAGATAGATAGATAGATATTTGTTATTTCCATAAAAATGTACACATTTTCGTTATAATTTCAATAGAAACTTAAACCAGCTACCTACTCCAGTGTGAGATGGTTGGTGAGTCTGCATCGTACAAAAAGAATAAACAAAATATATGCGGTAGCAAACACTAAGAAGGTTTGAAAGAAAGATCATAAGACGTGTTTGTGGCCCGGTTAAAGAGGATGATGAATGGAGAGTAAGAAATAACCAGGAGACAGAAGAGCTGTTGAAGCGTGAGGACATCGTGAGATTTGTAAAGCTCAACGAATACAATTGCTTGAGGTCACCTAGAGCGGATGGATGATCAGCTTATGACAAAGAAAATCCTGAGGGCGCAAGTAAAAGCAGAAAGAGGGGCCGACCTAGGATAAGATGGTTGGATGATGTGCTGGAATATCTCAGAAGAATGGATGTGAGGGGTTACACTGAGATGGCAATGGATAGGAGACTTTGGAGAAGATTGGTGTTGGAAGCCAGGCTCTCGTTGGGCTGTAGTGTTGAAGAAGATGAAGAAGATATGCGGTATCAATGTGGTGGTGTTAAATTTACTACAATTTGAGCCTCATATAACTAAATAAACAAAATAGAATTCTCGAAGATACAAACATGAAGGTATTTTAGTACGTAGTCCTAATTTTATAATTCAGCAATCAATTGAAAGCTACTCAAAGTTAATAACCGCCAGCATCATTGTTACTAAACATATGATCTGTGGCTTGTCTAAGATGAATGCTACATTTCTAATTTAATTAAATAGTCAACGTTATCTACGTACACAATTAGCGCTTCTTCCAGTGACAAATGGAAGAAAGCTCCAAGATGAGATACAGCGGTAAGTTGTTATGTAACCTAGAAAATGGTTGGAATGTTCAGAATATTAACAAGTAGATTCGTAGTTCTCAAACGTAAGATGACTGCGGAGCACTTAGGAGAAAGGCAGGATCCCCCTCATACCAAGTTTTAACATTTTTTGAAAATAATTTAATTTTGTTTATACGGTATGTTTAATAGTAGCAGGCATCAAATTAAAAACGAGTTTGGACCAAGAAATAAAAGTGAGCACTCACTTACTTTATGTATTGCGAAATTACCTTGTTGTCGGCTTTGGGTTCTATAATATTGATCGGGAACTATTTGTCCAGACCTTGCATAAATTACTCTCTGCACTTTATAAACGAACAAGTATCGTAGAGGTAAAAGCTCATTTTGAGAAAGTAAGAATGCGAATTGAAAAATTGTTTGATCGCGATCAAGGATCTAAGAGCGCTAAGTAGGGCGGCCACCCCATAACTCAATATGTAACATTGAAGCCTTGAATACATGCGAGATATAAAGAGAAATATAGATTTTTCAGTAGAGCAAAAGTACATACATTTCGTAAAAAAAACATCAGTTAAAGATTTTGTAAACATATATTGCTTAACAAAACATTTTTTCTAGTTCAAAGTAGTGTGACGGTATCATCTACTACTGAGTAGCTAGTAGCCGACCTTGACGCCAAACGTCTGCTACTGAAGATGGCATCCGTTTATGAGGCCGAAACGTTGCTCCTTCTTGTTGCTTGTGTTACTCAGCAACTCCTCACAAACCTCTCTAACACCATTCAGCAACAGGCGTCTTAAAGCCTCACGTCGCACACCCACAGATATCATTTTGCACAGTTCTTTTAACACCAAACCAATCTACGCAACCACGTACTTTGCTGTACTAACCACTACTAAATAGCGGCTTAGTGTGACATAGAAATGGGAAGAAAATGAAGTAGCATAGTGTGACACAGGCTTTTTAGGGACTCGCACCGCCGGCGTCGAAGTAGGCTGAAGTAAAAGTTTCCGGACCTTGCTCATACACGCCAATCGTGTATAGGAGGATGGCACTCTAAGTGCTGCACCGTTTGAAGCTGGCGTTCGTCGGGCTGCGGCTCATACAACTCGGCGTCTTGTGCATGGCATACGAGAATAAATACTGTCGACATATGTGGTGTAAAATTGTGTCTATTGATCGATCCTCGCTAAACAATTATTTATCGAGACAAAATATCTGCCATCTGAGATAACCTACGTCCTCTTGAATACCTGCCACTTATTTACAACAATTAAAACGCATAAATTTGGTACCCGTTTCACAATACTTATTGTTTATTATACAATAACACTCTGGTAACCTTGTCAGTTAGTTAGACCATTCTCAAAGTGTTACTGAAGATACATGAGTTACTGAAGTTTGACTACATTTTCTGGTGTACTCACGCGCACGTGTGCGTGAAATTCTTTTATAAATGAATAATTGTAGTACATAAAAGGCGACATACCAAGTCGTACATCACACACTGTTTGGTTGACCATGTTATGCCGGGAATCAGTTTAGTGCAGGTTTTACTAGAAAATAACCGTCATTAAAAGCTGGATAGGATTACGACGAAAACAAATATTATTTAATCGAAAATATATGTAAAATAAAATTTCAAATCAATTTTCAATTAGTTTTCGATAGTTTTCGCAAAAACGTTTCACCGATAATTTCCGTTAATTGAAACGATAACTGTTGCAGTGATTAAAATTCCGCCCACAGTTCAGTATGCGCCAATGAAACGTATATATGTTTCATAATATCTCTTTCCCTGTTCTATCCACCGTTCCCCTTCTCCTTTTTTCTTTTTTTCTGATTTACACCGAAATATAACACCAAAAAGGGGAGGAATGTGAACAACACGATCCGAAATAGAGCAATCGAGATTACACGCAGACCTACTCGTTTCCAGCCAATCGATCCTGCCGATGGCATCTGGTCGCCAATACCGCATTAACGACTGAATGATATTTACTGATGTTGGTGTAAATCTATACCCCCGACTGCAAGTAATGAATATCGTACGGCAGTGGTTCCAAGACTTTTCAGTCTGCGCCCCCCCCCCCCAAATAATTTAAAAATTCACGGACCCCTTCTGAGTTCTGAAATAAAACAAACAGTAAATGTGATACAAAATATTTTAATTAAAATTGTATTAAAATAAAAAATCTCTTAACTTGCAAAATTATATTACTGATTATATCAAACATAATTTAATGTGAACAATTAAGCTGTTTTTGAACAATTAGCTCTGCAAGATTGGGTTTAGTGTTTTTTTTTTTCAATATTAAGTCACTCTCGACATATTGTTTATTTCTTAACCCTGACTTCAAGAACGTGAGCAAGGAGAACGTGAAACTAAGAATATTTGGTTTCACACAAATAAGTAGAGGGAACACAGTTAAACGCTTCAAAGCTTTTTTTGCGAGTTCAGAATGGTCAGTCATTACATATAACCAGAAGTTAGCTATCTGTAATTGCGAAAACTGTAATTTTAATGAACTGTAAGTTGAAAGTTCAGCCAATGATTCTTCTTTTTGTAGTTTAAGAGAGAGGACTGGACAGTTCGGCTGACAAACAGATCTTCTACACATGATTTAAAGACATGATTAAAGCTATTAGTTTGAAATTACTTACTGGTATCTTCTAATAATTGTTTTAAGATTCTAAAATTTAGATTTTAGAGCATAAAAAATCGGAGAAAATTACGGTATATTCTAATTTTTAATTCCATGTTCCATAAGGAAACGGAAGTATGGTGATAGCGAAAAAAAATCGTGTTCGAGATAAGGGCTGATTCTGATTGTACTACCGTCAAAACATGAAGAAAAGTAATTTTTCAAAAAGTGTCTGTGTGTGTGTGTATCTGTCTGTGTGTAGAATGTTTTCTATGGCGAACGATAACTGCCGAAAATTCAAACAGAATCGAATAATATTTTGCAAACATACCTGAATTATAGAGGACTCAAGGTCAATTGATTTTGGTGAAGATCGGCTAAGGATAAGGGGTAGTTTACTTGCAACGTTTTATGTTTTAACAAGGGTAATTTTTTCTATGACGAACAATAACTGCTGCACATTCAAACAAACCAAAATAATTTTTTGCATGCGTCTCTGAATTGTAGAGGACTCAGGGCCTATTGATTTTGGTGAAGATCGGTTAAGGGGAAAGGATAGTTTACCTTCAACGTTTTATGTTTTAACAAGAGTAAAGTACTTAATTTTGATAAATAAATTATTCTGAAAAGAAGGTCATAATAATCCACTGTAGAAATGTAGATGAAATATCTATAAATGAAAAGGTTATTTGAAGGGGTGGGAGTCATTTTCTATAAATGAAAATGATAGTTGAAGGGGGAGGGGATAATTTTTATTTATATGTCATGTGTACTACGTTATCGGCAACAAAGAAGTAGTTTGTTGTTAAAATTCCTTCCCGGTGTCCTTGGCCGTGGTCCAATGTTTTCTGCAAAACCAACGTTTCGGCAGTGTCATCGACTGCCATCATCAGTGAAAATCGAGTCCGCTAACTTGAGGTGGTATACGTTAGTGACCACAGTACTGAGGTTAAAAGTTGTAGAAAGTAATAGTTTCTATGGAAATATTTCATTTCGAAAATGACTTTAAATTATTATTTTAGAACATGGAAGTCATGTATGGTTCTCCATACCGATATTTCTTAAAAGTCTCTGGGGACCCCACTTTGGGAACCACTGCCCTATGGAGCAAATTAATGTCGGGTAAAACGTTAATTGCGATTACCTGAGATAAATTTATACTCGTATAAGTGCGGTTGGGGTTACTTCAACAATGCCCAGAATACAAGCACTGATTGTAAGGAGTAAATATTGTTCCGTACTAATTGACGTTCCGGGTAATTGGAGTTGGGTAGGGTCGAGGTGTCAAAGGGGACCAGAACAATCAGCGCATTCCGCGGGTATTTCGAGAGTTTCTGATAATAACCAACAGAAGTCGTTGTACACCGTGTATATTTTATTTGCGTACAATATATTTACTTATTTTCAAAAAATTTATATATAGAAAAATATTAAAGAGTATAATAAATATTATATTTCACTAAAAGGGTTAATAACAATGAAAGTAAAAATTAAGGGTAAACTAACAATTTTAGTAAAAGTGTAAAAAGTAAAAATATTTTATTTTCATATATTTTAACACTTCTTGTTTTGTAAAAGCCAACGTACTTTTGTTAAAGTGGGTCCATATTATTCAAAAGTATATTAAAACCTGAGCACTTTGAATCGGCGCACCTCGACCCTGCTAATTGGGATAATCCCTACATTCTGTTGTCTATCGGCGCACCTCGACAACACTCGTTGGAGTTGTACAGTGACGACGCAGTTCTACCAGAGACATCGCGACTCCACATTTGTTATGGTGTATATAGAGCGACACCTTTAGTGCGCACAACGAAACACAAGCGACGGAATGTCGGCGGATGGAGCGACCACAAAATGGACGGTGTCGGTAGCCGAGGCATTGCGGGTAACGCCTTTCCTTTATCTCATTAGTAATTCATTCCAGCGTGATCTACATAACGACCTTTTAATGTGCCCACATATCTGAATCCCTTCACTTGGCTCTAGGTCTTCATCCCTTAACCTTCGCGCGAGACAAAGGTCACACGCGAGGGTTTGTGCCCACAACTGTTTCCTGTTTTTGTTTATGTTTTGCTTTGCGTCCTCGTTAAGAAATTGCTTCGCTTGTACACTCATTCCAAACGACTTGAATATTTACTTTTTTATAGGCTACCAGTTATGCGTTTTCTTTATGTCCAGAAACTTATGACTGTTTAAAGACAACAAAGAATATTAATTAATTACCTCAATGTAATCCGTCTTCCGACTTACTGTTTTCTTGAATGCCACATGTTTGGGTAAAGGTTCCCGTCATCAGGTCCTACAATTATTCTTATTCTGTCATGAGGACGCATCGGTGTAATTCAAACCGGTCATTATACAACTTATCGAACAAACAAAACAAATTGTCGAACATACAAAAATTAAACAAATTTAGTAATATCCGTGGAACAATACACAGGTACCTTAAAAATACGACAAAGAAGGGAACAAAGATAAGTTTTTTTAACACCGTAGCGATATCAGTTTTGATGTTTGGAGATAGAGTTATGACGGAAAGAGACAAGGCAAAGATTCAGGCGGCGGAGATGAAGATTATGCTCCTCACTCTGGGCTGTACCATCCTCAATGGAAAGAAGAATGTGGACATAAGGACGGGACTGGGGGTCGACCCATTGTTGGAACGGCTAAGGAGTAACAAAGGAAGGTGGTGTGAACGTTTGGGAAGAATGGCGAGTGACAGGATTCCAGTGCAGGCAATGCAATATAGACCGGTGGGGAAGAGAGATGAAGGACGGCCGAGAGCGAATAGGTTCAGGATGAGCCTAATCCTTGAGGTTGATGATGATGACGACGACGACGACGACGACGACGATGATGATGATGATGATGATGATGATGATGATGATGATGATGATGATGATGATGATGACGGTAGAACAAACACTACAAAACAGTCAGCAATACTCGGTGTAATAACGTCAACAATGTTGGCGTTAACGATTACTTTGAGTAATAACAATAAGTCGCAAATCAAGGTAATTAACATATTGCGAAATGGAGACCATGAAGAATATTAGTTGTAAATAACGGAATATGATCAGCTTGTTTTTATGTGAAGAAAATAAAGCGTGCTTATACATAATTTTTCTCTCTTCAGTGGAGGGGGAGGTTCAAGGGAGACTGAAACGTTTTAGTCCGGACTAACTTCGTCATAAGAATTCATATGAAAGCAGTTTGTCCAAAGTAATGTGTAACGTTCTTAGCCTGTAATGACAGTGAAAATATTAAAATTTACTAATCGTGAATATTCTTGATAATTGATAACGAACAGGCGGAAAGGAAAATATAATTAAAATTTTAGGCATAGAGAAAGCGTTTGACTGGATGCCGAGCTACAAATTATGCCTGATTTCAATATTTGAGAGTTATGAGCACGAAAATGATTCGAATAATTTTAGAAATTTGTAGGTTTAATAAATATTAACTACAGTGGAAATCGTTTAACGCGAAATGGCGGGGATCAGCTGTTTTTTCGTGTTAACCGAATTTCGTGTTAAACGAACAAAAAGTGAAACAAACTGAGATAAACGAAAAAATACTGTGTAGATTACTTACTGTACTGTGTAGTAAAGTAAAGCCGTGAAGAATATTCAGAATGTACTTACGTATAAACATTTTATTTATCCTCCTGAATAAATTCTGGTTAAGTTTTGGGTAAAATATGGTTAATTTTTCTTAAACTGTATCTGTTCTTAAGTTAGTCTCACGATTTAGGTTTTCCTGTGCAGTAATGTCTTTTAAAGTGCCTATAGGTATAGGGAAAATGTTCAACTCTTATTCAAATAGTCCGTTACTTTCTTTTGCACACGATTCTGGACTACTTTATTTTCAACAAATTGCTCTAATTTATCAAAGTGGTCAAACATTTCACCTTCCCAGTTGGCATATAAATATCGACCAACACGGCTCAGCAACGAAAGCTATCGGTATCAATAAGAACTCGTAAATTGTCACTGTCAAATTCGTCTGCATCCCTATCACTTTCACAGTTTTGGGAAGTGCATGTATGGGTTATTTACTACGCAGTTATTTAAAACCAGCAACAAAATTATTATAACAAAACGTTTCGTGTTAACCGATATTTTGTAGGTAAAACTTTCAAACTGTATTTGTAGAGTAGAAGCAACGATCGGGACCTGAGCACGTTTCCACTGAATGTACTAAGTAATCAGACGCATGTACTATAAAAGGACTCGGACAAGGTGGACGTCTATGACAGTCTTAGGATGAGAGTCTTAGGATATTCTCAGCTAAAAATAATTAATTATAAGTTGATCGCTGAACTTTTTTAGGGTTAACATCTCAGAAGACGGACATAGTGCCTAATTTGCAGAGGAAATTTGAATGTATATTGTTGGGACGCTCTACTGATCGTCGTATGGTACAGTGGAAAACTAAATACAAGACGCCAATTAAGTCACTAATCACCAGCTTTAATTATCACAGTTAAACAGTTAGCAATTAACAACACAGTAAAAATTGTTCACACACAATAAAATGTCAGCTAATATAAAACACAATTGTATTACAATTATACCACCCGATTATAAAACACACTTCACTAATAACCACTTGAACGCACAGGGTAATATCGCCCGATAATAACTAAACTGAGCGTCCCTGCGTACCTGTATTTATACCTCGCTGAGGTTCCAGAATATTCGCTAATAGGCGTCTAGTAGAAAACACTAGAACGTAATTCGCGTGCGGCCGCGGGAATTCTGGCACAGTCTAGCAAATGCGCTGAGAATCACGTACGCCACAACATTCAGCCTCTGGAACATTCGATAAACACGTAGATTGTTCTGTAATGTCGTAACAGTATGGAAATCGGTACTGGGAGAGCAAGATATGAAAATTGATAAGAGTAAAAAAAGAGTTATGGTAATTAGCGACATGAGAAGATGTAAAAATAGACATTGAGGTATTTATGCTCGAACAAGTGAAAGCGTTTCAAAACATTAACGAGATGCAGAAGTAATAAATGAACAAGTTGGAAGATGTAGAAATTAAAGAAAGAGCTGGAAAAACGACGGAATGTACTATGGCATGAGTAAGAGGAACATATCAAGAGAAATGAAGTGGAGATATTTAAGATCGTAATAGGCCTATTTTGATGTGTGACTGTGAGACGTGGGGCGTTGAGAGAGAGAAGAGAGAGAGAGAGAGAGAGAGAGAGAGAGAGAGAGAGAGAGAGAGAGAGAGAGAGAGAGAGAGAGAGAGAGACAGACAGACAGACAGACAGACAGACAGACAGACAGAGAGAGACAGACAGAGAGAGACAGACACACAGAAAAATATATTCAGATTTTGGAAATGAAGCTGTGACGGCAGAGCCAACCAGCGATCCCGGTTAGTGCATAAAACCCGGGCCATCGCCACGCCATCGGACGCACTTCATCTCCTCTCCTCTCTCGGACGACATCGACGCGGAGTCAGCCGGAAGGAACGGCCGAAGAATAGAACCGGTGTTCTTGCGTCTTCGCCCTCCAGTTCCGCGCCAGCGATGGATTTCGCTGGGCCGGGATCCGACTCTACAACCGGTGCCGAAAGAAGAGGAGGACTGCAGTACGCCACGAACAGCGGGCGCAGCCGCCGAACATCTCAGCGCGGCACGACCAACTTTAGCTTTCTCGCCACCAGGTCCTTTTTAGGGCCACCAAAAACACTAGAGTGTACGATTGGCGCCATTTGTCATGCGACAAGCCTTTTGTCCGGTGACAAAGCATACGAAAAAAGCCTTGAGGATCAGAAAAAAGGACTGAATTAGAAACACAGACGTAAGAAGATAACTATAGATACAACCTGTCCTGATTTTCTTAGAAGATAGATAAGTAGAACTTCTTACAATCTGTGGAACAGCTAAGACTGTGAAAATAATTTTAAATAAAAAATTAAGAAGAACAAGGACAGAGGAAGAACTAGGGAGATGTGGGATTAAGCAATCGCTAAAATTTTATAAAAGGAAGGGCAGAAGCGAAGAGGTTATAAAGAAGAATGGAAGAAGTTTGTGAGAGTTCGAAATGTAATGTAACATAATGTAATATTGATTGCACTATAAAGTATGTGTATGACGTATTGAATGTAAGCAAGGTATAAGGTATTCATCGTAAGCAATATACTCTACACCACTGCTTATCAACCGGGGGTCCGCAGAATGATGTTAAATTAATAAAAATTTTACTAACAACGTTGTAACGAAATTTTAACGAATCTATATATTATCTCACGGCTCGCCGTGTTATTCAGTTGAAACAAAATACAGATATCAATGAAGTCACTAATCACCAGCTTTAATTAGTCACAAATTATACTTCGAAATCAACAAGATACTCTTACACAATAATTCCATTTAAATTTGTCCAGACGCAAATAATAACGTTAACTATTAGAATTCCGCACTAATTACAACACAATAATCACTCCACTAATCCGCTACGATCACTTCATCCGCACTCTACAACATCGCCAGATGTAACTAACTTCTAAGTCGGCCGTAGACCCTTATACATATCCCGCAGAATAATTTTCCATTCTTTGGGCGGTGTGCCGGCATAATTTGCGTAGTTAAGTGTGCTCGAACAGTCACGAAGCTACTTGAGTACACGGCCTTAACAGAAACACTGCACCTGCCGACTTTTCGTAGCATATTATTATAGAAATTTAAGTCCTACGTGTCTTGACATTTCAAAAAGTGATCGTATTGCTGCCAATTTTTTTAAAGAAATTTTCTGACTATGAGTATAAAACTGTTTCAAATTTAAACAATACATGAATTTCAAATTGCTTTCGTTAATATATAGTTCGATTATTTATTAATATGTGTGTGTTCATATCATTTAACTAGTGTTCGTAAGCTATATGAATGAAGTTTACTAAACTTGATTAATGTTGATTTTATCTTTTGTAAGGAATTATATATATACATAAGCAATTTCAGAAGGGTGAAAGAATGGTGCTGCTGAAAACAGATGTGGAAAAGAGAAGCAATATATAATTGAGCAAACCATTAACATATTTATGTGTATAGGCTTGAGTATATGTGTAAGGAGAAGACGGGGGTTCGCGAGGGGGTAGAATAATTTTTTAGGAGTCCACATTATTAATAAACGCTGCCCTAGATAACTGTATGGCAACAGAGTTATGCATAGTAATAAGGAAATAAACATGTTTTTCTGAACTGAGATTGCCACAATATTATCTGTGCGTGAAAAGTAAAGCACAGATCCCTCGATACGTTAGACAGATCTGAAGTTACTTGCTTATGTATATATATAAAATTCCTTATAAAAGTTAAAATCAACATTAATCAAGTTTTGTAAACTTCATATTCAAATGGCTTGACGGTGGATCATTAATGCAGGTTACTACTTTCAAGTAGACCTACCTGGAGATTTCTACAATATCGGATGTCGAATAGCATAAGCCATTAAAAACATCTTTTAAGAACAGAACTATGTTGACATTTAGAAGTGTTTCCTTGGTTACGAGAAAGCAGATTATGCAAACTCTCTTTTATACTATTTGTAATTACCCCTCAGAAACATGGATTTTAAGAAAAGCAGAAAGGAAAAGAAGCGCGAGGCCTTAGAGATGCGATGCTAGAGAAGACGACTGGACATACCACGACTTGAATGAGGACGTTTTGACAAAGAGTGGGCGAAAGAAGGGTGCCGCTGAAAACAGATGTGGAAAAGAGAAGCAATATTGTTGATCATTTATAACAACAATTTAACTGGTTCACTACCTTGCATGGAAGAACAACGGAGTGATGTTGCGTTCAGGGAAGACGAAAACAAGATTATGTACGAGATCAAGGTAGACGAAAATTTAAGGAAGTAAAGAGATGAGTTTTGGAACGAAAGAAATTATAAGCCGACGGTTGAGAAGAAGGAGATCAAAGAGGATATAGGCTACGTGAATCAACAAATTCACTGCGTACACGATTCCGTTAGGTTTCATCTCATTAGATTAAATCGAACGGCTGAAGCGAGTTGACTGTGACTCTACAGATTGACATTAGTCCGCCTGTATATCTATCTGTTTGGGATATGTTTCACGATAACTTGCGGTTACATTAACCGTGGTACGCGTGTCCATACTTGTACCCCATGGAACCCAGTTTTTTTTACAACGATCCCTCCGAAAATAGTAGTGTGAGAGGCATAAATGTGGGGGCGGGTAAAAATTGTGAAGAAAATCCCAAGAGCCCGTATGGGGTATCAAATTAAAGGGAATTTAAACCTCATATTCAATGTAGTGTTTATTTTTGAACATTTAAAAACTTTTGGACGTCCGGGCCTAAAAAGCGGGCGCAATTTTTGGTAAAATTTCAAAAATTCGTTTTGGGTATCAAAATTAAAGTGAATTTAAACTACAATATGAACATAGCGTTCTTTTTTGAAATTTAAAAAATTTTTAGACGTCAGGGCCAAAATATAGATACAAAATTTGAAGAAATGTGAAAATCCACCAGGGGTCAGACTAAAGTGAATTGTAACCCTCTATTTGAATGTTTAGTGTTTACTGTATGACAGAGTTCTGCAGCTCAGAGAGCATACTAGTGTAATAACAAGTGCACATACTTCGTACGAAATAGTGAGCAAGTTTTGCAACTCAGGGACCTTACTAGTAATGCAGGAATCATTAATTACTACACTTTATAAACAATAATCGTTAATACGTGCTGTATTTCCCTGGTATTTATATGTGATGTGGTCAGTGGAAAAACTTTGACTTTGGTATTGCGAACAAGTTCAGTAAGGATGAGACGTTAACTAATGTCGGGCGTGCTTACAGTTCTGTCTGCAGTTCACGTTAAGCTGCTGTGAAATACCCATGAATTATTTAACGTTTGAACTTTTGCAACGTCGTGTGTTGGCACACTTACCGTCTCGCGCGACATCGGAGTTAATACTTCTCAGCCACCGCAAGATGACAGTCACATTTCTTCTCCTGATGACGAACATTTTTGTCTCTTCGCTACAGTTACGGGCATTCCCAGCTGCAGCCGTACACGGAAGTTTATGCAAACTATTTATCAGTTTTTAAAATAAGACGTGCGGTTATGCTGCGGTCGACGCCTGTTCAGATGCAGTTCGATTGTTTCACAACTCGGTTTCAAAACTGGGTCTTTCATTACTGTTGCTCATCACTATGACTAACGCATACTCTTCTTCTTTTTCAACACGACGCATGTAGCTGCCCTTGAGGCATTCAACAACTGTCGTCGACCCATATCAGTCCTGAGCAAGGGAGATGTTTATTCTAAGCTGCTCGGATTATGAGGCTATTCAGAGAGTGTTTAGTGAGGCTGACTTTACGGTGGGTCACCTCGGATCACCCGAGGGCGTTTAACCGGACATGCTGATTCTGACGCACTGATGGTTCGCGGGTAGGAGAAGGAAGAAGTCACTATGTCAGTTTCAGCTAGCGACCGGACAAAAGCAGCAAGAGTATGAAGTCGAACACCTCCTAGAATTACGTAATTTCTGACAAACCGTGGAAGTCCCGATAAGGAACGGACGGGTTTGGATTGAAATTGTTCCAGCTTATACTTGTTTGATGTAGACAAGAGCGACCACAAGGGGGTACAGCACAGATCTGTACTGACCGAAGAAACATAAGATAGAATGTCACTTTTGTGCATAGAACCATGCGGTCCGGCACGATCTCAAGAGCTTCCTACTTCAGGAGATTAATACCGTTAAGAGGCTCTTGTTGCTGACGACGAAGTCTGTGGTATACTCGGTGGAAAAGAGAGGTTACGGGTAGTCCAAAAAGAACACCGTTCTCAGTCCCTCTGGCAAGAGTCCATGGCGGACTTGCAACTTGCCCGGTGTTAGCATGCGGTTTCACAGTGTCGAAGGAAAGATTTCTGCCACAGCGAGGGTGATAATACATGTCCGCAATAGACAACCGACATTTGTGTGGGTAATAATACTAAAAGCAACCAAAAATAATGTATCTGTTTTCCTGTACAAAACGCTAGAATCTGTATACAAAGTTTTCAGCAAAGATCTCCACTAATAGATTTCGCCTAATGTAGAATTTAACAGTCAACATTCACCCTATGAAAGAAGCAGCATAATTGAACCTGGAAATATGAACTTTAAGGAAGCTGCAATGAGTGTTTTATGCTTACACGACTTACCCGCTAGTGCGAATTAAAGAGGCGTTAATAAATATGCTTTATTTAATTTCTGGCAGTCACGCGCATGTCGAGTCAGGACACTGATTCTTCACTGACTCCTAGGCCGTCCTCTAGATCGCACTCCCCCGCTGCCGCCCGTGCTGAGATCAGGTATGCTGCGTTAAGTTCTCTCTATTTTGTCACGCGGCCATATCTCGTTTTCACGAATTAGGCCTCCAGTCTTCCTAAGCAATTTTTACTTCCATGTTCCGTAAGGAAATGGAAGTATGATGATCGCAAAAAAATCGTGTCCGAGATAATGGCTGATTCTGATTGTATATGAAGAAAAGTCATTTTCCGAAAAGTGTCTCTGGGTAGAATTTTTTCTATGGCGAACGATAACTGCCGCAAATTCAAACAGAATCAAATAATGTTTTGCATGTGTGCCCGAGTTGTAGAGGACTCAAGGCCTATTGATTTTGGTGAAGATTGGTTAAGGGGGAGGGGTAGTTTACCTGAACGTTTTACGTTTTAACAAGAGTAATGTACTTAATTTTGATAAATAAAGTATCCTGAAAAGAGGTCATAATAATCCACTGTAGAAAGGTAGATGAAATATCTATAAATGAAAATGATAGTTGAAGGGGGAGAGGAGCTTTTTTTATATGTGTACTACGTTATCGGCAACAAAGACCTAGTTTCTATGGAAATATTTCATTTCAATTTGTCAAACACACAACTCGATTTACTAGGAACACACCTAACTTGTCAGAAATTATCGAACCGAATTGAAGTAAATGATTGTAAATATGTATCTTAGAACATGGAATTGATGTATGGTTCTCCATACGGATATTTTATCTAACCCGTCCAGCAGCTCCACTGCTGACCTATTAAGGGTCCAGGTTTCACCATCGTAAGCTACAACTTGTCTAATTAAGGTCTTATACAACTTGAACTTCATCGATTAACTTACTGTCCTGCGACTCTCCTTAAATCCTCCCTTTCGTCAAAGTTTTCTAACACATACTTTGGCTTTTTATATAACTTACAACGTTTTGTATTACAGAATTCGTTTTAAAATTTAAGAATAAGTTTATCCGGCTTTGAGACGAGTAGAAGGAATAACACGAGGAATATGTTTGCCATAAGGAAGTAAGGACATGATTGGTGTCACCAGTCCTTACGTGACAGCCTTGCATTCTGCACCATTGAATCCTTCACGCTTCCTCTCTTCCTCAATTCCCTCAAATTCCACCTTCAGCGGACAGTTTCGCTTCATCCGGTACCCCAACAAATTCATCTACCTTCTTCTTACACTTTTTGGCAGTTGTCTTGTTTTATCAATTCCCCTCATTCGTCGTCCCCTGGCACCCGTCGACCCCTCATACTTTACTTTACCCTTCCATCTCACCCCGCACTATTTTCCGCCGTATCCTTATCTGCAATTCTGTCACAACTTCCCTCCACGTTTTAACGCCGTAAAACATTATACTCCGTACGAAGCCTCTTCCTTAACTTCTAGTTCAGTATGTCACAGGATAATCTCCTCCTCATCGTAAAGAATTTCTTAGCAAAGTAAAGAAAGGCTATGATTGGTAAAATAAATTATAATAATCCGTTTAATCCGTTTTGTTTGCTTAATTCGTTTTGGTTCAATCTGTGCGTAGCCAACAAAATGTAATCATTATGACAGAAAATTCGGAATCTCTGTTGCCCGTCTTGAGCGAATTGTCTGATTGTGAACGTTTGCTGGTAACGTAGAAGACTAGAAGGCAAGATTATTATCATTCGTCGTCCCCCTAAGATTATTATCAATTAACTACAACTACACCTGCTTACAAAAGAAAGACTTCAATCGTACAATCTAACCAGTTTCATAAACACAGGAAGAAAAGATATTACTTTTCCAATTTTTTCAATAATTTTAAAGTTGGTGTTTCTTAAACCGCGTTTTTCAATATATGGAAAAATTAAACTACGCCTCAATTTGTTAAACAAAATACTTATGTTTCTCACAGTTTATTTGTGGAGTAATATTTCTGTATGATGTGGGGCGAGGGAACTGATATTATCTGCTATGTCTTAATAAATTTAATTTCACTTCTCTTTTTTCTTACTTCCGTGAAGTCATTCAAGAACGTGGGATTAGCCGCCACACAAGACTTTACGACCATCGTAACCCGCTGATCATGCCAATTCTACGGTCTGTAACCGACGGAAGGTTGAGAAGACTTTGCCCAGCCGACCTTTAAGGACCACGAGGTGACATCGCTGGATGGAACACCTCTTCACATCATCTAGTGTACATTTCTTATGTGTGTACATTAATCAGCAGCTCAGATTAAAAATGTATTTTCTAATTGGTAATATATATATATTTTAAAAACTTCTTTTTTAAATTTTGTTGGCATTTTCAGTAAAGTTTTCATAAGATATTCACGAACTGCTCATTCACATAAGATTATAAAGAAATAAGACATGAGCCAAAAAAACGTGACGACAACATAGCAGACAAACAGTTGAAATTGTAGAGAGAGAGAGTTTGTTTGCCGGGTAACAGAAGTGAAGAAATGTTGCTTCTTATTCTTAATGACAGAATACGACCAGGAACAACCATTATTTCGGTTGAATTATAAGCCTATTAGGGCATCGAAAGTACGTACAACAGACTGTCAATCACTTGGGGCAGCCCAGTCTACAGAAAGCACGCGAAGGTTACCCAAGTGCACTGCTTGAATAACATTCATGTTACGATTATGATTTATTTCAATACATCTTGACAAACTGGCCAGCGGCGTGCGCTGACTTTTCTCAAAGCGAACTTTGGGTTCGAAGACACCATTAACGGGCAGAATTTGTATGAAATACATATGTGCATAAATAAAGACATAAATAAGTAAGTTAACAAATTAAACAGTTAAGCAGAAACAAATAAAAATAATTATTCAAAGATAAATATACGAATAAGTTAATAAAAAAAACGAAATCAGAATCTTACCTTTATTTGTATATTTATGCAGTCCTCCTGTCACCTTGCTGAAGGAGTTTCTCGATGGGATCTTTGACTTAGCAGTTCATTTTGCAACTGATAACAGCGAATGTTCTCGCACTGGGTATTACTCATACACGTGTTTATACGTTTCGTGGACGGGATTGTTGCTGCCAAATACGTAACTTATATGTTTCTGGGAACTCTTCTTCTGCTACGCCTCAACGTCGTCACTTCTGTCAAGCAGCGACACTAAATCACTCCGCAAATCGCCTAAATTGTAGAAAGTACCGTAATTTCATTTTAAGTGATAAAAACAAGTTATCAGGAAATCGGATTTTCAAACACCGAAATTTGTTTGAACCTAACAGTTTAAGAAGTTTCAGCTCGCCAAGATCTTGACATCTCATGTCTGTTTATCCAAACGTGGTGTCAGTATCACTGTACAGACGAATATATTTGCTTTTATGATTTCGTCGGTGTTCTTGTCGCCATTTCTTCCACGTTATCGTATTCTTCTAATATTATATACGTTTCTTCAAAGTCGTTCCCAACATTTCTGAGGCGATAGATCATCGCTTTTACTTTCTGGATCCAGTATTTTAGTCTAAAGTTATGGTTTGAAGAATGTTTAATAACATGCCAGTGAGAGGAAAAAGTGTGGCTGAAAGCGTCCAGTAGAAATGCAAAGTCGAAGTCCTTCAATGACGGTACACACCCTTTAAGAGTATCTACAACTATCTGCATCTTCAGCAGTATTGTATAGCTGTATTTTATTTTCATTCACCGCGTTCACAATTATGGAATTGTATTCTATCTGGTGCTGGCAACAGCTAAAAACTGTTCTTTAACTTTGATCGTTTAAGTAAGTCCTACTTCCTACCCCTTCCACCTACTTCTTTGTGGGATGGGAAAAGAAATTGGAAAGGCCACTCAAAATATATCTTACAGTCTGATAAATGGTTAACAAAATTGCGAGTCTGTGAGTACAACGGTGAATGAAGAGTGCCTTTTCTAAAAGACACTGTAACCCATTTATCCACAGAAACATGAAACTAAGGATATACAAATCAATAATAAGACCCGTCCTAACCTACGGCTGCGAAACGTGTATCCTAAACTCCAAAGCAGCAAACACTCTCGTTATCTTTGAAAGAAAAATATTACGAAGAATCCTGGGACCAGTTAATGACGTACATGGCTGAAGAATAAGATATAACTTTGAATTGTATCAAATGTATAAAGAACCACCGCTAACACGATACATAAACTACAGCGTCTAAGGTGGGCTGGTCATGTAGCCAGGATGGAAGAAGACAGAATACCACGAAAACTATCGAAAACCAGAATCCACGGAAAAAGACCAGTGGAAAGACTGAGGAGAAGATGGGAGGATGCGGTGGATGAGGATGCGAAAGAAATACTGAAAGTGCGTTCCGAAAGAAATACTGAAAATACTGGAGGAGGATGGCTACCGACAGAAGAGAATGGGAGGAAAAATTGAAGGAGACCAGGGCCCAACAGTACTGTAGTCCCATAGGAGAGAGATTGTAAGCCATTTAAGTGTGCAGAAAACGTAGCGGCTCCATCCAGTGAAAGTGTTATGAAGAATACTGGAACCTGCAGAACAAAACGGGTGCGTCATTATTACTACCTGTTCATTTAGCTCGGTATGTACCTGAATGCGAAGGAGAAATATACAAGTAGATTGTGTGTAGATAGACTCCCCCCAAAAAGATGAAACGGATCAGCGGGGAACCAAGACACCGAGTGAAAACTCATCAACAAGCGTAAAACCGAACCTGGTGGGAACGGTAGTTGGCGACTGGAAAACCTCAGCGCCACATACATGGGAATGGAGGAGGCCACCAACATCATCATCATCATCATCACTTGATCACGGTTGCGATCATCAGTAATTTATTGCTCCAAGGTTAAGGCTTGCGTGACTTATTACTTTGATTATTTTGCAAAACTACATTATTGTCTGATGTGAGATTTAAGTGTGAGAACGAGTGGCCAAACGCCGCGTAAACATTTGCAAACAAGCAAACAATGAAAGTTATTACCATAACAATAACAACAATGAAACGATTATCAGTACGATACTGTTATATACGCAGCAGTAACAGTGCTCATTATCTTGGACTGTTCACACCGCTTTTGACCTGGTTTTGTCCAATAATGTTGACAAACCAGGAGCCGATACTCTCGCCTAATAACCCATCTCTACTCAGGTAGAGTTTCGAACCTCCACCTGTTGCACATAATTCTGCGAGACTTAACGCTTCCGATAACATACATTTCATTCATAAGCTTTCTAGTTTTGATAATTAAAAGTTACTTCGTTTTCCAATGAAACAAACCTTTTATTCTTCAACGTGGCAATTTCATAAAACCTTGTCGAAACTCGATCAAAGTCTTGCATTAAGGATAATTCGTTAAAGGGAATATCAGGGCGCAGCAAGTTTTCCTTGTTTCTAGAGGGTCTGGGAAGGGTCTAATTTTTTTTTTTAATAAAACTAGAAAAATTAAAAGAAAAAGGAATAGTTATCTGGCATTTATTTTGTCGAAATGAATAAGATAAGTGTGAAAACATGAGGGTTACATCGTTGCTATCTAAAATTTAACAAATCGTGAAAAACAAAGATGGTTTTTTTACGTCACAATATAAATAACATAAGCATATCAGAAAACCGGATCGACTTTTCCTACGTTTCCTGCAGTCGATGGAAGTGTTGACTGTTTTGTACGAGTTTAAACCTTGCTCCCTACGTGTCTGCAAATATTTGCAGCGAATTGAATTAAATCCACGCCAGAAGCAAACAAGAATGGAAGAAGTTTGTAAAAGTTCGAAATGTATTGATTGCATTATAGTGTATATAATAACTTTAAAGACCGACCGAGGAACTGGTCTTTAAAACCGAATAAACGAATTTAACTGGTATTAATGTAACATTTATGTACTTGTATGTACTTGGAATCGAAACTGTTATATCAGACATCACTATTATGCCGATGTAGTGACAGTATTACAATACTACAATATATAGTTGTCACAAATAGTGGGCGTCGACCCTCGACCGACCTCCGAGTCTAGTCTACTGTGTTAGATGCCATAGGAGTAACAGAAGCTCCATGGGCGACGGTATCAATAAAGCCAGTGCTCCGGTTTTGGCGAAAGTATAGGAAATTTCTGGAAAAATGTTAAATTGTATGTACTTATTAGGCGTCTTGAAATTTATACAGCTGTATCTCGTCAAACAGGTTACTTCCTAGGCAGAAACTATTTTGGGGTCCTCACGCTCTCTTCCTATAGGTGAAAGCAAATCATTAATTATTTCTCTTGTAAAATATAACAGCTCGCGCGTCCACACATACACACACACACGAACACAGGAAAATATATCTGAATCGATATCACAAAATACCATTACAGAGACTCTTCTTTAAATAACAAAAATTACGTAACCGAAAATGATTTCCCTTAAATAACAATTTTTGTTTCGTTTTTAAATAACAAAAAATCACATACTCGATCATTAAAACACGTGTGTTTGTTTCCCTGAACCTATATTAATTAATTTTAAAAATATTTGTATTACGGTTCTAGTTTTTAATATGTATTCAAGTTTTCTAAACAGCGAAAAATATTAATAGCAGTTTTAATAGTGAAATAAGCCAATAGCAATTCGTAATTGGAGGTTTTAATTATTTCAGAAACTAATTGTCTTTACATTGGTTGCAGTACTTTGTGCAATTTTGCGGTCGTACGTGCTGTTTGCTAACCGACAAACCATCATTCCGTCTTACCCTTCTCTGTCTGATATTGTCGGTCTTTGTCGTTTATGTTGTTTGCATTTTGCCCTAAAACACATGTTTCTTAACCTTTCATAACCTTTTTCTTTTTAGCAAATTTTCTTTTCGCCACCTTAATCGTTTCTATTTTTAATAATATACGTACTTTCGTGATAGTCCATACTTTCAACGTCCAGAATTCGTCATAGTCATTCTATTTTTGGCCAGTTTTATCAGTGAGCATGTCACATCGATATGTAACTTCGAGTTATACGTGTACTGCTTATTACTGGACCATCATTGTCCCTAATTAATAGTGGATTTTTGTTCCTATTTGCAATCGCTTACATTATGTGATAAACTATATAAAAATAAAGGGCTCATAACCAAAGTGAACCACGTTCGCTTTTTATAAAATGTTACTTAAAGGTTGCAGTTGTCCGTCAATCTGTTTTTATGCACTGCGCACAGACAGAAGCAAATCGTCAGTTAAAATAAAATTTAAACGGACAAACTTTGAATCAAATGATATTAAAATAAAATACGAAATAAAATTAATTACAAATTTTATAATATTAAGGCAGCATGCTCCGTCTCTCCTGAACTAGTTCGTTGATCTGCTGCTCAATGCCAGTGAACCCCTCTATCTTATCCCAGGTAATATGGAGTGCGGCACATTTATCTATACCAAAATTCGTGTGAATTCCGAGCTAAATGTAGCTGTTACACTGATAATTCTTGTCGATTCATGTTTGCTACAGGTACATATTTGTAGGTCGACTGTGAAAGATATATTCTTGGGATATTAACAAATTCTTATTGTTTTTCTTTGTATAGGAAGGCATAATTGGGTCAGCCATTTTTTGATTTTACTTTCCAGCAAGCCTATGACTTTAGGCTGAATTTTATATATTTCAGGATACGGATTTGCCAGTCGCGCGATACCAGAGCATGTTTCCTGATTGTTATTATTATTATTATTATTATATTTTTTATAATAGTAATATTTACTACTTAATAATTATTATAATTTTGTTACTGTTATTAATATTATTGTACGAGCGACGCGAGTTCTCAGCTTTGATTCGACCGTTTGGCATTTGTCTAGCTGTCTATCTAAGTATTTGGGATATGTCTGACGAGATAACGTTTGAACGTATTAATCTATTTTCGTAAAATTTAGCATGCGTGTTCATACTTTTACTCTACAGAACCCTGTTGTTTTTTAGATTGATCTCTAAAAAATAGGGTGAGAGGCAAAACTGTGGGGGTCAAAATTGAGGAAAATTCGTAAAAGCCCGTGTGGGGTGTCATATTAAAGGGAATTTAAACAACCATGTGAATATAGCGTTCATTTTTGAAAATTTAAAAATTTTTGGACGTCAGAGGCCAAAAGTGGGCAAAATGTTGATGAAATCGCACAAATTCATGGAGGATATCAAGTTACAGACAATTTTAACTGATATCAGAATGAAGTGTTAACTTTTGGACATTTTAAAATTCTGGGACACCAGCGCCCAAAAACGAGATAAAAAACTCGAAAAAAATTGTGGAAATCAAGCAGTATATCAGACTAAAAGGAATTGTAACCCAATCAGAATCTTTCGAATTTTGTAAGTGTGTACTGTATGATTGTGCTGCACAATTGTTATATTACAAAAGGAGTAGTATTTAAATTGGGAATTTTGTAGTAATTTTTCCTATAATTGCAAAATGACGTAATATTGAAACTTATGTATTAATGCATGTATTTACTTCCTTCAAAATAATGAGCCGCTCCTGCAGCTCGCGGAGCAAACCAGTATTATTTTACTACTACTACTACTACTACTACTACTACTACTACTACTACTACTACTACTTTTATTATTATGGTCGTTATTACTATTATTATTATTACAGAAAAATTTCCTGTTGGCAATGCACGGGCAGACTACAAAGTGTAGTGTTTGGCAATTGGTGAGGTGGATTGCCGAAAGTAAGTAGAAACTTAATATTTTAATTTATTTTCGTTTTTATTTTAATAATTGTCAGCCCTAGGTTTTTAAAGTTCAATTTTTGTCGTTGTTCTTGACGATTCGATTTCGTATTTGAGAAGATAGTATTCGTATAATTTTAGTTTTAACGGAAAATGGATTAATTTTCGTAACATGTGGTGGCGAGCAGAGACATACAGTGGTCGTTGTGTTCTTTAAAAACGAACGATGGCTAACTTGCATCTTGAAAACTGAACTATGCATATAACAGGGTGAAGGGAATCAGTAACATGACGTCTGCCAGCCGCAGGGTTGACGTAACTAACACCTGGTTTCTCGAATGTAGAATAAAATACAAAGCGAATGTGTACCGACGTTGTAGCAGAACTGGATTCTGTTCCAATCACCGTAAACACCAAACAACAGTAACGAACGCAGGTTATCGGGCCAGCTATGACGTCATGTATGTACGTCACAACTGACTCTGTGACGTATTGGCCCACTTTCCTGCCGGTTTTTTGCATTTTAATTGAAAAGTAAAAACATTGCCAGAAATTTTAGATCAAGGAAAAACGTTAACTAAACGTAACTGAATTTTTTTTGTCGTCTTGTTTTTCGGTAACTCGTTTCCTTTGTTTTAACTATTTTGTCTAGGACCATTTAGTTGCTAATGAACTCTGTTTAATAAGCAATGTTTAAACTCTCACCTGCGTATTATCTTTGATTTTCCACAGTGATATCAAAAGTTTTAATTAAATTCATTTAACGTCAGTTATCGACGAACGTCTTAATTTTCGAACACACACTGTAGTCAAACCATGTTTCAACTAATTACGTCTTTTGGTATACCGGTTCGTATTATCTTATGGTACTGTCTCCCGGAGGAGTAGGCTTTGATACAGCTGCTATCACGTTCCTCTACACATAATTCTAACGTCTTAACGATTTTCTCCGTATGGGCTGTAGAAAATATTTTTGATACGTTTTTGATATTATCAGCAGTCGATATGCGTTGAGAGTACCCAGGATCCCTATACCATTCAGTAGTTACATAAGGACATTTTCTCAGCACATGCACTAAGACTTTCCAATTTTTATACTGTCTAATAAATCTTTCTTACATATTTTAACAGAGATTTTCCAAATAGGCATTTTAGTTTTGCAAAAAAAAAAACATATATTTCCGCGCCTCTATTAAAATTAAAAACAATTACCTTCGTAAATATAAAAAAAGTAGTTCTAAAACTTATTTTAAAAAAATACCTCATTAAAGTCTATGTCTTTCTGCAGTGAATAACCTGTAAAATTTCATCTTTTATGTTAAACAGTTTTTGAGAAAATGTTACTTTTTCTAAAATAAAATTTGTCTGCGGAAAACGACATAACAGGAAACACCCACTTCATAGAAACTTTAAATTTCAGTTGCCTTAGAACATTCTTGGCCTCCAGTCTGGTCAACCACTAAGTTCTTCTTCTTGTTTCTTTCTTGTTAGTCTCCTTTGCTTTCTAGCGTTCTTTTCTTACTCTGATACAGCTTTATCCAAAGTATGTATCCTTTCTTCGAAACGGGAACCATTTGAGCACACACTATTTAATCTACTGTCATACATTTCCCAATTGATCTTAGTTCGTGTACAAATCTTACGTTTAAATCATAAACGTTTGCATTTTTACGACTGAGTTTGTTGGCACATCTATTTTTTTAGGACTACAAAATGTATGGTCAAACTCACAATGACTACATGACAGCTTAACGTGAGAGGCCAAGTGAATATGACAATTTGTCGTATATAACTGAAGTCTACAATTTTACAGTTTTTACACAGAGACCACTGTGATAAAATATTTTATAATAAATTAATGTCTTTTGTTTCGTTTACACGGAGATCACAATAATCGAATTTAGTTATAATATTTAATAAATTATTCAAACAGAGATATCCACTGAAATAAGAATATTTTTCGGTTTTAGGTCAGAAATTTTAGTGTGTAGGGTATATTTCCAAAACTTTTTAAAATATGAATTAAACTTCAGTCCTATATATAGGCCTACTTTATATTGCAGTAAAGAGACAATCTTGTATTTTCATGTTTCTTAAAAAATTAAAATGTGTTTTTTTTTTCTTTCCGGGTACCATTAAACAACACTTTACTGATTATCATGACAAGATTCATAGACACTACAACAGTTACATATATTTATTTATGAACTAAAAGAAAATTTATCTGTAATCGAAACGATCTCGTCGCATAATAACACAAGCGAAAGAATGAAGACTACAAACGTATAAATGTATTTGTTATAGAGTTCCGGATTCCTTAAGTGGCGGTCGTGCGATTTTCGAATGTTCTTACGTATATATTTTCTACTAATTTTATTTTATTTTGTGTTGTTTTTACGGTACATATTTGTACATTCTTCTGTTCGTTGTTTGAAAAGACCACCTAACGTTACTATAACGTAAAATACGAATTAACTAAAGATAAAATTGTGTATGATTGTGCGTGTGTGCGCGGTTTGTGTTGTGACAATGCTCTTTTTCTACATTCGACGTCTATTTGATAAAACAGGCGTTATCAGCAGAGACTCGGAAAGGATCGGACTCAATGAAGACGATCTGCAGAGAAGCCACAAACAGAGAAGAGCGGAAGAGTCCCTATCCTCAGTCCTCCCTCCCTCATTCTGGAGTCAGGTGATTAAAGTAACGGCCAAGTATAGTCAAGAGGCTCTATAGTAACAACATGGTGGGACATAACGACAGAACAAAAGAGCGGTTTCACAAGAAGGATATAAGGGAAATCACCCTTTGTTTGAAGCTACAAAGGTACATTGAACACACAAAGGCACTCCACTCCACTACAGAATCCACCTTTGCAAACCACCACATTGAAGCAAACCACACATACAAAAACATCGACAATAACATGAACATTCTACAAGTACACACAAAAGACCGAAAACTAGACACTCTAGAACAATTGGAAATATACAAACACACGAAAACAAATAAAAACGACTTCCTAAACGAACAGACACAATTCAAATCACACGCATTATTCGAACATATCACACTCCACACACACAACATCGATCTTTCGAAAATCGATTCCGTAGCCAACAACAAGACGGACAGTGCTACCAGCGGCAAACCTCTGAAGAAGCTTTTTAAAAGTGAAAACCGGTTCAGGATATAAGGTAAAACTTTTACGTTTTTACCCATAAAACGTTTTGTGTTCCGAGTCGTAGTGAAATAATTATATTTAGTTAAGTAACGGACACGTCATGTATAACGAAATCCAAGAAGTTAAATATTATTTTCCAAATTATTTGATTACTACTAGAGTTTTATCTGAAAACACTCCAAAACACTATTAAAAAAACGTTAAAAATATTTGAATTAAAAAAATAATAATAAGCATGAAGAAAAAGAAACATTTACATTTTCCTATATTTGCATACCTACCGATGTTTTACGATTACGTTAAGAAATGCGGCGACCTTTCATAATTTGTAGAGTTATCTTGGCAGTTATAAGTCGCTCGTCTAAAATTCTCCTCTGCAACCACGCTGTTAACTTCAAGAACAGATTGAAGAAATGCTGAAAGGCAAAACATAAATGGTTAAAGTCTGCATATTTGATAGGAAATATACAATTCTGCTGCGATGAGTTTCTCACAAACTAGAGTGACATCGCCCAGTGTCGCATATGTGGTTCCCTATAAGAGGCTACACTTGTAAGTAAGGCAACTGTAAGTAGGGCTACCATATCTTTCAGATCCAAAACGAGGACACCTTAATAAAATTTGTGGTATTGAACGAAGACATTCGAGGACACATTGTTAAAATTCTCGGTGTTGACCGACGGGGGGGGGGGGGGGATTGTCTGTTATGTTCTAAGTAAAACTCAATGTTTCTGTCATTTCACATTTTATTTATAATTATAAAACATTATATTATAAATTGAATTACTGTTTACATATTAATTCATTAATTAACTTAGGTCTACTTAATTTGCTTGACTGGAGGATCCTACACTATATATTTTGTATTTCTCATTCCATCCAGCTATATTAATGATATTATAATTAGTTTTAATAAGTTTGTAAAATTAATTTTATACTTAAGCTGTAGGCAACTATAATTATACTTGAAGTTAAGTTAAGATTTTTCTTTCCTATACCTAGGCTTAACTTCCTCTTTCTCAACACCACCTTATCCCCGATCGGCGAGTTGAACACCTAATTTTATCATCCGGACCACTAATCTGCACAATAAACGGATACTGCTCATTTAAACGCCGACTGAATGGATATTTTTGTTTCGGTATTATTAACAAGTTATTAAAATTAAATAATTAACTGAAATTAAAATTGACCCATTTTTTACTAACACAGCTGAAATAACACAAATACCATAAGCCAAGATTCAATTCGTTGGCATAACCAAAACAGCACTACTTCGTTAGACAAATGTGTATACTATCGATATCGAAATCTTGTGTCGATCGATCATACATGATATGATTTTATCATGTGTAGGTTTATTCCGAATTTTCCGTTGGTTGAATAAAAACAAATAACTTTGAAAACTCAATTAATTAGTAATTGAATTCTTGGATTTCGTTGCCCATGACGTGTCCGTTGCGCGGAACACAAGGCAGCCTCTGACGAAGGTTATAATAAGCGAAAACTGGTTCAGGCTATACGGTAAAACGTTTACGTTTTTACCAATAAAAACCTGTGTTGCGAGTCGGTAGTGATAAAATTATATTTAGGAATTGAAACTAAATGTGGCAAGACCAGGGCGAAATCGCGTTTTGGCCAAACTGTGACCGAATGCAGGGAGCAAACGAAGACGTATGGTAGCCTTACTATAAGTTGCTATTATTTTTCATCAAAACAAGGTGAAGGGTGCGTGTTACTCGTAAAGAAAGAAATATAAAAGTGGCCTAGAAAAGTTTTTATTTCTTGTTGATTATGCAATGAACATTGTTGATTTCGCAATAACGACTAGCGCATGCGCAGAATGTATGTAAACTTTCCGCTGGGGTGAGAACTCTGTTAGCGGCAGTACACTGTAGAGTAGGCCGCTTGTACCTGAGTGGAAACTGTCGACAAAGCCAGCTGAAGGATCCGTTACCGACTGCAAAGTCGCTTGCCAGGTGCGCGTTTAATTAACGAAATCGGAATAATAAATTTATATTAAAAACCCGTCGATTCCGACATTAATATTAATACGAGTATGTAATACAGTTGTGGTATCAAGGTCCTTTCGACCGACCTTGTGGCAGGAGTCGCCTGAGGTATGCGTTGTCCTCGGTAATGACCGCTGCACTCGCTGTGTAATGCGCCAATTACACTATATGGTCTACCAGCGTTTGTCAGTGGAAATAGATTTCTGGCACGTTTGGTCTAATGGCTGACCACACACACACACACACACACACACACACACACACACACACACACACACACACACACACACACACACACACACACACACACACACACACACACACACACACACACACACACACACACACACACACACACACAACACACACAGAGGTATTTTTTATAATTATTACTCTTTGTAACCTTGCGAAGTGTTTTTTTTTAATTTTAAAATGGAAAATATACTTTCCTTCCTTCCTGTGTGTGTGTGTGTGTGTGTGTGTGTGTGTGTGTGTGTGTGTGTGTGTGTGTGTGTGTGTGTGTGTGTGTGTGTGTGTGTGTGTGTGTGTGTGTGTGTGTGTGTGTGTGTGTGTGTGTGTGTGTGTGTGTGTGTGTGTGTGTGTGTGTGTGTGTGTGTGTGTGTGTGTGTGTGTGTGTGTGTGTGTGTGTGTGTGTGTGTGTGTGTGTGTGTGTGTGTGTGTGTGTGTTCAGAACACACACACACTCAAATTTATGATTATTTCTTTTGAGTAGAAGCACTCATATAGACTTGCTCTTTTTTCGTCGAGTTCTTCTAGGATTTAGTGGATTGCCCACGACCATTGGTTTGAAGGTTCCTACCTACATACTTCGTGTAAGTTCCAAGTTTACTGGTGAACATGCAGGATCATGTAGTCCAGTTGTGAGGTGCACTGAAATTGCCGACCTCTATGTTGACGTGCTCGACTCCTTTTGTGACAAAAAGAAGTTCCAGCGGGCAGTAAGGGATGGAATTTTCTGACTGCACTTGTTTGACTTGGAACATTACTTTTGGTACATGTCTTGTTAGAGGCGTAGTACTTTGAATTTACTATGTCTTCTACTATTTTCGGAACACAGTTATCTTTGTACTTGACACACTAAATCCCTCAGTTTATGTCTTTTGAAATGTGATATACTAAGGTACTATTGGTGTCCTCCTGTTCCAGTGTGTGTGTGGTACCCCTGTACAAAAATACTATACTAGTTTAATAAACCGCTTTTCCAAAACTTACTTTGTCTAATTTTGCTTGGCGCTTTCGGGATCGGTCTTGCCTTCTTCATTATTGCGACCAGTGGCGGATCCAAAGCGGCGTCGAAGGCGATCTCTTCCTCAGAAGAAATTAATCGTCCTGAAACATCAAATCTGTCTGCAGTAGTGACAATATTGAAAGAATAGATAAGTTCATGTATAAGATACGACCAAACAGGTTTATCATAAAAGCGACACAAAATAATAAAACACTGTTTTTTAAAACTCAGAACAACGGTGTCGTGATTTCGTAAAGTTCCAGCGAGTCATATGAGGGTCATTCCGTAATTCCATATCCATCGAGTGAGGACGGTTTCACTTGCTGTCATGAAAGAAAATTATTTGCCGCTCAACTAATACAGACAGACAGAAGATGCACGAGGGGCGTCACGCGCCCAGGTTTGTTTGCGTTAGTCCAGGCCGGACCACGATGAACGCCAGGTTCTTACAGTGCAGCTCGGTTAGGATGCGGTCTACGAATACACGATGTGCGTGTATTTCACTGGCAGTCGCCTCTCAAAATGTGTCCTATTAGCATGAATTATATTTTTTCAAAGAGCTTCAAAGTTTATTGAGAACTAGGCGTTTAGGTAACACAGAGAAGATTTCAAAATGGCGGTTATAAATGTTAAAAATATAGTGGTTTATGATTTTCTCCGAGCTTGTGGTAATGTTCCAGCCGTTCCAACCTGGACGCAGTACGCAGTATCCACTTCACCATATATATAATAGTGTTTTTATTTTAAAACGTTTTCTTTGGTATTACTTTACTCGTTTCCTGATACTGACGAATGCGGACGCTAATGGTAGCGCGCCCCACTTATTACTTATGGTCAACCCGTTTTCGTTCTTTCTAGTTTTTCATACTTCTCGTTATTGTTGAATGAGCGACCGACTTCACAGTTTTGACTCGACCGTTTGGAGTGTGTCTCACGATAACGTTTGGAAACATCAACCGACTTTCGTAAAACATGGCATACTTTTAGCCTACAGAACCCTATTGTTATTTAGATTCACCCCCCCCCCAAATTCAGATGCAGGAGGCAAACATGTGACAGGGTAAAAATTGTGAAAAAGTAGTAAAGTACACGTGAAGGTATAAAATTAACGGCGTTTCAACCGCAGTTTGAGTACAGTGTTCGTTTTTGAACATTTCAAAATCTTTTGACGTCAGAGCCCAAAAAGTGAGCGAAAAGTTTGATAAAATTGCAAATATTCGTGTGAGGTATGAAATTTCAACTAACATCTGAACGTAACGTGTATAATATCGTGTTGGAAATTTCAAAACTTTGGGATCCCTGAGCCGAAAAAGGAGATCGGAAATTTCGGGAACATTTTGAAAATCCAGCGGTGTGTCAGACTAAAAGGAATTATAAGTCAAATGTTTCAAATGTAGGCTACAGTGTTTATTGTATGTGTGGTGTACAATTGTTATATTGCTAAACAAATAGTGTAATCGGGATTTGTATTTTCCCCCATAATTTAAAAATTATCTAATTGAAAATTTATATAATATTAAATGTACTTCGTTCGAAACAGTGAGTTCAGGGAGCGTACTGGATGTACATGTGTTACGTATAATTACTAATTCCCTAATACAAAGAGAGGACTACAAGACTTGACAAAAATGCGTTTTTGATACCTTCCAGTGGTGAAAGATTTCGTGAGTTTCCATCATTGACTACGCAAAATTTTCAAACATTTGTGTTGACATTGTTGCCATCACCACAACCTGGAAACAGACAATACGAAAATAATTTATATTGAAATCATTAACGTGTTGGGTATTAATATGGAAGAAATATCGTAATTATATCTTATTATTATAAGAATCATAATTTAGACTAACACTATTATTCTTTATAGCACACACACACACACACACACACACACACACACACACACACACACACACACACACACACACACACACACACACGAGCGCAAATGCTCATTATATGTGTAGGTCTATTAATTATTTCTGTATTTCTCTGTATACAGGTCCTGATGATGACAGTTATTTCAGCCGAAATGTCGACACAAAAGTGCCTCGTTACTGTCCGACTCTCACAAAAGCTTTTTTATCATTTATTGACAGTCACCACTATAGCTTCTACTCTGGCCGCTGAAAATAACTTCAAAATATTTGTGACTGCAGTACCGTGTCATTTGGTTGGAGAGGGGGTTTCATACAGTAGACAGGCCTACATATTTCGTTAATTTTTTTTTTTTCATTTAAAAAATAGGATGGCTGTATACGTTTTCATTATTGAACGAGCATTGTCGTTAGAGAATCGATTTCTCAATATTAGCTCAACCGTTTGGCATTTGCCTGTCTGTATATAGGCCTATCTGTTTGGAATATGACAGACGATAACATTTTGATATTGTGATTTTCACAAAATTTTGGTATACCTTACAGGCATCTAGTGACACCTCTGTATCAGAATTTTCTTTGGCATACGCTGATCGTTCATTCGCTCCAGGTGACCTAGCCATTGTATTCGCTGAGCCTCTACGAACTTTACGATGCCGTCAAGCTTCTATCTCCAGGTTATTTCTTATTCTCCATTCATCATCCTCCTTAACCGGGCCGTAAACACGTCGTACAATCTTTCTTTCGAACCGTCTCAGTATTCCCTGTTTGCTAATGTCCACGTCTCAACCTCCATAAGCAACAACCGGTCTTATATATTATCATTTTTGTGTTGTGACTAATGAGTTTACTTCTCAACAGTCTACTATTAGCACAGTATGCGTTATTCCCTGTTTGTATCCTGTCGTGTATTGTAGTGTTTATGTAACTTTCATTGTCTATTATTTTACGCAGGTATCTGAACTTAACGCGTTAGTGGGAATACACTAAAAATGAACATTTATACTGTTGTAATAACACAGTTAAGGATGCACTACTAGTGGTAGGTAACGTTGTCAATCATATGCAACAATTAAGCTTACACATACGAGTAACCGTTGTGATCACACTCAGTGTCGCCAGTATACTGCCAGTCTATGAATTGTAGAATAGAAGCAAAGACGATTTCTATTGAAATTATGACACTTTTAACTTCGTCAAGTTTTTATATGTTTTATTTATCCAGTCGCTCTGAGCCGTCACTGGACTTCTAGAGCGAAGAGCGAAGCGATTTTTGTATACTCTGTGTTATCAATTCGAACATATAATATCTGTTACTAAGCACATTAATAAAACTACTAAGATGTTTTGCCACGTAGGCAGAAGAACAGAAAAAAATAGAAGGTCGCACAAGGTGAAATTGAAAGTAACAGGTTCCCATTAGCGGTGGCTTGAGCATTCAGATAATAAGGCTTACAACCCTCAAGAGGATCAGTGTCCAACAAATTTCATAGAAATCTGTTTGTCGCGTAATCTGCGGAATAGTTGGCTTGGCCGTAATTGTTGAATCGTCTCGCTCCAATGAACACACACACACACACACACACATTAGTCGGCACAGTAAAAAGACGGCCATGACATTTTTAATACACGTGAATATTTGACGGGCCTCTATAATTTTTGGATTTCCTCGTACGCACGCGCACAAATATAACGACAGGTTTTCGAGCAATTTGTATACACAAGAATAAAATAAAATAATGCCAATTAACGTAAGCAATATCGCTTCGTGACGAAACAGAATCCACAGTCCACGAAATAGAAAAAAGTTAAAAATTAAATGTTATTGCAGGACATACTCTTTTTATGAACTAGTATACTCCCTGAGCCGAACAAGTACATTTATTATTACATAAATAAATTTCGAATACCACAGAAGGAGGGTCACTTGAATCGCATGCCTGATATCCGTCTACCTGTGGCTGCCTTTGGTTATCAGTGACCGAGACCGAGGAGGAGATGGGTTCCGGAACAGGTCTAAGGCCTACTCCTTGGGGCGGTCATGACAATGATGATGATGATAAATTTCGATATTAGATAATTTTTCAATTATGGGAAAAATTACAAAACTTCCCGATTTTCTCTACCATTTCTTTAGTAACGTAACAGTTCTAGAGCACGCAGCCATAGAATAAACACTGACATTAGAATTTGGGTTTCGGTTTGGGTCGTCGGGTTTTCAAGGAATTTATATACACAAGAATAAAATAAAATGATACCAATTAACGTAAGCAATATTTGCTTCGTGACGAAACAGAATCCACAGTCCACGAAATAGAAAGAAACGTTAAAAATTAAATGTTAAAAATTGCATTTAATCAGACACATTCCTTTTAGTTTGACACCCTGCTGCACTTACATAATTTTTTCTAATTTTTTATGTCTTTTTTTGGGCTCTGGTGTCAAAAGTGAACAAAGTATTTACTTACTTCCTACTTCTTAATACGAGCATCCGAGGCTGGCTGCTGCTAGCGGCCACCAACAACTCTCGGATAGTATTTTATCCAGAGTTTTTTCTCCGGCCATTTTGCGTTTAAGATTTTCCCTCGCTGGTAGCGTTGCCGGGCAATCCAAGAGAATGTGATTTAGGGTTTCGTCCTGCTCCTTGCACATTCCACAAAGAGGACTGTCTTTTAGGTGAAACCTATGCAGATACCTGTTCGTCACGATGTGACCATTCGTGCTCTTGCCGCAAATGACGCCACAGATCGAGTCATCCCTTTATAGATTTTTGGGCAGTTTGGGGAGCTTTGGATGGCGAAGTACTCGCGTCCGGTGCTACAATTCTCCCATCTCCGTTTCCAGGACTCAATGAAGAACTTCTTGGCTGCTTCTTTACACTGTGTCAGAGAATAACGCTGCGCCTGTACAGGGCCCATGCAGCAAGCTTTACTGGCAAGAGTATCTGCTACTTCATTTCCATGAATCCCGCAGTGACTTGGAATCCATTGAAAAACAACATTCTTACCTTTTAAACTATTAAGTTGTTGCAGGATTTCCGATGTTCGAAAGTAATAATCTGTGGTGTTCTGCGCTTGTAAGGCCTGTATAGAAGACATGGAGTCCGTGAGAATGCAGATGTCACGCGCATCGATGGCTTTGCAAAACTCCAGTGCAGCATTCAGGGCCAATAATTCAGCGTTCATACTTGAGGAC